>CM072523.1:9161295-9348795 GCA_036898135.1 Oncomelania hupensis | reverse complement strand
CTGTAAATTCTATCGTAGGCGTCTAGTAGATTTAGAAAGGGCCCCAGGTGCAAGCGCATACTGTAGTGTGTGGTGACGTACATGTAAAACGTCCACAAAAAGAAGTCCATCATCACCAAGGCAGGAACCAGAACCTCGACGTAGATGCCGATGAAGACAGTGAAGTAACGAAGAATGTTGGAGACGAAGAGGACGACGAAGACGACGAAGACGATATTGCACACAACTCGCAAAAACAGGCAACGGCTGCAACTGAACTGTGGTGCGCTAGAGTTATTGCCCGTGTCTGTTGGTTTGGGCGTAAATGGTATCCAATTTGGCGCATTTTCTGCCATTTTTGACGCGTTTTCTACTTCTTTCGCAGACTTTTCAGTTTGAAACGGCCATATATTCGTGTTTATTTCTCTTGGTTCTTCTTCTAGAACATCTTCCAGTTCTACGACCTCTTTGTTTCTGACGTTATATTGACATCTTTCCTTTTCACTTTCTTCACTATCTCTTGTTTTCAATGAGCTTCTGTCTGTGATTGAACCATCGGGATGTTTTCTCGTTGTGTTGTGCTCGCAGAGTAGAGGTTGAACCACGGGAAAGCCCAGCAGCCACAGAGTTTTCAACAGAGTCTTGAAGACTAGGAGAACTAACCTCTGATATTTGCTTTTCTTCCTTACGCATTTGCTGGTGTTCATGACAGACTTCGTTACCATGACTTGTTTCTTTGGAGAGCAGCTTTAATTATTTAATTATAATTTGTTTGTTTATGATATACAATGCCATTCTGATATATTTTTACACTTGTCATAATTATTTTCTAATGTAAAATACTAATTTGGGTGACAGGTCAGCGTAGATCAATTTAATTTAATTGTTAAGGCACGTGACACCCGTAATGTCTCCTAGCTTCCGTAACAGCTACGCACAGGAATGAAGCACAGAAATAGCACCTCAGTACATTCAGCTGTCACTGTTGGCCAAGGGGTCTACAAAGGTGATCAAGTACAGAGAGGCGACTGTTTTTCTCACGCCATACAAAGCTACCATAAAGTCTGACCGACCAGAACAGCTGCGGCACGAAGAGCTAGCGGAATGGGACTAAAAACAAACAGTGAACCCAGAATTGTTTGACATCGTATTGATTATTTTATTTGCAGTTGGTGATAGGGAGAGGGAGAGAGAGAGAGAGAGAGAGAGAGAGAGAGAGAGAGAGAGAGAGAGAGAGAGAGAGAGAGAGAGAGAGATTTCAAGTTTGAGATTTTGGAACATGGCGAGTGAAGTAGGTTTCACTTTTGTGGGCGACATGACAGCAGCTGCAGTGCAATGCCCTCCCAGGACGATCCTGAAGCTACAAGTCGTAATGCTCTGAACCTTCTGCATACACCCAGGACATGGAAACTAGAACCAAACAAACCCAAACGCTATACATTGAAATAATTTTACTATATTATTATTATTCATAACACTAGGGTTATGAAGATTTGTTTTCTAATTAGTTTGGCATCATAAACTCTAGGACGAATAAATTTCTTTTTTCTTATTATTTCAAAACACTGTATGATCGTCAGAATAAAACTACCAAATTGGATATAGCGAGCATAGCTGTCGCAAGCCATCTCGCTTAATTGCTCCTTTAGCACTGACTGTTGTGCGGACTGGTGTTCAGTGCACACGACCATGAGTTGATCTCATGTCATGTAACTGAATAAGAGATAAGGCCGGCAAGACGTGTCTTCTACGATCTTGACTGAGCGTGGCTTGCAGGCCCTTAATGTAGATGGTCCCTTCTGTGGAACCACCCAGACTCACGGTTTAAGTAAAATGGACCGCCAAACAGATTGAGGCATGAAGATTACCACAACTAGTAGAATGTTTCGGGAACCCGTAACCTCTGAACAGGAACTCGATGCTCTACCATCAGAGAGATGAAGCGAGAGATAGAGACAAGATCAAAGGTCCCGACACTTGAAAGCAAAACCTACAAATGTAAAACGGAGCCACAGATAAGAACTTTGTATAAACAACTGTCGCCATGTTGGTGCAGGAAAACGGTAAATGACGTGATAATCGTCGTCAGCCAAATAAACAAACATCTCCACCAGATCTCTAGCATCAACAACAATTAAAAGCAAACAAATCAAACACGAAAAAGCAGCAAATAGGACGGAAATTAACTACAAATTGGAATTTTCTATTCCATTTTTCTGATAAAATAAATAAATAAGCAAATAAGTAATAAAGTTCTTAAATTTTCATCTTTAAAAAAAAAAAAAAAAACACATACACACGGACAAAATACACGTAGTTTGCCAGATTTAACGCATGCTAAAAATATTAAGTCAAAATTCTTGCTTGGTTAATCCATTAATTGGGTCTTTTAAGCACCAAATTAAAGTCAGTTGTGCAGATTCGGTAATGGTTAAATATACTGATGAACACGTTTAACTAAATGCAGCGTAATTGTCATCAATACATGTTCCTGTGACTAGTGCCTTAATTGCTCCTGCAACTCGATTTTACAGTACAAATTTACCTTTCTGCCGTTCACGTCACGTAATTTGTTTAGTTGAAAGCTCTGGTCGTGTGTTTGTTTTTTGTAAGGGAGAGTTACGTGAGTGAGTGTGTGTGTGTGGGTGTGTGTCTGGGTGTGTGTGTGTGTTTCCTTCCTGACTGACTCTTTTATTTAATAATTTTTTTAAACATATAATTTGATATTTACATATTTATTGTATTGAGTTTGCAAGATGTATTTGCATGTTTAATAACATTTGCTGTTTTTTACATTTCCCATCATTTTGCTGTGCGTTTTAATTGTTCTTATATTGTCAGTCTTATTAAGTTATTAGTACACTGTTTCTATATTGTCAATCTTATTAAGTTTTAATATGACTTTGTGTGTTTACTTGCAATGTTTTTTTTGTTTTTTTTTAGTTTTACATTTTGATGCAATTGCTTTTTTAGTTACTGATTGTAATCTATTGTACTTTGCGTGTTCATTTGTTTGATGCATCTTGAGCTGACTGTTGTTTGATAATGTGCTTTATAAATAAAATTATTATTATTATTACAAACAGAGAGAGAGAGAGAGAGAGAGAGAGAGAGAGAGAGAGAGAGAGAGAGAGAGAGAGAGAGAGAGAGAGAGAGAGAGAGAGAGAGAGAGAGAGAGTGTAATGAATGGATATTTAGTGTAAGTGCAAAATATTTGTATATGACTCCTAAAGTGAATTATGCGTGCGTGCACGTTCTCTGTTTACGGACACACCCACAAACGTACGGATTCTTCCCAACACAGACAAACACCAACACCAGATATCCGTTCCACGTTCTCAAAACGTTCTCAAAATTTATATAAATAATCAACACTTTTTATATCAACTTTCACTCCAATCCTTTCATACCAAATAATCTATCACAGATGGGCTTATCCCAATGTCTCACACATATGCGACGACGACGAGTCTGACACTCGGAACGGAAAAATCGAGACCGGCAATTTCTTGTCCTGGTCAATGCAACAAATGCTTAACTTTACAGTACCTTATTTTCCGAGGGTCCCGGGTTCACAAAACTGGCACACGTTGCCAAACACACGTCGACGCGAGACGGGGGTCGACGATAAGAAAGCGTCGACGACAGATGAACGTCGACGAGTGGAGGGACTATCCTCCTGCCCCAGTCCACTCGGAGAAGACGTTGTCTTGAACAAGCGTAGAAATAGAGTCGATTCCCCTCCAACGTCTCAGAGTTCCCCATTTGTCCACGTTCCGGACAGGATAGAGCCAATTCTGCTCCCAGTAAGCCAGTAGCCCCAACAGGCTCCCAATCTCCAGTTGGTCTCTCGGCTCCAAGTAGGCCCCCAAGTAGGCCGCTGTACAATATACATATTCAAACGTCAATTCTCTGACTCGGATAACGTATCTATTCTTTCGTTTCACCCTTTCTCACCTCCCCTTTGTTCCTCGCTTTGTTCCATTCTGTTTCGTATGCGATCACCACTTTCCTTCCTCCACCATTATTATTCATATCCAGGTAATCAGTTCATGAATGAAAACTACTATTAACCAAGCTCACGCATTTCATTCATACTTCATTATCCACTACTCTAAAACTATCGCCCCACGTAATTAATAATATTACTGCATCAATGAAAATTCAACATTCCATCTCAGTGGACAACAGCTCACTACCTTTCAATACAAAAATATACTTATCCGCCATTTTACAATCATGAAAACACTATAAATACCTGTAATTTTTACAGCACAAAATAACAATCCACTTCCAGAGAGAAAGTCCGTAGCACATATACACCTTGATAGGCTTCACGCTTTCTACCTCCTTTAGTTTTACAATTTACTTTTCACTTTCTTCTTTTAACTTTTCTTGTTCTATCCTTGGCCTACATACACACTCGACCTCACGGTATAACACCAACCCGTCGACTGACTAATTTCCCCTCTAATTCAAATTACGCCTTCATTCATTGGCTCAAGGCTTTTAGCCAATCAAAAAATCATTAATTAATTTTAATTAAAAAATACCGGGAAAATCCCGTTCTTTACACTACCCCCCCACCCTCTACGAAAAAAAGAGACCGACCGAGGTTTCTTTTTTTCAAAAAGAGCAGTCTTTTCAAGAACAGAAGTTCTTCCGCAAAATTTACGGCACAAACTGATCAACAGCAGATCGTGACAGAAGATCAGCAAGAATGTTGCGAGATCCCGGAAGAGGTTCAATATGAAAATTGTACTCTTGCAAAGACAGAGCCCATCGCATGATTCGTGTATTCTTGAATCTACATGTCTGCATGTATGTGAGCGGTCTGTGGTCTGTCTGCAAGATGAACGCAACACCCCACAGGAAACGTGAGAACTTCGAGACAGCCCATACAATGGCAAGACACTCTCTCTCAATGGTACTGTACCTCACTTCCCTGGGCAACAACTTCCTGCTGGCGAAACAGACCGGATGCAAAACACCCTCCATCTCCTGCATCAGGACAGCACCAACACCAAACGAACTGGCATCTGTACGAAGTACAAATTGTTCTTGCAATCGTGGCAACTGCAAGACTGGTGCAGTAGAAAACAAACGCTTCACCGCAGTCAACGCCTCATCACACTCAGCTGACCACACAATGGACCTGACCTTTGAATCCTTCGTAAGATCCGAAATGGGTGCAAGCAGTGCAGAAAAATTTGGGATGTAGCATCTGTAGAATCCCAACAGCCCCAGAATCGAACGGACCTGTTTCTTGGTTGTAGGTGTAGGGATGGCCAAAATCTTCTCAATCTTCTTCCCCTCAGGCCGCAACACTCCCTCACCAACCACATGCCCAAGAAACTCAAGACTGCGAAAACCAGCAGCAATCTTCGATGGTCGAGCAGTAAGACCGTACTGCTTCAGCTTTTGAAGAACTCCCCTCACATGCACCAGATGTTGTTGAAAAGCTTCACTGTGCACAAGGATGTCATCGAAAAAATTCATAGCTGAAACTTCCTGGAGTTCCAACACCCTCATCATGCGAGCAAAAACAGCAGGAGCAGAAACTAACCCAAATGGCATTCTAACCCACTGAAACAGACCCATGTGGGTGGCAAAAGCAGTCTTATGCCTATCCACAGGATTGACGACAATCTGCCAGTATCCCATTGGCTAAGTCGATGCGAGTGAAAAACACACTGGATGCAAGTCTTGTGTACAACTCGGTGACATCTGGAATCGGTTCGGCGTCAAAAAGAGTAACCTTATTCAGCGCCCTATAATCAATGCAGAACCGGCACGAATGATCTTTCTTCTGCACCAAGACCACAGGCGAAGAATATGCCGAACTGGACTTCTCAATAACTCCAAGTTCCAACATCGTTTGAATCTCTCGCTCCACAACCTGACGTGAAGCAAACGGCAGATCGTAAGCCCTTCGACGAACTGGAACATCCGATGTCAAATGTACATCCAAAAACAAACCTCCTCCAAAAGAACCCGGTTTTGCTGTCAGAATATCAGAAAAATCAGCAAAAACAGAAAAAAGATCCTGACGATCTGACGCAGGCAACAACTCATCAAAAACCACTGACGAAATGTACTCATCAGTCATAGATGATGCCAAAGGTAACGTTGGCAGCAACACATCATCATCCTCATCATCCTGTACAACACCCACAGACGCCAAAATCTGTCTTGTTGTTTCTTTACGTATCACCATTGAATTCACAACTGCCGAACCCACTGAACAACAACCAACATGTCTACGATGAGAAACCTTCTCCTTGTCAACATCAAAAAAACTGTCTGAAATCACATCACACCAATCTACAACCTCACCTTCACAAACAACTGAATCAACACAGACTTCAACTTCAGCAGCGTTTTGGGGACGACGGTAGTACCGCTTTAGCATATTAGCGTGAAAAATCTTTGTCTTCCCCTTGACCACAATCTTGTAGTCAGGATGCATGCATTCTTGTATGGTGTATGGTCCTAACCACTTCATGAGTAATTTATTTGTCTCGGATGGCAACAGAACCAACACCTCATCCTTAACGGCAAAAGTGCGTTTCTTAGCTGACCTATCAAAGTAAGCTTTGTTCTTCGCTGATGATTGTGCAGAGTTTTGCCTAGCCAACTCACAAGTCTCAGCAATGATGTTCTTCAACTCGAAAACATGCAAATACAATGGCTGTGCATCTACATCCTTTGAAGACTGGTCCTGGGTCCAAGAATCGGCAAGCAATGAAATCGGACCACGAGGTTGGCGACCAAACATCAACTCAAAGGGACTGAATCCAGTACTCTCCGAAGGTAACTCCCGACAAGCAAAAAGCAGAGCAGGCAAGTAACGATGCCACGCCTTTGGATGCGACTGAACAACCTTCCCAAGCATCGCCTTCAACGTCCTGTGAAACCTCTCCACAATTCCATTTGCCTGAGGATGATATGAAGACGTCCGAATCGCCCTAGTGCCACACAAGGCGTAGAACTGCTTGATCAACTCAGAGGTAAACTGAGTACCTTGATCGGACAAAATCACCTTTGGAAAACCCAGCCGTGCAAAAATCGACAGCAACGCCTCTGCAACCTCCACTGAAGAAATGTTCTTAAGTGGCACGGCCTCCGGAAAACGAGTTGCCAAGTCGACCAATGTCAAAATGTATCGATGGCCTTCCTCCGAAGGTGGAGACAAAGGACCGACCAAGTCAATGTGGACCCTTTCAAATGGAGTAGATGACTGAGGTACCACAACCAACGGAACTGGCGGAACCTTACCCTTCGAAGTTGACTTCTGGCACACATCACAAGTACGAACGTACCTTGAAGTATCCGCTGACACTCCTGGCCAAAAAAACTTTGAAAGAACTCGCGTCAAAGTACGACTAGTACCACAATGAGCAGCAAGCAACTGATCATGTGAAGTAGCCAAAACAGCAGCACGCAACTTCTCTGGAACAACAATCTGCTGTAGAATCTGACCTGGCTTTTCGTACGAACGATACAAAACACCTGCATCCTCAAAGAAAAAATAAATAGCAGAACCAACAGCTTTCCTTTCACCAGACTGAGCAAACGTGAAACATGAAGCAAGACTATAATCTGATTTCTGCAAATCAATCAACTCCTGACGAGAAACGCCAAAATCCTGAGAAACATCAACTAAAGGAGTATGAGGAAAATCTTTCTTCGCAGTGCGAGCTCGAGTAGTGACAGCTGCCACACTCAACTCAACTGAAACCTGAGCACCAACAACAGAATCTGTCAAACCAGCAATGTTGCCAATGATCAAATCAGCAACTGGGTCAGGAAGTACCGCACAAACCAACTGACCTGAAAAATATGGAGTTGAAACTGCAAGTTTGGCAAGTGGATAAACAGTAATCTCACCTCCAAATGTCTTACAACGAACTTGTCCTTCGATGTACTCGAGAGATGACACCAATCGCTGACGCACACCACAAATCGTAGCACCTGTGTCACGAAGTACAGAACACGGAGTACCCTTCACTGTACCCAACTCCAAATGTAGATGACCAACAGCTGGACTAGCAACTGAACAGACAACCTCAGGATCAACAGGCAATGCAGCAGAAACAACCTGAGTCTTTTGCGTATCTGTTTTGAATGCAGAAGTACCAAACGGACAATTTTTCTTAACATGTCCCCCCAACCCACAAATGTAGCATGGATTTGTCGGATTGTTTCTGAGTGGACATTTGAAAGATGAATGGCCACTGCCTTTGCAAAGTTGACATTTACTAGCAAAATTCATGGACGAGCCACGTCCGAATCCTCCACGACTTTGACCTTGATGAGAATCTGGAACAGTGGATGGCGCACTTCGATTAAAGTTCCAGCGGCCACGGTAACCAACTTGACGTCGATAACCACCGTATCCACCGCGAAAATCCGAACGACCCGAAGCGGCATTAGTTTCAGCAACGGTATTGCACCGACCAACCGACGCGAACGCAGAAGTACTGGCTTTGCGAGCCAAATTCTTACCCGGACGAGCAAGACGGTAACTTTCGGCACAATTCACCATGTCATTGAGGCTGACCAATCCTCTCTCGCGAATGAAAGTGGCAAGATCTGCAGACACACTCTGTAGAAATTGTTCGCCCAGTACCAAATCAACTATGCCATCTAAGGTACGTTTGACCCCTGAAAGTGCAACCCATCGATCAAACAATCGATTAAGCTCAATGCCAAAAGTTTGAAATGGTTCATTAGCGTCTGGTTTGGTGGCACGAAATTTCTCTCTGAAACCTTCAGCAGTACATTGGAATTTCTTCAACAAATTATCTTTCAAAATGTCATAATCACAATGTCCATTTGCAGCTAAACTATGATACAAACTCAAAGCATCCATTGTCGCCGCCTTGCCTGCCTCCCCCGACCTCCCAAGAAGGCGCACCGAGGCTGGCGGCGTCGCCCTCGTCTCAGACACTCCGCGCTGCTGCTGCGGGCTCCCGCCCCCAAGGCTGTCTCCCCCACAACCCCACCACCCCCGTCGTCGTTGCTCCGTGTTGCGCTGTTCAACGCCCACTCTGTGGGCCCCAAAGAGAGTCGACTGGAGATTGTAGAGTTCGTTCGCGACAATGACGTTGATCTGCTCTTCCTGACGGAGACGTGGCTACGGGAGCAGGGTGATGAGGCCAAGTGTGTCGACCTTACTCCTCCTGGATATGTCTTCCGCTCCTTCCCCCGCACTACACGCGGAGGTGGGGGTGTGGCCGTGCTGTATCGCGCCGCGCTGACCACCCACATCGCCTTTACTGCTGACCTGCCATTTCCGCACCCGTCTTTCGAAGCGGTGCGTGTCACTCTGGTGCTGCAAGCGCCACGCCAACAATCTGTGCACTTCCTCTGTGTTTACCGTCCACCCCCTAGCTCCAAGAACAAGCTAACTCAAGAGATGTTCATCACAGACTTTCACCTACTCCTGGATTATTGCAACGGACTTTCCGGTGCCCCAGTAATTCTGGGTGATTAGAATGTTCATTACAATAAACCCACTAAACCGCTGACGGCCAGGATCCTTGACATCATGGACGCCTTCCGCTTTTCTCAAGCCGTTCAGACACCCACGCATGCGCTGGGCAATATCCTGGACTGGATTATCTACAGGCCCGAGGACGCCATTGTGCAGGATGCATCAGTGACACAGACTCTGACGTCTGATCACTACTGTGTAGTGTGTGACTTAGCCGCCCAGCCCCCCAAACCGCCCGCTATGTACCAGTCACTGCGAAACTTGCGCGCGATTGACAGGGGCACTTTCCGCGAGGATCTTCAGAGCGCGCTCGTCTCGCCCCTGGCGGCTGAGCCGTTAGACGCTGCTCTCCGCTCGATCCTTGATAAGCACGCCCCTGTCTCAAACCGCTGCATCCGTAGAGAGAAGACAGCTCCCTGGTACACTGCCGTAAGATCCGAGCTTCGGGACGCCAAGCGCCAAAGACGGCGCGCTGAAAGAAACTGGCTTAAGATAGGGCTCACTATCCATAAGCAGATTTTCAATGCTGCCAAGCGTCTGGTTGTCAAGATTGTGCATGATGCAAAGAGCGCATATACCACCGCAAAGATCGCCAGCTGTGAGAGCAGTAGGGAACTGTTTTCCGTGTATGGTCGCTTAAGTGGCCGAGTCAAGACCTCTCCCCTTCCCAATGCGTACCCCTCCTCTCAGCTGCCAGAAATATTTGGTGCTTACTTTGTGGATAAAGTTGCTGCAATTCGAGCGGAGCTGGATCAGCTGTCTCCGTTGCCGGCGCTAAGTGACTCCTCAGTCAGTGAGTGCCCCTTTTCTCTTCCGTTTTTTCAGCCAGTGACGGAGGAAATGGTTGAATCCATTGTTTTAAAGTCTAAACCTACCACTTGCTCTCTTGACCCCATCCCCACCCCTTTGCTAATTGAATGTCTTGATCTTGTCCTTCCCTCCCTCACCCAAATTATTAATGACAGTTTAGTGCATGGCCTTGTACCCCCATCCTTCAAGTCGGCTGTAGTAAAGCCCCTTTTAAAAAAGAACTCCCTTGACCAGAATGTGCTAAAGAACTACAGGCCCGTCTCCAACCTCCCATTTTTATCAAAGATTCTTGAGAAAATTGTCCTCCAACAGTTGTTTTCCTACCTTCAGAACCACGACCTCCTCCCCCACACTCAGTCAGCCTACCGCCCGCACCACAGCACTGAAACTGCACTTATTAAGGTTGTCAATGACATTCTGCTTGCTCTGGATTCTGGCGATGTGTCTTTCCTCTCTCTCCTCGATTTATCAGCAGCTTTTGACACTATTGATCACTCTCTTCTGCTCAAAAGACTATCTTCCTCATTTGGCATCTCAGGCTCTGCTCTCTCTTGGTTTAAATCTTACCTTTTAAACAGATCTCAAACTGTCCTCATCAATGATCGCCCTTCCTCGTCTGTTCCTCTTGCCTTTGGTGTTCCTCAAGGCTCTGTTCTAGGACCCGTCTTGTTCATTCTGTATACTCAACCTCTCCCCACTCTCGCTCAAACTCGCTCCATCTCCAGTCAGTCCTTTGCTGATGATACCCAACTTTACACTTCTTGCAAACCTACGCAGACACACGCTGCCGTCCAGGGCATGCAGGCATGCATTCTTGACATAAAGAATTGGATGAATAACAACAAGCTAAAATTAAACGATGACAAAACAGAAGTACTTTTATTTAAAAAGAAAACAACTCCGTCTGTTTCCCTTCCATCTACCATACAAGTCGGGAACTCTGCCATTGCTTTTTCCTGTCATGCTCGCAACCTTGGATTCACTCTCTCATCTGATATGTCTCTCGACAAGCACGTCTCTACAGTCTGCAAGTCTGCTTTCTTTGAACTCCACAAAATCAGTTGCATTCGCCAGAATCTTTCAGTTCAAACCACTATCACTCTCGTCTGTGCCTTTGTTCTGTCTAAACTTGATTATTGTAATGCTCTTCTTGCTAATGCTCCCCTCTATCTCATCGAAAAACTTCAAAAGATCCAAAACTCTGCTGCTCGTCTTGTCTTCAAATCCCGCAAACATGAACACACCACGCCTCTCTTAAAATCTCTTCACTGGCTTCCTGTCAAAGCACGCATTCAACACAAGCTCTCGACTCTCTGCTATAACTACTTCTCTGGCTGCTCTCCTGCCTACATCTCTGAACTTCTTTCTGTTTACACACCATCCCGGCAACTCCGATCCTCTTCAGATAAACGCCTTCTCAACATCCTTCCCACATGCACAAAAACCTATGGAGAACGCACTTTTTCTTTCGCGGCTGCAACACAATGGAATTCACTCCCATATGCTCTTAGACATGCACCCAGTCTACCTGCCTTTAAACGTGCATTAAAAACACACCTGTTTAAAGAATACTATAAATAATAATGTAGATTTCCCTTGCGTCAGCTGAGATATGACTTGTCAGACGGTAGTAGGTCTGTGTGTGCGTGCTGTGTGTGTGTGTGTGTGGGAGTGGGTGTGTGTCTTTGTGTGTGCTGTGATAACTAATGTGGCTTCTGGACGGTTGATTGTTGGTGCTGGCGACGGAGTAGCTGTTCGATGTATTATTTTGTATGTTGATCCTATACTGATTTTAATTGATATGATTTTTGTGAGCTGTTGTTTGTCCCATTGTTCTGTATATTATGCTATTTTATATATATATATATATTTTTTATAATGAGATTTTTATAATGAGATTTTATAGCTATATTAGTATTTAACCTGTTTAAAAAATTTATATGTTTGATATGTATGTTAATCTATTATTTGCTAACAATTTGTAATTTGTGAAGTTGTCAACCACAGCGAGTGCGTGTTTTATTATATGTAATGCTGTGGTATATAAATAAACAATTATTATTATTATTAAAGCATTCCCTTCAAGTAAGGCCGACAAATAAACAACCCATTGACTCTTTTCCCAGCCAAGTGCATTAGCATTTGTTTCAAAACGAAACAAGTATGAATCAATATCATCAGTCTTTTCTCTAAACATAGGAAGTTTAGGAAAAATTGGCCTAGCTTTGAACTGATGCTTCGCATAAGTCTGATCATGATCCTGATCTTGACCAGCAACATGACCACCTTGATTAGCCTGTAGTTCTAACTGCTTTGTTTTTTCCTTCTCTAGTTCAATGTCCATCCTTTTGGATTCCATCTTTTTAGCTTCCAGCTCCATTTCCTTTTGTGTATCTAGTTTCTTGGATTCCAGTTTTCTAGCTTCGAGCTCCATTTCTTTTTGTGTTTCTAGTTTCTTGGATTCCATTTCCATACCCTTATCTCTTCTTTTAGATTCCATTTCCATTTCTGTTTGTTTAGCCTCCCGTTCTCTCTGTCTATCAAGTCGATCAAAACATTCTTGAACATATTTATGTTTATCAGCGACTTCCAGAGTAGCAGCTTGTTTAAGAAACTTTTCAAACAGATCATCATAGTTATCCATGTTTAAAGTTTTAAAGTTTAATTTTTTTTTTTTGAAAATATAAATCAAAATCAGCACCTACCTAAACCACAATATATACACTAAGTCCCGAATACCCAAGAAAGAATGATAAAAATAAAAACTAACAATAGCCCAAGTCAAGCTAAGTCAAAAACAAACTCAAAGTGAAACAAATATAAGTAACAAATAGCAGTAAACCAAATCAATAAAGTTATGAAATACTAACAATCAAATATCAACAACCTAACTAATAAATAGCAGTAAAGCAAAATAATAAACTGACAAAGTATGAACAATCAAATATCAACAACTATAATTTCCTTTTTTTTTTTTAAATAAATTATTTTTATAATAAACAATAGTCAAAGATACTCAATACTAAATCAATAACAGTAGTGTTCAATTAATCTAAGTCCTCAAATGTCTAAACCCTATAAATTATTTCCAAAAATAAAAATAAAAAATTTTCCCCAATACCTCAAAGTCAACACTACTTTAATAAATATACTGAAATAGAAACAAGTATGGCGAATACTAACACCTACTAAGACTAAACAAGGATAATATAAACAAATCAAATATTACTAACTCAAATAATAATGCAAATTCAAACAATAAGTTCAATCAATACTGAAATGTATATACACAACAAAGGACAATTCAATAGAAAATTTCAAAAATTATTACTGAGGAAGTTAAAGAAACAGATAATGAATTATACCAGCACTAAGCACTAACACAACCAACAAATATTTCCAAAATGTCTAATAATAAAGTCAAAACAAATCAAAAGATATATTAACTCTAAGCAAAGAGAAAACAAAAAAAAAATCAACAATCAATTGCAAAATTACCAATGACACAGATACAAGAAAAGAAAATCAAAATTAAATTAACACTAAGGGGCTTTGTAACTAACCTATAATAAAATAAGAACGTGGAACTACTAACTCATTCACTGATTCACCCACACACAAAGTTAGGCCTACAGAACACAAATACTAGAACCAATGTAAACAATGAATATTAAGACAGCAGAAAGAGCAATGAAAAAGAAAAATAGACCCCACAGGTAGAAAAAGATACTAAGCCCTTGAGCAACTCTGAAACTATACAGGAGCGCCCTACCGTGAAACTGGAGACGGTCTAAAAACCACTACTTAATAACAACAAACATCACACAATCGCAAGTCACAAATCACTTCACAGGCAAACAAGGGAGACAATCTAAACTCTACCCAAGAATATGAAAGAATTGACCTAATAAACCTTTGAACTACACTACTAACACAGAGAAAACACAGGGTCACCAGATGTAATGAATGGATATTTAGTGTAAGTGCAAAATATTTGTATATGACTCCTAAAGTGAATTATGCGTGCGTGCACGTTCTCTGTTTACAGACACACCCACAAACGTACGGATTCTTCCCAACACAGACAAACACCAACACCAGATATCCGTTCCACGTTCTCAAAACGTTCTCAAAATTTATATAAATAATCAACACTTTTTATATCAACTTTCACTCCAATCCTTTCATACCAAATAATCTATCACAGATGGGCTTATCCCAATGTCTCACACATATGCGACGACGACGAGTCTGACACTCGGAACGGAAAAATCGAGACCGGCAATTTCTTGTCCTGGTCAATGCAACAAATGCTTAACTTTACAGTACCTTATTTTCCGAGGGTCCCGGGTTCACAAAACTGGCACACGTTGCCAAACACACGTCGACGCGAGACGGGGGTCGACGATAAGAAAGCGTCGACGACAGATGAACGTCGACGAGTGGGACTATCCTCCTGCCCCAGTCCACTCGGAGAAGACGTTGTCTTGAACAAGCGTAGAAATAGAGTCGATTCCCCTCCAACGTCTCAGAGTTCCCCCTTTGTCCACGTTCCGGACAGGATAGAGCCAATTCTGCTCCCAGTAAGCCAGTAGCCCCAACAGGCTCCCAATCTCCAGTTGGTCTCTCGGCTCCAAGTAGGCCCCCAAGTAGGCCGCTGTACAATATACATATTCAAACGTCAATTCTCTGACTCGGATAACGTATCTATTCTTTCGTTTCACCCTTTCTCACCTCCCCTTTGTTCCTCGCTTTGTTCCATTCTGTTTCGTATGCGATCACCACTTTCCTTCCTCCACCATTATTATTCATATCCAGGTAATCAGTTCATGAATGAAAACTACTATTAACCAAGCTCACGCATTTCATTCATACTTCATTATCCACTACTCTACAACTATCGCCCCACGTAATTAATAATATTACTGCATCAATGAAAATTCAACATTCAACCTCAGTGGACAACAGCTCACTACCTTTCAATACAAAAATATACTTATCCGCCATTTTACAATCATGAAAACACTATAAATACCTGTAATTTTTACAGCACAAAATAACAATCCACTTCCAGAGAGAAAGTCCGTAGCACATATACACCTTGATAGGCTTCACGCTTTCTACCTCCTTTAGTTTTACAATTTACTTTTCACTTTCTTCTTTTAACTTTTCTTGTTCTATCCTTGGCCTACATACACACTCGACCTCACGGTATAACACCAACCCGTCGACTGACTAATTTCCCCTCTAATTCAAATTACGCCTTCATTCATTGGCTCAAGGCTTTTAGCCAATCAAAAAATCATTAATTAATTTTAATTAAAAAATACCGGGAAAATCCCGTTCTTTACAGAGAGAGAGAGAGAGATACATACACACATACGTGGGCTCTTAAAAAATGAATAAATAAAAAAAAAAGCTTTGAAGTCCTGAAGGTAATTTTATTCAAACTCAAACCACCAGTATAACAATTTCTATTTTTCTATCACGCCTCCTCCAGTACAGCGGAACACACATTACAATATTTTTATTTCCCCTGGAAAGCTCCATAACCAGTAACCCAGTCTAGTCACATCTTTGCAAACTAGCGTAGCTTTCAAACCCAATAAGAACACTTATTGCAAATGAATAAAATGTAAAACAAAGTGCTAATGCTATTACCACAAATAAATAAATACAAGGGCTTTACAAAATCAGTTTTTATTTCAAGTCAAAAAAAATATAAATAAATTTTAAATAAATACATAAATAAATTATACAATTCCTTAAGTAAAAGGTATTCGAACATTAATCTAACAATACCCATAATAGTGGAGGAAGGAGAGGGGGAGGGGGAAAGTGATGGAAATGGGTGTTGGGGAATGGGGAAGCTAGTCAATGTTTATAGGGTCCAGCGGACTGCAAAGAGCCCAATCAGGACCACAAGTTGGTTGAAAGGGGGCTCACCCTGATCCATATAAAAGGAGGGGAAATGGAAGACAAAATAAAAAAAATTAAAAAAAACAATAAATTACAGTATTTGATCATGGTAAAGGACACACTTCCACCAACATTGTATTCCCAAACGTTACAAAAATACAAAACAAAACAAACCAAAAATTACAGAAAAACTCCAATTATTTACAGCAGCAAAAACACAAGGCTCACAAAAACTGACAATTAAAAACCTAAGAAAAAAGAGAGAAAACAAAAGCTAATCTTTTTGATAGGGCATATTGATTCAATGATTCCATCCTTGATCCAAATAATATATAGCAAATATTGCCTATCAGCAGGAGCAAATCTTAAAACAATGATGAAATTAAAAAAGGCCAATCAATCTGAACTAAAAGGGCGAAGCCCATGTGACTCACATGTCCTTATGTAATTTGCAATATTTAACATCAAAATCAAAGCACAGAAGTCAGAAAAAAACAACACGAAATGAAGCACTGACATTAAAATGCAAAGTAATACCAACTTTCATATGTCGATGCTCTTGACATTGAGATGACCTTTACCTCTGGTTCCCAATATGCTCATATATGATCAAATAAACTATAGCAAAAGTTGTATTATGCAAAACAAAAAGTTACCTTTGGATGACCTTAGCCTTCAGTGACCTTGATCTTTTCATGACCTTGACCTTAATGTGACCTCTCATGCTCATGTATGATCAAATAAGAAAATGTTACATACTATGGGTTAAATATAGAGCTATTCCACTGTATAACGACCAATTTTTTAAAATGTTTTTGCAAGGCCTAAAATAACCTTGGCCTTCAAGATCAAAGCAAATACTGTACACATGAAAGATCAATCTATCATCTCTAACGACAACATTTGGACTTTATATCTCTCATTGTTTAGGGTCAAGGTCACTTCAAAGTATCTTTACTGACTTTTGGACAGCTTCAGTGACCTTGACCTTGGAGCGAGGTTGACCAAATTTCCATAGTATGTGTGTCTCATTCATAGCTATCATGCATCAAATAATCATAAGTTCAATATTAATAACAGAAGTGAATTTTGTGAATTTGTTTAATTTTTTTACTAACATTTGTTGATCATGTGACCTTGACCTTGAAGTGAAGTCATTCATTCACTGATCATTTATGAGATCTCAGTAATAAACACCATTTTACCAAGTTTGGTTGTGATAGTTGGATTGGGATCTGAGATATTAAACCACTTGCAGGTTTTGCACAGACAGATGGCAAATGGACACACAAAAATTTTTAATGTAATTTTTGCACTATTTAGGACTGATCTAGCACAGATGTGCAAAAATCTGGAGACAAAAATTTGGGGGTCAATACATAAGACTCACTTTGCTATGCGAGTCCAAAAGAAAAATCCTGTTTAATTAATCACTGAGCTGGCTGGGTTTTTATTTAAATAGCTATGAGCCCAACGGTAACTGCATACCAAAAGTTAAACAATATGTGTTCAATAATGCATGCTGCAGTGTGAAACCTTTCCTGGCTTTGTCGGACACATCTTATTCAATTCATTATCAGTCCCTTGCGGCATTGCCTGTCCAAGGCACTGTAGGTAGCTGTAGTCAAATCAATTCATAAGCAACACTTCAATTGACCTTACAGCAGAGTAAACAAGTATTGGCGCTTAATTACAACACAAAAATAAACAAGGGATGGAGGCAGGCCTTTGATTAGGGGACAACTTATTTATCTGAGTCTAAAATGATGGCTACAATAACGATTGTGAGTATTACAGATCAAAATACATTACAGTATGATATGGCAGTTGGCACATACATAAACATTTCTTCTGTAGATAGTTGGTTCTTCAAAAAGTAATGTCTTTACCATAGTAATATTAATATATTTTTTTTAAAATTATATAAAAAATAAATAAATACAAATAATGAAAAAAAAAACGTCTTCTGGATATGGACAATTGATGCATGTAATTAATGATTATGTTAGCTGGTTTTAATGTCTTTGAAAACATATACATACTCATATTCATACAGTGCACACTCCAACATTCATGCATACATCCACACACTTGTGCACACATTCACAGATTCATGCACACCCACATGCACCACACTCCTTCACACAACCATTAACACAAAAACAGTAGGGATCTTTCGGAAGCGGGTGAATGTGAATCGGGACTACTTATTGTTGTGACGTCAGCAATTTATGTGACGCTTTTACTTCCCGTGGTGAAAGGTCACGAAGTCTGCCTACCACAACGAATAAAACTTCGTGGAAATCAGGTTTTCCACGAACTAATGTTCGTGAGTACATTTTGGTTATTAAATCGTTTGTAAAATGTCCAAAAATGATTTGAATTTGTATATGGTACATTACTCAACCATTTTAGAAGTAATAATGGGGATCTAAACTCGGTCTCAGACTTAAAACGTATTTTCAAACGAGCTACTGAAAAGAGTGCCCAAACCCTCATGCCGTCATGGCTGTCTAGAAGCTATCTATTCTGTATCACCAATCAGCAGTCCAAAAACTGTTTTATGTGACAAAAATGAAACTCGAAGCTAGAATGTAAAATATCTTCAATGTTAGAGCACTAATCCATCTTTAAAGTTCAAGCTAATCGTTACATTCGTGTCAAATCATGATTTGTTAGAAGAAGCCTTACGTAGGAATAATAGTAATAGTGCTCTGCCTCTGGGCCTGCCCTGTGTGTGCTCAATAAGATGTAAACGTTAAGACTATTTTTATCATCTTGTTGTACTAATTAGTGTAATAGTAATTTATTGAATCTAAAAGTAACATGGTTTGAAAAGACGGCACAACTGGAGCACCTTTTAAGTAGTTATCAAATTGCTTCATGGTATAATAATAGGCCTAATTACTAGGCTTATTTTAACAGTACAACTGTGCCGAAGAAAGTGGAAGGGGAAGTCACTCGCACAAAATCACAACGAAACTAGGTGCTGGAATCGAAAGTGCACAGAAACACGTTCGTTTCGTTTCGTAACGCGGCGTAAGAATCAGCGGCGTGCCTCTCGTTGGACGAAACGAACACACAATCACTTTCACCCGTTCCGAAAGACCCCTACTACTTGAGTTCTTTTCTTTGATTTTTGTGAACACATCTTTCCTTTGTTCTTCAATATTTACTTAATCCTCATTTCTTGTAGATTAACATTCTTAGCTCATCTCCTCCTTCTCTTTCTTTACTTTCTCTCTTCCTCATGCTTCACACACAACGAACTAATAGGGAATGTTGTCTACATTAAAACAATTTCAGAGATAATGGTAACCACACTTGGAATGAACTACAATAATATTATTGAATATATATCGAATGGGAGACCTTTTCTTCAGTTGTGGTCAGATGGAATATGAAGGGAAGTGGGGAGTGGAAAAGGGCACATAACTCGACAGGGAAGGGAAGTTTGTTAGCTAGTAATTGCTTATAGGGTCCAGCGGACTGCAAAGAGCCGAATCACAACCACAACTTCGTTGAAAGAGGGCTCACACCTGATCCATATAAAAGATCTGCTGAAACTACCCTAGTGGTAACGATGAAGACACTCCACCAGCCAGCCACTTTACAATAAAGGCATCCCATGCAGGGGATGCTGAAGCTGTACTCTAATTCTAATTTATCAAACCCCCGTTTATAACAACAAAGTAGAATATAGACTATCGTTATAAAATATTAACACAACACATATACATAAAATGCCTGCAATGAATGAATGAACATTGAGGTTTAACGTCTACACCCACCATTGAGGATATGGCAGACGGGGATAACCATCCCAGGGAAAGAGGGGTAGGGACCTGAATCAACACTGAACCACCAAAGCAATCATACTGCTAAAATGGACAGTAAAAATGGCAACATTTTATATCGCCCACCACGGGATTCGAACCTGGGTCATCGGTGTGCCAGGCGAACGCTCTACCAATTGAGCTATGGCAGTGGGCCTGCAATGCTAAATAATAATACCATAGAAAGCCTTAGTGACCATTTGGCAGAAAGCATCCAATATCCACAAGCTGACCCAACAGACCCCCATACACAATGGAGGAGTTTTGGGATTGACAGAACAGGTTAGGAATGAGAAAGAACAAATGATAATGACAGAAACGATGGTAATTTAAAGCACTGATTGATTGATTGATTTATTGTTGCTTTAGGTCCAGCGGACTCTTCCGAGCCAAATCAGGACCAGACAACCCCCGATCCGCATAAAAGATCTGCTGAAACAACCCCAGTGGGAAAATTGAATGCCCTCCACCGGCCAGTCACTTTACAATAAAGACATCCCACGCGGGGGACGGCTGAGGGTTGACCTCAACTACGCGAACACCCCGGTTACAAAAACAAAATAGAATACAAACATCATTATAAATCATCAATAAAACACATACATATAAAATGCCTATAGTGCTAAATAGTACAATCATAGGAAGCCCTAGTGACCACCCGGCAGAAAGCGTCCAACACTCCCAAGCTGATCCAACAGACCTCATACACAAACAAGGAGTCTTGTCCAGGAAGAGTTTTCAAGAAAAAAGGTAGGTCATTGATCTAGCGAAGAAGAAGATAGTATAGCAGAGTGAAGGACAGAGCAGGAATAGGAAAGAGTAAATGAGGAAGACAGCGACAGTGGGAATTTAAAGCACTAAATTTCCATAAAGTGGGGATACTATTTATACTGAAAACCCCCGGCACTCCAACGGGGGTACTGTTGCCGCAGTGAATCTGTCTTGCCTATAAAGGAAAGACAGGTTTTCAACTGTGGCTTTCACTGTTCCCTTTATAGGTTTGAACAATCTACAGTGGCAAGATTGCTCATGACCCCAAGGGGTATTTAAAGCACTAAATCTCCACAAAGTGGGGATACTATTTACACACAATACCCTGGAACCCCAAATGGGGTACGGGGAAGGGGAGAATAAAGGCTGGGAAGAAGGTGGGAGTAGCAAGGGAGATCACCAAAAATCTAAATGGAGGGAAACCACCAAAATTATAATTTCTGTCATATTGAACAATAAGGCAGGAAAAAATCATGAAAACTAACAACTATAAATAGTTCAACATACAGTAAGGATATAAAACAGGTAAAATATACAATAAATTATAAAACCTTTTTTTTTTTAAATGCGCAACTAGTTGATAATAACATTCAGCTCAAATGCTTCCAGTCCCAATCTGTTTAGTCGATTATGCCTGGCAAACCATGAAGGCTGTAAGAACACAACAATATCAGTTTATATTGCAACTTCATTCCCCACGGCTTGAACAAAGCATAGCTTGCATACTCTGCTGCAAGAAATTTTAACTTGGAATTTTGTTTACACACAATGTAACATAGATGTTCAACACAAACGTACTTCTTTCAAATAAAAATATAACTGCCAATAGACCTTTTATCTGCCATCAGGCTGTCTGTAGAGGCAGCCGGCAGGAAAGTGACCCTGACCCCAACCTGAGTGTCAGAGGTTGTTGAGGGCCACCACCTACACAAAGCCCATGCTTGATAGATGCCTGATACTCAGCCAGTGTCAAAGTCACCAGGTTAGTTGAAACCTTCCTATTTCTTATATTGGGTTAACCTTCACTGTAATTCGCGTCACAGCGTTTGATATCCATCACTCTGTTGCCAATCCCTGTTGGCACTTTCAAGTTTGGTACTTTATGCTAAGCTCTTGCGGTGTTTGATCAACTCAGAGTTTCAAACAATGGCAGAAAATTTGATTGTTGAAAAACCTCAGTTTGGAGTTAAAATGACCCTGATATAAAAGGCAATGCGACCAACATATGTGCACCACCTTCCTCTGAAAAAACCTAAATGCTATCTGACTTCAACAAAGAAATGCTGTAACATAACAGCATCCAAAAATGCCTACAAAATATGGCTCACCTAAAACATATAAAACCACAAGCAATTTAGCACTGTGCATTCAGATAATGAAGTATATTGTCATGCTTTACATAAAAATATTCCTGTAGCATTAGGATAAAACATATTACCGCCATACTCATTCTTTGTAGCTGACTACCTCTCGTTCTTCCCAAGCAGACTTCTACCGAAATTCTCACAACTACTGTTGATGTCATTATTTTCCCCTTTCTCTTGAGTGCTGTGAGCAAGTTACAATAGCATGGAGTTGATGGTGCGACACTAGGTTAAACATCAGCATCACTGTATTCTGTACAAGAGTACACAACAATTCAGTTATCACTAATGTGTTGTTTGTTATCAGTAATGTTCAACTATAAGGCATCACATTACATACATCACATATACATGCAGTGTGCAGTTTTTTAGGAACAGATTTGAGGCTAAAAACACAGACTAAAGTAAAAGGGCATCACCTCACTCTTTTTGTATCTTTGAATCATGTATCCTTGTTATCACATGTACCCAACTTGTGTCATATAAATCTTCCCATTTTACACAAGAAATATCTTTAAACAATATCATAAACACAACATACACAAGACAAGGCACATATAATCAACAAATCTCAACATTCCAACTACAGGATTAGTGTTTAAATTATAAAAAGTCCCAATATTTCAACAACAAAATCTCTGCTTTGTCCCATCAACAACTTTCTATTTGATTTAATGTTAAATCTGAAAGCCTCAATTCTCTATCGCTTCATCGACAGCGCTTTACTCTTTTTATTTATTTATTTATTTTTAACAAATATATAAATAACTCCTGACATAGTTGTACAGACAGAGATCATCAACAACACAAGGCATTTTGTGGACAAGGCAACTGTTGTTTGGATGAGACAAAAACAAAAATACACAGAAATAACAACAGATGGTATTTTAATTTGTATTGCTTCACGCCTTTGAGATATTTTAATTCTTTCGCTGATTGCTGCTTCAGCCTTCATGTTCCTCTGACAAGTTGAGTCACACAGGTACATTCAGACTAATTTCACATTCGGTGACCAAGTATGCAGTTATATGCACCGATCATGCTAGAGATTTTGCCAACCAGTACTGTCTATGAGGGTCATAGATTGCTGAGAAAAAAAAACAGTATTAACAAACAGACCTGTGCACCCCGAAAAATGAGCTGGTGTATTTCCCAGGCCAAAAAGTGTAATTTACAAAACTTTGGTGTAATTCACCAACATAAATATTTTTTCACGCCTTTTTAACTTTACACTCAAATATGTTTCAAAGCACGATGTCAATTAATGAAGTAACAACTACAGGGTACTGTTTGGTCCTCTGATCGTTTGACCCATCTGTTGCCACTGAAAACGGTCCTGCAGCAAGTCGTTTCCGGAAGTCAGCCTGTTACGTTGAAACGCGAATGGTAGTACGTCGGAAGCGCGCACGATAGATCTAATCGTTTCGTTTTGCAAAGTATTCAATAATGGAGTTTATTTACCTTTGATTTGAGTTTGCATTGTTGTTAGGAGAGGCTTTGTATAACGTTGATAATTTTTGTTGGTCGATATTGTTGTAGAATTCTCTGGACCCGCTTGTTTATTATCGATCGAAGTTTCTTGATGGACGTAGATAATGGCGAATATTCTGGGACGGGAAATAATTATGTATGACGTAAGACAGTAATGACGAAGTTAGAAGCGATTGGTTAAATTGCGTCAAACGAGATTGATCCAGGTTATTCGGGAGTATCAAGAGACTATTTAAGTGCCGCGCTGTTTCAAAATTGAGAGAAATAGTTATTGTTGTTGATAGTTGAGATTGTTGTTGATAGTAAGTTGGAAAGTAAATTTGAGAGTGGAAAGGCGATTGAGCGATTGTATGCAGTTGTTGATGTATGCTGAATAAAAGTGGAAAACTTCATACGTTGACTTTGTGACTTGTATGCTGATTGAGCAGGCTGTGTGAATAAACGAATCTGAGTTACACCTTATCAGGACTTCAGCATCGGGGCTGAATCAAATACTGATAAAGAAAAACACCATCATCAAACGGAGTGTAACACAGCCTTAATGTCTGATGCCATTTGTTTGACAAGAGCTGTTGTCTTATGTCGTCCGCAGTGATAATCTTTTGCGATTTGGCTATCAGAAAATGCACTTTTACGGCTTTTTGAAATTATGTCCGCAGTAGTCAAAGGTAAATTTGTTTTCACAATAAGTTCTGTCATTATTGTTTCAGCCCTAATAACTTGCTGTTCCAAAAAATCTAGTCTGTTCACTGGTTTAAAAAACGTGTCAACTGTTTTACTCTTTGCTGCAGCTTTCTGACCTTCGACATTTGCCTTGTGTGACTTGGTGGCGCAGTGTTTAGAAACATCGAACTTTCCTGAATGTGCTATAGAAAAATCTGATGAACAATAAACACACCTCGCATGCGACGATCCCAAAGCACTTTCTGTAATTCCATCAAACTTCTTGTACTTGGACAAAAAAAACTTGCTGCACAGGTTTATTAAATTTTTTGGAGCTAGGTCCCTCCTCTTGCTCATCGGTACACTTTCGTTTAGACATTTTGAGTAAGTCTCTTACTCTCTTTGGTAACACTTTGGTAAAATTGCGCCAAAATGGAGTAAAATCTCCTTAACTAAATCCAAGCCACGGGGATTCACGCAAGGGGAGAGTACTCACAATGATATGTCTCAAAACAAGGATTAACAAAAGTGAAAGTACACTAGTAGAGGTGTAATTAATGTTAGAAAGTCGGAATTTTTGGTGATGATGATGATGATGATGATGATGATGACGGCAATTTATAAGGCGCATATTCCATAGAAATGCTTACAGCGCAAAACTGCCAAAGTCAAAATTACAAGATTTAAAAAAATAAATAAATAAATAAAAAATGGTAGGTGTAAAATTGTGCTCAAAGTCGTAATTGGCGTAAAATAAAATTTGCGCGTAAAAATTATGCCAAAATCGTAAGAGTGCACAGGTCTGAACAAACATTTCTCCAGGAGCCATCCTCCCCCCCTCTCCTCTCTCTCTCTGCTCCCCTCCCCACCTTCTTCTCACTACTATACTATTAGAAAAGATAACTGCCATGCATATGAACGTTGGGGTAAACACCAAAATACGCTTGCTTAAACGTTCACGCAAGGAAGAGAATATTGACTTTTTTTAAAAACTCGTAACATAAATGAAGAATAGGCGCATTGTGTAAAATTAGAAATACATTTGCTTTTGGGGGCCAAAAGATTTAGCAATCAAATAGGTCCTGTCAAAATTCAACTGGTCAGTCCTCAATACCAACAGCATGATGTCTTTTTGTACGTTACATTTTACCGGCTGTGGCCAGCTATTGCAGTCCTTGTCATGTAATGCACTTTGAGATTTTCTGCGGTTGACAAGCTCGATTTTCAATATTAAAACACTTCCTTCTTGCTAAGAGTCAACAAGAAGACAGGGCATTTGTCTTTTCAAAATACTGCGCATGTTTCTAAAAAAATACTGTGAAAATGAAACTCAGAAATCTTCATTAACTATGATACAATGTCTTAAGCTCAAAATCCATGCATGCAAATTTGAAATGTGATTCACAACTTTCAAAACAGATTTCCATTCTACATTATCAAAATTGCAAAAATTATTAGAGAAAACATTTCTCTTTAAATTGATTCCAAGGATTTATGTAAAAATAACACTAGACACGAATCATTAGCTTTCGCTAGTGAATCGATGCCTCAAATTTCAGCTTTCATGCTGCAGTGATGACCAGACATCTTCTTAATCTTTTGACCTCCACTTTAAAAATGGTGATAAATGAACAATATACTCATTTTTTAAAGTTTCACTTGGCCAGGGAAACACTTTTTTGGTTTTCTCTGCCTTTCACATTCAAGAGTTATGAGTATGCTCAATGGAAATAAATAAAATGGACAGATTACTGCCAAAAACTTGTCACCAGGAGATTGACAGCTTGTAATCTGATTCCATATCACACTGTGATAAATATTTTAAAAAATAACAATGATTGATTGTGTATTCCTAGCATAGCTATGACTAGCTTAGTAAAAACATATCAACGAACAGGCATTGGTATTTCAACTGTTAAAATATGGGTGAGTTACAATGATCATTCTCTATAACACAGTGGAATCAGGCCGCATAAATAAAAGGTATCTCATATCAAATGTCCATTTTGTAATGTCCAGACAGGATCAATGAAAGCGTTTCGTGAATCTGTCCTCTCTCTACATATGTAAATAAATAGCACTGAACTAACGTGGCTGTTCAAGAGGGTGATCATCGCCACTCCTCACTCAGGCACTCAGTTTTTTGTTTTTTTAAAGCACATAAATTCAATGTTATTCTCCGTAAGTTGAGACTTGCACCAGTCATTTTTGATATGCTCAGCTCTTTCAAGATTATAAATGCATCAATACAAACCAATACATGACATCTACATAGGTCAGAATTACATCATTTAAAGATGAACATTTCTCTTTGAAAAACAAAATGAAAACCACACAATACCCTTTCTCTTTTGACAAAACATTTACAACTACAAATCTGCAGAGCAGACAGTGACACACAACAAATTTCAGACAATGACATTACATTTCTGAGATACACCATAATATCATCTTTTTCCCCCCAAAAGTGTCATATGGGCCATAAAATAAATATAGAGGGTATCATCGAGACACACAAACACGACTCTCCAAAACATGGGCCGCCAAATCAATAATCATAGTTTAAAATCGCTGGAAAATATTGATACTATAAACATATAGTAATCTTCTATTGTGTAACAATAACACTAACAGGCAAAACGTGATATTAGTAGTAGGGATATCCACCAATAAACTTTAACACACATAAACAATTAACTGCCCATAATAAAGGATCAATTATGTCATTAAAAGAAATTACATTAAATAAAATGTTAAGCGGTTTCATTTTCTCTGATAGACATCTTTTGATTGGGCGAGCCAAAACATCAGTAAGCCAAACTATGTTTCGTGCGATCATAATATTTCCAAATCAGCGTTCACCTACCAAATTCAGTGTGAGCTTTGAACGCATGGAATGAGTTTGGTGTCTAATTGGGGGTATGCGATAGTATGTTGACTCACTTTAGGACAGGGGACAGTGGTAGCAACATGATCCAGGACACAATATTAATATAGATGCAATACTGTAAGGTCTGGGGAATGACATTATCCCCCCCCCCCCCCCCCGCCCCGCCCCCCCCCCCCCCCCCCCCACCCCCCCCCCCCCCCCCCCCCCCCCCCCCCCCCCACCCCCCCCCCCCCCCTCCCCCTCCCCCCCCCCCCCCCCCCCCCCCCACCCCCCACTACCCCATTATCCCCACCCCCCCCCCCCCCCCCCCCCCCTCAACAACTTATTGCCGGTGCTTTACATTGTTGGATTCCAATATATTTCAGAAAATGCTGTTATAATACTTGTATAACTTACATTCCATGTGTAATGAGGCTGACTATCCTATCATGTTTTGGATCCATGGAGGGGAGGGGGAGGGGGGGGGAATATTAACTTGTACAGGATGTGAAACTGGCAGGTATGAGATGAAACACTATAGTTTGCTTGTTCAGTTAGTATTAAATTTATACATTGTGTTTTCTTTCATGTTCCCAAAGCAGAGCAAAAAATACACCCTATTTCAACTGACTGATCAAACGAGGGAGAGAAAAAAAACCATGTGTTCAATAAGAATGATTCTATTTGTATAGATGAACCTGGCAGCTATCAGAGACTACCGCTTGCTTAACATATTTGGCAAACATACGACAGAACGCCGGCAGGATACGGTCTGAGCGAATCTGTACCAACTTGGGAAAGGCTCGTCGGAAAACCACCGTGGCTTCCTCTAGATGGTAGTGTGGGACTTTGGAGAATAGGTGATGGATCTGATGAGTGCCGATGGAATGGATGATGCCATGACACCAGCCATAGTGGCGATCGACGGAGCTGAGCTGGCCGCGAACATTGTCCCACACCTCGTCGCCGTACCAGGGAATCTCCTCTTCCGTATGGTGAAGGAAGGTGATGATGACGGTGTAGGAGGCGAAGATAAAGTCAGGCACTACAAAGTGCACAAACAGCTTGAGGAAGCCTTCTGTCAGAGCGTACTGGTACAAGACTCCCGCCCAACAAGTCACTAGCGCGATGGAGAGAGAGCAGTGGAAGAAATGTCGACGCAGTACAGGGTCAGAGGGGTTGAAATGCTGCACTGGGCGAGGTCCGTAGCCAGAGAACAGGTAGGCATACCAGCCGAGCCCTAGTCCAAAGCCAGGAAGTGTTCTTCCGTTGCTGTTGTCACGGTTTCTGACTGGGTAGAAGACCTCGTCCTTGTCCATGTTGCCAGTGTTTTTGTGGTGGTGTCGGTGTGACAGCTTCCAGCAGTAGTAGGGGCAAAGAAGGAATGTGTGCATGACGTTGCCAACAATGTCATTCAGCCAGTCATAGCTGACGAACACAAAAGGGAATCAACATAAATTAGATAACATAAATAATTCCTGAGGTGTGGAAGATAAGACTGATTGACTAAGTCATATTGCCCCATTATCCACACTTCTAAATCCACAAAAGTCCACAATAACAAAATACACACAAGAAAACTGTTAATCATACGAACCAACATCACAATCACAATTGTACAAATAAACGTAAATAATGGTAAAGTGATCAGTATTTGTTATTTGTTTCAAACTAAATCTTTGACAAAGCAAACTACTACAATGCAATCTCACTACGCAACTAAAGTTCAAAAGTACAAACATATTAGTCTTTATTGATCATTAAAACTGAGTAAACAAAGTCATTTTTTCAAATTTGATTCACTATCCTAATTTGTAAAACTGCAAAATTTGGACAATGATGTTGAAAGCTTGATGTCACTTCAGAGCTTCAAAACTGCTCCATCAGCTGCCAAAAGGCACTACAATGTTAGCAGCACTGCACCCTTACCGTTGAGCATAGCTCAGTATGAATGGATGTTAGCCTGCTAAAGATTTAGATCCAGAGATAAAACTGTTGATGTACCAACTTAGTAAAACCTTGGCCAGTCTATATATCGGACTCTTAATGTTATTTGCATTTTATAATGTGCTCTCATGCTATCCACAATCACAAAAACTTTTCCCCTTAATTCATAAGTCACAACAACAACAAATAATAATAGTCCAAAATATTACATTGGAAAAGTTCTAACCCTACATACAAGCAAAACACATATAAACCCTTACTTGGAAAAAGAGGAATGTCCAGCATCATGTCCTGTAACGAAGATGGAGGTGAAGAAAGTGCCTTGGACCAGCCAGTACACGGGCAGCAGCAACAGCAACAGCCAGGTGGGAAAGTTGCCTGAGGACCACACCCAATCTGCCACCAGGAATAACGCTATTACCTGTTGAACACAAAGATGAAGACCATTACATCTTTACAAATAAAACATAACACACAATTTTTTCCCTCAGCACAATAAGCATGAGCTGCTTTTTGTGGAGACCTGCACTATACAAGACTGCATACAAGACTGCATACAAGACTACGTCATCATCACCCCCACATTTTACAACAAAGTCATCACACGATCTTTATTCATCATAAAAATAATATATATTTGGATTTTCCCCCACATCCTTATTGAGTTATCATTTTCATGAAAATGACATTAAAACAACTGAAACTGAAACATAAAAGTAATGTGCTTTTAGATTAAGAACAAGAATCAGAATATAATATGCTGCTGCAGTTTATTATCCCTTTCTATCGGGAAACTCTGGTCCGCCTCCCCCGGGGAAGGCGTAGTCGCAGCCAGTGGCGCACCCAAACCCTAACTACCTAACATTATTTGTGAAATTTTGAAATTTTTGCTGGGGAAGCAAACCGGAGTACCCGGAGAAAACCCCCAAGACGTTGCCCGAGTCGAAAGTAAATAATAATCGGAGAAACATAACGCCCAGATGCTGGCTTGAACCCACACCTGTCAGGCGCCATTGGTTCCTGGCTTGTGGACAAGGCAAGTTAGTCCCGCCTTAGCCCACTTGGCCACAACGCTCGCTCAATTATATATTTACATAATGTCTTTCGGATTATGAAGCAAGAAGAAAACAACAAAACCTCCAGCATAAAGTACCTGTATATCAAACATTTGAGTCACCAATAGGGAAAGACAGATAAAACTGCAAGGTACACTACCTGAATGCAATCCTTGACAGCATAATACATGGATGTGGACACTTTGCGCTCAAACACATGCTGCGGCAAGGCTTTTTTGATTTCGATGATGGACGGCAGGTGGCGTGGGATGGACAGCTTGGTGAGGAGTGACTCCGTTTCATCCACGAGAGGCTGAGGTTGGGGATCTTCTCCGTTGAGTCCGACAGCATCGTAAGTACTTGCTGTGCCTTCCGGCTCTTGTGTCGGCTTTTCATCTCCGCCTTCTAGTACCATCTTGATTGCTTTTTGTTATTTCCCTATAATCTTTCTTCTTTCTAAATCTAGTGGTGGACTCTTGAATATGAAAATCCAACTGCGTACTCACTCTCTGATAAAGGCTTTTATAATTAATAGGCGAGTGAAGGAAACCAAAGTACCTCTTAATCTTATTAAGAGATAATAAATATTTAAGTGCTTTGACTGAAGGAGTGAGACGCGGTGGACTGATGTTTTTCAATCACTGTAGGCTTTCACAAAGAGAACTGATCTGCAACGTCAATGAAAAGTAAATATTAACAATTATACTGCAGACTATCCAACGAATACACACACACACAAACAATTAGATGAAAAATGCAAACACAGGAGAATACAATTATTATATTACATACACACACTAAAAAAAAAAATAATAATAAAGTAAAACTAGAAGGGAAAAGCCCATATGACTCACATGCTTCATATGGAATTTGCAATATTTAACATGAAAATGAGTGCCCAGAAAAACCAAAATGTAACGATGGCATTAAAATGCAAATTAATACCGAAATTGATCTTTCTATGCTCTTGACCTTGAGATGGCATTGACCTCTGGCTCCAAATTTCTGGCTTCATTGGCTACCAGTCAAGAAGAGAATTGACCACAAAGTCCTCTCCTTGTGCTACAAGTGTATCCATGACCCCACCTCTCCCCGGTACTTGAGAGACATTGTCCCTACCCACAAACCCTCAAGGCGCCTTCGCTCCTCTTCCCAGTTTATGTTGTCCGTTCCAAGTGTGGATGGTCACAGGAAGAGGCGCTTGGGTCACCGCTCCTTCTCTCACTGTGGCCCAGCATTGTGAAACACTCTCCCCCAGGACTTGAGAGTCGTAGGGACATTGGACTCTTTCAACAGGCGTCTGAAGACGTATCTTTTTTTACTTTTGAGTGTATACATAGAGAAGTTCTTTTTTTTTTTCTTCTTTTTTTTCACCCTTTTTCCCCAACCCCCTGCGCCCTGAGCATGCTGCCAGCATGGATATGTGCGCCATACAAGTGGACATCATCATCATCATCATCAAATACACTCATGTACTAGCAAATTGACTACAGAAAAGGTTGTATGATACCAAAAAAATCATAAGCTCAATAGTAATAACATCGAGAAAAAAAATGCAATTTAGTTAAAAATGGTCATTTTTTAACCAACATTTGTCGACCCGTTGACCTTGACCTTGAAGTGAAGTAATTCATTCACTGATCAGTTATGAGATCTAATGGATATACACCATCTTACCAAGTTTGGTTGTGATAGCTGAAATAGGTTCTGAAATATTAATCCTTGCAAGTTTTGCACAGTTATAGGACAGACATACGGATAGACACATTTTTAACAAATGTAAATTTTGTACTATTTAGGACTCATCTCACACAGGTTAGCAAAAATCGGGAAAAATGTGGGGTGGGGGAGGAGGGGGAGGGGTGTGAAGTGGGATTGCGTGACAGGGTAAGGGGGGGGGAGGGGCGCGTACATAGACTCAAATTGCTATAATGCATGTGATTTAAAAAAGGTTTGATCAAGTTCTGCAAATAACCAAATAAATAAATATCATTGTTCCAGTGGTGGCACTAGAGATTTTGCCAGGTAGTACTGCCTACAAGTACTAGCCCACGTTTTCCCAGTAGCACCCATCTTCTTTCCTCACATATGTGAGAGAGACTGAAAGAGATAGAGAGAGTTGGCGTAGCTAATTTCTGCTGTTAAAACCTCACAACTTACAAGAGGAGCACCACACATTTAATTTGCCATTTTTTGGCAAAGGAATCCAGTACTGGAGGGGAGGGAAAAACTCCTGAACACCAACTGGGTCCTGGCAAAGCGGTCCTCAACACTGGCAAGCTCTTGATTTCTTTCAGTGTTTTACAATTTGAAATGGTAATTTACTGGCTGCATGTGGCCGTTTATTGTGCTTCCTGCGTTCCAATTTTGTAGTGTAGTGTACACCACTACATGCTTTTCATTTATACAGCACAACTTACAAACAGAACAATAAACAATTTGCAGAGGAGCCAACTTAAATTGATGGCTGGTCTCACGAGTAATGCAAAATCAGTTAAGACAAAAGACAGATCAAAACGTGAATTATAGGGGATGCTCATTTCTTAGCCATGCTTGTCTAGTGGAAATCAATTCTAGATCATATTATATAGTTAGTTAGTCATTGTTTTAATATTTATGGGGTCCATCGGACTGCAAAGAGCCAAATCAGGACCACAAAATCAGGACCATAACTTGGTTGAAAGAGGACTCACCCCTGATCCGTATAAAAGATCTGCTGAAACAACCCTAGTGGTAACATGCACTCCACCAGCCAGTCACTTTAGAATAAAGGCATCCCACGCAGGGACGCTGAGGCTATACTCTAATTTATCGAACCCCCGTTCACAAAAACAAAATAGAATATAAACATCATTATAAAATATCAACAAAACACAAACATGTATATAAAATGCCTACATTGCTAAATAATAATAATATCACAGAAAGCCCTAGTGACCTTTGGCAAAAAGTGTCCAATGTTCCCAAGCTGACCCAACAGACCTCATACGCAAATGAGGAATTTTGGAAGAGATTTTTTTAAAAAAGGATAAGTGATTAGTCTAGCGAAGAGGAAGATAGTATAGTAGATTGATAGAACAGAGTAGAAATGAGAAAGAACAAAGGAGAAAGATAGCGACAGTGGGAATTTAAAGCACTACATTTCCAGAAAGTGGGGATACTATTTATACAGAAACCCCCAGCACCTCCAAGAGGGGTTTCTAAATCATATGAAAGCAAAGTGGTAAAACAACTACAACTACAAACGTTCCCGTTATTAAATTTATCTTAATAAAACAACGAAATGAAATTCTAAATTCAAATTCTAACTTATCCTTACAGCAGAATATCACTTCAGACTAGAACATGGAATTTGTAGTATTGGCAAGAACAGTGATTTCTTACAACACTCTTGATTCACTTTGCTCAGATCTGTGAAAATAATAGGAAAGACATACATTTATCGAAATTAACAAAATCACAGCCTATGGCAAAGAATTATGTACCACTATTTAAAATCCTGCTACCACTTTTGGCTCAATTCACGCAATATCATCATTCCATTACATGTTTATTGCTTTGGGTCCAGCAGACTCTTCCGAGCCAAATCAGGACCGGACAACCCCTGATCCACATGAAAGATCTGCTGAAACAACCCTAGTGGTAAAACTGAAAGCTCTCCACCAGCCAGTCACTTTACAATAAAGACATCCCACGCAGGGGACGGCTGAGGCTGTACTCTAATTTATCGAACCCCCGTTTACAAAAACAAAATAGAATACAAACATCATTATAAATTATCAACAAAATACATACATATAAAATGCCTGCATTGCTAAATAATAACATCATAGGAAGCCCTAGTGACCACCTGGCAGAAAGCGTCCAATATTCCCAAGCTGATACAACAGACCTCATACACAAATAAGGAGTCTTGTCCCGGACTGGTCTAGCGAAGAAGAAGATAGTATAGTAGATTAATAGAACAGAGCAGGAATGAGAAAGAGCAAATGAGAAAGACAGCGACAGTGGGAATTTAAAGCACTAAATTTCCAGAAAGTGTGAATACTATTTATACTGAAACCCCCCGCAACCCAATGGGAGTAATATCATCATAGAGCACTGTAACTCAAACTGAGTGCAAAAAAACGATTCACATATAGACATCATCAATCTCGGATACTCAGAGCTCACTATAAGTATCCACAAGAAAATGAATCTGCCTAATGGACTTGCTTGCATTGCTGTCTTCAAGGGAATAATGCCAACAATTTTCACTTTGGCAAAGGGTTGAAAGACCAGTGTCTTAATGAATTCATTTGGCCCGCAATTAAAACACAACACCAGCATATCAGTTCAACACTAACACTGCTATTAGCAGGCGAATGACTGACAGTATTACAGCTGATGTTCTTACTTAACCTTCACCAAACATAAAAGTCAAATTGATACCTAATTTTAAAACAAACTAAACAACTTTTTTTAAAAATAAATCAAAATTGCTTCCATTGCTCTGAAACTTCCTCGCAAATAGTGATAATAATAATCATACTACTACTACTACTACTAATATTAATAATAATTATTATTATTTATTATCATTATTATTATCATCATCATCATATTCAGTACTAATTTCAAAAATAGGAACTGTAAATCAGTGCTCTGGATGAAGAGTCTTACAAGATTTCTTACAAATAATAGTAGCTTTGAACGTCCCAAAATAAAAGAAGTTTAGAGTCAAAGTTGAGTTACAAAATAACAAACCTATGTATGTTGAACTTGCTTTGCTGGTTAAGGAGAATAGGTATATTACAACAAATGTTATTAGTATTGCTGACACTGAATCACACATAAGATTGAACTGCATTTAATTAATCAGCGTCACCTGACATAGTATTAATAATAATAATAATAATAAATTGCATTTATACAACGCATTTTTCATTAGAATACCAACTCAATGTGCTTATACACATTCGTACGCATCATCACAACATTCGCACTACATCATGTACAGCATCATTGAGAAAGTATTATTACTGTTCATACCATTTACACAGAAAACGCCTTGCGGAACAAGTGCGTTTTTAAGCAGCTCTTAAAGGAAACAAGGTCTGTGCAATGTCTTAAACCGGCAGGCAGCGCATTCCAAACCTTGGGTGCTTGAAAACTAAAAGACCGGTCGCCAATTGCCTTAAGCAGACGCTTGGGCGTTTTCAACAGTTTTTTATCTGATGAGCGCAAAGAACGGGTTGTAGTGTAGGTAGTGAGTACCTCAGACAGATATGGTGGAAGTGACTGGTCGAAGTGACGAAAAGCTAGGACAGCAATTTTGTATTCAATGCGGAAATTGACAGGGAGCCAGTGGAGCTGCATTAAGAGAGGCGTGACATGATCACGATTAGCAAGGAATAACTGACTATCTAACGCAGCTAATGCTTTTGATCGGTTTTGCTCAAGGCAAGCAATGGTAAACATAACAATAGTGAATACACCAACATTGTTAAGTGTTAACAGAGAAAACTGACAAAGTCAGAAAGAAGGGCAAAGCCCGTATGATTCACATGTTCTTTATTGAACTCTCAATATTTCACATGAAAATGAGTGCCCAGAAAATAACACTCTGATACGGTGACATTACAATGCTAAGTAATACCGACTTTGAACTTTCTAAGCTCTTGACCTTGAGATGACATTGACCTCCGGCTATAAAAACCTGTATGTACTATGAAATAAACTGCATCAAAAGTTGTATTATGCCAAAAACGGTGAGCTTGGGACTACCCTGACCTTCAGTGACCTTGACCTTGGGACGACAACCTTCAAATGATCTATTCTGCATGTCTGACAAAATAACCCAATGTTCTTAAATACTATGGGTTAAATATACAGCCATTCTACTATACAATTACCTTTTTTTTTTGTTTTTGCAAGGCTAAAAATGACCTTGACCTTCAAGATCAACGCTAAAACGGAACCAATATAAAAGATCAACCTATCATCTCTAAATACAACAAGTTTAGACTTTATACCTCTCATAGTTTAGGGTCAAGGTCACTTCTAAGTACTTATACTAACCAACTTTGGACAGCTCTAGTGACCTTGACCTTGGTAGGAGGTTGACCAAATTGGCAAAGTATGTGTGTCTCATTGATATCTATCATTCATTCAAGAATCATAAATTCAATATCTTTTTTTTTTGTGTGTGCAATATTTTTTAAATTGTTATTTTTTTACTAACAATAACATTAATGTTGACTTTGTGACCTTGAATTTGAAGTGAAGTCATTCATTCACTGACCATTTATGATATGTCATGAATATACACCATCTTGCCAATTTGGATGTGATAGTTGAAATAGGTTCTGAGATATTAATTCAGTTACAAGTTTTGCACATCCAGATAACTGAAAGACGGGCGGAGAGACAACAAATTTTTTAAAGAATTCTTTTGGACTTATTTTAGGACTCATCTTGCACATATTTGCAAAAATCTGGAAACCAATTTTTGTTGGGGTGAATATATAGACTCAAATTGTTATGCATGTGAGTCAAAAAGTGCATACAAGAAAATGCATTAGTACTACAACTAATATTTTTGTTTATAATTGCTATACTAGATAAAGACAATCATAGCTAAGCAGGCACTATGGGTTTATCCTAATTAATGCTCTTGATTCATTGTGATTCTACATTGCCCACAATGTATCATACACAAGTATCAGGCATATACTAAAGTTGGTTAGTTAGTTATTCATTGTTTATAGGGTCCTCTACTAAGGTCTAGTTTAAGCTGTAAATAGGTCTAGTTTACTTTAAGATGTGACTATATCAAAACAACACCAGGATCCATGCATAGTTCCCTTATCTGCTCAGGCTAGGTCAAGCAGACATGAGTCATATCAAAGAAATTTCACACGAACATGTACACAACCATGATGAAAGGAAGTATATTAATAATTAATTTAATCCAACTCAAATAGACATCTTAGGAAATGGGAAGTAACTTGTCTTTTTGTTTTATTTTTTAGTTACCTAGAGATGTCCGGACAGAACACTATGAAATCTACCCTGAGATGCAACTTTTTCTTCGGGAAAGGGGGTAGGGGAGGGGGGTGGGGTGGCGGTTGCCTGGCAGTGCAAAGACAAACTAACAGAACTAGCTAGAATTGCAACTGAAATCGGAAGGTTTGGTGGAGGACAGAGCAGAAATTGTAGGAGAGAAACTGTTCGTTTGCAAAGAATGTCCGCCTGAACGTTAGACAACTCTGGCGCAACATGCTGGCAAGTCGGCAAAAGTTGTTTCCCCTTGTATTTCCGAGCATGGTCTATTATAGCAATAAATGGGACTGAAGTTTTCACCCCTTTCCTTTACTAGAAATAGAACTTAGCATAGCATAGTTAGGCATATGATACATACCGGCATAAAAGCCTTTTGTCCCCAAGATAAGTCACTTTGCTTGACTTAATGACAACTGTTTATTTCAGGTAACTGTTTGGCACAAACATTCAACATTATATTATTAGTAACACTAGAACTGTGGTTAGCAAATACTCCCAAAACCAACAGCAAAAATCCAATTCTAAGTGTTCATAAATGTTGGAAAAGAATGTGTTTTTTTTTTTACACTGCTATCTTTCATTTTAATTTTGCTGTTTCGTTACAGGGTTTTAATGTGTAATGTTTTATAAGACGTTTAAATCTCTAATTTTATTACTTTGTGTGTGTGTGTGTGGGTGGGGGGGGGGGGGGGGGGGGGGGCATGTGCTATGCCATGTGATCCCTTACCCTCATAAGATTACCTAACATTCCTTAAGAAAAGAAATGGTTCTCTGTTCACGTATTTATAAATAATGCTGTAATGGTTTTCAAAAAGCTAAAATCCATGTAATTTCATCTTCGTCTAATTAAAAATGTTGTTGATGAAAATGAAGAAATTCATTTTAGATACGGTAAAATTGAAATAATTGAGATCAATAGAACTAAATGAATTGTATTGCGTGACTTTTGTAATGACAACCAGCTTAAGGGTTAAGCCCAATAAGTTATAGTACAAAGTCTTTTTTTTTTCAAAAGCATTGCTTTTATACATTTGATTCTGTTTATGGTTTGGTTTCCTGATTCAAATATGCAACGAGTTTTGTTTTTAACTTTTTTTTTATTTCATATTAGTGAGAGGGGAAGCAAAAGAGAATGAAGTGGAAGAAAAAGACACAAACACACACAGACAAGGAAATAAAATAAGAAAAGAAGACAATCATTTGAATAAAGCAAAAGCAGGAACTGAGAAAGAAATAAAATTGAAAATAATTTGTTTTATTTAAAGAAGAAGAAGAAGAAGAAGAAGAAGAAGAAGAAGAAGAAGAAGAAGAAGAAGAAGAAGAAAATAACAAAGAATGGAACAAAGAAAAGCAGTGACTATTTTAACAGATAAAACTCAATAGAGAAATAATGCACACTACTTACTACAGAAAGTTACAGTCACATCAACTAAAAGGAAATGTCAAAGTTTCAAATCACACTCTTGATAAATATCACCAAGCTTTGTTATCAATACCATAAAGGCAGATGCGGGCTAATCGTAAAGTCTCCAGGGCATACTTTGAACCCACATTCCAAGGTCAGAAGGGAAAAAAATTCAGTCCACCAAGGGGAAAGGTCACATCCTAGTTCAGTAGTTGAGAAACATGATGGCAAGCCAAGCAAACATGTTCCAGTGCATACTGAGTATCAGATGCTCAAACTAAATTCATGGGTGTACATACTAACAGGTTCAGATATTATTCCAGTCATCAACTTCAACTCTCCCCTGAACAAAACTAAGTTAGTTAATGGCAACAATGATTGGCAAAGAGGGAATCCAAGGTGGGAGTGAATGGGTTGTGTGATAGGGAGACGTAAAATGTAGAAACGGGGGAAGGAACTATTTGTTTCAAATTTGTTTAAAAATAGAAACATGCTCATTTTCTTCACTATTTAAAAACACTAGAAGGGCAGAGCCCATATATGACTCATATGCTCCTTATGGAACTCACAATCTTTAACATGAAAATGAGTGCCCAGAAAAAAACAAAATGAAACGGTGGCATTAAAAATGCAAAGTAATACAGACTTTGATATTTCTATGCTCCAAATACACTATGTGCTATCAAATAAAGTACAGCAAAAGTTGTATTCTGCCCAAAAAAACTGTGATCTTGGGATTACCTTGACATTCAGTGACCTTGACTTGGGATGACCTTGACCCTCATGTGATCTCTCATGCATGTCTGGTCAAATAACCCAATGTTGTTGGATACTACAGGCAAAATATACAGCCATTCCACCATACGATGACCTGTGTGTTTTTGCAAAGCCTAAAATGACCTTGATCTTCAAGATCAACGCAAAAACAGAACATATATATATGAAAGATCAATCTATCACCATACTGCCTGTACACTTCTCTGTGTTGTTCTTTGGGGTTGACACTGTATGGTTCTTAAACAGTTTTAGTTAAATGTTACTCTGTTTTAAATTATGTACTGTCGTAATACTTCTTTTCCCCATGTCACCAATTATTTTTTCTTAATGCTGATGTCCTCATTTGTGTGTGTGTGCGTGTGTGTGTGTGTGTGGGTGGGTGTGTCTGTGTGTGTGTGTCATTCTGTAAACATGCCTTTTTAGACTTAGATGTGATGTTTGTTATTATTTCTTACAATGTTTACCATCTCATAATGTTGTACCGTATTGATCAAATATTTATCCTTGTTTGATGTGATGTTTGTTTTATTTCTTACAATGTTTAACTGTTTTATTTCATAATGTTTTACCACATTGTTTAAATATTTATCCTTGCGAGCGTATGTATTTGTACCCCCGTTGGGGTGCCGGGGGTTTCAGTATAAATAGTATCCCCACTTTCTGGAAATTTGTTGCTTTAAATTCCCACTGTCGCTGTCTTTCTCATTTGCTCTTTCTCAGTCCTGCTCTGTTTTATCAATCTGCTATACTATCTTCTTCTTCGCTAGACCAGTCACCTACCTTTTTTCTTGAAAACTCTTCCGGGACAAGACTCCTTGTTTGTGTATGAGGTCTGCTGGATCAGCTTGGGAATATTGGACGCTTTCTGCCTGGTGGTCACTAGGGCTTCCTATGTTGTTATTATTTAGCAATGTAGGCATTTTATATGTTTTGTTAATAATTTATAATGATGTTTGTATTCTATTTTGTTTTTGTAAACGGGGGTTCGATAAATTAGAGTGCAGCCTCAGCGTCCCCTGCGTGGGATGTCTTTATTGTAAAGTGACTGGCTGGTGGAGGGCATTCAGTTTTCCCACTAGGGTTGTTTCAACAGATCTTTTATGCGGATTGGGGGTTGTCCGGTCCTGATTTGGCTCGGAAGAGTCCGCTGGACCTAAAGCAACAATTATGTAATGTAATGTAATGTAATGTAATGTATGTATTTGTGTATGCGTGCGAGCGCTAAGAGCAAGCTTTAAGTTTGGTTTTGCGCTATAAAAAATAAATTATTAATATTATTATTGTCTCTAAATACAACAATTTCGGACTGAATAGTATAGGCCCAGATCACTTCGAAGTACTTATACAAACTGACTTTTGCTATGACACAGCATGTGAATAAAAAAATTTAATTTAGGAAAAAACTGATTATGTCAGGTCATAAATTTTTTTTTTAAATATTAAAAGCTATGCTTCAAATTGGATTTCCATCGATTTATTGATTACTTGTTAACTATATGAAAATCTGACAAGAGCACAGACCAACGTGCAATTAACCCAAAGATGCACTCATCCCATCATTAATTTTCTGATCAAAAGACCTGAGAATGCAATGCACACACCCAAAATATGTCTTGCCCTGCAGTTTGACGAGTTAATTATCTACAACTAGTTCTTTTTATCTATCACGTACTTTATCTATATGGGCACGTTATCTATCACGTACTGTGACTGTGAACTGATATTTTGTAGTGGGTCACAGGTACTATCAAGCGCGAAGTTCAGTAGTAAAATCATATTACATGAAAAATCATCACGTAATGGGTCATCTGAGATGAGCAGACATATTTTACAACAATTAATAAATAAAAAAATAAAATAAAACATAAAACATAAAATGCAGCGTACATATTAATTTTAAGCTTTCCCAGTGACGTTGGTCATGCACTTCCATGGTTAAACACAGCAGCAATAACATTTCCTATCCTATCCCGTAACTCGGAGGTCGTTAGGGCACCACAGATGATTGTTTAACCAGCGTCCTTCTCTGTCCTCAGCAACCATGATGGCTTCGCTCAGTGTCAAGCCAGTTCAAGTTCATTCTCGAATGTTGTCCTCTCACCTCTTCTTCTACCTCCTTGCACTGTGCCTTGCAGGATGGTCTTTGCAAAGCCTGATGATCTAGTGACGTGGCCATACCATCGGAGTTTCAGTTTCTTCGCCACTGTGAGCAAATCATCGTGTTGTCCAATGGCTTGTGTGATGGTCTGTTGAACTTCGTCGTTGGTGACGTGCTGGGTATAGGAAATGCCCAGAAGTCTTCTGTAGCACCTCATCTCCATGCTTTGCATTCTTCGTTGGAGATCTGCTGTGAGGGTCCATGTTTTGCAAGCGTATATAAAGATGGAGATGACATGGAAGCGCAGCAGTCTTACCTTGGAATATAGACTGATGGTCCTGTCATTCCAAATGGGCTTCAACCTTGCCAGGGCAGCAGTTGTTTGTTCGATCCTGGAGAGGACTTCCTGTTGAAACCCATTGTCTGACACAATGGCTCCTAAGTATTTGAAGCTATGCACTGTGTTGAGGGATTGGCCTTGGGCTTTGATGTCTGTGTTAATGCCATTGGTGTTGTTGGTCATCATTTTGGTCTTCTCTGCACTTATTTCCATTCCATAGGCTCTGGAGGTGGTGTCAAGCCTCTGTACCAGCTGTTCAAGTTCTTGTTCCTCTCCAGCCAATCCATCAATGTCATCCGCAAAATGAAGGTTGGAGATTGCTCTACCCCCTAGGCTGACTGTGCCTTCATGATCTGCAAGGACATCTGACATGAAGTGAGCCCTCTAGGAAGATGTTGAAGAATGTTGAAGAGAGTAGACATCCTTGATGCAAACCGATTGTTATTCTGAACCAGTTTCGTATGGCGCTGTATGGAGGACTGTACTGGTAGCCTTATCATAAAGAAAAAGAAGCAGAAGAACAAGGAGATGAAGAAGAAGAAAGAATATTAAATTTCAAAGTAAATTCTACATGATTTTGTGTGTGTGTTTGTGTGTGTGTGTGTGTGTGTGTGTAGGAGAACACCTATTGGTTTGTGCTCATGCTATTATTTTAGTGCAAACTCTGACCTCTTACAATGTAAGATTGATCGACATGTTTAATGATATCAAATCTACACTGCTAGGGAAGCACGTTTGACCCACATGGCAAACTATTACTAGTAGATTGATCGACATGTTTAATGATATCAAATCTACACTGCTAGGGAAGCACGTTTGACCCACATGGCAAACTATTACTAGTAGATAACAAGGTCATGGTTTCAAGGCCTGATGTGTGTGTGTATATATATATATATATATATATATAATATATATAATATATATATATATATATATATATATATATATATATATATATATATATACACTACAAATCCGGTTCAGTACAGTTCATTTGGGACTTGTGAAGCCTGTCCCAGTCAATTTCAACAACCAAGTTAATTTTATGGGTTGCATTGCAGTTGCTTGGGAAATTTAAATTAAAGCGACCGCAGTAGATCACTCATCATATGAATTTTGTATCCTTAAATATTTACCTGTTCAAGGAGGTTCTTAAATTCATTTTTAAAAAAATTTAATTATTATTTTTTGGGTGCCCGGGGAAATTTACTAGTATCCCTTTTTCAGGGTGGAGAATTTTCCTCGGATCCGCGGATCTCCCCGGAAGGCATTTGCATTTCCGAGAAAAAAATATTGAGCTCCGAGATTTTTATTTTTCGTCTTTTTTGAAAGGCATGTGCATAAAACATTCTTTTTGTTGTTGTTGTTTCTATTCATGTTTACTTTGTGCTTTTTGCTTTCAGGAGAGGCTCTAAATTACTTTCAAAATTGCATAAAGTCATTTTCTTCCAGGGAGCTTCGCCCCCATGGACTCCCTACCGGGGCTTGGCCCCTGAACTCCACCGGGGCCTAAGGCGGCCCCTGGGCCCCGGCCGGATTTCAGAGATTTCTTGATTCAATTGTTCTCCACCCTGCTTTTTATCGGGAAACTCTGGGCCGCCTTCCCTAGGGAAGGTGTAGTTGCAGCCTGTGGCGTGCCCAAACCCAACCTACATAACATATGTGATTTTTTTGAAATTTTGCTGGGGGAGCAAACCGGAGCACCCGGAGAAAACCCCTGAGACGTAAATAATTTTCGGAGAAACATAACGCCCAGATGATGGATCGAACCCACACCTGTCAGGCGCCATTGGTTTCTGGCTTGTAGACAAGGCGCGGCAAGTTAGTCCCGCCGTAGCCCACCTGGCCACAACGCTCGCTAGCATTATTAGCATTTTTAATGTGCCGGTAGTTTGTTCCAAAAGGGTGCAACTCTATAACAAAAACAGTTTTTACATTAGTTTGGTAGAAAAAATCGTTAGTAGATTTCTTGTATTTTAATGTGTTTGAATTTGAAAAAAAAAAAAGTTAGTATTAACATTATCAACCTTATTTATAATATTAAAATTTAAATGCTTGTATTAAGTCTCCTCTCATTCTTCTGAATATCAAAGATGGAAGATTCAGTCTTTGCAGTCTATCGTCATAATACAAATGTCTTAATCCATCAAGTAATCGAGTAGCTCTTCACTGTACCGTCTCTAAAGAGACAGATTACCACTTAAAAAGCGGGTAACAGATAATGTTGCCATACTCCAAGTGTAATCGCACAAAGCTTTCGAATAGTTTGGGAAAAATAATCATTATCCATATAACTTATAAGTAAAAGCTCTCTTTATCAGCCCAAGTATTTTATTTGCCTTTGCAAATATGATAATGAAATTTTAACTGACAATCACAGATAACCCGAAGTCTTTCTCATTTTCACCCTCGCTCATCGCAGTCAAACTCCGCCAAGGATGGTCCCAAGCCCGGCTGCAAAAGGTGGAGGGTTGGGCGTGGGGTTAGCACCCCCACCCCGTAGAAAAGACTACACTACAGAAACGTTAACAACAGAAGAAAGAGAAAACTTTATCCTGGGAGAGGAAGGTACTTCATCACGAAGACCTATGACGCGTTGTGGTGAAAGCCGAGAGGAAGCCACAGAGCCGACTATCCTTCTGTCAACCAGGAGAACCACCATCGGCAGATGGAATGTTCGGACCATGTATGAAGGGAAAGAGAGGCCGTTCAAAGAACACCTGGCGACTCGACCACGAGGCCGACACCACCAAGATGGGCTAAACCTGGAGTCAATTACTTAGAAAGAATGGCACAGGACAGAGGACTCTGGAGAGCTGTTGTTGGCGGCCCATACCCTGGCAGGGGTGACGGGCATTAAGTAAGTCATCGCAGTCAGATCACCATCAGCACTTATTATGTATACATATGTACGTTTGGGATTGCTTTTGCCCATATGAAGAGCTTTGCATTTGCTTGCATTAAAGTGCAGATTCCAAAGTTGTGTTCATGCTGTTTTTCAATGACAGTCTACGACATGTCACTACTTTTATTATAGCATTGTATCGCCTGCGAAGATTTTACAAGTATTATGTTAGAGGTACAGTCTGGCAGATCGTTAAAAATGACAGTGAACAAAGTCAGTCCCAGTACACTACCCTGGGGGATAACATTCAAAACATCCTCCTCCTACAACACAATATGCGTAATAATTCAAAGGTTCAACCAAATAATTACATCTTGAGCACAGGCTCGGAAATCTCTTTCTTCTTTGTAACTTTCAATATAATGAGACTATTGTAACACTAATGAGGCCTTCGAATGCGCTGGGCCTTTGATAGCCGTAACTTGAGTATATATTTCTATTTGTAGATTATAATTTGTTAATATTTGTCGACGTCACCATCATTTTTATTCCGTTTAGAAGAAGAAGGACAAGGAAAAGAAAGAAGAGGAGGAATTAGTCAACATAATGTCAGTTTTATCTGAACCAGCGAGAGCCATGGGTCAATTGACCATTCCAGTTTTGAAGCGGGTAGTCTTGAAGCAGACGATGTTTCAATGTCAGAAGGGACAAGAGACGAAGAGTGGCAGAAGTGAAAGGAGGTTTCACTTTGCTTTTTGACCTATTTTTCGCAAATCGATCACGCATACGCACACACAAAAGGACAGGAATTGTTTTTACGATACATACAGTTAATACGTACATTTTCGTCAGCATCAACCGTATGATACAGTTTCAGATTCTGAAAGAAGGTATTGAAACGTCCATAGAGTGCATAGCCTACATCCACGTTTTCTCCTCGTGGGTGTGAGAGGTAAAACCAATCGATAAAAAAAATGTCATTTCTAATAAATCATTATGTTTAGCAGTGGTAAAGAAAGGGACAATAAAAGTATTATTCTATAAAATAAAAAAATTACTTGATTCAAACATTAAAGTTTTCTTCATTGTTAAAAGTGTTGTTCTAAAATTTTTAGTTTATTTATCGCGTAGTTTGCACAAGGTAAGGCCACCGCATCACATTACACGATTGAAACGAGAGCGTCTGCTAGCGTCGTCTGCTGCCGGCCTAACCGTAAACATGCCAAAAATAAATGTATAGTAAATAAATGACATAGGTCTGCACCTTTAAAAATAAATCTATCATCGTTGTCCTTTCAAAGGACGTGCTGGCATTTCGTGTCTTTGATACATTTTTGTAAAATAAGTTTGCAGTAGACTATTAGCTGCCCACCTGTTAGTAATAGTATATATTATATAGTATACATAGTATAGTATAGTATAGTTAGAATAGCATAGTTTAGTATAGCATATAATATAGTATATCATAGTATAGTCCTATCCTATCCTATCCTGTAACTCTGAGGTCGTTGGGGCACCACAGATGATCGTTTAACCAGCATAGGCCTACTCCATCTTTGTCCTCAGCAACCCTCATGGCTTCGCTCAAGGTCAAGCCAGTCCATTCTCGAATGTACTTGTCCTCCGACCTCTTTTTCGGACTCCCTCTTCTTCTACCTAGCTCCTTGCACTGCGTGGTCTTTGCAGGATGGTCTTTGCAAGGCCTGATCGATGGTCTGGTGACGTGGCCATACCATCGGAGTTTCCATTTCTTCACCCCCACTGTGAGCCGCATCGTGTTGTCCAGTGGCTTGTGTGATGGTCTGTCGGACTTCGTCGTTGGTGATGTGCTGGGTAAAGGAAATGCCTAGAAGTCTTCTGGTACCTCATCTCCATGCTTTGTATTCTTTGTTGTAGATCTGTTCTGAGGGTCCATGATTCGCTGATTGATTGATTGGGTAGATTAACGTCCCCCGACACATGGAGCGTATAGGGGACAGTCTAACCATGATTCGCAAAACATAGACCCATAATAAAGTTGTTGTTTTTTTTTTAAAAAAAAAAAAGGTAAGGGTAGTCCCTTAGCTTGTGGCCATAGGGGAGTGTGATGTTGGAGATCACACTTATCTTTGGCCAGCGTAATGAGGGTGATGTCCATCTCTCTCCCTCGCTGTTTTACCTTCCCCACCATTAAGAGAGTAGGTACTCGGTCACAGGTGAGTCAACTGCATGAGGGCGTTGTTATTTGTTGCTTCACGTTTTGCGGTCACCCATTCAAGTGCTAACTGCACTGGACGATGCTTAACTTGCGACACAGTAGCGAGTGCTCCAACCACTGCGCTATCTGACACCCATAGTATAGCATAGTGTAGTATAGTATAGTATAGTATAGTATAGTATAGTATAGTATAGTATAGTATAGTGTGGTTACATTACATTACATTACATTATTATTGCTTTAGGTCCAGCGGACTCTTCCGAGCCAAATCAGGACCGGACAAACCCCGATCCGCATAAAAGATCTGCTGAAACAACCCTAGTGGTAAAACCAAAAGCTCTCCACCAGCCAGTCACTTTACAATAAAGACATCCCACGCAGGGGACGGCTGAGGCTTCACCCCAACTTATCGAACCCCCGTTTACAAAAACAAAATAGAATACAAACATCATTATAAATTATCAACAAAACACATACATATAAAATGCCTACATTGCTAAATAATAACATCATAGGAAGCCCTAGTGACCACCTGGCAGAAAGCGTCCAATATTCCCAAGCTGATCCAACAGACCTCATACACAAATAAGGAGTCTTATCCCGGAAGAGTTTTCAAGAAAAAAGGTAGGAGACTGGGCTAGCGAAGAAGACGATAGTATAGCAGATTGATAGAACAGAGCAGGAGTGAGAAAGAGCAAATGAGAAAGACAGCGACAGTGGGAATTTAAAGCACTAAATTTCCAGAAAGTGGGGATACTATTTATACTGAAACCCCCGGCACCCCAACGGGGGTGTATAGTGTGCTATGGTATAGCATAGCATAGCATAGTATAGTATAGCATAGTATAGTATGGTATGATAATTTAATTATACCCCCGGGGTTTCAGTAAAAATAGTATTAATTGGCAAAGTAATACCTACTTAGGTGTTTTGATGCTCTTGACCTTGAGGTGACTTTTGACCTCAGGCTCCAAATACACTCGTGGGTGGTCAAATAAGCTGCAGCAAAAGTGTGTATTATGCCCCCAAAATGTTATCGTGGGATGACCTTGACCTTCAGTGACCTTAAGATGACCTTGACCTTCATGTGGCCTCTGATGTTCATGAATGATCAAACAATCCAATGTTGCATACCATGGGTTAAATATAGAGCCATTCCACTGTACAATGAGAAATTTTAAATGTTTTTGTAAGGCTTAAAATGACCTTCACCTTCTTGATCAACACAAAAATGGAACATATATCAAAGATCAATCTATTATCTCTAAACACGACAAGTTTGGACTTATATAACTCTTATAGTTTAGGGTCAAGGTCACTTCAAAGTACCTAGACTAATCGACTTTGGACAGATCCAGTGACCTTAACCTTGGAGTGAGGATGGCCTCGTGGCGCAGTGGATAAGTCGCCGGTTTCCTATGCCGAAGGTCGCGGGTTCGATTCCCGCAAGGGGCGAACGTATGTGACTTAGGTACGAGACTATTGAGGTCACCGAGGGTTTTCTCCGGGCACTCCGGTTTCCTCCCTCCCTTCAAAATAATATTGGATGCAGTCAAATCAATTTTTAAAAAATACAAAACTATTTAACTTTCAGTTTCCTAATAGCGATCTCCCTGCCTTTACAACACGTGTATGCCTTGTATACTGTTGTCCTTGTTGTGTGTCTGTAATATATTTGTTGCACGTGAGCGTGTATGTTGGTATAGGTTGCCGCGCTTTGAGTTCGAAATCATTCGAAGTAAAGCGCGTATTAGCATCCGGTATTATTATTATTATTATAACTAAATCTGCATATGTTGAGTAACTTCAAAACAAAAAAAGTTAAATCAATTTTGTGAAAAATTGTCCTTTTTTAAAATTTAAAATTGACCTTGAGGTGAAGTTATTCATTCACCAATCATTTTTGAGGTCTCATGGGTACACACCATCTCACCAAGTTTGGTTGCAATAGATTAAACAGGTTCTGAGAAACTATGCCACTTCCAAGTTTTGCACAGACGGACAGCAGAAAAACAGACAAACGCAAGGAAACCACTTTTTAAAAAAAAATAAAAAATTATTTTTGGGTTATTTAGGACTATTTTTGCACAGAGTTGCAAAATTCTGAATTTTTTTTTTTTTTTTTTGTGTGGGGGTTCACATTGCTACGCATGTGAGTCAAAACATCCAATGATGACGATGAGGCAAACAGCTAGGTGATTGGAATATTTTCATCACACTGTTCTATCACCGTCATCAAGATTTAATATGAAGGCCAAAGGTTGTTGGTCTATACGCTGAACTATGCTATGTTATGACAAGATGAGTCATAAGCAGCCAATGTATTTTAGATTTAATTAACGTGAACAATTTAAAAAACAATAAAGCACACACATACAGACACACACTTTCTTTCTCTATTTCTCATTATAATATGATAAAATACGCAAAACTTGCAGGACTGGACGGACTTTATTTTCCAACATTGAAAGAAACCGTGAAAATGGTAATAAGAATAACTGATATCCCAAAGGACCCAAATCTAAACAAACAATATACACAGCATAAAATTATTTCCGAGAACGGTCAAAACACCGAGCCGGACTTATCCCTTCAAATGAATAATTCTGATTAGAAAATATACACTTACAAAATTTCAAATCAAGCAAATGTATCTTCCTTTTGTTTCCACCAAATCTAAACAAAAATAGTCTTCAGATGTGAAGCAAAGATTAATAGTCATTCATTCCATCTTCTCGCATTATAACTAGTTCAGCACAGATTGAAGGATAATAGATTAAATTCAAAAATTTTTACAAAACCGAAGAATTTTAGAGTTTTTTTGTGTTTTTTTGTTACCATAAAGTACTGATAGAGCGAGATCTGTTCCTGTATTGTATTTGCACAGTTTTGAAGACAAAACTAAAACTAAACCATATTATTATCATGACCTTTGATTGATTGATTCTTGCTTTAGGTCCAGCGGACTCCTCCGAGCCAAATCAGGACCGGACAACCCCCAATCCGCATAAAAGATCTGCCGAAACAACCCTAGTGGGAAAATTGAATGCCCTCCACGGCCAGTCACTTTACAATAAAGACATCCCACGCAGGGGACGGCTGAGGCTTCACCCCAACTACTCGAACCCCCGGTTACAAAAACAAAATAGAATACAAACATCATTATAAATCATCAACAAAACACATACATATAAAATGCCTATAGTGCTAAATAATACAATCATAGGAAGCCCTAGTGACCACCCGGCAGAAAGCGTCCAACACTCCCAAGCTGATCCAACAGACCTCATACACAAACAAGGAGTCTTGTCCAGGAAGAGTTTTCAAGAAAAAAGGTAGGTCATTGATCTAGCGAAGAAGAGCAAATGAGGAAGACAGCGACAGTGGAAATTTAAAGCACTAAATTTCCAGAAAGTGGGGATACTATTTATACTGAAACCCCCGGCACTCCAACGGGGGTACTGTTGCCGCAGTGAAGCAGTCATGCCTACAAAGGCAAGACAGGTTTTCAACTGGGGCTTTCACTTTTCCCTTTATAGGTTAGAACAATCTACAGTGGCAAGATTGCTCATGACCCCAAGGGGTTATCATGACCTTAGGAAGATGCCTACTGGTGACAAAATATTTGTTAGGCACCACCCAGAATGAGGCAAGGTAAGTCTTAGCATTCAACATAAAGCACAATCAAACTTGTTTTGTAAAAAACAATAAACATTACAAAAAAACAAACAAGATCTTTTTTTTTTCTTTAAAAAAAAAAAGTAACGCATGAGAATAAAATATGGAATGCATGGGGCATTTCAAATCCCCCAACATGAAGTGTCATAAAAACTCATTTCATATTTTTGCAACAGATGCCAGCAACAACAATCTAAAATATATCACATTTGAAAGTAAAAATCCTTTGACTTGCAGTCAGATCTTTTTCTCCATCTGCCATATCATCAACGGTGGTAGGTGTGGACGTTAAACATAACTGTTCATTAATTATTTTTCTCCTTTGGTCCCCAAAGCTTGCAGGAGAATCTTCCTAACAAATATTTATCTCACAACTCTACTAAACAAAAGGTGAAAGTCTTTACAAGACCAAGCGGTCCTCCTCCAGGTGAGTGGGTGGAGCTTCCCCATAACCTCCCCCTGCCATTTGCATGGGCCTGCCTCCTGTCAGACCTGATCCCAGGGAGGCAATCTGGTCGATGCAGTTGACTTTGCAGTGAAAGAGGCGTTCAAGGTCACGCCACATCTTCATCTGCTTGATGTTGGGCTCATGGTTCTCACGCACCGTCTTTTGGCGCTCGCGAAGGTTACGACCCAAGTTCTCCTGCTCTTGAATCTTACGCAGGTAGCTGTCCCTATTGGTAGCAAACATGCACGTAATACTCAGCGTCATTTCATCACCAGAATCCCTCTCTTCCTCCTCCTCTTCATCATGAATTTATTATCGTCATCCTTACCTTCATCCTGATTTGATTTTATCAATGTCATAGATTATCATCATCATGATTTCATTTTATTAATGTCGTAGATTATCATCTTCATCATCATTTGATTTTATCAATGTAACAAATTATCATCTTCACTATGATTTGATTTTATCAATGTCATAGGTTATCTTCATCAAAATATGATTTGATTTTATCAATGTCATAGATTATCATCTTCATCATGATGTGATTTTATCAATGTCATAGATTATCATCTTCACAGTGATTTGATTTTATCAATGTCATAGATTATCATCTTCATCATGATGTGATTTTATCAATGTCATAGATTATCATCTTCACAGTGATTTGATTTTATCAATGTCATAGATTATGATCTTCATCATGATTTGATTTTATCAATGTCATAGATTATCATCTTCACAGTGATTTGATTTTATCAATGTCATAGATTATGATCTTCATCATGATGTGATTTTATCAATATCATAGATTATCATCTTCATCATGATTTGATTTTATCCTTATCCTCCTTCTCCTCACCATCATAATTATTTTATTACCAACATCAAGGCAAGAAATTAAATGAAGAAAATGGTTGTACCTAACGTATCACTGCCACAATAATAAATCATCAACATTGTAATACTTTATCTCGTTGTGTAGCATTTATCGACAGTCTTGTGACTACAGAAACTTTGCGCTCTCCACCAACTATACTTTTTTTTAAAGCAATAAATCTATTAACCAATGAACCAAACATCTGGTCCTAAAAAACGTTACCTCATAGTTTTACGTTTGTCGGAGGCCTCATGGCTGCAGTAAGCTTTGATCTCCTCATCCACCTGTTCCTTCTGCTTCATCTGAACTCCCATCATGCAGTGCAAGTAGTGATAGCGTGACTCCTCAGCACGGCACTCCTCAGAAAATCCACGCACCTCCTGAAAAAGCAAAGGGAAATTATTCAGTAAAAACATAAATTTGTTCAACAAAGATGAGAACATACAAGATAAGCACACACACACAAAGTTAAATTCTACCTTCAAAATTGAAAATGATCTGTTCACATAATATTAATGAAGGATTGTTTAACGCCCGCCACATTATCATGATGTTCGATTGATATAACAATACGCAACAACAAAAGTGCAACATCCATCACCACCCAACACAACAAAAACTCTGACAAAATTCACCGCAAACATTTTCCTGTTGCAGAATCAGATTTTTTTTTTTAAATCTTTTTAAAACGAAAAAACATTTCCTATAGCAGGAAACAGCCCTTTATGCGAAGTGTCACACTTCACTAAGAAAAAATCTTGATGTGAAGGAAAATATAAAAAAAATATACTAATTACTATTTCAAAAAATTTTCCCAAAAATTGCTGGCAATACAAAATGCCACTTAATGTTAGTGTTCACAGCATGTGTTTAGCCTTCACTGTACTTTGCTTTGTAAAACACTTACTAATTTGGAGAAATACCTGGAGTTGTGAAGCGATTGAAGAAAATTTGACTACTTTAAAAGGTTTGGGGAGACAAAATCAGTTTTGAGTTTTAAAAAATTATGTCCACGGTTAAAATCCTATATCCTATCCTGTCCCGTAACCCGAAGGTCGTAGGGGCACCACAGATGATCGTTTAACCAGCATACTCCATCTTTCTCTGTCCTCAGCAGCCCTAATGGCTTCGCTCAGTGTCAAACCAGTCCATTCTCGAATGTTGTCCTCCCACCTCTTTTTTGGTCTCCCTCTTCTTCTACCTCCTTGCACTGTGCACTTACGGTTAAAATACAAATACAAATACACACTCACACACACACATCACCTCAAATGAACCAGGAGAGAATGATGACAAAGTAAATACAACAAATCAACCAACCTGCTCCAACTTGCTCATGTTACTCTCTAGGCCGGCGGAAGTACGCTCGTACACCTGTTTCTTGTTGTCATAGTCTGGAGTCAGTTCCTACAACAAATGAACTCTTTCTATACTTTGCTACACTACTGCACAGCGCCAGCGCATAATGTCTTTATACTGACATACGCATAAGCGTACTTCTAGTTTCGAAAGTCGCAGTGTGTAGAGTCAACATAGTATACAAAACTAAAGTGAAAAACATTTTTATATCTCCATTTCAGAGTACGACTGCAACGTTCGTCTGGCACTGACTTCTATTGTTTCTAACATGGAAGGAGACGCTAAAATTGTTACTAGTGGACACAGTGGTGAAGAAGAAAGTGATGAAGTTGATGCGTAATTCCAGCGCTGTAGGTACAAGCTACAGTTAGAGGGAGATAACACTGTTTTCCACAACAATCGGGGAAAGGTCTATTAAAATGAATTGTTGCCTCCCTTATACTGCTTGTTGCTTAATTTGAAGGACTGGGATGTGCAAATTTAGGTAGGAGGAGGGGGAGATAGAGGAGTGTATTTTGTTAAATAAATCGGTCAATAGCTAAGATAACTTTATTAACTTTGGCTATTGGTTAGTCCATTCTCATTTCTTTATGGACCTAAACTTTCAAGTCTCTTTGAAGTTTCTTGTTTTCTACTTTTCTTTTTTTTTTAAGTAACTCACACAAATCAGCCAGTATTGAATGATCGAAGGGGCTGCCAGCGCCAGTATAGAATGAGTTAATAATAATAATAATATTAATAATAGTAATAATAATAATCATCATCATCATAATAATAAAAGTTTTAATAATAATAATAATAATAATTTTAATAATAATAATTATAATGATAATAATTTTAATAATAATGATAATAATAATAACAGTAATAATAATAATAATAATAATAATAATAATAATAATAATAATAATAATAATAATTTTAATAATAATAATAATAATAATAATAATAATAATAATAATAATAATAATAATAATAATAATAATAGTGGAACTATAAACCACAACAAAATATTATGCTATGATCTTCAACCACGTGGATTTAAAATAATTAAAGAGCAACAATCGTTATTTCAGCTAACAAAATGTCCAGTGTTTCTCTGCAATAGTTGTGGAGATTTTGCATTTGTAACAAAACTTTGAAATCTACGGAAAATATTTCATTCTGGGAGTAACTCTGTTATGTATCCTCTGGTGGTGAAAGAGAGTTCAAGATGAAGCCTCTGAAATGGCCAACAACAACAGTCTTTGGGGAAACGATTGAGCCTTTTAATAAATTCCCTACCGCCCTTTTTACCTGCACTTTTTCGCGGAGAGGGCGGATCTCACGTAGGATGGGTGCCAGGACACTCCTGCGTTCAGCGATCTCTGCGTGCATGCGACGCACCATCTCTGACATGTCTTCCAGCGTGCGGCCCTTCACATCGTCCAGCTCACTCTTGGTGGCAGACACTTTCTCCAGTGTTTCCTGGGTCTCCCTGTACCCAGCCACGCCAGCCTTCTGCTCCACTATACCCTGCGTGCAGCAACAGGATCAAACCAAGACAACGCATAAATGGGTTAATAATGTGCGTCAACCAAGTTTCAGTTTTCTAGCACTTCGTTTCGCACCACTATGCCCTGTTAAAAACCACAGCGAAAAATCCTGGTAATAAATATATGGACTAGTAATTTGGGTCAACCAAATGCTTTATAAAATTGTGTTAATTTTCTAAAACATTTCAAATGTAATGCCAACATTCTTATAAATGGTCGACTTGGCTGCTTGCTACAACATGGTCGAACTGATAGGATTATCTTCCTTCCAAATGTCAGTCGTCATAGCAGTAACGATGATATAAAATTAGATCAGCTGAACACCAGTGAACTTTATAGTATGAGTGCTCCACACAAGAGTAAAAAATTGATCATTCTTGGACTTTGTTACTGAGATACTAATGCTAATTATTTAAAGAAATTATCCACACATCCCTTAAGCATTGAATTATTCACAGGCTAGGTTTTATACTGTTCCGTATGCAAGTATACTGAAGGGATGCACAATCAGTCAACATTGACTATTTATTCAATGATGTTCATATCCTATCAATGGCAATGAACTCAGTCTAGAAACCACTGACAAGATCTCAAAATGACAAAATCTTACATGTGTAATGGCAAATCACGCTATTAAATCTTGGGCTTCAGAAGTTTTATTAGCAAATCAAAATAATTTCCAATCAAGAAGATACAAGGGCCAACCATGGATTGGGTGGAAACTGCTACTCATGTGCATATAATCTATAAGCCAAATGTCACTTTAAAAAGAGAGGAATCATGAAAGTATAAATACGGGTGAAACCTACCAACTGCTTGTTGATGAGCGCGTTCCTCTGATTGAGAAGATCCTCTGAGCGTGTCAGCACTCCAGACTCGGCTCTCAGCTCTGCCAGCTCTGAACGCTTCTTCTTGTAGATCGTGCTCTTGCTTCGCAATTTGTTCACGTAACGCTTAAACTGCAACAAGAGTACTAAATAAATAAATAAAGGAACAAATGTTAAAACATTTATGCAGTTCCCAAGCTAAAACTCAGCAACACTGCCATACTTATGACATTCTTTTCTTGTGTGTGTGAGACCCATTTTCTATAATAATAATAATAATAATAATAATAATAATAATAATAATAATAATAATAATAATAATAATACAGGATGCTATGTACGCGCCTTTCCCCAAGGCTCAAAGCGCGGCAATCTATACCAACATACACGCTCACCTGTCTCATTTCACACCAGCTCAATGCCTATGTGAGCAGCACTCTTTGGTTCCCCCACATTTGTTTGTTTGTATGTAGATTATAGTCACACGACACTTTCGCATATAGGTGACTACTGGACCGATTTATACTGACACCAGCGGGCCAGTTGTTGGTAAAGGGGAAAATAATATGATCACACGTTGACCAATCAGGGATTCGAACCAGCGACCTTTCGGTTACTAGCAAGACGCTCTTACCAACTGAGCTACCCGGCCCCCTAACCCCACATTTTGCTGGCTGCGGGCTATTTATAGCTTGCCTACACCCTCCCTTCCAGTGAAAGGAAAGGAAAGAAGCACTGGCGAAGCTATCGGCGAAGCTATTGATAGCTAACCTGGCTGAACTAACCTCATAACCTAAAAGCTTTGGTTGAGTCGGTGTGATTTACCCTCACACACACCAAATACACATACATCACTCAAACAGGTGGTGTAAAGGCAGGGAGATTGCTATTAGAAGAGGGAAGAAAATCGAATTTTTTTATTTTTGAAATTTTTTATATTGACTGCATCCTGTACCATTATTCCACTGTGAAAGTAACCACGTTCGACCTTCAAGGATAAATAAATAAATAATCCGTCTTCATCATTTCACTGTAATGTTTATTTGAGCTCCTCGCAAGTATAAGTGCAGAGAATAATTATGTTGGGAGCCTGTACTATAAAGGATGTGACGTACCGGCGCGAGACACGATTATATTTAGTTTTGGATGACGTCGACCGAAGTTTTTGCATCACACGTACACAATGACGTGGTTCCTGCGGTATTTAAAACATTCTTTGGACAGAATAAATATTGCCAACCAGTAATCTTAATCGTTTCACGGAGTTGAATGTTAGTATATAATATTTACAAACAACTTAACAGATTAAGAGAGTTCAATTTCCATGACAGCTTGTCAACTTCCTGGATATTGTTTAGCAACGGGAACTGTTAGCTCGTGACTAGACGACAGAACTTTGCCTGAGAAGGATGAAGCTGAAGACCTGGAGTTTGGAAACCTCCTTAGTTCCTCTTTCACGCCTTTTAACAATAACTTTACAGTCGGCAAAGTAACTAGTCAATCCATTCAACGCAGGGTTGAAACTGCAGGATTTGAAGAAGTTCGAACTGGTAAGAATTTTAATTCTGCGCGTCCGCGGAGGAGAATGTATTTGTGTCAGGACGACCGCCATTCATTGTTATTGATGCACATTTGTATTCGTTCGATTGAGTGTTTGCGCGATCATTTTTTTGATTAAATAATGGGGTAATATTATTTGTCAATGATCGAAGTTATGTTTTTTATAAATCTTGTAAATGAAATGAGTATCATCGACTTGGAGAAATGAATTGCAACATTGGTTACCATGTCAACTATTTAACGGTTTTGGTAATACGGTTTTCTAGCAAGTCGATACTCATTCTCAGACCTCTGTAAGCTGATGATTAACGAAGTTAGGTACTTCGCTATGTTGCAGGGTCGGACTTCTTCCTTTGTTCTCATTCTACCTGTGGTTACCTATTTTGCCGAGTTTCATCGTTGCGGAAGATCCGACGACTATCGTTCGTCATTGTATCCACCCGGATTGATCAGTATCATCATGACTTTGCACGAAAGACTTTGAAAGAACTTTGCGAATACTTATATGACTCTTCGTATCATCTACATCCTCGATCGTCATTACGTCAAGCTGAGTCCATATTTATTTTATGTGTTGGCTAAGTTAGAAAGCCATCTTACTATCATCCATTCATTAAAAATAAGTTAATGTGAAGTAAAGTTGTCTTTTAGTTTGTAAAAGAGAGATGAGGAAGTGTTTGATGTGTAAAGTTTAATGTTCAACATCATTTCAGACAAATGACAACACACGCACATAACTGAAAACTTAAACCTTGCCCACTATCTTATCTCAAATTCGTAACAAGTGGGGGCTCGTCCGGGATTCTTAACAGTCATAACTCTACTTTTCTTGTTGCAGAACATTACTTCACATTATCCATCTTGTTTTGCACGAATGTTCATTGATGTTCTATTTTGATGTTGAACGTTTTCCATCATGTTCAATACTTATAACTTGTATCATCATGATGTTTAGTAACCGCAGACAATGCAGAATCAAGATTCTGACAGTCATTACCCAGTTATCACTTTGAAACAGAACTTATCGGGAACTTCTGTTTAAAGGAAATAAGTTGACGGAATAACGTATTTTCTAGTCAATCATTCATTTGATTGATGTGCTGGTACTAAATTTGTTATCAATTTTCGGTCATTGATAGTCGAAATTTGGAGACACTAGGTCTGTGTCAGTACTGGTAAAGCGTGAGGCAACAGACGGAAATTAGTTAGATGTAACTAAGCAGTCTGGACGTTGTTTAACAACTAGATGAAACAGTTCTAGTGAGACAGTTTATTTGCGGAGGTCAAGTAAACAGTATTGTTAACGACGGGCACTTTAATAGGTCGAAGGCTGTCATGGGAATTGAACAGTAGGGCCGTTAAAGTTTATTTTTTCTAGCAACTCTGTTCTCAGAAAATGTAGAGACAATAGAGTTAGTTAGCGGAACGTTTGATAACGTTACAAGGTTACTGGCTGGTTCGGTCTGCCAAGAAGGAACAGACGCAGGATTACGTCAGTGTGTATAAGCTGTGGTATATAGTTATACACGAGGAAAGTCTCTGGAAGTTTGTGTATTTATTCAGAGCGGACTGTATCTGATCGAGGCCGCGGAGTAAGTCCTCTTTACAGTTAGTCTTTACATAGTGAGTACAGATGAGACAATAGGGAAATATTTTGAGTAAATATTATTGTAGATCTGAGCACTATTTACTACGAGTTAGGAGGGAGATATATCATTGCGATTATTTGAACTAACTGGAGTGAGCGTAGTAAGTTAAAATACATTGTTTTCTTGGATTCAAGTAAATTCATATTCTCGATTTTCTTTTGTGAAGTATTTTCTTAGCAATCTGTAGAGATTGTAGTTCAGCTTATAACGTTTGCATTTTACTAACCTTATCCATGAGCGTAACCACGAGGTCGCAATCCAAACAAATGGATAACAACGATTTGGTTGCCAGATTGAAAGCCGAAGCTGACAGTCTAGGATTATCGGGCGCTGACTTAGTGCAGTACGTGAAAGATGAAAGAAAACGCATCGATGATCAGGAAGCAGAAGAGCGGAAAAGGAAAGATGCACTTGAAGCTGAAAATAAGAAGCTCGAATTAGAAGCTAAAAAGATCGAAGCTGAAGCAGAAGAAAAGAAGAGAAAGGACGAATTAGAGGCTAAAAAGATTGAGGCAGAATTCGAAGAGAGGAAAAGAAGAGATGAACAAGGGTTTGAATTGGAAAGACTCAAACTCCGAGCTGAGCTGAACGTCAATGATAACGCTTCCAACGATAGAGTTGAGAACCCAAGGCAACACCAAGATAAATTCAAAGTAAAGTTACCTTTTTTGGAAGACAAAGATGATCTTGAGTCTTACCTTAGGACCTTTGAAAGGACCGCCAAGATTCAATCATGGCCGGAAAATGAATGGGCATCCAGGTTGGGTACCCTACTCAAAGGTAAAGGCGGGACGTATATTCATTGATGGCTGACGAAAAGGCGAAGATTATGAAACGTTAAAGGCAGCCTTGCTCAATCGTTTTCGCCTGACGGCAGAAGAATACCGAAAGAAATTTCGCACTGCAAGACGTCAGACAAATGAAACAACGCAAGAATTCGCGACAAAACTCGATCTATGGCTTACGCGATGGCAACAGTTAGCCGGTAAAAGCGACACATATAAAGATCTTAGGGATCTATTTATGATCGAGAAGTTTGTTGAGGGCGTACCCTTCGACCAAGCGAGATTCATTCTCGAAAGAGCACCCGCTGACATGGAAGAAGCCGTAGCCCATGCTCTCATTTTTGAGTCGGCGAAAATTACCCGCGTGTTCTAGCCATGAACGGTTCAAGAATCCTCTTCATAACAAATCCAAGGGCGATGAGCATAGACCGAAAGAAGTCGGTGAAGGTGAGAAAACGAAAGACAGTAAAACTTCGAACGCAGGTCAAGGTCGCAGAGGCGATTTTTCGAGGCAAACATGTTTTTCGTGTAACCAAGTGGGTCATGTGTCAAGACATTGTCCCAAAAAGGTTACGACCCAGTCAGCTGCGGCGATCATACCAAGCATGGTACAACCAGTAGGAGCCAGTAGCAGCGTGTTGTGTGAGACGTGCACACAAATCCCGTTTTCACCCGAGTGTCAGGTGATGGTGGGGAAAGTAACCACATTAGCATTACGCGATACGGGGGCGTCAATCACGATTGTTCAATCCGGTCTTGTACCCGATGAATGCAAGACAGGACGAACGGTAGACATAGTGTTGGCATCTTCTGCAGAGAAATTAAAACTTCCGATCGCTGTAGTACAGTTGAACACTCCGTATTTTAACGAAATGACGGAGGTTGCGCTTATGTACAAGCCGATATGTCCGGTGCTGATAGGCAACTATCGGAAGACGGAATCCGGAGATATCTACCCTGTTCCTGTTTAAGCAGTGCGTACACTGTGTACTGCCGTACAGACTAGGGCAGGAATGAAGCGAGAGGACCGAACTCTCAAGATTTCTGGGTCTATGCTGGGTGACGTGACTCCAGAGCAGCTGAGTCAGGAGCAGCGGTTAGATTCTACTCTGGAAAATATTCGGAAACTTGCAGACTTAGGGACAACTATTTCTGGTAAGAAGAAAGTTGGAAAAAGAGTTCCTGCTGAGTACAGATGGGAGAAAAACATTCTGTACAGATTCTTCGAGCAGAATGGGAAAATGACTCGTCAAGTCGTTGTACCTAAGAAGTACCGAAGTGAAGTGCTACGCTTAGCACACGATACCCCTATGGCTGGTCATTTGGGTATTCGAAAGACCAGGATGCGAATTTGGGATGACTTTACATGGCCAGGAGTTCGTGGTGAAGTACGCAGGTACTGCGCGTCATGCGATATCTGTCAGAGAACTACACCAAAAGGCCACACCAAGAAAGTACCCATAGGTCGCATGCCTATCATCAACACACCATTTGAACGTGTCGCTGTCGATCTCATCGGACCTATTATTCCGATCTCAGACCGAGGACATCGATACATCGTAACCATGGTCGACTACGCCACCAGGTACACTGAAGCGAAGCCACTCAAAACGATCAAAGCAGAAGAAGTGTCTGAAGCACTATGGGAGATGTGGACACGCCTAGGAATTCCAAAGGAAATTCTCACAGATCGTGGATCTCAGTTTGTGGGAAATCTAGCAGACGAAGTCAACAAACTCTTGAGCATCAAAGGATTGCGGACCACTCCGTATCACGCGCAAGGAAATGGGCTGGTGGAGAGATTCAACGGAACCATCAAAAGCATGCTCAAACATCTCTGCCAGGAACAGCCAAAAGATTGGGACCGGTTTATTCCCGCTTTGCTTTTCGCAATTAGAGAAGTTCCACAAGAGTCTCTTCAATTTTCTCCGTTCGAACTACTCTATGGGCGTACAGTGCGAGGTCCTATGCAGATACTCAAGGAGTTATGGACAAAGGAAAAGCAAGACGAAGAAGTTCGTACTACTTTCCAATACGTGGTCGATCTACGTAATAAGATCGAAGACACATGTGCAATTGCTAGAGACAACCTACAGAAAGCCGCAGCTAAGCAAGCAAAGTTCTTCAACGTGAAAGCCAAAGCTAGGTCATTCAACGTAGGGGATAAAGTTTTGCTTCTTCTTCCAAATAAATCTAACAAGCTTCAAATGACATGGAAGGGTCCATACATTGTGTCAGACAAAGTCAACGATTTCGACTACAGGATCAATATCGGCGACAAGGAGAGACTGTACCATGCCAATATCCTCAAGAAATACATTGACAGAACGCCTACCACAGAAACGCACATCGTTGCCGTGGTAATGACTGAGGATAAAGATGAACCAGACACACCCACTTCTCGAACTTCATCGATCCCTCTGATTACATTGCAAAGGACAGAAGGACCGAAGGACGTTCATATTGCTGAAGATCTCAGCAAGAGTGAAAAAGCAGCGTTGCTTCGCGACATTCAGACCAGAGAGTCAGTTCTCTCTGATTTACCAGGTTGCACGCCTCTGCAGTCTTGCGAAATACCGCAAGAGAAAGAAGGAGCTGTATTTGTTCGTCAGTACCCACTGCCGTACGCGAAAATACAAGCAATTGGCAAAGAGGTAGATGCCATGTTGGAAATGAGTGTAACTGAACCAGCAGCATCACCATACAGCGCTCCGGTTGTTTTGATACAAAAGAAGGATGAGAGCAACAGATTTTGTATCGACTATCGCAGGCTGAATCAAGTGACAAAATTTGACGCTGAGCCGATGCCAGATGTGAACCAGTTGTTCACAAAGCTCAGTAAGAAAAAGATAATGTGAGAGCAGACTTCCTCAGTCGCTCGCTCCATGTAACATTCGGATGTAATCATACAAAATGAATATGGGAGAAATAGATTTTTGTATGGACTATTGTTATCTGAATGCCAGGATAGAATACTGAGTATATGCTATATGCCATAAGTAAACCAGGGTTTACTAAACTCAGTAACAAGAATATGTTAGTTGTTGAAATTTAGTTTTTGTTCGAAGTAGAAGGTTAGAGTAAAGTAATAATTAACTTTCTCAGTCGCTCATTGTTACGATAATGTGTTATCCACATTTCGCTTAAGATGGGGGGTATTGTAATGTTTATTTGAGCTCCTCGCAAGTATAAGTGCAGAGAATAATTATGTTGGGAGCCTGTACTATAAAGGATGTGACGTACCGGCGCGAGACACGATTATATTTAGTTTTGGATGACGTCGACCGAAGTTTTTGCATCACACGTACACAATGACGTGGTTCCTGCGGTATTTAAAACATTCTTTGGACAGAATAAATATTGCCAACCAGTAATCTTAATCGTTTCACGGAGTTGAATGTTAGTATATAATATTTACAAACAACTTAACAGATTAAGAGAGTTCAATTTCCATGACAGCTTGTCAACTTCCTGGATATTGTTTAGCAACGGGAACTGTTAGCTCGTGACTAGACGACAGAACTTTGCCTGAGAAGATGAAGCTGAAGACCTGGAGTTTGGAAACCTCCTTAGTTCCTCTTTCACGCCTTTTAACAATAACTTTACAGTCGGCAAAGTAACTAGTCAATCCATTCAACGCAGGGTTGAAACTGCAGGATTTGAAGAAGTTCGAACTGGTAAGAATTTTAATTCTGCGCGTCCGCGGAGGAGAATGTATTTGTGTCAGGACGACCGCCATTCATTGTTATTGATGCACATTTGTATTCGTTCGATTGAGTGTTTGCGCGATCATTTTTTTGATTAAATAATGGGGTAATATTATTTGTCAATGATCGAAGTTATGTTTTTTATAAATCTTGTAAATGAAATGAGTATCATCGACTTGGAGAAATGAATTGCAACATTGGTTACCATGTCAACTATTTAACGGTTTTGGTAAGACGGTTTTCTAGCAAGTCGATACTCATTCTCAGACCTCTGTAAGCTGATGATTAACGAAGTTAGGTACTTCGCTATGTTGCAGGGTCGGACTTCTTCCTTTGTTCTCATTCTACCTGTGGTTACCTATTTTGCCGAGTTTCATCGTTGCGGAAGATCCGACGACTATCGTTCGTCATTGTATCCACCCGGATTGATCAGTATCATCATGACTTTGCACGAAAGACTTTGAAAGAACTTTGCGAATACTTATATGACTCTTCGTATCATCTACATCCTCGATCGTCATTACGTCAAGCTGAGTCCATATTTATTTTATGTGTTGGCTAAGTTAGAAAGCCATCTTACTATCATCCATTCATTAAAAATAAGTTAATGTGAAGTAAAGTTGTCTTTTAGTTTGTAAAAGAGAGATGAGGAAGTGTTTGATGTGTAAAGTTTAATGTTCAACATCATTTCAGACAAATGACAACACACGCACATAACTGAAAACTTAAACCTTGCCCACTATCTTATCTCAAATTCGTAACATTCACCACAACTACTCCTCATTAATCAAACATTTAATCTATAAAATAATAAATCCAGCATACTTTCTACTCATGTTTTCAACCTGAGAATGTCAACACTATTGTTATCTGCACCATTCGACACCCGTCCATCCACCCATGAGTCTACTCACATCTTCACCCTTGAGGACCTCAGCACCCTCCACACTGTTGACGATCTCTCTCTTCTGTTCCAGTTCTTGGTTGGTCTTGTTCAGTTCCTCCCTCATCTCTCTCAGCGACGCTGCGGCTGCCTCCTTCTTGTGAGCTATAATGCCAGCCTGACAGAAAGAAAGGTCAGTAATGAGTCATGCTAAAGCAAATAGCTACTAAATAACAAAACATTGCCGAGTTCTTCTTCCATCTATATCCATACTGTTTCTAATCCTTCTATCTCATATCCATGCTTTGGAAAAAAAAAGTATTACAAATGCGAATAATAACAAACAACCACAGACAGACAAAGAAAGGGAGAGAGAGGCCAATACAAAAGAAACAGACTCACATACCTACCCTATCCTATCCTATACCGTAACTCGAAAGTTGTTGGGGCACCAAAGATGATTGTTTAACCAGTGTACTCCATTTTTCTCTGTCCTCAGCAACCTTCATGGCTTCTCTCAGTGTCACGCCAGTCCATTCTCGAATGTTGTCCTTCCACCTCTTTTTCAGTCTCCCTCTTCTTTGCCTCCTTGCACCGTGCCTTGCAGGATGGTCTTGCAAGGCCTGATGCTCTGGTGACGTGGCCATACCATCGGAGTTTCCATTTCTTCACCACTGTGAGCATGTCATTGTGTTGTCCAATGGCTTGTGTGATGGTCCAACAGACTTGGTCGTTGGTGATGTGCTGGGTATAGGAAACGCTCAGACATCTTCTTCTGCAGCACCTCATCTCCATGCTTTGTATTCTTCTTTGTAGCTTTGCTGTGAGTGTCCATGTTTCACAAGCGTATAGGAAGATGGAGATGACAAGGAGTGCAACATCCTTACCTTGGAGAGTAGACTGATGGTCCTATTGTTCCACATGGACTTCAACCTTGACAGGGCAGTAGTTGTTTGTGCGATTTAGGACTTTCTGTCGTGACCCATTATCTGATACAATGGCTTCTACATATTTTAAGCTATGTACCGTGTTGAGGGATTGGACTTGGACGTTGATGTCGGTGTTGATGCCTTTGGTGTTGTTGGTCATCATTTTGTACTCATGCACTTATTTCCATTCCAAAGGCTCTGGAGATGGTGTAAAGCCTCTGTACCAGCTGTTCAAGTTCTTGTTCCTCTCCAGCCAATCCATCAATGTCATCCTCAAAACGGAGTTTAGAAATCGCTTTACCCCTATGCTGACTGTGCCTTCATGATTTTTTACTCTTTTTTTTGGGGGGGGGGAGGGGGGTGGGGAGGAGGGCGTGGAAGATGGGGGAGGCAGGAAGAGTACACAGACTCATATTGCTATGCACTCGAGTAAAAAAAAAAAAAAGACACAAAATCAACAGTGACATACGACAAGGCATGCGCACAGCAAAGGAGAACTGGATAGAAGATCAATGCCAGGAAATAGAGAACAAGAACAAGAAGACTAACAGTCTGTGATGTGGCTAACACACTGACTCAACCAGACATTGAGCTGGTGTGCTAACAAGTGTTAAACAGCCCAAAGTCTCCACAGTCCAAAGCCTTAGGGTCCAACGCATAGCGGTAGACTTCAAACGAAGTTTTCAACTAGTTCGCAAGTTACGAACTTTGAGCGGTAGTTCGTAATGCATGAGCCAGTAGGCCGCACCTAAGTTACCAACTACTGTAGTCTACGCGAAAGCAAACATGGCGTGCGTTCTTTTGTGTAGGCGGCCAAATCACCGAGTGCTTCAAAGAAACCGAGTATTTAGAGACATAACACATCCAGTAACGTGCAGACAAAAATACACCAGTGACAAAGACACAGGAGATACAGACAGACAGAGAGGCATGTTGAACCCACTTGTTGTCTGAAGAGAGACAGTTTGTCCTCTGTGGGGTCTCCACTTCTCATTCTCTGCTCAATCAGCTGGTTCACCTCTGTGTTCAACGCTGTGATCTGTAACAATCAATCATCATCAATCCCCTCTTTCTTTCGTTCTCAGTAGACCTAAGTGATAGTTTACAGTTTAATAATAACAATAATAAATAATAATAATAATAATAATAATAATAATAATAATAATAATAATAATAATAATAATAATAATAATAATAATAATACAAGAATGCGCAACATATCTCACCACAACGTGACTCAAGGCACACTCATACACATTCTTTCATATCCACAACTCAAGCACACTGATATACACTTACGCATATAATATGAACTTACGTTAGCTTAGAAAACTAAGTGACCAATAAACCTATAACTCAAACCTCACCACACACACACATACGTTTGATTTGTTAAAAACAAATAAAAATAAATAAAAATAACTTTCTACAGTGTAAAACTCATGTTAAGAACAAACCAACTGATAGCAAATAAGTCCTATTCCTATGACCTGAGAGTAGTCTGTTGGTTGCAACTGAGGGCCTTCCACATCCTCTTGCGCTGGAAGTCACTAACCTCCACAGAACAAGAAAAATTTGTTGCAGCAAACAGTACCTGCTTGTTGAGGTCATCCAAGTCAGACTGGCCCATGGCTGGGATGGCCACCACTTTCTGTAGGTCTTGAATCATCTTTCTGCGAGAGGTGATGTCTTTGGGCAGTTGGTCTTTCACGATGTAGCCGTTGGCCCGAGTCTCTTCTTCCAGACGCTCGATCATGCTCTCTGGGGTGGCGCCCATGCTCGCCTGCCGCATGTCACGCAGCTGGTTCTCCATCCGCTTGATACGCTGATCCAGGTGCTGAATCTGTTGCAGGGAAACATAAAATCTGTACAAAATGATTAGGATTTGGAGAAGGTGGGTGGAGTTGGGTAGGTCGGTGGTAGAGGTGGGGGTGGATGGGGTGGGCTAAGGGTTTGCAAGCAACAGAAGACTACAAACAGGACAGTAGAATCTTATGAAACCAACAACAGTCGAAAGAGGGGAAAAGAAGAAGAGAACCAGCAAACCAGCCTGATCTGGGCCCTACTCGCGCCGCGTAGCGCATCCCGACTTTTGTCTGGCTATAATAGGGACCCACATAGCCCTACAAAAACCGAATGCGTAGCGGAGACCAGAAATGTGGATGCGTAACGATTCGACCTCCCGCGTACCGCCCGATTCTGCCCCACCACAAAGACACGCTGCGCACACGCTAACATAGGCCTACTCTCGCTTCTCATTGGCTAAACTGTCTGTGGAATGTTTTGTCTGCTTCACATTTGCTGCGGCGTAGGTATGTGAAAAATATTTATACAAAATCAATTCAGCAAGATATCATTATTTAATTGTGCTTATAATTCTTAATTTTTATCATACAATATGTAAAATATTGTTAAAGTGTTTCTTTTAACTATTGTATTTATTTATACATTATAAGCCAAGGGTAAATTTCAGTGCCCATTACTGCTGGTCTTTTCCGGTTGTCCTTAGGGGCCAATTCTACCATTATTTTCTTCTACAGTTGCATGTGCTCGGATATTGTGTTTGCCTGCGAAAACCTATTCCGCTGTGGTTGTTTTTTGGGGCTTTGCCTTTCGTTTATGTATTTACACACGATTTCGATAGCGATGAAGATCACGTTAATATTAGGTACTCCAAGCCCTTCATTGGCTCTTGTCCGCTCGGCAGTTTTGACTCAGTTTGACTTCACTTTCAACACTTATTATTAAGGTAAAACTGCATTAAAACGAACAGTGGCTGTATTCAAATGAAAATTGAAAGCTTTATCTTTACATCTGTGTTGTTTTTAATGCATGTTTATGCGAAAGATTCCGAGAAAACAGCTTTTGAATACGCCCCTATCCGAGCGCTGAATGCCGGTGCGCAAAAGTTGTCAGCGTCGTTTGCTGAGAGGTGGCTCGTTTCAAACTCTAAGCGCTTTGCGATAGTTCATTGGATGGCCTAAAAATAAGAACCAATGAGAAGTTCGGATACTTAGCTTCATTTACATATCAAATATGGTATGCTCTCATGTGTAAAGTGTTGTTACGAGCCGAACAAAGTGGATAAAGCGGTTTTGATGTAAGTTTGATTTTAACTAGAAGTTTAAAAATTAGCAAGAAATAAAGAGCAGACTTTCCTTTATAAAACTAGGGTATTTATTAATTTGTGCATTACTCTATCGTGGAGCGCTTTGCCGTAGAAAAGTGTACCCAAACGGTGTTCGGGTTTTCTTGCGGCCATGGCCAACTCGTAGGCCTATTCAGCGACACGAGTGCTGAGCATAGTAGCACACTAGTAGGCCTATAATTTGCCGGCACGCACTGCGAATTTGATGATTTCCCAACTTTGAAGCACCAAAACGGCTGAACATTACATGGTATAGGCCTGAAGAAAATTGGGCTTGGAGTATAACATATGAAGGGGTTACCTGTCAAAAATCAGCTTTCTGGTATCAATATTGGCTTCACTTTGAGACTCCAAAGTTGTCAATTTCTTCAATTCCAAAACGTTGCCAAAAAAACACCAACATTCGGCATTTTCAAACATTAATAACTTTTTACCTATTTGTCCTATGGGGGGAAAAAAAATATACCACTGTGTTCAGAATAAAAAGCTCTTTAAATCTATGTCAGTTTTGTGATGAGAAAATCATTTTTTTAAAATGGCTTTTGACTACCTATTAATGTATATCGTTATCGAAAAATGGTGTGTAAATACTTCAGTGGGGACACACCAAGGACTTCCGAAAACAAAAACGCCTGTGCCGACAGTCCCTATTAACACCAGACACCTCAATTCTTTTTTCATGCAATCGCATATCATAAACAATAGGCCTATGTGGGATATGATTTTAGGGTAAATCAGCATTGGCCAGAGATGGGCATTATCGGGGGGGGGGGGGGGGAGAGCGGGGATGGGGGAGGGGGAGTTTCTGGTTTAAGATGGGTTACAATAGGGTGGGCTTTGGGTATCTTGACGTATGCCCGATATTTGCCGGAATCTGGTAACCGTTCGGCAAAGGTGGGGTTACAGTCGGGTAAGTTTTGGGTATCCCGACGATTGCCCCATCTTTACCGGAAATCGGGCTACTGTTCGGCAAACGTTGGGTTACGATCGAGTAAGTTTCAGGAAGCCTGACGATCGCTTGATCTTTGCCCGAATCGGGCCCGAGTCGGTTCCAATTTCCATTTGCCCGATCTGGCTGCCCGATGCAGGCCTCATCGGGCCCCGAAATTGTGGTTAGCTGGGAATAGTCAGGCAAATCAACACACAAGAATTATAGATTTGAACCATTCCGAGGGCAGTTTCATAATCAGGTATAAGGAACAAATAATAGATTTAGACCTCTACGTATATATAACTTCCTTATACCTCTTCATAAAACTGACCCCTTAGATCATGTGTAAAATTCAAAGTAGAATTGAATTTTTTTTTTTAAACATTCCAGTATGGAAGAACGTAGATAAAGTAGGATTGTGTATTTTTGTTCCATTTAGTTCAGATTTGTTGACTTGCTTGTTATTATTGTTACTGTTTTGTTGTACATACATTTGTCATCTGCTCCTGCTTCTGCTGAGAGATTTTCTTCTCTCTGTCTCTTTCCACACGCAGGTTCTTGGCCACGTTCATCATCACTTGCGAATTAGGGTGAGACTCCACCTCAAAACGAAAAAATATCAAATAAATAAATACAAGATTCAACAATGGGTGCTGTAATATTTGTGGTACCAATGATAATGACAATATGATGATTATAGCACTAATACAAAAGGCTATGTTCTTCATAACAGCAAATGTGACACATGAAAAATACCACAAAGTTACTCTAAACAATCATACGCACATCCACGTAACAGGCAAACACACACACACACAGAGCCAGTCATCCAACCAGATTGATGGACTAGTCTAACTGACCAACAGGACAGGCAGAGACACAGATAGACACACACACAGACACAAACACACACAATCTCTCTCTCTCTCTCTCTCTCTCTCTCTCTCTCTCTCTCTCTCTCTCTCTCTCTCTCTCTCTCTCTCTCTCTCTCTCTCTCTCTCTCTCAGGGGCACACAACTGAAAGTGTTAAGACAGCTGACCTTTCGTCGCAGGCGTTCGATGCGTTTGATGAGCTGTTCTTTCTCCTCCTCCATGTTGGTGATGTCTTTGCGGATTTCTGTGGTGTTGAAGCCCGAGTTTTGTAGCTGTGAGACCTGTTTGTGCAGCTCCTTGAACTGCTCCATCAGGTACTCATACTAAAAATACCAACAAGTCGAAGTCGAAACCTTTATTAGGATAATAGCATTAGGTTCTACGGACCTGTCTTACAGCTAGTCCTTAATAAACAATTAAGAACAAAAGAAGTAACATAAATTTAATTAGAAACTAACATATAAACCTTACATGTGCCTATGGTAAGAAATAACTCAGATGTTAGTAATGCACCTAAATAGCATACTACTCCCTTCTTTCCAATATTTCCACTCCCCACCCCCTCCCCATTTCCTCCATCCTCCTCCCACAAACACACACACACACAAATTCACACCTTCCCAAAAAATTTACATTGTCGCAGGGTAGGAAAGAACAAAAAGTACACATTCTTAATTATTAGAAGCAAAGGGAGACAAGGAAATATGAAGACTTTCAAGTGTTGTAAAGGATACACTACAGCGTGTTTATATAATAATAATAATAATAATAATAATAATAATAATAATAATAAACAGTAATAATAATAATAATACGTTGATTTAAATCATGCAGCTGTGACAGCGATTCAAGGCGCATATGGATGAAGAAATGTGCAAAAATAGTACACACAAATTCATCCACACCATAAACCTTTCCTTCATCTCCGTTGGATGGGATAAAAACAGAAACTGTTAGCATTCAAAATGTACAACAATAATGAGAAACAACTGTGCACCTAGAGCAAAAGAACACCAACCTAGACAAAAACAAGACCACATGACACAACGCAAACGTTTTGGGCCAAACCGTCTTGACGTGGACAAAATGTAACAGAGGCCAAAACAAGACTTTCCCACAGAACTAAAAATTTAACCAAAAAATTAACCTATCAAAAACACGTTTCCAACAGAACTCCAAGACACAATCTTTCTTCATGCTTTCTCGGAGTTCTGTTGAGAAGTCTTGTTTTTGTTCTCATTTGCGTTTTGTCGGCTCAAGAAGTGTCGTGTTGTGTTGTTTGTTTGTAGGTTGCAGTTCTTTTGCCTGATGTGCACATTTGTTTCTCAAGATCTTCCTGTCCATTATAGCCAACCAGCCTAATAGACAAAGAATAGGAAAGATGTTGACTACCTGTTACACGTTATTATCAACAGTCGATTCGATTCAGCCCCGATGCTTGAATCTTAATATGTGTAACTGGAATTGGTTTATCCACTCACAGGGGTGAGATTTAACCCAGGAGACTAACTAGCCCGCCGGGCTAGCTAGTAAGTAAAGTGAGGTAGCCCGCATGGTTTTTAGGCAGCCCGACAATCACATATTTACGGCAATGTGTACAGTGCATTAGACCAACTTCTTTATCGAAAAGCCAAGATCGATCTTCGCCATCTGAACGTTTCAGCCATGCAGTCTGAAAATTTATTTTTCTCTTTGATTCATACTCTTTGTCACACTCTTCTCCGAACTAGATTTCGCCTTCTTTGGAGGGGATTCGTTGACACCAAAAATAAAGTTCCACATTTTCGGATCAACAACCGTCACCTTGACAATACACATAATTTGTAGCGAGTGTCTTTTTCACAAACAAAGCAGACAGCGTGCTTGGCGCGAAAGGGAAGTAGGCAAAGGGAAATCGCGCTCGCATATGCTTACTCGTAGCAGACGAAGAGTGACCTAAAAACGCTCTCGCTTCAGACTGAGCTTCTAAAAGTCTGCAAGTAGTATCAATGTTTTTAGGTCGCCAGGCGGGCTGGCTCAATTTTAAAGTGAGGTCGCCCGAGCCGGTTTTAAGTCGCCTCGGGCGACCGGGCGACCGGTAAATCTCACTCCTGCACTCAGCCTGTTCACTCAGCAACAAGACTGGAGTCATCATATAAAGTTTTCCAACTTCATTCAGCAAACATCAACTGCATACAAGATCGCTTTCCCAAAAATCACTACAAAAATCACTTTCTTCAAGCAGACAGTGCATTACTTATATAGCCTGCCTGCAATCGAGAGCAATTTGGAACATTCCAGAACGACGCAATAACACCCAATCAAAATGAAGCTCGTTACCGGAACTACGCACTGTCTTACGTCATATAACATTCTTTAGGTCAGAAGAACTGCTTAGCTATTACAAGACAGATCTGGAAACTTTGATCGATAATAAACAAACAATTCCAGAAAATTCTCAACAATATCAACCGACGAAAACTACATTATACAACATTATACAAAGCTTCTTCTAGCAAAAGCTCAAAATCAAATCAAAGGTAAATACATGCTATCATGCAAGCTTTGCAAAATAAAATGATCAGAACTATCGTGCGCAACTCAATCCTCCTAACACTACCACTATATTTCCACAAATGTAAGAATAAGGTGGTAGCCATGACTTTTACGTTCTTAGCACTCAGCTTTTGGTGCTATTCATTCAAAACAGTTTCTTCTCCATGACCTTATCTGTGGGCTTTTATAATGTTTAATTCCCAATCCAAAACATTCTTTGCAACCTTATCCTTTTATTCAGCAAAAGCAAACACAATTTCAAGATAAATTTAGGCTCATAGGCCAGGTGGCATTTTAGCTGACAAGCCCACCTGCATGTAGATGTTGTTGACTTCATCATCTTGCATGATGTCTGGAGGCACGTCAATCTTCAGCAAATATTTGGCCAGATAGGCACGTTTCTGCAGTTCAGGCACGCGGGGCAGAAGGTACTCCAGGATGGGGTAAATTATGGGTTTTTCACCTTGGACCAGGCCCACTCGAAACTGGTTGCTGATCACAGGCAAGATTGATAAGTGAATGAAACAAACAGAAAATAACATAGAAAACTAATAGCACAGTCCATCCATCAACACATCGAAAGATTTAATACAGACATGAAATATATAGATAGCCCCAACACCGGCAGTCACTTGAAATAAATAAATAAATGATGTGCTTCATCAGATCTTCAAATCTCTACATTCATTTGACTCCCTTGTGTTTCAAAATCTGAGGGTCATGCAGCAATTGCTGTGTATCACCAAGGCTCTAGAGGTTAAATTTGTGCACTTAAAAAAACAAATCTAACCAAAACTGTACACATGGTTTGTTCTTATGGTAAAGGATCAGCCAAGAATCCCCTGAGAACAGCTGCCAGCCACACAAAAAATGTTGCAACATAATGGTGATGATAATGGATGATGATGATGATGATGATGATGATGATGATGATGATGATGATGATGATGATGTTGATGTTGAACTCTTGTACACAGCAGTTTTTTCCTCAGAGAAAAGAAAGAATGCAGAGCAAGGTGGGGAGTAGGGTTTAGGGGAAGACGAATGATACAGATATCATTTTTTCCACATAATAGCGGATGAATATTATCCCAAATCTAACAAATTCACACACACAGACTCAATTTTGATGTAATGTATTTGTTAATGTCATTGTTCTTGCAGCTGTTGTTGTTGCTGCTGCTAATAATGATAATGATGGTAGCTTAGCTACAAGTAAATACTTACAGATTGACAGAATCTGGTGGTTTATACTTGAGGACGCGCAGCAGCTGGAAAATTCGGACTGCAGTCTGGTCAGGTGTCTCTTCTCGCAAGTCAATTGTTTGCTGCAAACACAAATCAGTTTTCCACTTTCAAAGACTATAGGCATGGAGTTACCTTTAAATGTATAGTATCGTAAAAAAGTGATAGCAATGGCGACACGAACACCAAAAAAATAAATAATAATAAAGAATACCAAAGTCACCTACCTATCTACATTGCGCTTCCAGTGTCATTGTCGCTGTCGCTTTTCAGAAGCATACTTAAAGCGACAACGACGACAGCTTTGAATCTCTTGTTGTCTCTCTCTCTCTCTCTCTCTCTCTCTCTCTCTCTCTCTCTCTCTCTTGCTCTCTCTCTCTCTCTCTCTCTCTCTCTCTCTCCATGGAGGTATATATAGCGCAGTCCTCGCAAACTGGTTGGAACAAACTGGGTTTTGACGGCTACCACGTTTTTCTTTAAGCTGCTGTCTGCGACAACTACAGTCTTATGTCCATAATGCTTCCCCCTTCCTCTTGCTCCCCCCCCCCTCCTAACCCTCTCATAAGCCATATATACACCTCCAGTCTTTTGCAAATTTGTCTGCAGGTAAAAGAAGTGAGGAAGGTTTCTTGTCAGGAAATCACATGCACATTTATTTTTGGCAGCAGAATCTTCTTTTAGTACTTGCTCTCAAAACTGAAAAAGTTACTTTCTAGATCCTATTTAAATCAATGTTTTAAGCTCAACAAAGCAAGATTTGGGACACTTTATTGTCCATTTTCATTAGGCAATTCTGGGTTGCCTCCCCTGGGGCAAGCATAGTTTCAGCCCGTGGTGTGCTCAAACCCAACCTACCCAGATGGATTGGTAAAAAAGAAAAAGGTAAAGGTAGTCCCATAGCCTTGTGGCCGTAGGGGAGCATGATGTTGGAGATCACACTTATCTTGGGCCAGCGTAATGAGGGTGATGCCCATCTCTCTCCCTCGCTGCTTTACCTTCCCCACTCTTAAGAGAGTATAGGTACTCAATCACAGTTGAGTCAACTGGGGGCGTTGTTATTTGTTGCTTCATGTTTTGCGGTCAACCATCCAAGTGCTAACCGCACTGGATGGTGCTTAACTTGCGACACAGTAGCGAGTGCTCCAACCACTGTGCTATCCGACACCCCTAATGATCCAGATGGATTGAGAAAGAGAGAAAGAAAGAAACAGTAAGAGAGAGAAAGAGAGATTCTGCTTTCATGGTTGGATAAATAAAAAAAGCTAAGTGGAAATCTAAAGCAAACGGACAATCATAATGTAATTAACAATGTGTTTTAATTAAGCTATGAGACAATTCAGATGTACCTTAGGGTCCACAATTGCCAAGACATCATTGAGAACTTGCAGCAGCTGAAGGGGCTCTAAAGCATCAAACGTGATGAGGTTGTAGGTTTTGTTGAATGGTTCTTTGTTCAGAAGCTGAACAATCACCTTCATCTGCTCACTCTGAGTAGTCGTCATGGTGCCAGATCACTATTACCCTGAATCTTTCAGTAGGGAGAAAAAAAATTTTTTAGAAAGAGAGAGAGAGAAAGAAAGAGAGAAAAAGGCTACGTACATAAAATCATGACAAAATTATACAGGACCTAACAATTAAAATAATGGTGACAACTGCTCTCGGGGTGCTGCACCAGACCTACCAAGCCTACCATACTGGTCTCAAACAGTCTGCACACTCCCTCTTAACGCCCCTCCTCTCACATGTGCGTGTGTGTGTGTGAGTGTGTGTTTGCCCAAAATAATTTCATGTAACATTTGCTGTCGTTTAATGTTAGCATGCATAAGTGTAATTATATTCATGTGTGACTGTGCAGTTTTATCCTCATTGTCATTATGACTGTTGTTATTATTATTGTGATGTTTATTCCTTGTTGATTGTAATTGTACACCACAATGTACTATAAATATAATTTCTTGTAAAAGAAAATAAAGTTGTCTTATCTTATCTTATCTATCTCCCCCCACCTCCTAACACACCAATCCAGAATCAGTCGCCACTTACTCTCAACCCCACCCTCCTCCATCCCACAACACACATACATGTCAAGAACCAGTCGTCGCCACTCACTCTCACGAGTAACATCCAATATATATATAATAGCCTATAGCATGTAATTACTAAAGCTCGACTTGATGACAAAAGGATTTCTTGACTAGGTTTTATACACAGGAGACATTGGGTTTAAGATTCAGACATCATGTTTCCATCACGTCATAAGTCTCGACAAAATATAATAGTACATTTGTCCCCCATTCCTAAGACTCAGTTAGTCAGTACGATTCGTCAGTATATCTCGATCATCATATCATGTCCGTTTTCGCAAGGTGACAAAATCGTTCCTAAACGTGGAAATAAAATCCTTACATCTCTAAATTATTGCTACTTATATAAGTTCTTGTGTGGTAAAGAAATATATAACATAATAATTTCTTACTCATTGACAGCTAAAAATGTTTGATGCCGGCAAAGTCAGAATGGCTTGGTGCTGCTAAGGACTCCAAACGCCATAGCAGAAGAATTCAATCCCATCATACCATACCATTCTCAATAATCCTCTATGAAGTTTGTGATTTTATTTTGACTGAAGAGTATCAGTAAGAAATAAGCAATTTGGAAAGTTTATCAACATTAAATAATTAATAAATTTAGTTTCTTCTATTACTTTAAACTGTTATTTAATAAATCACATAAGAGGGAAAGAAGTATTAAATGTGAGAGTATTTGTTGACACACAACGTGTACTTCCGGTCAAAATGGCATCTGATAAGAACAAGGGACAGGTAGTTTTTCGAACATTTTCTTTGTATATGCGGTTTCCGCTGGTGATCAGGACACTTCATTATATCAGTTTGAAATCCGTTAAACGATTTTTAAGTTTTGCACAACCAACAATTTTACGGCGGTGAATTTCCTAATATTGATGCCACGTTTCTATTTATTGTCGTCTGCAGTTTTAAATTCAGCAGCCGGTGTCTTCCCATATGTTATAATGTTTACCTAGCAGAAGTTGATGGTGGCTGTTATGGTTAATGCTTTAGTGAAAGTCAAAACAAGAAAAAGGTACAGACCAGAATGAGATCTAAAATATTAAGCTCGAACGCACAGCGATTTAAATGATGCATAATGTATGAAATTGAAAATGCAGTTAATACTTCGGGAGCGCAGTTGAGTTAGCTCAGTGATGAACGCCATGTTGCATAGCATAGTATTCGAACTTCAGTCGATAACATTGCAACCTGTACATGCAGTAGTTCAAACGCCATTAACATCCTGGAGTAAAAATAAAATAAAATATAATAAACATCCTACGAAACTGCACTCCTAGTCCTACTCCTTCGGATTATCTAGAGTATAAACTATCTAGTCTGTGTACGCACGCATTCCATAACATGGATTTTAAAGATCCTGACGATTGTGTCCTAGACGGTTGAGTGCCAGCTATACAAAATACACCCAACACACACTAGTTCGTTCTCCTTATCCCTGATCACCCAGGATTGTGCTCAGTCATCTGGGCATCAGACAATACGCCCAAAGGCTGCAAGTGGGAGCCTTGGGCAGCTTGAGTTAGATCCTGTATCGGCCAGTGCCTTGAGCAGCTCTTGAGCTGGAAAAGCACTATTTAAATGTGATTAAATGAATTAATAAATACTAAATGAATTGTCTGGGGGTACTGAGTTCAAATGGGCCAAAATGACTGGCAACGGTCCAAAACAGCAAAAGCAAATGGCTTGCAAGAATGTAGGCATGAATTAGCCTTCTCTAGCTATTTTGTATCTTATGTGTGAATGAAACTATCCTAAGTATATGACACATAGAAGAGGATATTCACAGTTAATACATTGTGTGAAGAAAACTACCCATGTAAAAAAGATGTTTCTTGTAGATCTATCTCTTTCAGTATAGACCTACTAGCAGTCTACCCGCACGAGCAAGGGAATATGTGGCTGAATGCCGCATTTAAAAAGATGCAGCTCAGTCACATGCACATTAAAAAGCTACTCAATTACTGCCAAACATGAAGGAAAAAAATGTCCCTGCAAGAGTTCTTATAATTACGTTTATGGATACAATGAACCTGGTTACAACGTAGCTTCGCTTAAACCGAATATATTTTGTTATCCCAGGAACCAAATTTTGACAGATATTACGAAGTCCAAGTACGAAAATATAACAAATTACATAAATTTGCAAAAATGACCTAAAACGGACAGTTTATGTTTGCAGAATTGTTGACATCATTCAGGTGTCTGTAGAAAGACGCACATGCTATGGGTATGTTTCATCTTAGCCCTTTGGAAACGACATGATTTTGCAAAGTACTAGTTTAAAAGGCATGTCATGTTTAGATCTGGCAGAGAGTGAGAGGCCTAACGTTTTCATTTTGTTCTTGGCACCCAGAAACTTTTCGCCGGCATAGTAGAGTATTAATTTTTTGAAAGTAAATAGACTGAATTATCAAGATGTCACATGAATATTTCCTGAAAACTGTACAAGGTTGTATGATACTGTCTTCTTACTCTGATACACTTTGAACGGAGAAACGGCTCATAACTCCCATCATTATCACTGAGACTATTACTGCTTTAGGCTAATACTGAAGCATTCACTTTCAGAAAAAACAATACAACAGACAAGAGTTTATTTCTAGAGTGGATGATTGCTGGTCATGCATCTTTCATACTGTCATAATAAATCCACTGGAAAATAGTTCACAACCCGCCAGAACGATCCCCGAGAAGTTTGTTTTTTAGATACAAAGCATCTGATTAACCAGTTTTGTTATTTGAGATCCAATCCAAGATGAATCTCGTCTGGGGCTGATGGATCAGCCCTTTCTTCGTTTTGACACAGACAGGCAGGGCCTATAGATATAGATCGACCTGATCGTCTCCTAAGGGTTAAGATCATGCCGGCAAAATGGAAATGAATTCAGCTCTCTCTTATAGAGAACTTGAAATAATATTGCATGTGGGAGCACATCCAGTGAACCACACAAAGGGAAAAGTTGATATAGCCAAAGAATTTTAAATTCCTCAATCATTGCTTAGCACCTTCTCTTAGATTACAGAATACTGACTATTCAGCCAAATGGCAACAGTTAGATTGCATATATTATATTAAAAATTGACAGATTGCTTATCACACATGTGACCAGATTAAAACCAAATAGCCTCTCTGACAAGAAACAGGTTTATTAACACATACAGACACGCACACACACACACTCACATAAATGCTTACCCTCCCTCTGCAAGCTCTGTCTTGATTTCTTCCATCCTGCTCACAATTAATTGTGGGATTTTTTGCATCAAAATGTATATAATATGTGAAGTTTTCTACACACAATTTCCTATCCTATCCTATCCCATAACTCGGAGGTCGTAGGGGCACCACAGATGATCGTTTAACCAGCATACTCCATCTTTCCCTGTCCTCAACAACCCTGATTGTTTCGCTTAGTGTCAAACCAGTCCATTCTCGAATGTTGTCCTCCCACCTCTTTTTCGGTCTCCCTCTTCTTCTACCTCCTTGTACTGTGCCTTGCAGGCTGGTCTTTGCAAGATCTGATGATCTGGTGATGTGGCCATACCATCGGGGTTTATGTTTTTTCACCATTGTGAGCAGGTCATCGTGTTTTCCAATGGCTTGTGTGGTGGTCTTTCGGACTTCGACACACAACTTACTAATGGGAATATTCTCTTCTTTGCCTGATATGGGTGGTTTCTACGATGTTTAAATAAGTATTAAAATCTACACGTGTAAATCTTTTTATTAAACTCTGATTATTTAAAATGCACAGGTTTGTTCCTTGTGTCATTCCTAGGCCATTGTTATAAGTTTGAGCAAAATATTCCAACAAACAAGGAATTTACAGGAAAAATGTGATGCACTGTGAAGGTTAATTAACTGTAGGGAAAAGTTTTTATTTTACAAAGTTAAACTTTTTAAATGGTTATTGCAATATGCACAATTTTTATTTCCAGTGGGCCATTGATGACAAGCCTGTCAAGATTGATAAGTGGGATAATGCAGCGCTGAAGAATGCGCTGGACGATTCAGCCAAAAATGTAAGCATGATTTAATTAACTTCTGTTTTAGTTTTTGCATGTTAGGGTTTCCAATCTGTGTCATGATTTTTACTGAATTTCTCCTATTTCTCATAACATGCTGAATATAGTTTAGCATACCCAGTGATAAGTGCAACCCCTGATTTATATGCCTTAGAATGAGTAAATAAATGCTGTTTGTCTCACAGGGTTTCTGATTTAGTGATTATTTTATATAATAATAATTACACACACATGGCGTAAAATGATGCATGATTTCTAAGCTCTACTGTCTATGTTGTAACTGACATCAGTAAGACAGTATACAGCTAGAATTCATTCTGTGATGTACAGTTGTCAAGATTGTTGTTTGATTGTAAATGTAATAAAATAAAACCCAAAAATAAGAGGTTTTGCTTTTGCATAACAAAACTATTTATCATTATATAACAAAGCACTATGTGTGGATGCTGAGAACATTTTCTCAGTTACCAGCTAAATCTAGAAAAAAAATCACTTGTGACTTAAATTTTGTAGCTCACTCGCCCGACTGGCCACCTTTTTTTTTCCTGCTGTCTAATCCATCTAGCCATTATATTTAATAATATAATAATAATAATAATAATAATAATAATAATAATTTATTTTACAACGCACAATACTTATTAACCAAACATATAGAAAGTCTGCTCAAAACGCAACATTTTCAATGATCTTTCATGTTTCTTAACAACATTGGAAATTGTTTTACAATTTTGTTGTTAAAACATAAATATTGTGTGTGTGTGGTTCAACGTTGTATACACACTAAAAAATGCTGCCAAGAAATACTTTTGCCAGAATCACTAGCCAGGTGGACGAAATGACAGTCCTGGCTTTCAGCACCCCTGAATAATGGCCTACTCCCACTCTGAAAGTTGGGGTTTTGAATGCTGATGTGCTGCTGCAGAAAATCTTCCACTTTACATGACAGTTAATGCTGTGCCCAAAACTTTATTAAAGGTGGGGATCTATCGGGTGACGTTTAAGCATAAGTTGTTCTCCTTTCACACTTTTAAATAAATATATATTGGTGTCCTACCGGTATATAAAACAGTGTGATTTATTTGTGCAGGTGTTGATAAAAGGTTATGGTTGTCAAGAGAATCATGCCCTGATGGACGGGCGACTGGTGATCTGCACAGTGGCAGTAGCCTTTGCCATGTTTGCCTTAGTCTGGGACTATCTTGACCCTTTCCCTGCATCACGCCCTGTCCTTATCATCTGTGTGGCAGCGTATCCTTTCTCATCAGGCGGCACTTTGTTACTTTTATTTTAGATCTGTTTTGTTAGGTTAGACTTTTTTTAAATAACGTTTATTTATTCAGGTTAATGTTAGTTTAATGAAGTATTGTATTCCGTTGTTATTTTTTTTGGTGGTTTCGACCTACGCAGGAGTGAAATATTTAACCATATAGGTATGAGATTTATCTGGTCATCTTTTCCTTCAGATGAGAGTATAAACCAAGGTCTAGTCTCGGCATGCATGCATTTTATTGCATGGTCTTTAAACTTAAAAGATCTTGACCTCATACTAGATGGGATAGTGCCATAACACACCAATATCGCTCCATACCTCCCACCCTCTGTCCCCGCCCTGTCCTGTATAGTTCTGATCTTGCAGCTGCTGAGCTTGTGTGCAGAAGGCAGCCTGAATGTCGCCCTGTGTGGTGACGAGTAGAATCCAGAAAAATCCAAATCCTAGCATTTTGCAGGGGTAAAAATACGGTCGAGTTAAAAGTTGATTTTTCTTTTACGTTGATAAGATATTTCATTCTGATGGGAGTGCTGACAGTGTACACAACGTACAGGGAACGCGGCATCTTCCTGGTTGCCCTGGAGAAAGATCGCGCTGGACTGGACCCTGACAACATCTGGACTCTGTCCTCTTCTTTACGCAAGTAAGTCAAGTCAGATATTAAGTTTCTTCCTGCCTTTCTTGGCACTTGTGTGTGGATACCGTACGTGTTGTACATAAGAAGACGAGACAAGCTATCCTATCATATCCGATCCTATCCTGTAATTCTAAAGTTTTTGGGGGGCACCAAAGATGATCGTTTAACCAGAATACTCCATCTTTCTCTGTCCTCAGGAACCCTCATGGCTTTGCTCAGTGTCAAGCCAGTCTGTTATCAAAATGTTGTCCTCCCACCTCTTTTCTGTCTCCCTCTTCTTCTGCCTCCTTGCACCGTGCATTGCAGGATGGACTTTGCAAGGCCTGATGATCTGGTGACGTGGCCATACCATCGGAGTTTCCATTTCTTTACCTGTGTGAGCATGTCATCGTGTTGTCCAATGGCTTGTGTGATGGACCGTCGTTGGTGATGTGTTGTGTATAGGAAATTCCCACAAGTCTCCTGTAGCACCTCATCTCAATGCTTTGTATTCTTTGTTGTTGGTCTGCCATGAGGCTCCATGTTTCACAGGAGTATAGGAAGGCGGAGATGACAAGAGAGCGCAGCAGCCTTGCCTTGGAGCGTAGACTGATGGTCCTGTCTTTCCAAATGGGCTTCAACCTTTTCAGGGCAGCAGTTGTTTGTGCTATCTGGAGAGGACTTCTTGTCTCGACCTACTGTCTGATACAATTTCTTCTAAATATTTGAAGCTGTGCAAAGTGTTGAGGAATTGGCCTTGGACTTCGATGTTCGTGTTGATGCCATTGGTGTTGGTGGTCATCATTTTGGTCTTCTCTGCACTTGTTTCCATTCCAAAGACTCTGGAGGTGGTGTCAAGCCTCTGTACTAGCTGTTCTTCTGTTCCTCTCCAATCAATCCATCAATATTAGAGATTATTGCTCTACCCCCTTTCCTGACTGTGCCTTCATGATCTGCAAGGGCATCTGAGAAGATGCGCTCCAGAAAGATGTTGACGAGCGTTGGGGGGAGTAGGCATCCTTGACGCATGCTGATTGTTCTGGACCAGTTCCCAGTGGCTCTGTTGTGGAGGACTGCATTGGTAGTTTTGTCATACAGTCATTTGATGACTTCAATAATGTTAGGGCTTATGTTGTACACTCTCATGGTTGCCCACAGGGCTGCATGCCAGAGTCGTTCAAATGCATTCTTGAAGTCTACAAACACATGAAATAGATGTTGGTACTATAGGTATTTCTCGCAGATTATTCTGAGTTTGAAAATCTCATCATACATTGTGTCTTGGGGCAAGAAAGACCTGGTGGGACCCAATCCTCTCCAGACTGTTGGCCACAGCTGAAATCCACGAGTACAGTGTGGCTCGTCTTGGCCCCAAGCACGTGGTCCTTGAACCTATAGTAACATGAGGTTCCTCCGCCATGGCTGGTGACTTCTGTGCAGAAGACATTCGCCCAGTGATGCCGTGCCGACATCACCCCTGTTAGTCGTCTCTTATGACACGCCGTGAAACATTGGGTCTATCCTATTCAGTGGCCGAACTCACAGGAAAGAGCTACAAGCTAAAGGAGTTAAAACACAGGTTCTCTATACATACGTGAGTGGATACATAGATCTACATTCATGAGTATGTGATTTCTTCTACTTTTATTTGTACTTGTACTTGTAAGAGACGCTGGAGACCTTTCGACATTGTCCTGTTTGTCAATCCATGGAAATTCGAATGCATGACTTGGTAAATTTTTTGCATTTTCGAAACCTTTTTTCAATCAACACAACGCTATTTACTTGGTAGAATCCATTGTGCATTGTGTATAACTATAACAAATTTATATCACATGCTTTGTTTTCTCTACAGATACGATGATGTGTATGAACTGTGTATGGCGTTCACCGATGGGAAAACCAAGGAGACGCGCAAGACTGAGATATCCAAGTCTGTCGCCAACTTCTTTGACGAGAATGGCATCTTGTGTGCAGATTTATACAACCCAGTCGTTGAGAAAATGAGAGAGAGTCTGGCGTCGGAGAAAAAATCAAATTGAGTTTTTGTTGCATTATATTTTTATTGCTATGTGCTTGTACAGGGTGCTGAGAGAAAGAGTTTGTGAGAGTGAGGGGGGAGGATTTGTGTAAATGATACTTTGAAAAAAAAAGGAATTGATAACTCAAGGAAGACAGTTTGTGCAAAAAGACTGGTAGTAGTCGTCTCCCCTAAAGACAAGCCTGTAATGACAACTTCTTTGATAAAATCCTTATTGAATTCAATCGTTCACTCACTGCCCAATTATGATTCTCTATACTATACACTTAATACTTTGCCTTGTAAAAAACATTTGATCAAGTTAATTTAGGCAATCAGTAACTTTCATTTTTGAATCAACGAACCTGGGATTGCTGCTTGAATAAATACATGGGTTTGGCGCTAAAACATACGCCTCAGTTTCAGTTAAAATCTGCTAAATGTACATCTTTGCCTAGTTTGACTTTACTAAAGAATTACTAGATAGCATCTTTTATCTTTGGCAGCCTGTTGGTTTTTTTTTAATTCCTAGTTTTGTTGTTGTTAAGGGAGGGTATCGGGAACATGGTTACCTGTCTTTGTGTTTCAGTCGGAAAAGTGGAGGAGAGTTTGAGAGGGAGTGTGAATGAGAAAAGTGTGGAGAAGAGTGGTGTGGGAAAGGATGAGTGATAGATGACAGATGGGGTGGAGGGGAGAGAGCGACTGACAAGTAAAGACCTGTTATCTGTGGAACATTTTGATGTTGGTTTGAGGTTTAGATTCCTCTTCCCCTGTTTGGTTCTTTTCCCTAAAATCTGGTTATCTCATCATATTTGTTCCTTTTGACGTTTTGTGTGTTCACACATGTTACTAATTTGTACCTTGTTCGATGCTTTTTACGTGATAGGTTATGTTTCGGAACGAATCTTTTAGTGAATATGGTGTGAAATTATTATTTTTTTTAATATATTTATTTTGGCTGCATTGACATGATGGGGTTTGTGGCAATTTCAGTTTGAATTATGTTGAGAATATTGTCTGTTGTTAGAAAATAATAAAATTGCATTAAAAGTATTATCGTTAGTTGTACAACAAAATAATGCTTCTGTTAGAGTGTGGATGCCTGTGTGGTGTGTCTAAGTATTATTCTTTCTGTCCTCAAACATTGTCAAAATTAGGATCCTATCATCAATCCATGATAAATAAAAATGAGATTACATTGACAATCCTTTGGAGTATTTTTCTGTTTATAAATCTGAATAGATGGATATATTATTGCATTTCTGTTCATTAATTTTTATTTTATTGACTTTCAAGCAATGCGAGTCTGTATTCAAACACTTGGCAAAATAACATTTTAAAAATTCAAGATTTTTGCAAATATGTGCAAGATAAGTCCTAAATAGCCAAATTTAAAATTTTGTCCGTCCTACGTCAGTGCAAGCAAAATTTGAAAGTGGCTTAATATTTCTGATCTTGTTACATCTATTACAAACTTGGTAAGATGGTGTATCCATGATACCTTTAATCGGTGAATGAATGACTTCACTTCAGGGTCTAGGGTTCAACAAATGTTAGTCAAAAAATGACTTTTAAAAACAAAAATTCACTTTTTGTTGTTGTAAGTTATTGATATTGAATTTAAAATTCTTTGATGCATTATATCAATGACATACTAAGCAAATTTGATCAACCTCACTCCAGGGTCAAGGTTGCTGAAGCTGTTCTAGGTTGGTTCTTCTACTAAACGGATTTAGCATTACTATGTGGAGTATACTTGATCATATGAAAGTTAGTTAGTACCCCATAGAAGTGCGGGGGGTTTCCGTATAAATAGTATCCCCACTTTTGAAAATGTAGTGCTTTAAATTCCCACTGTCGCTGTCTTTCTCATTTGATCTTTTTCAATCCTACTCTGTTCTATCAATCAACTATACTATCTTTTTTTTCCGCTAAACCAGTCACCTACTTTTTTTCTTGAAAACTCTTCCGGGACAAAACTCCTCATTTGTGTGCGAGGTCTGTTGGATCAGCTTGGGAATATTGGATGCTATCTGCCAGGTGGTCACTGGGTGTTACGTTTGAGACGCTCATGATAGATCTGATAGTTTTTGTTTTGCAAAGCATGCAATAACAGTGTATTTGTACCTTTGATTTTTTTTTGCGTTGTTGTTAAAAGAAGCGTAGTATAATGTTGATAATTTTCGTTGGTCGATATTATTGGGGAATTTTCTAGAGTTGCTTGTTTACTATCGATCGAAGCATCTAGATAAATCTTCTAATAGCTAAGAGATTCTTCTAACATAAATAAAGTTATATGACTTAAGACAGTGCATAGTTCCGGTGACGAGTTTTATTCTGATTGGCCGTTATTGCGTCATGCTGGAATGTTCGAACTTTATCTCTATTATAGAGAGACTATATTAGCGGTGCACTGTGTCATCTTGAGAGTGTAAAAAGGTGAGAAAAAAAAAGCGGCTGAGCGATCTTGTATGCAGTTGATGTATGCTGAATAAAGTTGGAAAACTTCATACGATGACTCCTGCCTTATGATGAGTGAACAGGTTGCGTGGATAAATGAATCTGAGTTACACTTATCAAGATTCAAGCATTGGGGCTGAATCAACAATTGATAAAAATAACAACACGTTTAACACTGGGGCTTCCTACGATGTTATTTGGCAATGTAAGCATTTTATATGTATGTGTACTTTATTAATAATGATAATGTTTATATTCTATTTTGTTTTGTAAATGGGGGTTCGATAAATTAGAGTATAGCCTCGGCGTCCCCTGCGTGGGATGTCTTTATTGTGAAGTGACCGGCTGGTGGAGTGCCTTCAATGTTACCACTAGGATTGTTTCGACAGATCTTTCAGGGGCGAGTCCTCTTTCAGCGAAGTTGTGGTCTCGATTTTGTGGACACGATTCGGTTTTTTGCAGTCCCCTGGACCCTGAAAGCAATGAATAACTAACTAACTAACTAACTAACTATCATAATTTTCAGGTTCGTGGTGTTTGTGTATGTGCGTGTGTGTGTATTTGTCAATGTGACATTCTGTTTCACTCGTGTTTTGGACATTTGGTACAATGAATTTGGCCTCATGAGTTTTCCATAATTCTTTAGCTCACTATTAAATAACTGCCACTACAACTAAAACAGCAACACAAACACACACACACACACACACACACACACACACATGAAAAGAAAAATGATGTGAGAGTCCAGAACGAGAGAGAGGGAGGGACAGAAAGAGAGAGAGAGAGGGACAGAACAGAAGCAGGCGGACAGGGAGAGAGGGAGAAAATCAGTAAAGGAGAGGGAGGGAATGAGGGAGCAGTGAAACAGAGAGATCGACTCGGAGACAAAGAAGTCGGTGGCCACTGATACAGCACCATGATGAACGATCTATTAATCGTCAGGTTCTGACCAATGTGTGAAATACAAATCGGTGAAGTAGCCTGCTACATGGTGTCAGAGAAACTACAAACACGCAGGACGCGGTATCAAACACTTGAACACAGAATAACCTTCAATAATACACAGTCCTGTACAGTAATGCAGTTCAATTTAGCAGTAATAATTGTAGTAGGCCTTCATTTCAAATAAAAACAGACATGGGATAGGAAATGGTGATGACAAGAGGGAAGCGGGAGGAATGAGACTTGGGGTAGGTGTGAGAGGGGGGTAGGGAGAAGCACAACACCAAGATAGCACAGCTCAGCGGGTAGCACGTAAGTCAGTCTGGTGGTTGTTGACATGGGTGGTAATAGGTGTAGAAACGATTGAAGGGTGGTGGGGCGGAGATGTTGGTACCAGTGTTGGCCATACTGGTTATGGGGGTGGTGACGGTTGATCTGGACGTTAGACCTTAGCTATCATGAGACAGCAGGAAGCCAGTGAACATGGAGAATTTACAACACCTGTACATACTACCGTCACCCTTGATCCAAACTCGCTGACCGGGATTGAGATGAAGTAGTCCATGCAAAGTGGAAAATATCATGTTATCATTAAAATAATTGAAGCTAGCGCCAATCGTGGTGTTGTCAACGCACAAAAAATAGTTCGCCCAATCGTTGCGATTGAAGCCTCCAGTGGTGGCGATAAAATAGTAGATGCCGGGATAGGGCGCGGTGAAATAGCCCGTAGTGCCGCTGTAGGCGTTGCCGTGGTTGTATATCACGTGGCTGAAGATGATAGGAGTGAATGCTGGGGGTTTTGGATGCATCTTTGAAGCAACTGCATTGAAAGCCACTTGTCGTCTGCCTCTCTCTGTAACACAAGACGATAATAATAATAATAATAATAATAATAATAATAATAATAATAATAATAATAATAACAATAATAATAATAATAATAATAATAATAATAATAATAATAATAATAATAATAATAATAATAATAATTTATTTTATACATCGCAATTCCAAACTAAAAGACCTGCTCAAAGTGTCCACACGCATACTGTCACACAAACACTCACAGAATAAGACTGTACAATACACTAAAACATGAAGCAATAATAAAAATGTTGATACTAAACTACATACACCTAACACATGCACACGCACGAGCACACACAATCAATGTAAGCAGTCACAACAGTACGAGAAATGTGTATATGTAGGCAAAAAGTAAAGCATTACATTACATGATTATTGTTTTAGGTCCAGCGGACTCTTCCGAGCCAAATCAGGACCGGACAACCCTTGATCTGCATAAAAGATCTGCTGAAGCAACCCTAGTGGTAAAACTGAAAGCTCTTCTCCAGCCAGTCACTTTACAATAAAGACATCCCACGCAGGGGACGCTGAGGCTGTACTCTAATTTATCGAACCCCCGTTTACAAAAACAAAACAGAATACAAACATCATTATAAATTATCAACAAAACACATACATATAAAATGCCTACATTGCTAAATAATAACATCATAGGAAGCCATAGTGACCACCTGGCAGAAAGCATCCAATATTCCCAAGCTGATCCAACAGACCTCATACACAAATAAGGAGTCTTGTCCCGGAAGAGTTTTCAAGAAAAAAGGTAGGTTACTGGTCTAGCGAAGAAGAAGATAGTATAGCCAGATTGATAGAACAGAGCAGGAATGAGAAAGAACAAAGGATAAAGACAGCGACAGTGGGAATTTAAAGCACTAAATTTCCAGAAAGTGGGGATACTATTTATACTGAAACCCCCGGCACCCCCAACGGGGGTAAAAAAAGTAAAGCGTTCTAGAAGATGTAACAAAATCTAACACTCACTCAAACATGATTTAATACAATAAAATACCCTACAGGGTAGATACAATGCAATACACTGACAGAACTTAAGCCTGACACTCTGGCTGACTGAGCCAGTTAAAGTAAACAAACCAATAAGATAAGTACGTTAAGACATTATGGAATATTAAACAAAACGTTAACATTGCCTCATTTCGGAAGCTTATTACACGACTGACCACAAAAATACAGACAAACTAAACTTTACCTTAAAAGGTAATGCAACAGGTAATGTATCTGAGAATCCTTTTTTTTACAAGTCTGATTCTGCTTTAATAAGGTTTCTTCCAGCCAAAAACAGTGACAGCCGCGATTGGCAACCATTGCAAAATCTATCATCGCCATGGAAACTGATTAAAACAACTACGATTCCATGGGAAACATATCGACAAAAAGTTACAAACAAGATTCAGTTACCTGGCTCCGCAATGACAACATTCGCAGTGCCGTGGCAACGTAAACAATGCCGTGACAACACAGACAAAAAGGTCTTCTCACGATGACGTCAATGCACAGAAATATTTCAAAATTGTTTCATCATCGCGGATTTTTAACACTTTTAATAATTTTTCCTACTTCCAAAATTGCAATAAAATAAAATAGTTTACACAAATTCAGACCCCGTCTTCATGTTGAAGAACGCACAGCTCTAAAAATGATCAGTACAACGTTCTGCATATAATTTACCATAGAAAAATGTCATCTACACATCAGGTTAATCTGGTTTCGAATATCACTATCATCACATAGTTTCATCAGGAGACAGCGCATCAGGTTTTCACGCAAGTCTTAAGAAGTAATTTCACAGTAAGCCTGTATAGCTTACAATACTACAATTTTTTACTACTACTTCTACTGCTGCCATCACGACCACCAGCATTACGAAAACTATTACTACTACCACTACTACACTACTACTTCCACCACAACCACTGCTACTACTACTACTATTACCACTACTACTACTACTACTATTACCACTACTACTACTACTACAACCGCTCCCACTACTACCACCACCTCCACCACAACTACCATTGTCATCAATTAGTTACTGCTGGTGCAGGAACTTCGGTGAAATTTTAATGGCTGAAACCTTTGGAAAAGAGGAGTGTTTTTAGATTCTTCTTAAGTGTGTCGTGCGACTGGATGAGGCAAAGTTTGGAAGGTAAAATGTTCCACAGAATGGGAGCAAAGACAGAATGACCTGTTCCCAAAGGAATGGGGGGAATACCTGGGGACAGTGAGAAGAGATAAATTTTGAGAAAGAAGACATCGGGCTGGTTGATTTAACACAACAACTGTGAAAGGTAGGCAGGAAAGGAGTCAGTGCAGAAGCAATGAAAACGGAGGGAGGCAACTTTGTACTCGATACGAGCTGTGACAGGGAGCCAGTGAAGGGTTCTTAGAGCAGTTCTTCCGCTAGAATGGCGCTGTTGGCGTAGAACGAGACGGGCAATATTGTTTCAGATGCATTGGAGTCCTGAGAGTTTATCATTCGGGAGGCCGGCCAAGAGAGAATTGGCGTAGTCAAGTCAAGAAAGAATAAAGGACACAGCAAGTTTGTTAGTGGCTTTAACTGTGAAGTATCGGCGTATTTCACTGAGTCTTTAAAAATGGAATATGAGAGATTTGCACAGTATCTGAGTTTTTAAAAATCCAGTGTGATGCCGGTGAATGACTCTTTAAAAATCCATTGCGACGTGAACGACCCTTCCCCTCCAAGTTCTTAAATCTAGTGTATTATAACACTGACCAAGGCTACCCCTAAACAAAACTCACTTTCTAGAGTTTGCAGTCGTCCACTGAGGCTGGCGTTAGTTTGGTAAAGATCCTGGGTCAAGTTTGCAATGCTCTGGGTCAAAGTTGAGTTGGTCTGGGCGACCTGTTCCTTCAAACGCTCATTTTCTTGGCTCAATCTGGTCAGGTTGGAGTTGGTTTGGGCGAGTTGACCTTTGAGGACCTGGACCTCTTTCTCCAAAAATGACAGTCTGATTCCTATCTGGAACATCAATTCAGCAATTGAAATAGTTAACCGGTTGTCATAAATATTATGATACATTTTCCAAAAATCTATCAACACCTTAATCTTGAACACACATATGACTAATCCAAACCCCAAACACTAGCCCTTTTGAACTGTAAACAGCCGGCCTGTGAATGATATATCGCCGATAGGTTTGGAACCATTGATATCCGTGACTGGATGCGGCAATGCATCGTTCAAGAAAAAGAAAACTGCTCAGCTTTGATTTACCTGGTCTAGATACACGGTGGCCTCCATTTGACGGCTGTCGTTGCCATTGAGACAAGCGTTTTCGGCTAGCTGAGATGTAATACGGCACGTGAAGTTACCTCCTTCGACTGGGGTTCCTAGAAGGAGTCGAAAGTGACCGTCGTGATAGTAAGTACTGTTCACAACATGCCCAGAGGGAGTCTGCACGTGCAAAACGTTTTTCTTTTTGTTCTTTTCTTCTTTAACAAAAACACACAAAAAAAACAATTCATATCACGTCAATGACTAATATCTATTATGGAAAATGGTGAAGGTGGTGACCCTAGCATAAAAGCTGTAATTGAATCAGCGCATCTGTAGACAATTAAGCTTTTTGTGAAAAATATGGAATCTTTCATTGTCCGTAAATTAAACATACAACGTCAGAACAGTTTCCACACCTTTTTATTGTTGTTGTAAAAATCGTTCTTATATAGCGCTTTTCCAACTCAAGAGCTGCTCAAGGCGTTGAACGAAACAAGATCTAACTCAAGTCGCCCGAGGGCCCTCTTGCAGTCTTCCGGCACATAGTCTGACACCCAGGGAACTGAGCACCATCCTCGGGGACGGGGAGAAGGGACATAATGCTTGCTGTGTGTTTTTGGGTAGCCGGCACTAACCCGTCTAGAACATGAGCGTCAGGCTCTCATACTCTCATCCGAATCGCTGACCTCATAAACTTTTGTTGTTTTGTTTTTCACCGTTGGGTTGATATGTTGGAGTGGATTGGAAGATACGGACTATACAGGCCGTGCGAGCTTGGCTGCCACGCAACGGGCCCGGATGTTGCGTCACTGAGTACCTTTCCCGCTTCCACGCAACAGAACAAACGATTTTAGTGATTAAAGCTGACTGCACCTGCGTGTCATCCAGAAGGTCTTGGTATTCCTGAATCCCACTTTCAGTATTTTGAACTGGATATGCTTGGGCAACAGCAGCATTGCCAATAGCAGAAAGACACCATGACGATTTGTGACCTACACCTTCTCAACAATAGCAAACTGTGACCTGTCTATTCTGTCCTTTGTTAAGAGGTCTACCTCTCTACCTGTAAAACGAGCACCAGGTCTAAACTACGTATCGCCACGTCCACGAGCAGCCAGACTGTTTTGAGCCCCTTGTTGAGTATGCATGTTTTGATGTGGAAAACTCCTATTTGGAATAGAGCCTGCAGAGATAGAGGAATTGGCTGTTCAACACCACCACCACCCTCTTCATCCCCCTCTTTTCTCCTAAAATAAGTGCTTTTTTGAGTACTTTACATCACTCTTCTCTCTCTCTCTTCAATTGACATATTTATGTTAAAATTTATGTTATTTTAAAGTGTCTTAATCATGTCTTGATTTGGCCTCTAATTTCTCAAATAAATCTTTTTTTTTTCATCACCTAAGCTCTTTTTTGTTTTTGTACTACAGACATTAAAAAAAATTATTTACCCATAATATTACTTTTTTTTGTTTTAACAGTCAACCAATAATCCAGGCTTTAACTGAATATTATTAGATCAAAAGTTAAATGTGGAGGTCTGTTGGAAGCAATTTTTGCTTAACGAAGTAATCTTTTGTTGCCAAAGATAATGTTGAAATTCCAACAAGCTTACCAATGTCTGCGAGATCCATTTTCCCTAATTCAAGGGGCATACTACAAATTACAATTTCCATGAACAATTAAAATTAGTTTGTTTATTTTATACTAAAGATCGTGACAGCTTTGACACCTGTTTAAAAGAAAATGATGTAATTGAATCCAAAGAAGAAAGAATTAAAATGAAAGAGCAACTTAAAAAACAAACACACAAAATTAATTCTTAAAACTGATCAAGCAGCAGAATAAAAATTACTTCTAAAAGTAGGAAAGTTACTTTTTAAAAAACTTCTTTATAAGTTAGATGTAAGTCAACTGTAAGTTAGTTGCAGGTCAACTGTACAAGTTAACAATAAGTTAGTTGCAAGGTAGTTGTAAGTTATAAAGTCATCTTATAAATATTACTTAGCTGAAGTACGTTTATACCCGCCCCATTAGCAATGCATGCAACGTAAAGTATTGATTGCCTGACAACATAAATAACTGCAGTGAACCGTGACAGTTTGGGTACGAGGTCAATGAATGAACTCCATAATGTGATATGAAACTTCGCCTCTTTAAGGCAAAAGAAAGTTGTTGTTGTTACATCAATTTTTATTCATCAGAATAACATAAGTTGTACTGAAAAGAAAAAAAAGAGTATGTATGAGTAGGCATGCGAGTGATGTGTGTATATAAAACAAAGTATAATCCCCATTCCAACAATCTTTCAGGTGGTGAGTCTCATAATGCTTGGAATGCAAATTTGTAAGTGTGGATGGTGAAAAGGTAGTAAGGGTAAGGTGTGAGGGTAAAAGGAAATGGAAGTGCGAGGGGGATGAAGGAAGGTGGGGGTAGGTGAGGAGGGTAATGGGTAAAGTTTCATATTTGCATGGGGGTGGGTGGAGGGAGGAAAAGGGGGAGGACATTCATTTATTTTTTTAGATCAGCGGGAGTCATCTGCTGATCATGCGATCAAAAAGTGGACACAGCCGTCGTTATTCACCGTTGCAATACAACTACGCTGGGTTTTCATGTTTTCAGTTTGTATCATACTGTAGGCCAGACTGCCTTTAGAAATTGAAAGGAGAAAGAGTAGCTTATTGAATTACTTAAAAGAAGGTTTTGTTGACGTAGACTATTTACACTCTATCCTATCCTATCCTATCCTATCCTATCTTATCCTATTATATCCTATCCTATCCTATCCCATAACTCGAATGTCGTTGGGGCACCACAGATGATCGTTTAGCCAGAGTACTCCATCTTTATCTGTCCTCAACAACCCTCATGGTTTCGTCAGTGTCAAGCCAGTTCATTCTCGAATGTTGTCATCCCATATCTTTTTTGTCTCCATCTTCTTCTGCCTCCTTGCACTGTGCCTTGGAGGATGGTCTTTGCAAGGCCTGATGATCTGGTGACGTGGCCATACCATCGGAGTTTCCGTTTCTTCACCACTGGTGAGCATGTCATCATGTTGTCCAATGGCTTGTGTGATGGGCTGTCGGACTTCATCATTGGTGATGTCCTGGGTTTAGGAAATTGCCCAGAAGTCTTCTGTAGCACCTCTTCTCCATGCTTTGTATTCTTCGTTGTAGATCTGCTGTGAGGGTCCATTTTTCGCAAGCATAAAGGAAGACTGAGATGACAAGGGAGCGCAGCAGCTTTACCTTGGAATGTAGACTAATGGTCCTGTTTTTTCCAAATGGGCTTCAACCTTGGTAGGGCCGTAGTTCTTTGTGCGATCCTGGAGAGGACTTCCTGTCGTTACCCACTATCTGATACAATGGCTCTTAAATATTTGTAACTATGCACTGTGTTGAGGGATTGGCCTTGGACTTTGATGTCCGTGTTGATGCCATTGGTGTTTTCGGTCAAACGCTTTCTTGAAGTCTACAAACATACACATGATATAGATGTTGTTGGTACTGTAGGTATTTCTTGCAGATTATTCTGAGGTTGAAAATCTGTTCAGTGGTACTTCGCCCTGCCCTGAATTCTGCTTGTTCTTCAGATATGATTTGTTCTTCTTGGGGTTTCAATCTGTTGAGTATTATTTTCAGGAGGACCTTGCTGGGATGGCGGATGAGGCTGATGGTGCGGTAATTTTCCCACTCTTGAAGGTTACCGTTTTGGGGAAGAGTGATGACAAGCGACTGGGTCCATGGTGTAGGCCACTCCCCACTCTGCCAGATCTTGTTACAAATAATGGTGAGGGCGTCAATCATCGCTTCTCCTCCTTCTTGAAGCAATTCTGCGGGTATGTTGTCCATTCCCGCTGACTTCCATTTCTTCTGCGATTGGACTGCTGCCTCAACTTCTTCTTGGAGAATTGGGAGGGTTTGATCTTCTTCTCTGTTCTGGGTACATGCTAGAACTGATCGATCTCCGTTTGGTGTGTAATTGTAAAGGTCAGAGCAGTACTCTGCCATCTATCCAAGACTTGTTCTTCTGTAAGGCATACAGTATGCCAGACTTGCTTTGGATCGTGGAGATTTTGGGCTGTTTAACACTTGTCAGCTGCTTCACAGTCTGGTAGATTTTCTTGCTATTGTTCTTGTTCAGACTGTTCTCTATTTCCTGGCACTGATCTTCTATCCAGTTCTTTGCTGTGCGCGCGTGCCTTTTCGGATGTCATTGTTGATTTTTCGGTAGGCTTCAGCTCCCTGTGAGGTGTTATTTTTCTTTTTCAACTCTCTTCGTTTTGGACTTTTGGACCTGTGTTATAAACGAAAATAGATTTACACTCTGCTTAAGTCAATTACTCTTTTTAAAAATTCTCCCTTTCTCTTTCTTTCTTTTCCTCTGTGTGTGTGCGGGTGCGTGCGTGCGTGTGTGTGTGTAAATTAAAAAAATAATATTATCACTAAATAATTTTTTTTTGGTTTTAAATATAATTAAAAAAATCTTAAAATTAGTACAAATTACCCGGTAATATAAGAAACAAAAATGACTAATACAAAAAAAGCTTATTTAAAGAGGTGAGAACAGTGAAAATAACTGTATTTTGACCTAACTCAAGGCAAGATTTAAGGCGCTTTAAATCATTATATATTTTAAAAGAAATAGGATGAATAAAAAAGAGTGAAAAAAGAGAGTTCAGATACTAAAAAAACTGTTATTTTAGGAGAAAAAAAAAGGGGGGGGGTGGATAAAGAGGGTGGTGGGTGGGATGGGGTTGACCTGTAAAATTTATAATCTCCCCTGCAGATTGGTAGTTTTCACGCGGAGAGTCACGAAATCCCTGATTAATTAATACAATCAACTCACTTTCTGTCATACAAGTCAACAATTATTTTCCAAGTTCCACAAGGGCAAAATTATTACGAAATCAAAATGAAGTTCAAGTTTGACAAAACAGCATAAAATTAAAACAAATAAAAAAAAGATTATTGTTTAGATTATATTCTGTTCAAGTACAACAAAGTATCAGGAAACCCCACTAAATGCAAACAATTACTTACTGTAACAAGTAAACGGCAAAGTATTAAACCCAAACAATTTTTAAATCCAAATTATGAACAAGTAAAATTTATAAATAATTTGTTTTGAAATGCAGCAGTTGAAAACACTACACTAAGCAATCAAAACGACAAGTAGAGTCACAAAACAACAAAGAGAGAACTTAAAGTCTAAACTAATATCGGTACAACAGAATACCAGAAACCAATACAAAAATAACTAAGTTCTACTGCAGCTAGAGAAACACAGGAAATTCCGATAAAATGCCCAAAATAAACCCTAAAAACCTACAACAACTAAAATAAGGATGTGGCAACTCTAAATAATGAAACAAGATTCTAATAAGAGAATAGAAGAAAAAAAAAAACGCCGAAGAGCTGAACTAGATTTAGACAATATATACAACAGGAAGAAAACTAAGCCCTCTCTGATCTCGGAACTATACAAAGAATCAGTCCGGCAAGGAAAGAATAGGAGGCGGGGTATGATACATACAACACTAACATAACCCAAAACAAAACAACCAAAGAAAAGGAACAGTCAACAAGGGCGGATCAGCAGGTTCACGCGGGAGGGTGCACTTTTTTTTTTTTTTTTTTTTTTGGGGAGGGGGGGGGGGGGGTAGAGAGAAGTTTTTGTATCTTACCTCAGATTCATAGCAAAGAACAGTTATTCTTTCAAAACAACAGTTTATGGGCAAAACGCCCTGACATACATGTGTTACACTTTCTTTTGTTGTTGAGTTGCTACCTAATTGTACTTAGATCAAGCTGTTGCTATAACTGCTGTAAATATACATTTTAGGAATAAACAGGATTAGAATAATATTAACAAGAATAAACGACAAATAAAATAAATTATAAATATCTTTATCTCTATCCCTATCATCATCATCAAACAAAATATGTACATACCACTTCAGTGTGAGGTAGGTCACAAAATGGTTCAGCACAATATAAAATGTCTTTTCACAAAATAGAAATACTCCTAAAAACTGGTAACTAACACTAATGCTGTGCAACAACGCTAGGCTGTTGCTTCTTTGACGTCTATCTAAATAAAGAGTGACACATGACAATATAAAATGAACTCTTCTACATAGAGCTGGAATGAGAGGAGTGTGATTAAACGAAATAAGCAGAGGTATTCTCGCCCAATTTCCGGTCTTGTCATCATGCGCTAATCATTGACACTGTGCTTGTTTAGTCTACAGGCTGGACAGTCCCCGCTTCTATCAACAATGAGCCCAGAGCACAAGGAAATAAATGTTTTACATTGAAAATAAACCTCTTACATAAACGCAAAATGCAAGCGGCATATGACGTTTTAGCGGATGTTACACATCATACTTGGCCGGCGTTCTTTGAAGTTGAGCTGTTACATGTCTAACATGTGTAGGCCGATTGGTGAGTGTGAGTAAACGAAAGAAGAAAGGAGGGAGGGGGTGGGGGTAACAGGAGATTGAGGCGTGAAGAGGGCAGGGATTGATATGGGAAAGAAAATAGGAGAGAATGCCTTATTATTATTATTATTATTATTATTTATAATTCTTATATAGCGCTTTTTCAGCATCTTTGAGGTAAATGACGATTATTATTATTATTATTATTATTATTATTATTATTATTATTATTATTATTATCATTATGCTGCTGTTGCTGCTGCTGCTGCTGATGATGATGATTAGCATGATTATTAGCATGATGATTATTATGAATATTATGGATATTCTGAATATTCTTCTTCCTCTTCTTTTTCTCCTTCCTCTTCTTTCTTCTTCTTCTTTTCCTTCTTCTTCTTCTTTTTTTTTTTTTTGGGTCGTCCGTGGGGGGGGTGCACGTGCACCCGGTGCACCCCCCCCAGATCCGCCCCTGGTCAAGTACCACAATACTATGGCGTACGAACAGGGTCAAACGCGCGATGAAAAGTAGCGATGCTTTGCATCGATACTATTCTCATAAGGATCCATCCGTTTAGGAAAGTATCGCTACTTTTCTCAAAATGATCGCTCATTTTCTCAAATGGAACGCCAATTGCGAAAGTATCGATGCTTTCTGAAAAGTATCGATGCTTTGCATCGATACTTTTTTAAAAGTATCGATACTTTGCATCGATACTTTAGCTCGAGCAGTTTCATCGCGCAGTTCCGAAGTTTACCGAGGCGAAACACACTGTTTCTGCAAAACTGAAATCGGTCAAGCTAATGAAATAATATACATGTATTATGTAACATTCTGCAGTTCATTAATTAATAAATATAATTTTTCCAAATAGCTAAATATAAGAATTAATATTAGTTAATAAATAATATCTACATCCATCTTCCTGCCTCAAGTAACGCAAAACGAAAAGAAAGTAAGCAGATTGGCACGATTGCCTGTTTTGTGTTCCGCTTTAGTTCCGATCAAACTTTTGGAAAATTTGCATACTGTGTATTCAGAAGAACTCGGAAATGCGCGATGAAAAGGATCGATCCTTTCGTAACGGAGCGATGCAAAGTAGCGATACTTCTCAAAAAGTATCGATGCAAAGCATCGCTACTTTTCATCGCGCGTTTGACCCTGTTCGTACGCCATACAATACACACCTATGCTCTTAGTTCACAATCCAGTCACAAAATAAGTTCAACCAAATGAACTGCCTAAACTATAAAACACCCTTATCCTCTTCAATTTATTTAAACAAATCCTAACAATATAAACCCCAAATAAGCTAACAGACAAATAAATAAACTAAACTTTCACTATAACTAGCTGTGGGTCTCAGGGTTACCACTGTAACGAAAATGGGTATTTCAGCATTGGCGTGCGTGTATGCGTGAATCTGCGTGTTCTCCCGTCTCACAACTTCTCTAACTCGTAACAATGAACTACGTTGTCACATCCTCTATTAACCATAAACACAAATCAATACGATATCACAAAAATACAAAATCAACCAGAATCAAATGGAATAAATACAATTGCTTCTACTCACGTCATTTCGCAGAATAAATCTGTTGAAAGAATAAGAGAGAGGCGAAAGTTATATAATAGTCCCACTGTAGCTATGTTCCATCTCTAGTCTCTTCTCTGCCTATTTCATATTCTTTCTCTGCTCCTCAATCTCACTCTCCTTCTCCTCAACCTCCCTTCTTTCCTCCTCGTCTATCTCTTCTTTCTCCTCCTTGTCCGCCTCTCCTCAGACTTCTTCTCTCCTCCTCATTCTCCTTTACTCCGTATTCTTCTTCTGCGTTGTCCTCTTCTTCGGCGTTCTCTTCTTCAGCTTCCTCTTCTTCTTTCTTCCTCTTCTTCTTTTCTTCTTCTTCCTCTTCTTTTTCTGCTGCTTTCTCCTCTTCTTTTTCTTCATCGTTTCTTCTTTTCCTCTCTTCTTCTTCTCCTTCTTCTCTATTCTTCTTCTTCTTCATTCTTCTTCATCTGCTTCTACGTCCTCTTTATCTTTTTCTTCTTCTTCTGCGCCTGTTCTCGAGGCCCCCGCAGCAAGAGACTTCTGCAGACAAAAGAGTTAACCACAACTAAGTTTCTTCATACATAAACTTTCTTTGGACCATTACATATACCTCATCCCTCACTGTGACGGGACCAGTGTGACAATACAATGAATTTCATCCATATTGAATACAGTTCACAACATAAACAAAAATTCTACAACTAATTATAACAACTAATTAGTACTCAATTGCACCAATTAATTTCATTCATACAAATAAACTTAATACTTTACACTGCAATAGGCATTATCCCTAAATAAACCGAAAGTAGGTCAATGAGAGTTGCTTCCCATGAAGTGCGGTACAAAATACATGTTGACATCTATTTAGGAAGTACTCCTATTGTAGTTTGAACTTCAATACAAATAGTTATCTGATTCCAATTCCTTATTCAAAAATTACAGTGAACCACCACGCTTGTCTCCTCTCCACTCCACCCCCTTCACACTAATGCGAACATTATTTTTTTAAATTAATTTTATTACATGAACAATATCATATTATCATTTGATAATACTATTACATTTATAATACAACATTTCAATAATAAACAATATATACCTGCAGACACAGCTGCGAGAAATCCAGACCAACTATCTCTAGTATAGTCAAGAAAAGAATGAATAGATGGTTGAATGTACATTAGCGAACTTTCATGTGACCAGCTCAACCAATAAAAATTTAGCTCCCATAAAAAAAATTACTGATATCTTCTCACAAGAAACAGACTAACAATAATATAAAGTCATCGGACCCAAATAACTAGAAAACCGGTCCGTGACACTACGCAAGCGCAATTGCACGCCAAACTGCACGCGCACTTATCTCACATTAAAACTAGAAATGGCAAATGTTTGGAAATACGTGTTCTATGTTCCAAAATAATTTCATAAAAATCGACAAATAATGGATTATGCAGGACAAGGCGACACTACATATATATTACTAGTGGTTTTGTACCCTGGGAAGCCAGGGTACACAGGTTGCTGTTTAAAATGTAGACAGAGAGACAACTGTTGTCTGCGAGTTTCATTTGGACGATGATACCTCCCCATATCCCCCTTGATACCTCCCCATACCCCCCCCCCCCTGATATCTCCCCGTCCACCCCCCCCCCTGCCCCCATGATGCCTCACCATACCCCCTTGATACCTCCCTGAACCCACTTGATACCTCCCCATACCCCCTTGATACCTTCCGTACCCCCCTTGTAACCTACCTGTACCCTCCTTGATACTTCCCCGTTGATCGTTTCGCAGGTATGGATGAAAGGAATCGACCATCACCATACCCCCTTATATATACCCGTATCCCCGTTATGCCTACCCATGCCCCTTTAAACCTACCCGTAGCCCCCTTTTACCTACATGTACCACCCCATCCCGATCCTTGGTAATAATAATAATAATAATAATAATAATAATAATAATAATAATAATAATAATAATAATAATAATAATAATAATAAATTAAAGGTAAAAAGCCTAAATTAAAAAGAAAAATATTCATATTGTATTGTAAAAAAAAAAAAGGGCCCGCGTGAGATTTGAACTTGGGTTGCCCTGCTTGTTAGGCGAATGTTTTACTAAGTAAGCTACCAAGGCTTCCGAGAAAGACCATGAATTTTTTGGTCTATATGGGAAAACATTCTGAAACCTCAATTTGATTTTTAATGGAAGCGCGCGGAATGAGGCCATTGCAGTTTGTGGACATTTTGTTTATTTATTTATCTCAGAAACGGTTAAACGTTCGGTAAGGAAATGTCGGCTATAACGATTTCGCTGGTTTTGAGCACACAGCAGGCCGATCCGCAGCGCCCAGCACCTGCCCAGATCAGCGTCCATACCGGACAAACTTTATAGTAGAGGTGAAGAAGGACTTCCGGCTAAGCAATTTAAATATATAGATGTTCTCCTCGCCTTGAATGGCAAGGCGAGGAGAACATAATATGTAGTGTCGCCTTGCCCTGCATAATCCAGGACTAACTTGTCGGCTGGCATCAAATGCAGGTTTGTGGTAGTGACCTGCATAGAGTATAGTTGCTCTAGTAGCCGGAAAATCCGGTGCAAAGAAACTATGTCCCTCTTACTATGAAAAAATGAAAACAAAAGTTCGGGTTGATCCGTGTTCTCCATGTCGTGGGCTAGAGTCCGGGAGTCAAAAAGTCCGCTCGGCTACAATAATTTAATTTACTATTCTGTCTTTACTTTGTGTGAAATAGAACTACAATAAGTGTACAGATAGTGTCCCAAAAAAAATTATATTCGCGTATCTGTGAAATCTAGGCGTAGGGACGAAAAGCATAGCAGTGAAAAAGCTGGAAAAAAAATAAAACAAAGCTGTAGGGAAGATCTAGGCCTAAATAGTTATAGATGACGAAAGTCAGCCATAAATCAGCTATGACGTATTGTTCAGTGATGTAAATAAAATCCTAGAAAAATAGATCAAGACTTCCAAATAACTAAACACACAGTCCCAACTACATTTTCCACTGAAAAATTATCAAAACTGGTCTAAAATGATGAAAAAGCTCAAACCCACTCTGCTACTCAAATTAGTGTTTTCAGAACATTTAAGATCTAACGAAATGAAGGCTACCGTACAGAAGGGTACGATGAAGGCTCCATATCTGTACATTGAGACATAGACTATCAAGCCGAAATCTTTCCATTCAAACTTTGGGCCATTGCCACGCTGTGCGAGAAAAGATAACTCCTACGATATTGCTTCATGGGGCAGTACAGTGTTTTCAGATGATTTTTCCGTTCCATGTTTCCTCTTCATTACCATGGACCCTATAACCAATGACTAACTAACTAACTAACTAACTAACTAACTAACGGCGTGTAGTTTGGCGTGTAAGTTTTCGACCAATCAGCTACTACGATGGGCGTGCAATTGCGTGTGCATTTTGACGCTTTCCGGGTTCCATACATTTGCACACTTTTCTCTGAAACTAATGGACGAATTGCTTTGAACCTTGGTCCTCCTATTCCTATCCTATACTATCCTATCCTATAACTCCAAAATCGTTGGGGAACCACAGATGATCGTTTAACCAGCGTACTCCATCTTTCTCTGTCCTCAGCCACTGCCATAGCTTCGCTCAACGTCAAGCCAGTCCATTCTCGAATGTTGTCCTCCCACCTCTTTTTCTGTCTCCCCCTTCTTCTGCCTCCTTGCACCGTGACTTGAAATATGGTCTATGCAAGGCCATGCTCTGGTGATGTGGCCAAACCATTGGGGTTGAAACTACAGGTCTCTGACTAATTCTAGTCTGGGACTAATTGCGAGACTAAAGTGCCAAAAAGTTACACCCGCGATTTAGCAGGCGTAAGGGCTTAGTCTGACTTCCAACATGTACACGGCTTACTTGGATAGGCGGAATTTACGAAGAAATCGAGCGTTCCGTGACCGCACAAATCCTCTAAAGGTCTTTGATGGCGATAAAATATAGATTGTGCGAAGTTCCGATTTCGCCGACAAGAAATCTTCATGCTGACAGATCTTGTCAAAAATGCCATCGAGTATCAGGCAAAGCGACAAGGATCTCTGCCACCACTGCTACAAGTTTTCGTAACAATTCGATTTAACAAACAATTTTTCCTTAAGCATAAGGAAATAATAATAATAATAATAATAATAATAATAATAATAATAATAATAATAATAATAATAATAATAATAATAATAATAATAAATACTTGCATAGATCTATAAACTATAGCATGCCAAATAGCAGGCCTACATTTTAAAAGTAATATTATTATTATTATTATTATTATTATTATTATTATTATTATTATTATTATTATTATTATTATTATTATTATGGCTATTGACGCCTAATCTAAACAAAGCCCAAGTCAAAAATTTACAACTAATCAAAAAGAAAATATACAAAACAAGAAAAGAAGATAATTTTTTCACTAATAACCACCTTCTGCAAAACACACACACACAGACACACACACATGCACACATAATCACTTCTATAATAAAGAAAACAAAAAATCAATTAAATTAGTCACTGCGAGAAGCTAAGCACACCAAACATACTCAAAGACAATCAAAATTAAAGACTACAATGCAAGTCTACATGTATCAGTAATCTTATATATTTTAAACTGAACCAATACTAGTTAGAGTAGGGGAGAATGCAGTTTGACTTGTAAACAATAAACATAAAGCCTCAGTCAGTGAGCAAAGTCTACTACAGTACAAGCAAAGCGTGTTACCTAAGTAGGTCAAAATAGATCTGTTACTCTACTCACATCTTGGTATACCCTCAGCTTGGTGCGATCCTGCACCTATTATGTCGGCAATTATATCTTCGAAGGGTAGATATTTTAGTTTTCCTCTCCCTCCAGTCGCTGGAATGTGCTGGCGTTTGGTTATCACTTCCATTTTAAGGTCTTTCCATTTTTTTCTAATGGACGCGCAATCTCTTGCATTTCCACCAAAAGCGTTTACTGCTGTTGTTATTCTATTCCATATTTCATTTTTTCGTTTATTTGTGACAATATTTTGGCCTACGCTCAGTAGTACCCCTTTTTCATAGTTAACTTCTTCTAACAGCTTGGCAATTTCGTCAGTGAAAAAATTAGTACAGCGCGGTCTCTTGGAAGCGGCCATTTTGTTAGAGACTAAATACACTTAGTCGCTGACTAGCTATGCTCCCTTTAGTCCCTGTTCATAAATCGCTTGCCTGCGACTAGGTTAGTCTGAGCGTAGTTAGTCGCAGACTAATCTGTAGTCTGGACTTAAATTAGTCCGTGCTCATGAATTAGGCTGTTGTTAGAAAATAGTGATCCCTAGATGATGTTTTTAAAAAAAAACAAACATCGGGTGACGCCATCATGGTGACGTAATAATATAATCCTATTTTCACCCAGACTACTGGAGAGATTTAGTTCAAGTTTGCTATATAAATTAGACTACCTGTCAGTGTCCCCAAACTTATGTAAATCGAGTGACGTTATCATCATGACGTCAATGTTTTAATCAAACTTCATATTTTTTTAATGTAATTAGATACAGAGGAAGAACGTTTTTAGCCACGTTTGTTGCATTCCTAGCTCTGAAAACTTTGTCCACTCTACATGTAGAGTGGTATTTAAACATTGTCCAAAATAAACCCTGTTAAGATTAAGCACTGTCTAAAATAAACCCCTCTGAAAATTAAACCCTGTCCAATATGAATCCAGTTAAAATTAAACCTTGTTTTTTATTTAAAAAAAAAAAAACTTTTTTTGCTTTTGTTTTCTCCCAAAGTAACTAACTCATCAGAAGTTGACAGGCTACTCACAAACCACTCCATGTTGAATGGTGGTTGGGAGGGGAAAATAAATGTTCCGCACAGCAGCTCTATGTACAACTGATTGGTTCCAGGACGGACGACTGCGCCCGGGGTTTGCGACGCATGCAGGAGGCCGTCCTCTGTCACGAGTGCACCTGAAAATGGCTCTTGTTCTGAAACTTAAGTTAAAGTTACAACTTAAGGGGATCTGATTAACAAACATATACAAGTTCTGCAAGACAAGGCTTGTTTAGCAAAGCGACAGCATACTCCCACCTGTCATCCGTCGGCAGGTCCGTTGGACGCAATAATATCTGTCTGCCACCAACACCAATACCTCCACCCCCCCAACTCCACCTCCACAACCACCACCACCAACAACAACAACAAGAAGCAATCCTATAGGATGCTGTTATAGTAATAGTATGATCACGTGACAAACATACTGCCAACATGAAGGACCACGGTGCGCTTTAACTCAAAATGAGACGACGAGCTGGGGAATACGGTTACCGCCACACTAAAGTTGCCAGAGTCGCCAGTCGTCACTCTCTTCAGGCTGATGCCGGCGTTGCCCATGTGCGTTACACGGTCGTTGTAGGCCGGAGTGGAGTAGAAGTCCCCTAAAGTGAAGTATGCCACCAATTTCACGGAGTGCCCGCTGAATACCCACTTGATGTCGTCGACAACGTCGGTGCCGACCTTGACGTACTCCCACCTTATGCTGGCCGTGTCGCCCGCGCACACGTTGATGAAGTGACCGTCGGGGAAAGAGGTGTTCCTCCAGTGAGAGGTTTTGGCATCTGCACAGTGTAACAAACTTACCCTTTCTTCTTTGTTTTTGATGATAGACAACGAACAAACCGTGATTGATTGAACGACTGATTAACATAATGGATGGACTTCCTAGCTGACGAACTTATTCCGGATGCGGGGGGTTGGCGGAGGACTGCCGATTTCGTGGGTTGGGTAGTTGTTTGCTGGGGTTACGTATGGGTAGAGAGGGGGGTAAGGGAGGGCGGAATTGCTGCGGTTAATAATAATAATAATAATAATAATAATAATAATAATAATAATAATAAATAAATAAATAAATAAATAAATAATAATAATAATAATAATAATAATAATAATAATAATAATTAATAATAATAATAATAATAATAATAATAATAATAATAATAATAATAATAATAATAATAATGGATGCTATACGCCTCTTATTTCTAAATCAATCTCTAAGCGCGGCGATCTGTAAGCGTCATACATGCTCACATTCCTACATACATAACACACACACACACACACACATACCCACACACACACACGCACACACACACACACACACACACAAAGAAAAACACATTTATCACTAAAACAGAATAAAACAGTAATGCAAATTGCTGATGGTGGAGAGTCATTTATATCATTAACGTACACACAACAACAGCATGCACATTGCGGTACAAAGATTAAACTTCCTTTATGACCTTGGGCTGATAAACGAATGACGTCCTAGTTTTTAGAACCAGGCAAGTAATATAACTGTGACCCGGCCTGCAAGCCAACTTCATGTTTGCATTCGTCTTCCTTGCTGCACTGGCGTAGTTGTAGCAGACGAATATAGCATTACTATATTTGTTGTGGCCTGTCTCAATTTCAAAGATTTAGCATTACTATATTTGTTGTGGCCTGTCTCAATTTCAAAGATTTAGTATTACTATATTTGTTGTGGCCTGTTTCAAAGATTTATCATTACTATATTTGTTGTGGCCTGTCTTAATTTCAAAGATTTATCATTACTATATTTGTTGTGGCCTGTCTTAATTTCAAACATTTAGCATTACTATATTTGTTGTGGCCTGTCCTAATTTCAAAGATTTAGCATTACTATATTTGTTGTGGCCTGTTTTAATTTCAAAGATTTAGCATTACTATATTTGTTGTGGCCTATCTTAATTTCAAATATTTAGCATTACTAAGACCTATATTTGTTGTGGCCTTTCTTAATTTCAAAGATTTAGCATTACTGTATTTGTTGTGGCCTGTCTTAATTTAAAAGATTTAGCATTACTATATTTGTTGTGGTCTGTCTTAATTTCACAGATTTAGCATTACTATATTTGTTGTGGCCTGTCTTAATTTCAAAGATTCATGGAAGGTTCGGGGAGGTTCAAAAACCTTTGTTCGAAATTCTCAGATCCCGAACCTAGGTTCCTGAACCTTTTTTGTCTAAAAGTTTCAGCAACCTAGGTTCGGGATCTGAGAACCTCCAAACAAATTTTGTGAGAACCTCCACGAACTTCCAATTAAGATAGGCCATAAGTCTGATCATGACTTTGGCCATAAGTCTGGCTCTTTTAGAAGTCGGTGATCATGACTTTGGCCATAAGTCTGGCTCTTTTAGAAGTCGGTGATCATGACTTTGGCCATAAGTCTGGCTCTTTTAGAAGTCGGTGATCATGACTTTGGCCATAAATCTGGCTCTTTTAGAAGTCGGTGATCATGACTGTGGCCATAAGTCTGGCTCTTTTAGAAGTCGGTGATCATGACTTTGGCCATAAGTCTGGCTCTTTTAGAAGTCGGTGATCATGACTTTGGCCATAAGTCTGGCTCTTTTAGAAGTCGGTGATCATGACTGTGGCCATAAGTCTGGCTCTTTTAGAAGTCGGTGATCATGACTGTGGCCATAAGTCTGGCTCTTTTAGAAGTCGGCGATCATGACTGTGGTCATAAGTCTGGCTCTTTTAGAAGTCGGTGATCATGACTTTGGCCATAAGTCTGGCTCTTTTAGAAGTCGGTGATCATGACTTTGGCCATAAGTCTGGCTCTTTTAGAAGTCGGTGATCATGACTGTGGCCATAAGTCTGGCTCTTTTAGAAGTCGGTGATCATGACTTTGGCCATAAGTCTGGCTCTTTAAGAAGTCGGTGATCATGACTTTCAAGTTCGTGAAGTAGGCTTGTGTGTATGTGGGTGTGGGGGAGGGGAGGGGTGCGCGCGCGCACGCGTAAGATAGCTTGCGTGCGTGCGTGCGTGGGTGTCTGAGTGCGGCATTCAGATTATAGATGAGATTTATTTCTTGACTTAAGGAATCTGGCTTCACGTGTACGATTATTCTTTACCTTACTATTCCATAGATACAACTACAACAACAATAACGCACACAAACACATTCCGAGAAAGATGTTACAGTTTTACAAGAAGGAAAGAAAGAAAAGGACAGAGAGAGAGAGAGAGAGAGAGAGAGAGAGAGAGAGAGAGAGAGAGAGAGAGAGGGGCCTAAACCTTTCGAACTCTAAACTATTAATTAGGAAAATAGCGTTGGGTACTCTGTATCTGCCTTACAGCTAATCATTCTATAAAAAAAAAATTCTGAACAAAATTAAGAATAACATAAATTTGAAATTAACATATAACTATAATATCAAACAATTCAAAATATTAAAGCACACCTACACACACAGACCCCCACTCCTTACTACCACCTTCATACATACATATAAACCTACATAGTATACATAGGTATACATACATACTATACACATGTATTTTCAAAACTTCCGCCGGGGGAGAAGAAAAGCTAAAGATAGAGAGAGAGAGAGAGAGAGAGAGAGAGAGAGAGAGAGAGAGAGAGAGAGAGAGAGAGAGAGAGAGAGAGAGAGAGGCAGAGACAGAGACAGAGGCAGAGAGGTAACAGTCAAGTCATTGCCCACTGACATATGACAGTTACAACCTGGAGATCCTTCTTCCAGCCATCGTGCATGTCATAAATTCCAGTCTCACCTCAGGTCGTGTTCAGGCACCGCTGAAGGAGGCGTCGATTCGTCCGTAACTAAAGAAGCTTAACCACCCTTCCCAAGAACTATAGACCAATCTCCAATCTGTCCGGGCTGCTTGAGGAAGTATTAGCTGGGCAACTGGCAGACAATATTTCTTCATACCATCTTCGGGATAGATTTCAGTCAGCGTACACACAGTGATGACCTCTCGCTGATCATGATGTTGGATCTAAGTGCCGCAATCGACACTGGTGATCATAGACTCCTTGTGCAGAATCTCCGGCTGGAGTTTGGGATTTGTGGCAATGCATTCAGTGGTTTCATTCATCTCTTAAAGACAGATTTAAGTATGTATGTGTGACTGGTGCAACGTGTTAGGATGGCAAGTTGACATTTGATGTTCTACCGGATTATATTCTGGGGCCCATATTGTTTACGCTGTATTCAAGTCAGTTGGGTCGGACTATTGGACGACATGGTCTAGGGCGACAACTCCTTTTCTCCTGGTGACGTCTCTGTCTTGAAAATTGCGAGGAAGTTTTAAAGTTGTCTTGAAGTGAAATTCTCTATTACTTCTAATATGTTGACACTCAACGAGGAGAAAACAGAAGCTCTTCTGTGCTGACCAAAGAGCAGCCTCGACTAACTGAGTGTAAATAGCATTTGTGTTGGCGAATCAATCATCATTTTCTTTTCTGTCATCAGAGATCTTGGCATCATCATCGATGCAGAACATTCCAAGGAGAATCACATCAGTTCTGTTTAAGGGCATGCTACTTTCACATTCGTTCACTTGGAAAGTTGAGGGCATTCCTGACAGTCAAAGCAGCTACGGACATCGCTGTCTCTCTTGTAATCTCTAAGCTTGAGTATGGAAATAGTTACCGTTTCCAGAACACAGCAGCCAGAGTTGTAAACCAAACAAAGAAAAAGACCATATTAGTCCATTCCTTAAAAAAAACCTTCACTCGTTACCAGAGAATCATTACATTACATGGTTATTGCTTTAGGTCCAGCGGACTCTTCTGAGCCAAATCAGGACAAAAAAATCAAGACCACAACTTCGCTGAAAGAGGACTCACCCCTGATCCGCATAAAAGATCTGCCGAAACAACCCTATTGGTAACACTGAACGCACTCCACCAGCCTGTCACATTACAATAAAGACATTCCACGCAAGGGACGCTAAGGCTATACTCTAATTTATCTAAAACGGGGGGTTTACACAAACAAAATAGAATACAAACATCATTATAAAATATCAACAAAACACAAACATAGAAAATGCCTACATTGCTAAATAATAACATCATAGTGACCACCTGGCAGAAAGCGTCCAATATTCCCAAGCTGATCCAACAGACCTCACGTACAAATGAGGAGTTTTGTTCCCGAAGGGTTTTCAAGAAAAACGGTAGGTGACTGGTCTGGCGAAGAAGAAGATAGTATAGTAGATTGATAGAACAGAGTAGGAATGAGATAGAACAAAGGAGAAAGACAGCGACAGTGGGAATTTAAAGCACTAAATTTCCAGAAAGTGGGGATACTATTTATACTGAAACCCCCGGCACCCCCACCAGAGAATCGACCACAAAGTATTCTCTCTCTCTCTCTCTCTGTCTCTCTCTCTCTCTCTCTCTCTCTCTCTCTCTCTCTCTGTCTCTCTCTGTCTCTCTCTCTCTGTCTCTCTCTCTCTCTCTCTCTCTGTCTCTCTCTCTCTCTCTCTCTCTCTCTCTCTCTCTCTCTCTCTCTCTCTCTCTCTCTCTCTCTCTCTCTCTCTCTCTGTTTTAAGTGCGTCAAAGAGGACTGAGAGCCTTCTCTTACTGTGGTCCCAAAATCTGAAAATCTCTACCACAAGAACTGAGTAATTCAGACAAAGTAGACTTTTTCAGAAAATGTCTTGAAGACGCATCTCTTCAGCTGAATCAGCGAACACTTGTGTTTTTAGCCCTGTGCACCTGTCTCTGTGATATATATTTATTTCCCCAAGCGCCTTGAGCATGCTTCAAGCATGGAGTTGGGCGCGTTACAAGTCATCATCATCATCATCATCATCATCATCATCATCATCATCATCATCATCATCATCATCATCATCATCATATAATCATCATCATCATTATCATTAATGAATGATTTATTAATCATCAAATTCTGTCCATTGGTTGATGGCACATCGGGATCGGCGCCTGGCGCTGCGTCAGCGGTCGGAACTGGACTCATCGCATGTCGCGCCATTGGTACTGGAGACGACGGTCCACGTCTGAGATATCGTCGATTACATCGGGATGAGACGGTAGAATCGTGGCGCACACTGGCTACGCCCCACAGCTGGCTGTTTACAACCCTTCTCTACGAGAAAAGGACTTGGTCATCAAGCTCAAGCTCTGACAAGGTACGAACGCCATGACAACGGTCGTAGTTCTTCTGTTTCTGCTTGAACGCTGCATCTCGCTATTGTAGCTGGTCGTGGTTCACTGTACGTGGAGCGAGCGTTGAAAGCAGAACAGGAAGCGTTGTACGCAGTCGTCTGTTGAAGGATAGTTCAGAAGGACTAACACCCAACTCAGGAATAGGCCTGGCGCAGTACGAAAATAAGGCTGAAAAATGTTTTACTGGGCCAGAATAGTCTTGGCTGTGGATTCCGCGGACTCCTGGTCACGTGGTTAAAGTTCCAGTCACTGGCTAACTTCTTGAAGTCAGCTGAGATAAACTGACGCCAGTTATCAGAGAGCACAGTTTCTGGAATACCATTTTTGATCACTGGACTTACTGTAATTTTAGGCAGGTGTCCAATATCCAGTAGTATCTCCAGTAGTAATCTACCATTACCAGAAAGTTCATGCCGTTTGCCATACACAGATCAACTCAGACACACTCAAAAAGACGTGACGGCAATGTGGACGGCATCAATGGTTGACTCTGTTGTGATGATCGTTTCTCCGGGCAGAACTCATGCCTGGCCACCACATAGCTTGATTAGCGCATCCCCGGCACCTGGTTATTCCCAAATGTCCAGCATAGATGCGTTCCAACATATCAGCTCTTACAGAGAAAGGTATGACGATTCTGTCACTACGAAGCAATAGTACATCACACACGCTCAGTTCGCTCTTGATGTCTAACAACACTCTGGCCGCCATTCCCAAATCTTGCTTGTAGTCATTCATCGTGTAGTCCACAGCCGTCCTCGGTGTAATGACTTGCTGTGTCATCGCACTAATTTTCTTCAGCTGTGCATCTTGTTTGTGGCCACGTGGACGTCATCGTATTGATTAAGACCTCAACATCATCTTGCAGAAGACTACTATTGTTGGTATCCTGCGTCAGAGGACTGCGGGACAAAGTATCTGGGACAACCGAGACGTACACGGCGGGAAGCTGTTCAATCTGCGCTGACTGAAGGCCATAACAAAATTTAAGAAAACAGCGAGGAGAAACTTTCTTTTAGCTAATGCTTGCGTTCTCAATGCAAGCTCTCACCTGGATAAGCAAGCCAGCATGGACCAGTTCTCCTGCGCATGCGACAAGTTCACATACCTCGGCAGCAACATTTCCAGAGCAGTTCAGAAATTAATTGTAGAATTGCAAAAGCCCGTGCCAACTTCGGGATGCTGCGGGAGATTGTATGGGAAAGTAGGGGAATCCATCTGGAAATACAACTGAAGGTTTAACGTGCAGTTGTTTTACGAAACTTGGACTGTATACAGGGGGAATGCACGCACACTGATCCACTTTCATCAAATTTGCCCACGCAAAATCCAGAAGATCGGGTGGTAGAACAAGATTCCACACATTGAAGTGCTCGTTTAATGCTGATGAAGCATCAAGTCAGATGGGCAGGCCAAGCTGTAAGGATGCCAGATGAAAACATTCCAGACCAGTTGCTCTTTGGCGAACTGTCCACAGGCAGGCAGGCGTTGTCATGGAGGCAAGCGCTGAAAAGACACTTTCAAGGTGTCCTCGAAAGCCTTTGAGATGGACACCAACTCTTGGGAGCAATCAGCCCTGGATCGCACCTACTTACGCAGTCTCATCAACAAGGGAGCCACACACGCAGAGGATAGACCAACAGCAGAGGCAGAGCGAAAGTGTCTCATGGGAGGCACCTCCGTACCCGGATAGGTCTAGCCAGCTTCTCCAGGCATCAGTGAGCGAGAACAGTAGTCTATAGATTTCAACAGTCCGTGGTGATCTTGGAGAAGGACGCTGCCTAAGCCGTAGCTTCTGGCATCTGCGCTGACCATTGCCTGCTTCTTGACGTCTTAGTAGGCCAAAAATCAGTGGATCCGCAAGTATGTCTTTCACTTTGTTCACAGTTGCCTCTTGCCAGGGTCGCCATGTCCACACAGCGTCATTGCGGAGCTGGTCATTCAGTGGCTTTAGTAATATTGATAGGTCTACAAGAAATCTGACCAAGTAATTCAACATACCGAGCCATCGTCTGAGCTCAGAAACATCTCGGGGACCTTCCATCCGTCGAATTGCATCTATCTTAGGCGGAGCAGGCCGCACGCCAGGATGTTGATTTTATCTTTGTGGAACTCAGACTTCTTCTTGTTGAGCTTAAGCCCAACATTGTTGAGACGTTTTTCTGAAAGGTTTTATCATAAACGTCGACACAGTCTGCATGAAGAGTCACATCGTCCATGAAACATTCAACTCCTGCAACGTTACCCAAGAGTGCTGTCATGGTTCTTTGTAACAGAGGGAGCAATACTTCCAAACGGCAACCGTCGTAAGCAGTACCTACCGAAAGGAATCATGAATGTTACCAGCTTAGCCGTTTCACTGTCACGTGGAAACTGCAGAAGCCTGATCGGAACGCTATAATCGCACACTGATAATCACAAACGATGCACGAACAAACTGTTCAAACTAAGCAAATCGCTGCTAACATCTATCGTTCTGCAGATGAACGATATAAGAAAAACACACGAGAGCCAACTCTGATTTTAACCAGAGAGTATTGTCCATGTATTGACGCAACACACACAATTATGACGTAAGTCATGACGAAGCGCATCACCAGTATGACCAACACTATCACCAGTATGACTATCATCGTCACCATTATGACTAATGTGGACAGATGGGGTTAAGGGTGAGTTGGATGGTGATAGGGATGAAGTGGGGTTGGTGGAGAGGAAGGTGGAGGGGAAGGAACTACGTCTGGAACGTCCAGTGGGTAGCGCGTCAGCTGGGAGCACTGGCCATCTTACTGCTTCAGTCAGCCTGGTGGATGTTGAGGTGGGTGGGATTAGGTGTAGAATCGATCTAAGGGAAAGTGTGGACGTGAAGGAGGGGTTGGTGGTGTTGATCATACTGGTTATAGTGTTGGTCATACTGGTGATGGTGTTGGTCATACTGGTGTTGGTCATGTTGGTGTTAATCATACTGGTGTTGGTGTTGGTAATACCGGTGTTGGTCGTACTGGTGATGGTGTTGGTCATACTGGTGTTGGTCTTATTGATGATGGTGTTGGTCATACTGGTGTTGGTCTTATTGATGATGGTGTTGGTCATACTGGTGATGTGTTGGTCACACTGGTGATGTGTTGGTCATACTGGTGATGTTGCTGGTCATATTGGTGATGGTATTAGTCATACTGGTGATGTGTTAGTCATACTGGTGTTGGTCATACTGGTGTTGGTGTTGATCATATTGGTGTCGGTGTTGGTCACACTGGTGATGGTGTTGGTCATACTGGTGATGATGTTGGTCATACTGCTGATGGTGTTGATCATACTGGTGTTGGTATTGCTCATACTGGTGATGATGTTGATCATACTGGTGATGGTGTTGGTCATACTGGTGATGATGTTGGTCATACTGGTGATGATGTTGGACATACTGGTGATGATGTTGGTCATACTGGTGATGGTGTTGGTCATACTGGTGTTGGTTATACTGGTGATGATGTTGGTCATACTGGTGATGGTGTTGGTCATACTGGTGATGATGTTGGTCATACAGGTGATGGTTTTGAGTCATACTGGTATTGGTGCTGGTAATACGGGTGATGAGGTTGGTCACACTGGTATTGGTCATACTGGTGATGGTGTGGGTCAAACTGGTGTTAGCCATACTGATGATGGTGTTGGTCATATTGGTGATGGTGTTGGCCATACTGTTGATGACGGTGCTGATAGTTGCTGTGAATGTTAGTCGTTAGCCACCAAGAGGCAGCAGCGAACATGGAGTATTCACAACACCTGTACTTACTTCCGTCACTCATGATCCACTCTCGCTGACCGGGATTGAGATGAAATGTAGTCCATGCTCTGTGGAAAAGTCAACATGACGACCATCGTAATGATTCTGGGTAAAGCCAATCTGGGTGTGGTCAACATACAAATATATGGGTTTGCCTCAGTGTTGCTCTTTACATCTCCAGTAGTGGAGATAAAATAGTAGATGCCGGCAAACGGCGTCGTAAAATAGCCTGTCGTGTTGTTGCATGCGTGGCTGAAGATGATCGGAGTGTTTTGGGGGAATGTGGATTATTTGGCCATGTGGGCCCTGTGGGTTCGGGCATTAAATAGAATAGACCCAACGTTTCCCGGCGTGTCGTAAGAGGCGACAAACAGGGGTGATGTTAGCACGGCATCACTGGGCGAAAGTCTTCTACACAGAAGTCACCGGCCAGGGCGGGGGAACTTCACGTTACTACAGGTTCAACGACCACGTGCTCAGGGCCAAGGCGAGCCACACTGTATTCGTGGATTTCGGCTGTGGCCAACAGCCTGGAGAGGATTGGGCACCGCCAAGTCTTTTTTGCCCAAGACACACTACATGATGACACTATCCACTAATTCCATATCGGATCGGTCGTCGCCCGGCTCAAGGACCGCGCCTTCCGTTGGCCACCAGGACGGAGGTGTTAAGTATGCTACTGATTGACAATTTAGCAAGATCCGCACGAGAAACAACATCGTCATAGGAACCTGGAATGTCAGGACCCTAACTGCGGAAGGAAAATTAGAAGAACTGGCCCACGAGATGGACCACTATCGATGGGACGTTCTAGGCATCAGCAAACTGCGCTGGAAAGGCCTAGGTGAAACAACGACCGACAAAGGCCACAAGCTCTATTTCAGCGGTAGAGATGACAGGCACGAACACGGCGTTGGATTCTTGGTCCACAAGAACATTCTAGCCACTGTCATGAGTTGCCGCCCAGTCTCCAGTAGACTCATTACCATCCGCCTGAGAGCAGTCCCTTTCAACATCACCATCATCCAGGCCTATGCCCCAACATCAGACTATGACGACAGCGAAGTGGAGGATTTTTATGAAAATCTACAGGCGGTCCTTGACCAAGTGCCGAAGAAGGACATAGTCATAGTGCAAGGCGTCTGGAATGCCTAGGTTGGACAAGATGCGCACCACAACTGGGGAGACACAGTCATGTGGACCCCACTGCAACAACGAGACAAATGACAGGGCACTGGCAAACACGCTTGGTCTCCATAAAAACTCCAGACGATGGAAATGGCACAGTCCCGGCGGGGAGCATCACAACCAAATAGACTACATCATGGTCGCTCAGTGTCAAACCAGTCCATTCTCGAATGTTGTCCTCCCACCTCTTTTTCGGTCTCCCTCTTCTTCTACCGCCTTGCACTGTGCCTTGCAGAATAGTCTTTGCAAGGCCTGATGATCTGGTGACGTGGCCATACCATCGGAGTTTTTGTTTCTTCACCACTGTGAGCAGGTCATCGTGTTGTCCAATGGCTTGTGTGATGGTCTGTCGGACTTCGTCGTTGGTGATGTGTTGGGTATAGAGTTCGAATTCTTTTTGCCGCTCTATGCCCAACTGAACCACCTGCATGCACGCTCGTATTGGTTTGCACCGTTTAGTTTTGGACAATTTCCGCGAAATGCAATATTGCGTTTGTGTACGTACAGGACTGGGCATGAAAACCTTTGTAAAAGTTTCGGATAGTAGAAAGAAAGTACTCACCTTCGGGTGGTTTATGTTGTCTGGAGGTCGTCTGCTGCAGTTTTGGGGTGGTCTGTCCAGTCTGTTCTTTGAGTCTCTGGTCCTCTTTCTCCGAAAGTAGCTGTCTGGCTTTTACCTGGAACATCAGTTTAACAGATGGAATAATAAACCCGCTGTACCAAAGATTATGGCTCAGTGTACTTTCTAAACATCTGCCAACACATCAATCTTTAAAGTGCGACTGAAGTCCAAATCAACACTGCCAAAAAAGTGATAGAATGTCACGCTAGGAGATTACTATTTTTGCTTGTAAGTTACATATTCATTCATTTTTGTGTCTCTAATATTTGCCCAAATGGAACCTATAAGTTGTGTCCGAACGTTCAAAAGGTCGTCTGCCATAGCAGTAAAAAGTTTATCTCCATTAGAACACACGCACAGGCGGACCACAAACAAACGCATCTGTGCGTGACCAACCAACAAACCCTAATGCGACACTGTAGATCAGCCAAGGAAGCAATGACGTGCTTGAGGTCTGAAGTGACGTTCAATAGCTGCATTAGAGACTCGTCTGCTAATAAGCTTATGTCATTATCAGGGAGCACAATGCCCTTTTACGCTGCGTACATGCCCATCGGAGAACTTTCACGTCGATCATGTGGATTAATAAGCTTTTCTATGATCAGACTATCCTGTATAAAAGTGTTTCTTAAAAACGACTTCACACTCATTACAACACATGATTAACCCGACCCCTAAATTTTATCGCTGGCAAGAACTCCAGTACGTCCCGGTGCACATGTATATGTATACTTGATAACGTTTTCACACACAGTTACATGTTGGGCAGTGTGAAGTAGGGACGTAGCCAGTGTAACAAGAGGCCAGTTTTACACAGCACATTAGCTTTTTGCCTTGTTTAGTCAGCTGTGTAGTAGGTTAATGTTACGCTGAAGCAGACGACAGAAGTTACTGATGTGTGCTACACTCTGCTAGATTGGCGCGAGCGCTGCATCATCCAGCTACGTTATAGCAGAGTCCGGCCAATCGGGACAGAGAGAGATGAGGTGGATCAGTTCTACCTGGTTAGGCAGAGACAGGTAGAGTAGTCATTCTGGATTCAAACTGCCTAGAGGACAGAGCTCGGCTCTAACAAAAATCTCTCCACTGAAAGACTAGGAAAGCAGGACTTGTTGAAAACTCTGTTCAGTCAAGTTAGCCACGACCTGACATTGTCAAAAAGGTAAATGAACATACTTTTGTTTCATCATAATGTATTGATAGTATTGTTGAATTATGTTTGTGAAATTTGATATGCTTAGACTTGAATTGTTAGTCCAACGTTGCGTGACCATGTGGCGAACACGACCGGTTTTGACGCCATGTTGTATACCTTACGGACCCACTGTTGTTTAACCTATATGTATTCTTGCAGACCAGTGGCTGTACCAGAGAATGTGTATCATATTAATTATTTCTCTAGGTGTATAGTTAGCCATGCTTTATATTTATATATGTATAGGAAATTAGAGTGGAGATTCCAATGGATCACAGACTTAGCAGAATGTTCGTCGCTTATGTATAGAGATGTGGAGCTAATCACTGTGGGCTACTTCGGCCTTCAGTGAGACCCTCTGCACACACCTAGTATACAGGGTTGTGCAGAATTTCGTCTCATATGTTACAGACGAGCAGGCATCGTATCGTGAGCCCCACCAGGCGAAAGACAACAACAAGTCTTCCCTGAAAGTTGGCCTGCCGAGGCATCTCTAGCAGTAGCAATGTGCGACGAGAGCCCACCAGTCTAGCAACAAGGAGAAGAATCCACAACAACACAGCTTATCAAGGAAGCAACCACAACACAGCTCTTCGAACATTCAGTTAAGTGGGTTTGGTAACAGTGCACCAAACCTGTATCAAAGGACCACAGTAGTCCACTCTTCCACAACTCTGACCCTTAGGGCAGAAAGCATCCAGTGCCCGATGAAGATACAGAAGCTGCATAGAACTATCAGGAAGCGAACCATTCGAATTGACATTTGAACTTTTAAGTTAGTATCGTACTTAGCAGATCGTGTATAGAGTAGAGGAAATAAATATGTGATATTTACTGCTAACAAGTGGCTGGACTATCTATGTTTCATAGCCGTGTGAGAGCTAGTGTGACAGTGATTTTTTACCATTTTTCTTTCTATCTCTGTACCCCAGCCTAAACACAGACCGAGCTAAACATATAAATGAATTAAGTTAAGTCACAGGGAGATTTACTAGCGATCCCCATCGACAATAGACGAGTGGGTAATAGCATTCCATTGGGCAGAGCCCAGCAACAATAGACCCACCGTCACAGCCAGCTATATGATTTAGGGAAGATATGATTTTTTTTGTTTAGGAACCATTGACGATTGACTGTGGAAATGCATCGTTCAAGACAGAGACAACTGATCGACTGTGATCACAGGCTCGGAAGTCTCTTCTTTCGTCTTTGTAAATTTGATTTTTTTTTTTTTTTGGGGGGGGGGGGGGGCACTTTATTGTCTCTTTTTATCGGAAATTCTGGGCAGCCTCCCATGGGGAAGGCGTAGTCGCAGCCTGTGGCGCGCCCAAACCCAAACTAGATGTTTTTTGTGGTGTTTTTTTTTTTTTATTATTATTTTTTTTATTTTGCGGGGGGAGCAAACCAGAGTACCGGAGAAAACTCCCTAGACGTTGCCCAAGTCGAAGGTAAATAATATTCAGAGAAACAAACTGCCCAAATGCTGATCAATCCAACACTTGTCAGGCTCCATTGGTTTCTAGACTGTGGCCACAACGCTCGCATCAATACATATTGACCAATGTCTTTGCTACCCCTTGGGGTCATGAGCAATCTTGCCACTGTAGATTGTTCTAATCTATAAAGGGAAAAGTGAAAGCCCCAGTTGAAAACCTGTCTTGACTTCGTAGGCATGACCGATTCACTGCGGCAACAGTACCCCCGTTGGGGTGCCGGGGGTTTCAGTATAAATAGTATCCCCACTTTCTGGAAATTTAGTGCTTTAAATTCCCACTGTCGCTGTCTTTTTCATTTGCTCTTTCTCATTCCTGCTCTGTTCTATCAATCTGCTATACTATCGTCTTCTTCGCTATACCAGTCATCTACCTTTTTTCTTGAAAACTCTTCCGGGACAAGACTCCTTGTTCGTGTATGAGGTCTGTTGGATCAGCTTGGGAATGTTGGACGCTTTCTGCCAGGTGGTCACTAGGGCTTCCTATGATGTTATTATTTAGCAATGTAGGCATTTTATATGTATGTGTTTTGTTGATAATTTATAATAATGTTTGTATTCTATTTTGTTTTTGTAAACGGGGGTTCGATTAGTTGGGGTAAAGCCTCAGCCGTCCCCTGCGTGGGATGTCTTTATTGTAAAGTGACTGGCTGGTGGAGGGCATTCAGTTTTCCCACTAGGGTTGTTTCAGCAGATCTTTTATGCGGATTGGGGGTTGTCCGGTCCTGATTTGGCTCGGAAGAGTCCGCTGGACCTAAAGCAACAATTATGTAATGTAATGTAATGTCTTTGCTCGTTATTTCCGTTTCAGCGACTGCCTCCAAACAAACTCCTTTCCTACCTTTAGTATCCACATTAAACTCAAACGGAGGGTGCCGACGAATCACAAACACTCGTAGCAACACATTCTTGTAAGCTTAAGTTAAAATGTCAGCTCCAAATTCACTGCGAATTTAATACGAACTGCTGCCACAAATTCAGTTCCGATCGCCTTCAACATGCATACAGACATTCATGAAGACACAAATCCCTACTCGGCGTCGTGATTGGTCGAAGTACACGCTATTGGAAATATTTTCGTAATTTTTGATTGGTTGTTATGAGACGCAATTTTGTACTCTCGAAAGTCGCCAACAATAATTGTTTATATCGATAGAGTAGTCCGCCCTTGGCAGGCTCCAACCGCAGCGACGCGTGGTTCTGTAGGAAGGGTGTGGCCCACGATTATGGGTGAAGGATTCAGACCTGCATATGTGGATTCGTTTTGGAATAAATTTTCAGTGAATCGTTTTAAAGTGATAGATGTGCTGCTATGAGTGTTTGTGATTTGTCGGCACATTCCGTTTTATCTTGAAACATTTTAGACCTCGTTATTGTAAATGATGAACTACTTATCTCTGACATTAAACACTTATGCCACATAGGTAAAAGTAATCATGAAGCATTGTCGTTTGTTATGTATATAAATAGAAGCAAACACAATAAGGACAGAACTGGTAATGATACCAAATTTAATTTAAAAAGAGGACGTTATGACTTAATGAGGGAGGAGATAAATATGACAGACTGGACTGTATTAGATAATAAAAGTGTAAATGATTGCTGGAAAGAAATTGAATTTAAAATTTTAAAATGCATGGAGTCACATATTCCTAAAGTAAGAATAAAACAAAATCAAAACAAGCCCATATGGATGAACACTAAAACATTAAAAAGTATAAAAAAAAGAAGCATATGCTATACAAACGGTATTTAGCAACTAAAGCTGGAATGGATTACCAGCGATATATAGTGGTAAGAAACTACTGTAACAAAGTTATCAAAAATGCCAAACGAGAATATGAAAAAAAAGTGTGTAAAAGTAGCAAAACAAATGCTAAGAGCCTCTGGAAATATGTTAACAGCAAACTACAGTCAAAATGTAGTATTAGCCCATTAACAACTAGTAGTGGTGACACCGTTGTAACAGATAAAGATAAAGCTGATACATTGAATCATTTTTTTGCAAGTGTATTTACAAGAGAGAAGCTAGATACTATGCCGTCTGTTACTAAATCAGGTAGAAGCAATGGTATAAATATTACGGAGGTTGACATAACACCTAAGTTGGTTGAAGATAAATTAAAAAATTTAGATCCTAATAAGGCCCGTGGACCTGATGGTATACCATCGAGAGTACTTATGGAGAACTTTCTATTCCATTGTGTAAATTATTTAATAAATCTATTGGCGAAGGCATTGCCCCAGATGACTGGAAAGAAGCAAGCTGAAAATGTAACAGCTATTTTTAAAAAAGGCACAAGAAGCGAACCTAGTAATTATCGCCCTGTTAGTCTTACATGTGTAATTTGCAAGGTACTGGAGGGAATATTACGTGATGTTATAGTAAATTATATGGGTAGCAATAACTTATTTTCTGACTGCCAGCATGGTTTTCGAAAACATAGATCATCTATTACTCAACTTTTGGAAGTTATGGAAGATTTTACACTAATGTTAGATAACAAAGATACTATTGATATACTTTATTTAGACTTTCAGAAAGCGTTCGACTCTGTCCCCCACGAAAGATTACTCCTAAAAATTGAAGAATATGGTATATCTGGTAATATCATACAGTGGATAAGAAATTTTTTGACAGAATGGACACAAAGAGTTAGAGTTGGTAATGAATAGTCTATTTTCAGCAGTATTCCCCAAGGTAGCATTCTTGGACCAATACTGTTCATACTTTTCATTAATGACTTGCCAGATTCTGTGCAAAGTACATGTAAAATATTTGCAGACGATACAAAATTATATTGTTCTTCAAAAGATAGTCAAATTATACAAAATGATATAAATGAACTACAGAAATGGACAGAAACCTGGCAACTATATTTTAATACTACCAAATGTAAGGTCCTTCACATAGGCAAAAACAACCCCCAAAATGATTATTACATGACTGTGAACAATGTACAGGTATTAGTTACTAAATGTGATAGCGAAAAAGATTTAGGAATAACATTTGACTCCATGTTAACTTTTGACTGTCACATTAGTGAAGTAATTAATAAGGCAAATAAAACTCTCGGAATTATACGGCGATGTTTTTTGTATCTAGATAGATCATCATTTGTACAACTTTACCAGTCCTTGGTTAGACCTCTTCTAGAATATGGCAATATTATTTGGTACCCTTTATTAAAGAGACAGTCCGCTGCTATTGAGTGTGTACAAAGACGAGCAACTAAAATGGTTCCAGGACTGAAAGATATTTCTTACAGAGACAGACTGGAATAATTATATCTGCCAAGCCTAAAAGCCAGAAGAATGAGAGGAGACCTAATACAAGCTTATAAAATTTTTAATAACATTGATGAATTAGATACTAACAAATTTTTTGAACTAAACAAATTTGATATAACAAGAAACTCTGTTAACAAATTATTTATTAAGCACAGCCGTACTAATTTTCAAAAACATACTTTTAGTAATAGAGTTGCACCTCTATGGAACAAACTTCCACAAAATATTAAACAGGCAAAAACTTTAAACAGTTTCAAAAATCTTATTGATGAACAAGAGATTTTAAAATCTATAAAATATGATTTTGATAGTTGAGCGTCTTGAGCCGGCTTATATCAGACCTGAAATATATGTGCTAAAGATGGGACATTAAATAAGCCGTGAGGCTTAATGATCACCATGAACTAGTCCCTACACTACTACTACTACTTGAAGTGGACACAAAAGGTAGGAAAGGCGTTTGTTTGGGGGCAGTGGCTTAAAGGGAAGTGCTAAAGTGTTTACACCTGGGAAAAGAGTATGAGTACCGTATTAAGGTCGACGAGTAAGTGCTCTGGGCCCGTGCTTTGATTTACCTCGTCTACAAACACGGTGGCCTCCGCTTGACGGCCATTGGTGCCAAGGAAGCAAACATTTCGGGCGAGCTCGAGTGGTACACGGCATGTGTAGTTGCCTCCCTGGACTGGGTTCTGTAGAAGGAGCCGAAAGTCATGGTCTTGGTAGGAAGTGCTGTTCACAACATGCCCAGTGGGAGCCTGCACGCATAAAACGTTTATTTCATAAATTCAGATCATGTCAGTGACAGAGTACTAATATGGAAGATGGTGGAGGTGATGACACTGTCATCCTATCCTATCCCGCAACTCGGAGGTCGTTGGGGCATCAAAGATGATCGTTTAACCAGCGTACTCCATCTTTCTCTGTCCTCAGCAACCCTCATGTCCTCGCTCAGTGTCAAGCCAGTCCATTCTCAAATGTTGTCCTCCCACCTCTTTTTCGGTCTCCCTCCCCTTCTACCTCCTTGCACTGTGCCTTGCAGGATGGTCTTTGCAAGGCCCGATGATCTGGTGATGTGGCCATACCATCGGAGTTTCCGTTTTTTTACCACTGTGAGCAGGTCATCGTGTTGTCCAATGGATTGTGTGATGGTTTGTCGGACTTCGTCGTTGGTGATGTGCTGGCTATAAGAAATGCCCAGAAGTCTTCTGTAGCACCTCATCTCCATGCTTTGTATTCTTCGTTGTAGATCTGCTGTGAGGGTCCATGTTTTGCAAGCGTATATGAAGATGGAGATGACAAGGGAGCGCAGCAGCCTTACCTTGGAATGTATACTGATGTTCTTATCTTTCCAAATGGGCTTCAACCTTGCCAGGGCAGCAGTTGTGCGATCCTGGAGAGGATTTCCTGTCGAGACCCATTGTCTGATACAATGGCTCCTAAATATTTGAAGTTATGCTCTGTGTTGAGGGATTAGCTTTGGACTTTGATGTCCGTGTTGATGCCATTGGTGTTGTTCGTAAGGTATTGACTAGTGGATAAGATTCGTTCAACTTTCATTCAAGTGAAAAATTTGTTTTATGTCATTATCGTAGATGCTGACGCAATTTCCCAATCCCGGGTTTTCGTTATGTCATGAAGAGAATGGTCGTATGACTGTAGGTCTGTGTTTGTTGATGTAATATTCTTGTCCAGCCAGTTTTAGAGGGTTTTTATGTTTGATGTAATCGGGGCTGTATCAAGGGAAAATCATACTGTGCTCTGTTCATCGAAATTGGGGAGCTGCTCGTCTTCTTTCCATAGGACTGGCGCCTTCATCGTACTATGACAAGAGTCCAAATTATGGTTTTAATACAATGTTAGAAGTGTACCACAGTTGTTGGAATTGATGTAACGTTTTAACAAATTTTAGAAGCGTATTACAGTTGCTGGAAATGCTTAGCTCTGATCTAAAGAAGTCTGTGTTAGTGTTGATAATAAGAGGTTATACAAACGAAAACGTCATTAGCGCCGAATTATCCAAACTTTAAGGAAGCGGAAGATAAATGAATTGTTGAGATAGATGATTAAAAGGGGTAGTGGAAATGTCAGAAATTGTTTTGGGTTTTGTGAAATTAAAGCAAGAAACAGGAAATAAGAAGTAAAACAAGAAATATGTTTGTTGATTATGGGAGTGGGTTATAAAGGAAATTTGTGAAGCATGAATATAAATAAAGACATTGATAGGTTTGGTTATTCAGCAATATAGAGTTATTGTATAATATATTTGTAAATATTAAGAGATGTGGAAGTGATTACAAGTATAGATGCAATATTAATAATTTAGAAATAATGGTTTAGAGGTAAGGTGAATGTTTATAAGTGATAAGGTAGGTAGTGAGGAGATGTCTTGGTCTGGGAAAGTACATTTTTATTAAAGTTAGAGGAAAGACGTGGAGTGTGGTTAATGTAGTTTTGTTTCACCTTTAACATTGCGTAGCCAGTTAGGTGGCGAGTGAAACTCCACAGAATGGTGTAAGGATGGTAAGAGATAGTGAGACGGTTTGGGAAAGTTTCTGGAAATTAATATTAATAAGAGAAAGAACGCATGTCCATATAGGTGTTGTTATAAATATTCATAATTGCACAGTTGACCAATCGTTATTAAGTTGGGAGGCGAAATGTTGAGGCTGAATACTCATTTTGATATATAAGATGATGCACGAGTGAAAGGAGCTAGCCACCGCTCTCTGTCTCAGCTCTCAGTTTCTTTGTTCTCTGCCTCCACATTAAGTGATGGAATTATACTAGAAAGGTAGGATGAAGATTTTGTATTTTGATGTTTTGATGTTTGTTGTGCAATAAATAAATAGTTAGAAAAACAAAATGAAAGAGTTGTGGTTTAGCAAATTAAATCTCTCGAAAATCTGTCTCTCAAGTTGTCTGTGTAAAACATGGTCTCTGTAGAATGCTATAGTTGATCCCCGGACGTGAAGGCGATGAGCTGACCGCGTCATAGTACATTGACTTTGCTACTAAGACGGGATCATCTGACATGCATACACGTTCTACCTAATTCTTCTTTCCATGGGACTGCCGCCTTCATCATCTTGAAAATTTGTTTTATGATTAATTTTAATTCAACGTCGTGTCATGTCTACATGTAAGTCATCGTAAGGAATAAATGCATTTGTGTGAATGAAGTATTCAATGCAAAAAATTCTTCTTTTGCTTATCATTCCAAGTTTCTGTATTTCTATAGTATAAGTTTCTTGTTTCTTTATTATATATAAGGAACGCTGCTTCGTTACATTGTTGGTCATCATTTTGGTCTTCTCTGCACTTATTTCCATTCCATAGGCTCTGGAAGTGGTGCCAAGCCTCTGTACCAGCTGTTCAAGTTCTTGTTCCTCTCCAGTCAATCCATCAATGTCATCCGCAAAACAAAGGTTGGAGATGGCTCTACTCCCTATGCTGACTGTGGCTTTGTGATCTGCAAGGGCCTCTGACATAATGCGCGCGCTCTAGGAAGATGTTGAAGGGTGTTGGAGAGAGTAGGCATCCTTGACGCACACCGATTGTTGTTTTCAAACAGTTTTCGATGGCGCTGGTATGGAGGATTGCACTGGTAGCCTTGTTATACAGGCTTTTGATGACTTCAATAATGTTAGGGCTGATGTTGTACACTCTCATGGTTGCCCACAGAGCTGCATGCCAGACTCGGTCAAACGCCTTCTGGAAGTCTACGAACACATGGTATAGATGTTATTGGTGCTGTAGGTATTTCTCGCAAATTATTCTGAGGTTGAAAATCTGTTCAGTGGTACTTCGCCCTGCCCTGAATCCTGCTTGTTCTTCAGCTATGATTTGTTCAGCTTGGGGTTTCAACATGTTGAGTATTATTTTCAGATTATTCTGAGGTCGAAAATCTGTTCAGTGGTACTTCGCCCTGCCCTGAATCCTGCTTGTTCTTCAGCTATGATTTGTTCAGCTTGGGGTTTTAACCTGTTGAGTATTATTTTGACACTGTCAAAAAAAGCTCAAATTGAAGCAGCAAGACATTTGTGGACATGGGCCGTAGTCAAATATCGACTCTTTTATTCTCCGTCATGTAGACATTACATGTCGGAGCAGTTCTCAAACCTTTGGCAAGGACCGACTGACGCCATAAGTTCCAGAAACAACGCGGCTTGTTTATTTTTAACTATGTGCATTCCCATCTCTGAACACGCTTTACCCAGTAGACTTATTTATGTAAATAATTATAAACACTGTTAAGACTTTTAATATCAAATTTAAACACTGTCCAAATGAACCCTATACCAAATTTAAACACTGTCCAAATGAACCCTTGTTTCTATTACAACGACCGCAAATCCGTTCCGGCTCTGCATCAAACGCATAATTATGTGCGTTCCGACAAGTAGCTATCTTTGCCGCCGCTGTGACCGTAAACCTTTGATGGTACAGACGTACTGTGCAGAGCCGGAGCGGATTTGCGTTTGTTGGCATAGAAACACAGGTTCATTTGGACAATGTTTACATTTATAAGAATAGTTTTATAATAATAATAATAATAATAATAATAATAATAATAATAATAATAATAATAATAATAATAATACAGGATGCTATGTACGCGCCTTTCCCCAAGGCTCAAAGCGCGGCGATCTATACCAACATACACGTTCACCTGTCACATTTACCCTCATACCCACCAAATACACATACATCACTCAAACAAGTGGTGTAAAGGCAGGGAGATCGCTATTAGAAGACAGAAGAAAATCGAATTTTTATTTTTGAAATTTTTATATTGACTTCATCCTGTACCATTATTGAAGGGAGGGAGGAAACCGGATTGCCCGGAGAAAACCCTCGGTGACCTCAATAGTCTCGTACCTAAGTCACATACGTTCGCCCCTTGGTATTAAAAGTCTTTAACAGTGTTTATATTTGACGGATTGTAAATATCAGTCTACCTTGGGAAACGTGTTCCGAGCTGTGAATGCACCTAGTCAATTCTTTTATTTAACGTCTCTTCACTTGCTGAGTGATATTAGACCAAAACACTTTCTCTCGCACAGACAAACAAACACAAAGGTCCATAAACAATAAAATAAATAAATAAAATTCTATAACAATTTGTTGATCAGAGATTCACTAATAGTCGTAGCAACGTCAACTATTACATGATGATGTAATATAGAATCTAATGGTTTGTCTTTGTCAATCACTATTTGTTTTTCCTTATATGTATTAAGCAGCACAGGACACTGTCGTACAATGTGTTCCACAGATAATCTTTGCGAGCAAACACACAAAATATTCTTAGAAAACTTGGTATTCCACGAATTCACTCTCAATTTGTGAATAATCCTACTTATGTGTCTTGAACAAATAAAGTCTGGAGCTCCACAACTTAAAGCTGAACGCATGTAATTTTCAATTAAAGATATCATTTCATGAGCAGAGAGCTCAAGTTCAGGATGCTGAAAGATGCATTTAATTTTCTGTGCTCCGTTCTTGGCTAGAATGTCTACTTTTTCGTTCCAGAAGATACCACAGTGGGATGGAACCCAACAGAAATAGACATCAGTTCCTCTTGTTCGCAAAATATGAATTAATGCTTTAATTTCAAATAAATAATCAGAACGATTCTTACAATGCCACGTTTGCAATGAATGAAGAACAGCTTTGGAATCAACACATAATAAAATTTGGAAAAACGTAATAGGATAATCAGAAATATATTGCAATGCCTTTAGTATGGCAAACAACTCTGCTGTAAATATTGAGACATTTTTACCAATATAAAAAGATTTCTCAAATTTTAAATCAGGTATAACAATACCAGCACCAGCTTCAGACGATTCTAAAACAGATCCATCTGTATATATTTTTAAGTGATTTTTATATGTATTAGATAAGTGCTCCCTAACTTCACTCACCAACTGATTGATATTTTCAGATTTTCTTGTTAAAGTAAAATCAATATCAATGTTTGCACCTAAGTGCTCCCAAGAAGGAATTGTAGGAAATAATGGAGGCGTTTTAATGCCATTTAAATTGATGTGACATGCTTCAAAAATAGCACTAACATAATTTCTAATAGGTAGAAGGTATGGAATTTCTCTTGCTTTACTTGGGTAATCCAAATTACAGTCTATTAGAATTTCTTCTCTATTTGAATTAGACACTGACAAACTTCTAATAACAAACTTTGAGACATTTAGTTTTAGTTGTTCTAAGAAACCTAAACAACAAGCTTCTTTATACGATTTTAACGTACTTGAATGAACAGGAACACCTAAGGCGGCTTAGGTGTTCCTGTTCATTCAAGTACGTTAAAATCGTATAAAGAAGCTTGTTGTTTAGGTTTCTTAGAACAACTAAAACTAAATTTTTTGAATGCACCTAGTGTAGAAATAAACAAGCCGCCGTTGTTTCTGGAACTTAAGGCGTCAGTCGGTCCTTGCCAACGGTTTGAGAACTGCTCCGACATGTTATGTTTACATGACGGAGAAAAAAAGAGTCTATATCAAAACATTATCCAACTCGGCTGACTCAATTTTTAGATAAAGTGCAAAACATGTTTAGAAAATAGTGAAGCACAATGATCTTGACCATTGAGAAAGTACAACTTTGAATGTTCTAACTTGCTTTAAGTAGTTGACGTATCCGTCAAGTGACAATTGTGAATTTTGGTTCAGTTATTCTTGAGATTCTTTAACATCTTTCTAGAGCGCATCATGTCAGATGCCCTTGCAGATCACCAAGGCACAGTCAGCATATGGGGTAGAGCAATCTCCAAACTCCGTTTTGTGGATGACATTGATGGATTGGCTGGAGAGGAACAAGAACTTGAACAGCTTGTACCGAGGCTTGACACCAACTCCAGAGCCTATGGAAATAAGTGCAGAGAGGACCAAAATGATGACCAACAACATCAAAGGCATCAGCATGGACATCAAAGTCCAAGGCCAATTCCTCAACACAGTGCATAACTTCAAATATTTAGGGGCCATTGACTTACGGAATAGGATAGGATTCTTGAGATAAGGCAAAAAGTGCGTTTTGAACAACAACAAAAAAGAAAGTTACATTCGGAGCGCCCAACCCACTTACCGACACCCAGACTGCTAGTAAAAGAAAACTCATGATTTGAAGTACCTGCATCCTGTTCTATCCTATCCTATCCTATCCCGTAACTCGAAGGTCGTAGGGGCACCAGAGATGATCGCTTAACCAGCGTACTCCATCTTTCTCTGTTCTCAGCAACCCTCATGGCTTCGTTCAGTGTCAAACCAGTCCAATCTTGAATGTTGTCCTCCCACCTCTTTTTTTTCTCTCTCTCCTTCTGCCTTCTTGCATCGTGCCTTGCAGGATGGTTTTTACAAGATGATCGTTTAACCAGCGTACTCCATCTTTCTCTGTCCTCAGCAACCCTCATGGCTTCGCTCAGTGTCAAGCCAGTTCATTCTCGAATGTTGTCCTCCCACCTCTTTTTCGGTCTCCCTCTTCTTCTGCCTCCTTGCACCGTGCATTGCAGGATGGTTTTTGCCTGATGCTCTGCTGATGTGGCCATACCATCGGAGTTTCCGTTTCTTCATCACTATGAGCATGTCATCGTGTTGTCCAATGGCTTACGTAATGGTCTGTCGGACTTCGTCGTTGGTGACGTGCTGAATATGGGAAATGCCCAGAAGTCTTCTGTAGCACCTCATATCCATGCTTTGTATTCTTTGTGGTAGATCTGCTATGAGGGTCCATGTTTCGCAAGCGTATAGGGAGATGGAGATGACAAGGGAGCGCAGCAGCCTCACCTTAGACTATAGACTGATGGTCCTGTTTTTTCAAATGGGCTTCAACCTTGACAGAAGTTGTTTGTGCGATCCTGGAGAGGACTTCCGGTCGGGACCCATTGTCTAATACAAAAAAGTCCAGTAAAAACATAACGTAAAGATAAAAACAAACCAATTACTATTCACCTCTCTCTCTCTCTCTCTCTCTCTCTCTCTCTCTCTCTCTCTCTCTCTCTCTCTCTCTCTCTCTCTCTCCCTCTCTCTCTCTCTTTTTGCCAGAATTATTGGTGCAACAAATGTGACACCGTCGTACCAAGATGGGGGCCTATGATATAGAGAGTGAGGTTTAGGCACATCCAGGATACATGCGCCTGTTCCACGGTCGTGTGGCCAAAGAAATGTGTGACCTTAGATCTTTGCACAATAATTGTGCGCGTGAACTGCTTACGTCACCAACAGTCAGAGTCCATCCTAGAAAGGAAAAGCAAACCACGCGCTTTGGAAAGACCCCATATAACTCTAGCAGTAATCCCAAGTTGACAGGCTACGACTCACAACCCACTCCATGTTGAATGGTGGCTGGGAGAGAAAGAGAAATGACCCGCACTGCAGCTGGATGGAGAACTTATTGGTACCAGGAGCGACCACTGCCCCAGGGGTTTGCGACACGTGCAGACGGCCGTCCTTTGTGATCAGTGCACCTGGAAAATACGCAACACAGGTGTCTGTTGTTGTGCAAGACTGAGCTTGTGTAGGAACAACAGTCAGCACAACAATAAAAACAACAACAACAACGATACAGGATCTTACTCAAGCTACCAAAGGCGCCCTCTTGCTGTCGTTGGCTCATCCACTTACGCCCCAGACAACTAAGCACCATTCTGGGCGTCCCGTTGATTGGGGAGAAAGGACCTAGTGCATGCTAGGTGTATTAGTGTAGCTGGTACTCACCCGTCTAGGACATGAGCGTCAGGATCTTTAAAGACCTAGTGCTTGATGGGTGTATTAGTGTAGCTGGTACTCACCGTCTAGGACATGAGCGTCAGGATCTTTAAAGACCTAGTGCTTGATGGGTGTATTAGTGTAGCTGGTACTCACCCGTCTAGGACATGAGCGTCAGGATCTTTAAAGACCTAGTGCTTGATGGGTGTATTAGTGTAGCTGGTACTCACCCGTCTAGGACATGAGCGTCAGGATCTTTAAAGACCTAGTGCTTGCTGGGTGTATTAGTGTAGCTGGTACTCACCCGTCTAGGGCATGAGCGTCAGGATCTTTAAAGACTGTGCGATGGAGCGCATGACTGGCACAGACTAGACATGGGTTTATACTCTCATCTACCCCCGTTGGGGTGCCGGGGGTTTCAGTATAAATAGTATCCCCACTTTCTGGAAATTTAGTGCTTTAAATTCCCACTGTCGCTGTCTTTCTCGTTTGTTCTCTCTCATTCCTGCTCTTTTCTATCAATCTGCTATACTATCGTCTTCTTCGCTAGACCAGTCTCCTACCTTTTTTCTTGAAAACTCTTCCTGGACAAGACTCCTTGTTTGTGTATGAGGTCTGTTGGACCAGCTTGGGAATATTGGACGCTTTCCGGTCACTAGGGCTTCCTATGATGTTATTATTTAGCAATGTAGGCATTTTATATGTATGTGTTTTGTTGATAATTTCTAATGATGTTTGTATTCTATTTTGTTTTTGTAAACGGGGGTTCGATAAGTTGGGGTGAAGCCTCAGCCGTCCCCTGCGTGGGATGTCTTTATTGTAAAATGACTGGCTGGTGGAGAGCTTTCGGTTCTACCACTAGGGTTGTTTCAGCAGATCTTTGATGCGGATCGGGGGTTGTCCGGTCCTGATTTGGCTCGGAAGAGGCCGCTGGACCTAAAGCAATAATAATGTAATGTAATGTAATACTCTCATCTGAAAGAGTAGAGGGTGGATGCCTGTACATCAAGGTCATATTGTATTTTTGCGGGATTCAGGGCCGTCAATCACCTTCCAACCACTTTACTGTTAGGGCCCAACATTCCATGCTCCAACTGTCTCGCTGTCACTTACACCAGCGAGACAGCTGTGGCCGCAAGTAATCAACCTCTATAGTACGGAATTCCATTTGTAAAATATTTATTTTCAACACTTACAGCTAAATAATGTATATATTTAGAAGCATATTTTCTAAATAATCATTAGTTTGCAAGCAATGTAAGATTTCTCTAAATAACATATTTTCTATGTAAATAACTTATTATCTATCTAAACCATTATTTAGATAAATAAATCATTAGACGGGTAAATAAGGCATTGTTGCTAAATAAGGAATTATTTGCCTATATAATGCATTATTTAGCAGATTGTGTTAAATAATGTATTTATTTAGAAATGTTTCTAACTAATGATTTGCCTTATAATGCATTCTTTTACTAAATTAACTAGAAGAATAGAATAGAATTAAATAGAAGAATTTACTAAATTATCTATTCTTTAGAAGATGTTGCTAAATAATATTATTTACCGAAACAATCCATTGTTGAGGGACTTCAGTTTTCATTATTTAGAGGATTCGCAAGTACATGTCGTATTACTGTGAGGTTGTGTGGTAGTGATAATAATCGTAATTTTACGCTGTTTTGCGATTTAAAATGAGGAAACTGCTTTATCTCACTCTAATTTTTATTCGTTCGCAACAGTGCTAATATACGAAACTACAATGGTAACGGCTCCGGAAAAGAGCGATCCATCATTACTTCTGCATTGGCACTTTTTCCTTCAGAGTACTTCCGTCATGTTTCTTGTCACTCCGATCTGCAATTCCCTGGTAGTTTAGAATAAGGTGAAACTGACCGTTTGAAATTAAAACATAATTTATCTCAAAAGAACAAACGGAAGCTCAGTCTCAACAGAGTTCTTGGGTAAATTAATACAAAAAGAAACGGATATGCTCAAAATGAACACTCTCGCACAAAAACTAACCTTGACCTTTCGTTTGTGTTCGGGAGGTTACAGATATTTTATCTCCGAGTTCATGGAGTGATTTATGTTGAAAAATACATAAATAATTAACACACCTTTTGGATACACAATCTTTGAAAAGACCTTGCATTTAATTATAGAAAGCAGTAAATTAGAAAAAACAAAAGTTTTGAAGAAAAACAAAAGTTTTGAAGCGAATCCTGGAATCCCCTAAATAATGAAAATTGCATTCCCTAAATAATTGTTTAGGTAAAAAATGTTTCTTTTAGCAATATCTTCTTAATAATACTTTATTTAGCAAATTCTGATAAATAATGCCTTATATAGGTAAACAAATCCTTATTTAGAAACATTTCTAAATAATACATTATTTAACACACGGTAAAAAAAAAAATTAATTTAGCAACAATGCTTTATTTACATATGTCATGACTTATTTACCTAAACAATGTATTGTTTAGGTAAATAATGAGTTATTAATGAGAAAATAAATTGTTTAGAGAAGTCTTACATTGTAAACAAATGATTATTTAGAAAATATTCTTCTATATAAAGATTATTTTGCTGAAAGTGATAAAAATACACCGAAAAATATCGCAAATAAATATTTAACAAAAGGGAATTCCATACTGTAGAGCGTTGTTCCGGCAGTTATGTGATCACGTGATCTACGTACCGCTAACATGAAGGACTATGGTGCTCTTTAACACAACGCGAGAATGGGATCTGCTGGAGACGGTGACCTCCACGCTAAAGTTACCGGAGTCTCCAATCTTCACATTCCTCAGGCTGAGGCCCGCATTGCCGACTGCCGACACACGGTCGGCGAAGGCTTGGGTGGGTGTAAAGCTGCTGTTAAAAGAGGTCGCCACCACTTCCGTCGAGCGCCCGCTGAATATCCACTTGATTTCGTCGACATTGTCGGCGCTGGTGAGGACGTACGCCCACGTCAGGTTGATGGTATCTTCCGCGCACGCGTAAACCACGTGACCGTCAGGGGGAGAAGTGCTGCTCCAGTGAGAGGTGTTGGCGCCTGCACAGTTTACAACATTGACCGCTGTCTTTTTATTTATTTTTTTTGCTGTCGGGAAACTATGGACCGCTTTCCCCGGGGAAGGCGTAGTCGCAGCCAGTGGCGCGCCTAAACCCTACCTACCTAACATTATTTGTGAATTTTTGAAATTTTTGCTGGGGGAGCAAATGGGAGTACCCGGAGAAAACCCCCGAGACGTTGCTCGAGTCGAAAGTAAATAATATTCGGAGAAACATAACGCCCAGATGCTGGCTCGAACCCACACCTTTCAGGCGCCATTGGTTTCTGGCTTGTGGACAAGGCAAGTTAGTCCCGCCTTAGCCCACTTGGCCACAACGCTCGCTCTCTTTGTTGATGTTATTGATGGAGGATAAATACTATCTTACTGAATGACCTGCTGTCTGTCTGACGTGCTGACTGACTAATTAAATAACTGCCTGATTTACTGATTGCCTTAATGCCAGACTTATTAACTGATTTATTAAATGATTTACTGACTGAGTTGCTTGATGGTTCGTACAAATGATGTGGAGTAGTGTTTACTTTAGAACAGAAATTTTCAATTTCCAGTTAGTCCGAATTAGAAATTATATTCTTAGTCTCTCTTCACCCACCTCCCACCCCCTCCCCATACACACACTTCCAAATCTCACTTCTCCTCCCTGCCTCCCCTTCCCCTCCCTCTCTATCTCTCTCTTTCTTTCTCCCTCACTAAATTTAGTGCTTTAAATTCCCACTGTCGCTGTCTTGCTCATTTGCTCTTTCCCATTCCTGCTCTGTCCTATCACTCTGCTATACTATCTTCTTCTTCGCTAGATCAATGACCTACCTTTTTTCTTGAAAACTCTTCCTGGACAAGACTCCTTGTTTGTGTATGAGGTCTGTTGGATCAGCTTGGGAGTATTGGACGCTTTCTGCCGGGTGGTCACTAGGGCTTCATATGATGTTATTATTTATCAATATAGGCATTTTATATGTTTGTGTTTTGTTGATAATTTATAATGATGTTTGTATTCTATTTTGTTTTTGTAACCGGGGGTTCGATTAGTTGGGGTAAAGCCTCAGCCGTCCCCTGCGTGGGATGTCTTTATTGTAAAGTGACTGGCCGGTGGAGGGCATTCAATTTTCCCACTAGGGTTGTTTCAGCAGATCTTTTATGCGGATCGGGGGTTGTCCGGTCCTGATTTGGCTCGAAAGAGTCCGCTGGACCTAAAGCAACAATCAATCAATCAATCAATTCTCCCTCACTTTGTGGGTGTGCTATAGAGCACTTTAACGGCTCAAGAGGTTCTCCAGACAGGAGCTGACTCAAGCTGGCAGCCTTTGGAGGCATAGTCTGACAATCCTGAGGGACCGAGCATGGGGGAAGAAGGGTCTCTGTGGGAACCGTATCCTATCCTATCCCGTAACTCGAAGGTCGTAGGGGCACCACAAATGAGCGTTTAACTCACCAGCCCTCATGGCCACGCTCAGTGTCAAGCCAGTCCATTCTCGAATGTTGTCCTCCCACCTCTTTTTCGGTCTCCCTCTCCTTCTTCCTCATTGCACCGTGCCTTGCAGGATGGTCTTTGCAAGGCCTGATGCTCAGATGACGTGGCCATACCATCGGAGTTTCCGTTTCTTCACCACTGTGAGCATGTCATCGTGTTGTCCAATGGCTTGAGTGATGGTCTGTCGGACTTCGTCGTTGGTGATGTGCTGGCTAAAGGAAATGCCCAGAAGCCTTCTGTAGCACCTCATCTCCATGTTTTGTATTCTTCGTTGTATATTTGCTGTGAGGGTCCATGTTTCGCAAGGGTATAGGAAGACGGAGATGACAAGGGAGCGCAGCAGCCTCACCTTGGAATGTAGAATGATGTATTGTCTTTCCAAATGGGCTTCCCCTTTGTCAGGGCAGCAGTTGTTTGTGCGATCCCGGAGAGGACCTCCTGTCGGGGCCCATTGTCTGCTACAATGGCTCCTAAATATTTGAAGCTGTGCACTGTGTTGAAGGATTGGCCTTGGACTTTGATGTCCATGTTGATGCCATTGGTGTTGTTGGTCATCATTGTGGTCTTCTTTGCACTTATTTCCATTCCATAGGCTCTGGGGTTGGTGTCAAGCCTCTGTACAAGCTATTCAAGTTCTTGTTCCTCTCCAGCCAATCCATCAATGTCATCCACAAAGCGGAGGTTGGAGATTGCTCTACCCTCTATGCTGACTGTGCCTTCGTGATCTGCAAGGGCATCTGACATGATGCGCTCTAGGAAGATGTTAAAGAGTATTGGGGAGAGTAGGTATCCTTGACGCGCACCGATTGTTGTTCTGAACCAGTTTCCGATGGTGCTGTTGTGGAAGATGATCTGGTAGGTAGCCTTGTTATACAGGTTTTTAGTAATAATAATAATAATAATAATAATAATAATAATAATAATAATAATAATAATAATTAGCATTTGTAAGGCGCCTACTCTGCGGATCGAGGCGCGCACACGCCGACATTCATCTAATCATACGTTCATGTTTTATATATAATACTATTGTAATGAAATTAAGTTATTTCATTTTTGGACATATCACTCGAGATAATCTAGAATTATTATTTTCTTCTAAACTGAGAAGTAAAGAATAATTGTAGTTGTTTATTATTGTAATGAAATTAAGTTATTTCATTTTTGGACATATCACTCGAGATAATCTAGAATTATTATTTTCTTCTAAACTGAGAAGTAAAGAATAATTGTAGTTGTTTATATTATGTGAAGTTACTGTATATTAAATATGAATGATAGTAAAAAGACATCTAGTCAAGAATCTATGACCTCACAATAAAAGTGACGTATTCTTAGAGCAGCCATTTTTGTTGTGAAGACTTTTGACGTAGTACTCTTCTCATATTAGTGAGACGTAAAGTTGGTATTGACAACGAGGTACACAGGTATTTCATCGTAGGCATATTTGTTTACCAACACTTGTGACTCAGACTTCAAAGCGAGAGGACCACACCCTCCGAGCTCTGCTTTTTAACGGTCGAAAACCGTCATCCAAATATTGGGAAATCGGAACGTTCAAGCTAGGCTTCGTCATTTTTTTTTTCCTTCGGCGACGTGTTGTTGAGGATAATATCACAGAGAACCGTTTGGACACATTTTGCTGGAAGAATATTGACAAGATTGATGCCAGAGATGGAAGACAGCCGGGAGCAGACGATGTCGAACGTAGACCTGTTGCAGCCATAGCCACTGTCTACTTCGATGTCCTGTAACTCGTCTTTGAGAGAAGAGCGCTGATCACATTGTCCACTGACGATCTGAGGGTCGAATTGCTACGAACTGAAGAGGTCTTGTAACTGGTGGGTGAAACTCTAGGAATAAAATAAATCGTAGAAAGTCTAGTTCTATACTTGGATACTATCATTTGTAAGAGAATTGTTTCGTCTAATTATGGGTAATTAATTAACGGAACGGTTTTTAATGTGTAGGTATAATTTTGGTTGCAGAAGGTGCAACAGAAAATAATGTGTCGTTCTTTTCGTACGGGAATCGCAATGAAAATAGGTTATGTAATTTTCTAGATCATCTAAGTTTCGAAATGTTGTTGTTTGTATTCATTCAATTTATGCATTAAGTGAGGGATCCTTGCGGATAAATAAATGGTAATTATTTACGCAATGACGATGATTATAATTGAAGAAGTTGTGATTGCGAGTTGCGCAATACGAACTGTTAGCCGGTTGCCATGGAGTAACCGTTTTCTTGGAGATTGCGTTTTCGCGAATGGAATTCATTTGAATGAATTATTAATGGGTTGTTTGCGCAATGCTCTGGTGTTAAATGTAAATAAATAATTGTTGAGTTGGATGATTTGATAATTTAGGGCCAGGATTTTCATTTTCATTGATTATCGCCAAGAGGCTGATTGTAAATAATAAAATCGCTTTCCAAGCGAATAACCTGGCAACCGTTATAATAGGGGTTTCGTGATACTCACCTGTGCTTCGATAATACAGGTGGGACCTCTTACCTTTTCCTCTTCTCACCTTTATGCTGGAACTTCACCGTACTTCCACGTGTGTGATTTACCATCCATTGGGGAAGGGCTACAGTTCAGACATCTTAGAAGAACCAGGACTGTGCCAGATTCGAGTGTCGAGAAGAACAAGAACATTTGACTCAAACGCGTACTCGGTCTCGACCTCGTCAAAATCGGATAAGTCCTTATCTTGAAATTGCCCACCTTTCGAGGAAGGTGATTTTATTATCACTAGTAAATATCGTTCATTTTCTGTGACAGGATTTTATCTTCTTTTTATGTGTAAAAGAAGAGTTTGATAGCGAGCGGAAGTTTATGTATTGAGCCACTACACGCATTAACATCTTGCAACATAACACCTTTAAACTTTCTGCTTATAACAAAATAAATCAAACAATAAACGCAACAAGTGGGGGCATCGTCTGGGATAGTTTATAACGTAACTATAACGAAATTATAACGAGTGTAACTCTATTTTCTAAGTTGCGGAAATTCTGTCACAATTTTGAACTTTTTACTGGTTTTAATAATCTTGTTATCATCATGTTTATGCATATTTTGTACATGTTGTAATAACCTTGCCATCGTTAACAACATGTAAGTTAACCATCTAGAAGGATAGTTCTAGCAATTTATCCAGTTTATATTTTGCGATAGAATTCTGTCGGGGAAATATTCTATTGAAGGGGAAAAATCGACGGATAGATTTGTTCTTCTGATTAGTCATACAGTTGATTAGTCGTGTGCTAGATTGAATTTATTTATCAATTATCGGTCATTGGTAAAAGATGAATTCGGAAACACAAGGACCTGTGTTAATCTAGAGTGTTGTATAGGTAGAAATTAGTTATGTAAAACTAAGTTACCTAGTCGTTTTTTGACAGATAGATGGAGATCTAGTGAACATTGTTTATTTGTGAAACAGTCATTTAGACAATTTGTTAAAGGCGTGTACTTTAATAGGTTAGATAGATTGTAGCAGGGAGTTCTACAATAAGGGCCATTAAAGTTTGAAATTATTATAACAATCTTTGTCTCATAAGAAGTAGAGGCTATAGGATTAGTTATCAGGGAACGTTGGATTGCGTTCGCAAGTTCTAGCAAATTCGGGTCACCATAAAGGAATGACCGGCTGAATTATGTTAGGTATATAATCACGTGGGTATGATTATGTATGAATAAAGTCTTCAGAAGTTTTATGTATTTATTCGAAGCAGGCCGTATCTGCAATGGCAGGAGAGTAAGTCCATTGTTCAGTTAGTCTATAGAACTGGAGAGTACAGATAGAGCAATTGTTGTTGGCTAGTATAGATAGTTGCAGAATCTAGTACCAGTAACTGCGAAGTGTTTTTAATAATTGCTGAGGGTGCATTATTAAATTTAGTATAAGACGTAGTGAAGTGGAAATACATAATTATTTTCGGTTTTCTAATTCATGTGATTAGGTTCCTTGAGTAGTGTTGGCAATCTACTTACTTTATTTCAACTTAGAATATTTTTTTTCTGGATTATGGCTGACCCGTCTACATCTATGAGTATGACAACTCGATCACAGTCTCGTCTGATAGAAGGAGATAACCCGACAGCTAGGTTTAAAGCTGAAGGTGAGAGTTTGGGTTTATCTGGAGCGGATTTACTCCAATATATCAGGGACGAGAAAGACCGTTTGGCTAAACTCGAAAGAGAAGAGAGAGAGCGTTTAGCTGAAGTTGAAGAAAAGAAAAGGAATTTTGAATTAGAAGAAAAGAAGTTACAACTTGAGGCTGAGGCTGAGCAAAAGAAGTTACAACTTGAGGCTGAGCAAAAGACGCTGCAACTTCAAGCAGAAGTTGAGCAAAAGAAATTGCAGTTTCAAGCAGAAGTCGAAGAAAGGAAGCGCCGAGATGATCAGGAATACGAGATAGAACGATTAAAAATCCAAACTGATCATTCTGAAAGAACAGCTGATAATGGAGTCAGAGTTAGTCATTCCAATCACCTACAACAAGATTTCCTCAAGGTTAAATTACCATTTTTAGAAGATAAAGACGACCTTGAAACATATCTCCGTACGTTCGAGAGAACAGCCAAACAGTTGAAGTGGGAGGAAGATATTTGGGCTTTGAAACTCAGTACTTTATTGAAAGGTAAAGCGCGGGAGGTTTACTCGCTAATGTCAGATGAGAAAGCCGCAGATTATGACGAACTCAAGAAAGCTCTACTGCTTAGATTTCGCTTGACCGCAGAGGAGTATAGAAAGAAATTTCGTTCGGCCAAGCGTCAAAGCAGTGAAACTACTCAAGAATTTGCGACCAAGCTTGACCTTTGGTTGACGCGTTGGCAGCAACTAGCTAATAAGGGTGACACATATAAAGAATTAAGAGATCTCTTCATGGTGGAGAAATTCATTGAAGGGATTCCTTATGACCAAGCAAGGTTCATTCTTGAGAAGTCACCTAGTGACATAGAAGAAGCTGTTGAACAAGCTCTGATTTTTGAGTCAGCAAAAATAACTGCAGGTTCAAGCCATGAACGCCCAAAGAATTCTTTTGATGCAAGAAACAAGCTTAGAGATCTGAAACCTAAAAATGACAATGTCGAACCGCAACCGAATAGAATGGATTCGAACCGGTTCGCGCAAGGTCAAGGTCACAGGAATAGGTTTACTAACAGAACTTGTTATAGTTGTAACGAACAAGGACATGTATCGAAATACTGTCCAAAAAGGTCGACCAAACAATCAGCAGCCGTATTTGTACCAGACATGGTCGAGTCTAGTAAAGCTGCGAGTAGTGAATTGTGTGAATCGTGCACAAAGATTCCATTTTCACCTGAGTGTGAAGTGAAGGTGGAAGGCAAAGTCGCGTTAGCAATACGCGACACGGGAGCATCTGTAACAATCGTACAGTCGAGTCTTATACCCGACAAATATAAGACTGGAAAGACTCTTGATGTTATGCTTGCGTCCAGTACTGAACGGATGAGTTTGCCCATCGCTTTGGTTCAGTTAGAGACTCCGTTTTTCAGCGGAAAGACGGAAGTTGCTATGATGGATAATCCTGTTTGTCCGGTTTTAATCGGGAATTATCGTACCACAGAACTAGGTGAGATCGTACCTATCTCTGTTTATGCCGTACGGTCAAGGTGTTCTGCAGTGCAGACAAGAGGAGATGAGAAAAAGTCGGACCGAGTTCTCAAGATCTCCGGGTCGTTATTAGGCGATGTGACTCCAGAGGATTTGAGTCAGGAACAGAAGAAAGATCCCACTCTAGAGAAAATCAGGAAGTTAGCAGAGACGGGAACAACCGAAGCTGACCGAGGAAAGAAAGGAAAGAAAATTCTGTCGGACTATCGATGGTCCAAGAATATTTTATACAGATTTTTCGATGTGAACGGAAAGCTGACTCGCCAAGTTGTTGTTCCGTCTAAATATCGCGCTGAAGTCTTGCGACTAGCGCATGATACACCAATGGCCGGACATTTGGGTATCAGAAAAACCAGGGGTCGGATCTGGGATGATTTTACATGGCCTGGGATTTGTGGTGACATACGGCGATACTGTGCGTCATGTGACGTATGCCAAAGGACAACACCCAGAGGTAACACACGTAAAATCCCCATCGGCCGAATGCCAGTGATAAACACACCATTCGAGAGAGTTGCCGTGGATCTAATTGGGCCGATTATCCCAATGTCGGATCGCGGACATCGTTACATTGTAACGATGATTGACTATGCCACTCGGTATGCGGAAGCTAAACCTCTTAAATCGATCAAGGCCGAGGAGGTTTCGGAAGCGTTGTGGGAGATGTGGACCCGCCTCGGAATACCAAAGGAGATCCTTACAGATCGCGGTTCTCAATTTGTTGGAAACTTAGCTGATGAGGTCAACCGTCTGCTCAGTATTAAAGGATTGCGCACGACACCATATCACGCGCAGGGTAATGGCTTGGTCGAACGATTCAACGGTACGATCAAGAATATGCTAAAACATCTATGCCAAGAACAAACGCGAGAATGGGATCGTTTCATTCCAGCTTTGCTTTTCGCGATACGGGAAGTACCGCAGGAATCGCTTCAGTTCTATCCTTTCGAACTTCTGTATGGAAGAACTGTACGCGGTCCAATGCAGATACTGAAAGAACTCTGGACTAAAGATGACCAGAACGAAGAAGTTCGCACTACATTTCAATATGTAGTTGATCTGCGCAACAGAATTGAGGAGACATGCGCGATTGCCAGAGAAAATCTGAGGAAAGCCGCTGCTAAACAAGCGAAATTCTTTAACAAGAAGACAAAAGCTCGTTCTTTCAGCGTAGGAGAAAAGGTGCTGCTCCTTCTCCCAAACAAAGCTAATAAACTCCAAATGACTTGGCGTGGACCATACATAGTCACTGACAAAGTCAACGACTATGATTACCGTGTTGCCATTGGTGACAGTGAACGGTTGTACCATGCCAATATATTGAAAAAGTATGTTGACAGAGCGCCAAGTACTGAGACACATATTGTAGCAGTAGTGATGATGGAAGACGCTAGCGAACATGATGTGCCAACATCGCGGACTTCAGAGATTCCGCTGATTCAATTAAAAAGGTTAGAGGGACCTGAGAAGGTGAACATTGCTGAAACTCTTAGCAAAGAGCAGAAAGCAGAGCTTCAACAATGCATACAGGCAAGAGAGTCAGTACTTTCAGATTTACCTGGATGTACTCCTTTACAATCTTGCGAGATACCGCAGGAGAAGAAAGAGTACGTTTTCGTACGGCAATATCCGTTACCGTACGCCAAAATTCAAGTCATCGGACAAGAAGTCGATGCAATGCTTAAGATGGGAGTGATTGAACCAGCTGCATCACCGTATAATGCACCGGTGGTGCTGATTCAGAAGAAAGATGGTAGTAATAGGTTTTGCATAGACTACCGTAAACTGAATCAGGTGACCAAATTTGACGCTGAGCCTATGCCCGATGTGAATCAGCTGTTCACCAAACTGAGTAACAAGAAGTTTTTCAGTAAATTAGATTTAACCAAGGGGTACTGGCAGCTCAGGATGGTCGAAGGAGATAAGGAAAAAACTGCATTCACCACTCCGCAAGGTCAGTTCCAGTGGAAGGTCATGCCTTTTGGACTGAAGAACGCCGGAGCGATTTTTTCACGTATGATGCGAAAACTTCTGAGACCAATTGACCAGGAGTCAGTGAGTAATTTCATGATATACTCATTGCAACGGAAACGTGGAAAGAACATATCTGCATACTTCAACAGGTGCTGGACAGGTTGAAGGAGAACAATCTAACTGCCAAACCGTCGAAATGCTACCTTGGATACAAGAGTCTCTCATTTTTGGGTCACGAAATCAGTTCAGGCATTATTCAACCAGAGAATGATAAGCTGCAGAAGATCAGGAACGCTCAACAACCCAGAACAAAGAAAGATCTTCGCTCATTCTTAGGTTTAGCGAATTATTACAGAAAATTCATTGCTCAATTCGCTACTCTTGCTCTTCCTCTTACTGATAAGACGAAGAAAGGACAGCCAGATGTAGTACAGTGGGATGACACATGTCAGCTAGCTTTCGATACTCTGAAAGCAAAATTGTGCGAGAAACCCATTATCATCATGGCAGACACGCAGAAACCTTATGTACTTCGAACCGATGCTTCAGATCGAGGTCTGGGTGCAGTTCTACTGCAAGATCATGGTAACGGTCTTCAGCCGATAGCTTACGCAAGTAAGAAACTAAACAGCGCTGAAACCAAGTATGCTACCATTGAGAAAGAATGCATGGGCATTGTCTGGGGAGTGAAGAAGTTTGAACCGTATCTATACGGGACTACCTTCACTATTGAAACTGATCATCAACCTCTGCAGTATTTGAAGAAATCCAAAACTGAAAATGGTCGTCTCATGAGATGGGCCATTCAACTGCAACAGTACGACTTCGTCGTCAAGGTTATTCCAGGGAAAGACAACGTTGGAGCGGATTATCTCAGTCGTTCTATGTAATGTGAAATTGGCTAGACCAATTTTTATCTAAGAAGGGGGGTATTGTAATGAAATTAAGTTATTTCATTTTTGGACATATCACTCGAGATAATCTAGAATTATTATTTTCTTCTAAACTGAGAAGTAAAGAATAATTGTAGTTGTTTATTATTGTAATGAAATTAAGTTATTTCATTTTTGGACATATCACTCGAGATAATCTAGAATTATTATTTTCTTCTAAACTGAGAAGTAAAGAATAATTGTAGTTGTTTATATTATGTGAAGTTACTGTATATTAAATATGAATGATAGTAAAAAGACATCTAGTCAAGAATCTATGACCTCACAATAAAAGTGACGTATTCTTAGAGCAGCCATTTTTGTTGTGAAGACTTTTGACGTAGTACTCTTCTCATATTAGTGAGACGTAAAGTTGGTATTGACAACGAGGTACACAGGTATTTCATCGTAGGCATATTTGTTTACCAACACTTGTGACTCAGACTTCAAAGCGAGAGGACCACACCCTCCGAGCTCTGCTTTTTAACGGTCGAAAACCGTCATCCAAATATTGGGAAATCGGAACGTTCAAGCTAGGCTTCGTCATTTTTTTTTTCCTTCGGCGACGTGTTGTTGAGGATAATATCACAGAGAACCGTTTGGACACATTTTGCTGGAAGAATATTGACAAGATTGATGCCAGAGATGGAAGACAGCCGGGAGCAGACGATGTCGAACGTAGACCTGTTGCAGCCATAGCCACTGTCTACTTCGATGTCCTGTAACTCGTCTTTGAGAGAAGAGCGCTGATCACATTGTCCACTGACGATCTGAGGGTCGAATTGCTACGAACTGAAGAGGTCTTGTAACTGGTGGGTGAAACTCTAGGAATAAAATAAATCGTAGAAAGTCTAGTTCTATACTTGGATACTATCATTTGTAAGAGAATTGTTTCGTCTAATTATGGGTAATTAATTAACGGAACGGTTTTTAATGTGTAGGTATAATTTTGGTTGCAGAAGGTGCAACAGAAAATAATGTGTCGTTCTTTTCGTACGGGAATCGCAATGAAAATAGGTTATGTAATTTTCTAGATCATCTAAGTTTCGAAATGTTGTTGTTTGTATTCATTCAATTTATGCATTAAGTGAGGGATCCTTGCGGATAAATAAATGGTAATTATTTACGCAATGACGATGATTATAATTGAAGAAGTTGTAACCGTTTTCTTGGAGATTGCGTTTTCGCGAATGGAATTCATTTGAATGAATTATTAATGGGTTGTTTGCGCAATGCTCTGGTGTTAAATGTAAATAAATAATTGTTGAGTTGGATGATTTGATAATTTAGGGCCAGGATTTTCATTTTCATTGATTATCGCCAAGAGGCTGATTGTAAATAATAAAATCGCTTTCCAAGCGAATAACCTGGCAACCGTTATAATAGGGGTTTCGTGATACTCACCTGTGCTTCGATAATACAGGTGGGACCTCTTACCTTTTCCTCTTCTCACCTTTATGCTGGAACTTCACCGTACTTCCACGTGTGTGATTTACCATCCATTGGGGAAGGGCTACAGTTCAGACATCTTAGAAGAACCAGGACTGTGCCAGATTCGAGTGTCGAGAAGAACAAGAACATTTGACTCAAACGCGTACTCGGTCTCGACCTCGTCAAAATCGGATAAGTCCTTATCTTGAAATTGCCCACCTTTCGAGGAAGGTGATTTTATTATCACTAGTAAATATCGTTCATTTTCTGTGACAGGATTTTATCTTCTTTTTATGTGTAAAAGAAGAGTTTGATAGCGAGCGGAAGTTTATGTATTGAGCCACTACACGCATTAACATCTTGCAACATAACACCTTTAAACTTTCTGCTTATAACAAAATAAATCAAACAATAAACGCAACAACTAGACAACATAAAATGCATGCACACACGCAGACCACGATACACACAAAGAAACACTTCAACAATGTTAGGGCAGATGTTGTACACTCTCATGGTTGCCCACAGAACTGCATGCCACACTCGATCAAACGCTTTCTTGAAGTCTACAAACACATGATAGAGATGTTGTTCGTGCTGTACGTATTTCTCGCAGATTATTCTGAGGTTGAAAATCTGTTCAGTGGTACTTCGCCCTGCCCTGAATCCTGCTTGTTCTTCAGCTATTATTTGTTCAGCTTGGGGTTTCAACCTGTTGAGAATAATTTTCAGGAGGACTCCCACCAAAGCATTCCCACCAAATATCAATTCATTTGCTTGCTACACATTGCAGGCTCCAATGTCATACTACAATTGCAATACCCCGTGTCTGACACGCAACGATGCTTGATATTGTCTAAATAAATAGATTTATTCCTGACATTCACTCGTGAGTAGAGCGCTGAGTTGCATGATATGATATAAATACATCTTTGCGTATAACCTAATTTCATTTTAGTGTTTGGTTTCATGTTATTTAGTTATAAATGCAATTGGTAGTTATTTGAGTTGTCATGCTTGTTTGATGAAAGCAGTATAAGCAGCTGTGAATGTAAAATAATTGAATAACCGCACTTGTAGTAATAGTAGTAGTAGTAGTAGTAGTAGTAGTAGTAGTAGTAGTAGTAGTAGTAGTAGTAGTAGTAGTAGTAGAAGTAGTAATAGAAATAGTAGAAGTAGTAGTAGTAGAAGTAGTAGGCTGCCCAGGATTGTGCTCAGTTGTCTGGAGTGTTATTACGATGCGCCCAAAGGTTGCAAGTTGGCGCCTCGGGCGGCTTGAATTAGATCCTGTATCGGCCAGCGCCTTGAGTTCGCCTCGTACGGCGAAATAAGTGCGCTATACAAATCCTCAATAATAATTAAAAAAATAATAAAAAGTACTAGTAGTAGAAGTAGTAGCAGTTGTAAAAATAGTAGTAGTAGTAGTAGTTGTTGTAGTAGAAGTAGTAGTAGTAGAAGTAGTAGCAGTTGTAAAAATAGTAGTAGTTGTAGTAGTAGTATTAGAAGTAGTAGTAGTAGTAGTAGGTGTCGTGGTGTCGGATAGCGCAGTGGTTGGAGCACTCGCTACTGTGTCGCAGGTTAAGCACCGTCCAGTGCGGTTAGCACTTGGATGGATGACCGCAAAACATGAAGCGACAAATAACAACGCCCCCAGTTGACTCCAATGTGACTGAGTACCTACTCTCTTTAGGATGGGGAAGGTAAAGCAGCGAGGGAGAGAGATGGGCATCACCCTCATTACGTTGGCCCAAGATAAGTGTGATCTCCAACATCATGCTCCCCTACGGCCACAAGGCTACCTTTACCTTTTTTTTTAGTAGTAGAAGAAGTAGTAGTAGTAGTAGTAGTAGTAGTAGTAGTAGTAGTAGTAGTAGTAGTAGTAGTAGCAGTTTTAACAATAGTAGTTGTAGTAGTAGTAGTTGTAGTAGTAGTATTATAAGTAGTAGTAGTTGTAACAGAAATAGTAGTTGTGTAATAGTAATAGTAGTAGTAGTAGTAGTAGTAGTAGTAGTAGTAGTAGTAGTAGTAGTAGTAGTAGTAGTAGTAGTAGTAGTAGATAATCATGCTAATTCTCAGGTTCGCCGTTTCATGACTATGCTCAGCGACCATGGTTTTTCACAGCTTGTAAATGTACCAACCCAGCGTTCTGGTCACACACGACTTGGTTGTGGTGCGCAGTGACGACAGTCTCTGGTCTTTATGCCTCGGTCACACAGCACTCCACGTCTTAATCACGTACAAAAAGTTCGGAAAATCTGGTGGACGTGGTCGTACGTGGTAATTTTCGGTCAATTTTGGTTTGGCCGTGCTTTGGACGGGGTATGGCCGTCGGTGGCTGTTCCACTGCTGAAGCACTGCCTAAGCACGGCTAACCACGTCCAGCCACGTGTAAGCCTAAAATAAAATTTGCACATGTTCTAAAACGAGGGGGAAAAGGCGGCAAGTTATGCCGATCCAGATCTTGTACAAAACAACTCCAGTCATTTGCAGTATGCCTGGAAAGAAGGGTTCCTCTGCCAAGAAGAGGTCGACGAAGGCTCCTCAAGACTCCCAGGCCCAAGTCACAGTTACGGTATTTATATGCCGCAAATCAGAAGTGATACAGAAGTGATTAGGCAGTGATCGGGACGTATATCGAACTTGTTCGAGACGTCGTTAGGTAGTGCTATGTACGTGGAAAAATCCATTTGTCAAAGATAAGCCGCTAAACACACGCTATTTCCCGTGATTCCAACGCGGTACATCCGTCCAATGACCGTGCTCTGGCCGTGACTGAACGCTAAACTTTCGCGTCTTACCGCGTCTCCCCAAGTTTTAATCACTGCCGGAACACAGATTACCATGCGTGTTTCACGTGTGTTGCACGTCTTTACCGCGTGTGTTACCCGTGGTTGTGCGCGGGTTAAAATTTTGAGCAGTTCAAAACTTTTTGCCGCGTCCGATGCCGTTAAGATTTCTCCCCGCGTCCTGCCACGTCTATACCTCACCGTAGCTCGTCTTAACCTCGACATCAACGCGAACAACAAGGTCCACTCCACGGGTAACAAAATTTGGACGCGCTTTGGCCGTGATTCAGCCGTAAAGGGCTGTGTGACCGGGGCTTTAGAGGCTGTGGACGACAGTACTTACCACTCCCGTTTATCCGACCACTACCTCATTGTCTGCAGGTTCGCTCTCGCTCGGCCGCCTCCTCCGACGCGGCTGGTGACGTCACGGAACCTCCGCGCAGTTGACCCGGCCGCTCTCCAAGCTGACGTGCAGGCGCTGGCCTGGTCGGCCAGTGAGCAGCAGGCAGACCTTGATGTCGACGGTCTCGTCACTGTCTACAACGAGGGACTTCGCCGGATCCTCGATCGCCTGGTGTCCTCTGTTACCAGACGGGTGAGAAATCGCCCCTCCGCGCCCTGGATGTCCACCGAGGTCCGCGAGGCTCGTCGGGGGCGGGGGCGGGGGCGGAGGCGGGCAGAGCGACGCTGGCGGAAAACTCGTCTCACAGTGCACTAAGAGATCTTTATCAAAGAAAGACACAATGTTAAGTTGTGCGTGTCAACGGCGAAGAGACGCTACTATAGTGATAGAATAGCTTCTGCAGCGTCTTCAAACAAGGAGCTATTTGCAGTTACCGGTGAACTGTTGGGCCAGAGAAAGTGCCGTGTTCTCCCCTCTGTTATTCCTCGTTCAGAACTTCCACAAGCTTTTTGTAACTTTTTCACAGACAAGATTCGCGGTATCCGAGACAAACTTGATGCACGCCCATGTGACCCTCCATCTTTTGAAGTGTATGAGGGACCTGCGTTGTCATCCTTTCAGCCTGTTTCGGAGAGTGACATTCATAGTTGTGAGATTGCTGTTCTCAGTGTCCTTGATTGTTTACTTAGACAGGCTGGCGTGAAACGTGTTTCTCTTGTAGCATTGTTAGATCTGAGTGCTTCGGTTGACACGCTGGATCATCACATACTTCTAGAGAGATTGCGCACTACATTTGGTTTAAGAGGGACTGTTCTTGAGTGGTTTTCCTCGTACCTCACTGATCGTTAGCAGTCTGTTGTCATTGATTGCAATACCTCTACTCCTAGTCCCCTATTATGCGGAGTCCCCAAAGGCTCTGTGCTCGGTCCTGTTTTGTTTTTGTTGTACTCCCAACCACTTTCTAATGTAATCACAGCCTGCAACTGCGTGTTCCACAAATACGCAGATTATACAGAACTGTCAAAGAGTGGTCAGGCTGATGACTTCCCTTCTGTTGTGTCTGAAGTAGAAACATGTATTGACAGTGTCCAGGCTTGGATTTATAGCAACAGGTTGATGCTTAACCCTGACAAGACCGAGGTTTTACCTGTAGGCTCATCTTCCCGTCATAAACTGTTCGGCAGCGATTCTGCTAACATCGGCGGCAGCACCATCCCATATAGTAATATTGTTCGTTATTTGGATGTCGAGCTAGAAAGGTCTTTGTCCATGCATGATCACATCAGTACCATCTGTCCTGTGTCCTTTCTTGAGCTTCAGCGTATTGCGTCCTTGAGACAGTTTCTTTCGAGGGATACATGCACACAGTTGGTCAGCGCTGTTGTGACATCCAGACTTGATTATTATAATTCAGTTCTAGCTGGTCTCCCTATTGATGAAGTTAGCCGACTGCAGCGTGTACAGAACTGTGCTGCTCGGCTTTTGCTTAAAAAACGGAAGCATGAGCATGTCAAGCCTCTTTTAATGCAGCTCCATTGGCTCCCTGTCAAGTTCCGCATTAAATACAAAATTGCTGTCCTAGCTTTCCGTCACTTCGACCAGTCACTTCCACCATATCTGTCTGAGGTACTCACTACCTAAACTACAACTCGTTCTTTGCGCTCATCAGATGAAAAACTTTTGAAAACGCCCAAGCGTCGGCTTAAAACAATTGGCGAGCGGTCTTTTAGTTTTCAAGCACCCCAAGGTTTGGAATGCGCTGCCTGCCGGTTTAAGACATTGTACAGATCTTGTTTCCTTCAAGAGCTGCTTAAAAACGCACTTGTTCAGCAAGGCGTTTTCTGTGTAACTAGTATGAACAGTAATAATACTTTCTGAATGATGCTGTACATGATGTAGTGTGAATGTTGTGATGATGCGTACGAACGATGCGTGTAAGCGCATTGAGTTGTTATGCTAATAAAATATGTGTTGTATAAATGCAATTTATTATTATTATTATTATTATTATTATTATTATTATTATTATTATTATTATTATTATTATTATTAGTTGTTGTTGTTGTAATTTTCCCAACTGGGTGAGGCTATGGACATTTTTAATATCCATGCATGTTGTAACTGCATTAAAGTAATGCTTTTCTTGGAAATCCCACCTGCAGTAGAGACTGGATTCCCATAAGTCCTAGGGTCAATGGGAATTGCGATTTATACGACACTTTTGTCAAGTATTAACCGGAATTCCCATTTACATTAGTGCGATTTCGATTCGCACTGGATTCCCATTCGTCCTGTCTTATAAGCTTATCTATGTAGACGTTATCTTCATTAGACGTGGTGGAGATCTGCACAGTCTATTGGTGTATATGTTATATAAAACCAAATTCTCTATCCCTGATAGTTGTTCTAATTTATTTACTTATTTGTCTATTTTATTTCTTTACAAATATTAACTTCTCAAGTGTGTATTTTGTGAGTAATGGGTCGCGGCCTAAACGAATTATTACCAAAAAAGGTGTCCAGAAACGAAGTGTCTCCCAGCAACCTGGATAGCAACTGTGTTTTGTTTTATTCCTCTGTCCTTCGTCTTATAATTTATATATGAACGTGCTCTTTAATTACACAATAGAATTTCTAGACTTCTTACTATAAAACAGTATGTCAAAACTAGAGACTAGACCTTTAAAGACTAATGCCACAGAGAAAACGAGCCCCATTTGGGGAGGAAGAGGGGTAAAAGAGTTTGAAAATCGAGTTGCAGCTTACCATGTAAAAGGGCGCAGAAGACGGCAACCAAGACAGCACTGACAGCCATTATGGTTCAGTTTGCTGTCTCATAGGATTGATGATGGTGGAGGGGGGGGGGGAAGGGTCATCTATACCATTACAAGGTTCAACTTCATGCACAGACGTTTATTATCACACCTATAGAATACCAGATGTCCACTGGACACGTGTTCTAAAACTCTTGTTCACTGTCTGACTGAAACAGCAACAACAACAACAACAACCAAACTAACAGAAAACACCACGTAATATACAATGAGATCTTTGCACCAGTTATCCTATCCAATCCTATCCCATAGCTCGAAAGTCGTTGGGGCACCACAAATGATCGTTTAACCTGCGTACTCCATCTTTCTCTGTCCTCACCAACCCTCATGGCTTCGCTCAGTGTCAAGCCAGTCCATTCTCGAATATTGTCCTCCCGCCTCTTTTTCTGTCTCCCTCTTCTTCTACCTCCTTGCACTGTGCCTTGCAGAAAAGTCTTTGCAAGGCCTGATGATCTGGTGACTTGGCCATACCATCGGAGTTTCCGTTTCTTCACCACTGTGAGCAGGTCATCATGTTGTCCAATGGCTTGTGTGATGGTCTGTCGGACTTCCTCGTTGGTGATTTGCTGGGTATAGGAAATGCCCAGAAGTTTGTAGCACGTCATCTCCATGCTTTGTATTCTTCGTTGTAGATCTGCTGTGAGGGTCCATGTTTTGCAAGCTTATAGGAAATTTGAGATGACAAGGGAGCGCAGCAGCCTTACCTTGGAGTGTAAACTGATGATTCTGTCTTTCCAAATGGGCTTCAATCTTATCACGGCAGCAGTTGTTTGTGTGATCCTGGAGACACATTGTCTGATACAATTGTTCCTAAATATTTGGAGCTATGCACTGTGTTGATGGATTGACCATGGACTTTTGATGTACGTGTTTATGCCATTGGTGCTGTTGGTCATCATTTTGGTCTTCTCTGCACTTATTTCCATTCCAAAAGCTCTGGAGATGGTGTCGAGCCTACGAACGATGTGTGTAAGCGCATTGAGTTGTTATGCTAAGGAAAAATCCTATCCTATCCTATCCTGTCCCATAACCCGAAGGTCGTAGGGGCACCACAGATGATCGTTTAACCAGCATACTCCATCTTTCTCTGTCCTCAGCAGCCCTCATGGCTTCGCTCAGTGTCAAACCAGTCCATTCTCGAATGTTGTCCTCCCACCTCTTTTTCGGTCTCCCCCTTCTTCTACCTCCGTGCACTGTGCCTTGCAGAATGGTCTTTGCAAGGCCTGATGATCTGGTGACGTGGCCATACCATCGGAGTTTCCGTTTCTAGGGAAAATGCGTTGTAAAAATGCAATTATTATTATTATTATTATTATTATTATTATTATTATTATTATTATTATTATTATTAAATTATATTTTTTTTTAATTATTATTATTTATTATTGTTATAATAATAATAATAAATTATTTTTTAATATTATTATTTTTTATTGTTGTTATTATTATTATTATTATTATTATTATTATTATTATTATTATTATTATTATTATTATTATTATTATTATTATTATTATTATACTACAGCTACCACGCTATGTTTCTTCAATGGAACTCACAGCGCGGCGATCTGAACAGATCGTCATTGCAGAAGGTGCAAGAGAAATCAATTTGTATGTGTGAAAATTAGACAGACTGCATCCAGTATCATTATTGAAGGGAGGGAAGAAACCGGTGTACACGGAGAAAACCCTCGTTGTCCTGAAAAGGGTCGTACCTAAGTGACCTAAGTTTGTCCCAAGTGGGGTTCGAACCTGCGACCTTCGACCTGGGAAACCAGCTCACTATCAAGTGTGCTTGTGGGCCTCCCCAAAGAATGGCCTATTGTGTTGGGTATCTGCTGGAATATGCTGCTCTTTCAGGTCACATTACATGAAGCTCCTGAAATTCTTTTTCAAAGACCTCAGTGCAAACCAACAAAAACAATCAACTCTGTGACATTCAAACTGCTTCGGTTTCACCAAATAGTATTTGGCAGCTTGTTTTTCTTAACCAGTCATACTCGAAATTTGTATACAGCCAATCTTATGATGTCCATAATTAATATAGGAATATGGTAATGATAGCCTGTACAGCACGGCTTTTGACCAAGTTCCGACCTCGTGATTCGAGTGCTGTTCACTTGTTGCCCCATGCCCTGGTTACAAGCTCGTGAATAGCATACGGTCTCTGGCCAGGTCATGACCTCAAGATGTAAGCGTGGTCTTGACGATGGTGACGACCTCGTGAATACTGTAACAAGACTCCTTCGCCCAGGTTATCACTTCGTGTTTCCGCGAACTCGCAAATGACGTGCAGTTGTTATTAGAAACCAAAACCCATTTCCACAAATTGTCAGTCTGGATAATGGCTGAATGACTGGTATCGTGGGTTTTTGTTGTTGTTGATGTTGTTATTTGTTTGTTTTAGGTGTGTGTGTTTTCATGAGGACAATAAAGATTTGTAATACGTTACACGTTATACTTATCGTCTGTCATTGATCTCTCAGTGAGTAATAATGTTTTCTCCTTGGCTTGGTGATAGGACAACTTTACAATTTTACACTCCTCTCCCCCTCCCCACTACCGAAGTGACCTTGATCTTTGCGGTAGAGCAGTTATGATGGCACGGGAGTTAGGTCCATAACCTAGGTAATATTCCTATGAAGTGTTTTCAAAATCCGTTCAGTTGTTCTTGAGATATGACTTCCGGCGGACGGACGGGCGGGCGGGCAGACCGATATTTGCCTAGTTCTTTTTCCGTGACTATTTCAAAGTATTACCAAATAAGTCTCGAAATACAAAAAAGCAACATATTCAGGCCTTTGAAATGAAGTGATATCACACAATGTCGCAAATCGCCTGGTACGACACAAAACCAATGAGTACGTCACAACCCCTGGTGACGTCACTTGCGGGCCCTCAGGAATCACTCCTTGCCATTATGAAGGGGAGAACGTTGGCGTGGTTTGGTCACCTCACGATGCACGACATCCTTGTAAAAAAACAATTATGCAAGGAACGTTGGAAGGAGGCAGGCACAGAGAAAGGCAAAGAAAGGACTGGACGGGGTGATGTCTGTCACAGGCAGCTTGTTATATAATATTCTAAGTCTGCGCGTGCCATTGGTGATTTTTTGGTGATAGTTTATGATAGCAGTTGATAGGGGAATGAAGAGGGTGGAAAAGATACCAGGTGTTGCGCAGTAGTAACCGGGTAACTGTAACTTTGGTATACGGCCTCATGTGAGCGATAACGTGTATTACGTGGAACTGCCAATATTTTAAGGGACGTATATATAGACGGGTAAAGCTCATAAACGTTACCCCGTCTGCCATATCGCCAATGGTGGGTGTAGACGTTAAACTTCAATGTTCATAAACGTTACGGATTTGAATGCGAGTGAGATTGGAAGAGGACTAGGCCGAAGCAGACGAATTACATTTATAAACTTTTTTCATCATTCTGATATTGCTGTAAATCGTTTTGGCTGAAGTTAGGGCACAGTAATGTGAATATTTTGTGATAGGTGGTTGTTTTTTCTTCTAAATTTAATTGTAATAGAGTTTTGTTTTAGTAGCTAGAATAATAATGGGGAATTATAATTTTAACGTTTCAAAAGGTCTGCAATACGTGTGTGAGAATTTATTATTTGGATACTTTATTTGGTGTGTGAAGGTTGGTAATATTAAGTTTGCTGATAGTTTGGATTTTATAATTTCTTTGAAAGAATTATGATTATTAGTAATTGATGGAATAAATATTAGTTACGCAGACTTTAAATTTTGATGTAATAACATTTGTTCAAACTGTTTAATATTTTCATTATTGCGAATGAAAGATTCCGTCATAAATTAAGTTAGAAACTCAAAGCAGGTGTTGTGTGAATTAATTGTTTCATATAGCTTCGTTCTTCGCTGTTTCCATTGCTTGGTGTTGTCCAGTGTCTTGAGATTTCAAATTTCTGTTCTCGATCTATTTTCCTTGTCGGCGCGCATGGGACCGAAAGCGGCTTCCGAACCTAGGAGTCGGATAGCGGCGCTCGTGACCTTGCACATTACGAAGCTGTAATAAAACCAATTCACAATAAATTTGGTTACAGTTCATGAAATAATTTAATGGTCATGTAAACAGCTTCTTGACAAAGTCAAAACATTGACAACAGCAACAGGCAGACTAAAATGACCAAGTGGCGAACACTCTCCGCGACAGCATTCTTCATGTTTCCCCTTCTGAGTTAATTAATATTGTAACAAATGCTAATATGTGGCTGAGGGATTATATAGATATACAACTCTAAAGCTGATCAAGGCGCTGGCCTATAAAGAAAGAAAATAAGAGAGAGAGAGAGAGAGAGAGAGAGAGAGAGAGAGAGAGAGAGAGAGAGAGAGAGAGAGAGAGAGAGATTGCATTTAAAAGCATATAATTGGAAGGTGGATGGATATGTGTGGGAGAGAGAGAGCGAGAAAGAGAGAGAGATTGCATTTAAAAGGATATAATTGGAAGGTGGATGGATATGTGTGGGGGAGGGAGAGAGAGCGCGAGAGCTGGGGAAATGAAAACAAATGTGTTTTATAAGCACTTTTCCAGCTCAAGAGCTGCTCAAGGCGCTGGCCGATACTGGTGCTAACCCAAGCCTCCCTAGGTTCCCACTTTCAGCCTTTGGGGGCCATAGTCTGACGCCAAGACAACTGAGCACAATTCTAGGCTGCCGGCTGTGGGGGAGAAGGCACCTAGTGCGTGCTGGGTGTATTTGTGCAGCCGGCACTCACCCGTCTAGGACATGAGCGTCAGGATCTTTAAATCCAGTGCGGTGGAATGCGCATCCTGAGGCGGGTGAGTGCCGGCCACACAAACGCACCCAGGATGATGCTCAGTTGTCTGGCGCCTCAGACTACGCTCCAGAAGGCTGCAAGTGGGCACCTCGCGCGGCTGCAATTAGCTCCTGTATTGGACAGCGCCTTGAGCAGTTCTTGAGCTGGAAAAAGTGCTCTTTAACAACAATTTTTAACCTCCCACCCCACGCCTCCACTCCCACCATTCCTCTCTCTCTTCCTCTCTTCCTCTCTCTCTCTCTTCCTCTCTCTCTCTTCCTCTCTTCCTCTCTCTCTCTTCCTCTCTCTCTTCCTCTCTCTCTCTTCCTCTCTCTCTTTCTTCTCTCTCTTCCTCTCTCTCTCTTCCTCTCTTTCTCTCTTCCTCTCTCTCTTCCTCTCTCTCTCTTTTCCTCTCTATCTCTTCCTCTCCCTCTCTCTTCCTCTCTCTCTTTTTTCTCTCTCTTTTCCTCTCTCTCTCTTCCTCTCTCTCTCTTCCTCTCCCTCTCTTCCTCTCTCGCTTCCTCTCTCTCTCTCTCTTCCTCTTTCTCTTCCTCTCTCTCTTCCCCTCTCTCTCTTTCTTCGCTCTCTCTCGCTTCCTCTCTCTCTCTCTCCCTCTCTCTTTCTCTTTCTCTCTTCCTCTCTCTCTCCCTCTCTTTCTCTCTTCCTCTCTCTCTCTTTCTCTTCCTCTCTCTCTCTTCCTCTCTCTCTCTTTTCCTCTCTGTAAAGAACGGGATTTTTCCGGGTTTTTTATAATTCGATTATTGTACGGTGTTTTTGATTGGCTATGATTCGGGAGCCAATGATATGAAGGTTTGAATTAATCAAAGTTTGAATTAGAGGAAAAATTGTTCACTCACTCAAAAATTCTGTGTCAGGCTGGTGTGCCCGTGGAGCAGTGTGTGTGTGTAGGCCAGGAAAGAACAAAAAGTTAAAAGAAGTAAAGAAGAAGAAAATAAAGTTAACGTTGAAACATAAAGAGGAAGAAAGCACTGTGAGCTTATCAAGGTGTTATAGGTTCGGTGGGACTTTCTCTCTGGAAGTGGATTAATTTGTTTGTGCTGTAAAAATTACAGGTATTTATAATGTTTTTATGATTGTAAAAAGGCGGATAAGTATATATTTTTGTATTGCAGTTGTGTATTGGAAGGTGGTGAGCTGTTGTCCACTGAGATGGAATATTGGATTTTCATTGATGTAAAAATATTATTAATTACGTGGGGCGATAGTTGTAGGGTAGTAGATAATGAAGTATGAATGAAATGCGTGAGCTTGGTTAATAGTAATTTTCATTCATGAAGTGATTACCTGGATATGAATAATAGTGGTGGAGACGGAAAGTGATGATCGCATACGAAACGGAAGTAAACAGTGATGGAACAAAGGGAGGTGAGCAAAGGGTGAAACTAAAGAAGAGTAAATAATTTATCCGAGTCAGAGAATTGACATTTGTATATATATATATATATGTCGTATAGCGGCCTACTTGGAGGCGAGAGGCCTACTCAGGAGCGGCTGTGGCTCCGTGCTGTCCAGGTGGGGACAGGAGAGAGATTGGAGGAAACGTGTGAGAGACATCGGAGAGGGTCAGCTTTACGCCCTTCGCTTGACCAAAGACTACGTTGTCTACTTCGGGTGGACTGGAGTTAACGAACGCTCCTCCGCCCGTCGACGTGCATTCTCGTATTGAATCGTCTCTGGCGTCTAGTGCCAGCTTGTGTGAGAACGGCTAAAACAGGTACAGTGTTTTCGTTCTATTTGTGTTGGCCAGGACAAGCAATTGCCTGACGTCGTTTATCCTAGCTCGGTCGTTCAGTTGTGGCGTGATCAAACCAGTGTGGTTCTTTGTTTGTATATGAAGTTTAAAGGAATTACGTTTATCTGTATGAAAGAATTTGTGTGAAAGATTGATGAGAATTATTGTTGATTATTTATATAAATTTTGAGAACGTGGAACGGATATCTGGTGTCGGTGTTTGTTGTGTTGAGAAGAGTCCGTACGTTTGTGGGTGTGGTAGTTAACAGAGAGTCCAGCACGCACGTTTAATTCGTTTAGGAGTCAGATATATTTTGCATACACACGCACTAAATATCCGCCCGTTACACTCTCTCTCTATTCCTCTCTCTCTTCCTCTCTCTCTCTCTTTCCCTCTCTCTCTCTCTCTTTCTCTCTCTTCCTCTCTCTCTCTTTCCCTCTCTCTCTCTCTTCCTCGCTCTCTCTATTCCTCTCTCTCTTCCTCTCTCTCTCTTCCTCTCTCTCTTCCTTTCTCTCTTTCTCTCTCTCTTCCTCTCTCTCTCTTTCCCTCTCTCTCTTCCTCGCTCTCTCTCTTCCTTTCTCTCTCTCTTCCTCTCTCTCTCTCTTTCTCTCTCTTCCTCTCTCTCTCTCTCTTTCTTCTCTCTCTCTCTTCCTCTCTCTCTCTCTCCCCTCTTTTTTTTTTCTCTCTTTCTTGTTTTCCCCTCTCCTCCCTTCGCTCAACCCTCCGTCCCACTTTTCTGTACTACCATGTAATATCTGTGCCCTGCTACAAGGTTTATGGGGAAACTTTGATAACGACAAGCATCAGCATGAAGTAGAGAGTGATATATTGCTGTCCTCTTTAGCGGGTTCATTTGGAGACGAGGTCTACTCCAGAATCAAAACAACACTGGGTAGGTCAATTTGAAACAGCTTTAATCTTCACACCAGCTGGGTCGATGTTTTTACAAATGAGACATTGTTTGAAAGCAAACCGAGTCCTCTCTATTTTTTCTGTAAGCTTTCTTTTGTTATAGTGCGCATATCTGATTTTGGAGTTATTGTCCGCTATACAAGTAATGCCCATTTCAGAACTTTTTTCGACCCATCGCTCTTACTCCATTGCCTTCACTCTAGAGATCCGACATATTTAAATGTTTGAAAATAGAGAGGATGCTTTCAAGGACTGTAAACTACATGCACATAAGTAAAACCGATTATGCATGCGAGCCCTCCCAAAAAGGCATAATGTATGTGTTGTGTGCAATTTTTAAGTCTATGAGTAGGTTCAGAAGTAGGCGGTTCTCATCTAGTGATCGCACAGAAAACTTATCATATTCTATATATGTCTGGACAGCGATCTGGTACTCCATTATTATGCTTGAAAGCATTCAAAAACTTCAGGCCGGTATAAAACGTTAATTGCGCTAAGAGATCCGTAGGATCTCATCTTTGATATGATGATGATAATCATTATTGTCAGGGTGGCGACGTGGTGATCGTCCTTAACGCTGATGCAATAGGACGTTAAGCTTCGTTGTTCCTCCTGGCCCCCATTACCAAAGAATCTGACCCTTGCTGTAAAGAACCGTCGATATCGGTACTTAAAAAACAGTAATCATGACAATGGTTATATCGGCAGGCTAGAGACGACATTTTCTAATCAGGATGTCAAACCCGTTTTCCTCTCAAAATTATTTTGAGCGTTAGCGCAATAAGTTAATAAAATGTTCGAGCTTCTTCCAAATCCTTAGTTTTTTTTTGCAGGTAGTGTACAATGGCGAGAGAGAGAGAGAGAGAGAGAGAGAGAGAGAGAGAGAGAGAGAGAGAGAGAGACAGACAGACAGACAGACAGACAGACAGACAGACAGACAGACAGACAGACAGACAGACAAACAGATAGACAGACAGATAGACAGAGACAGAGAGAGACTTCAGCATTTGTTATATTATTAATTATTAAATTAACTCAGAACTATTTAAAAAGTACGAATAATCATCCATACTGGCTAATCGCGTTTAATGTCCAAGAAAGATAACTTCTTTACTGCTTGTATTCTACAAGGAGCCAGTGTGAATAGTTTTGTGCCTTTTAAATGCTTGTCTGCCATGTTCCGTTTGGTCATGTTTCGTGCAGCATTTCGTTCCAATGTTTACATTTAATTATTCTCAGAAGACGATGCTTTGTATTATATTTCTTCCTCATAATTTCTGAATAAATTGTCAAAATGTGTGTGTGTGTGTGTGTGTGTGTGTGTGTGTGTGTGTGTGTGTGTGTGTGTGTGTGGGTGTGTGTGTGTGTGTGTAAGAGAGAGAGAGAGAGAGAGAGAGAGAGAGAGGGGAATATTTAATAAATAATTGCTTTGATTGATGATATGATTGATTCATTTGTTGTACTACTAATTTTTTGCCGTATTAGTACTCTGTTGATATTGCTTTGTGTACACACATACAAACACATACCCACCCATCCATCCACCCACCCCAAACTCCCCTCCTCCCACACACACATTTTTACTGAGATACGCATGCTTATTCTCTCTCTTTCTCTTTCTTTCTCTCTCTTTCTCTTTCTTTCTCTCTCTCTCTCTCTCTCTCTCTCTCTCACACATACACATACACACACACTCTCAAACGTAAGCTTATTATCTCTCCATCTCTCTCACAAACACACACACACACTGAAACGTAAGCTTACTCTCTCTACTCTCTCTCTCTCTCTCTCTCTCTCTCTCTCTCTCTATCTCTCTCACACATACACACACCCAAACACAGATACGCAAGCTTATTCTCTCCTTCTCCCTCTCTCTTTCTCTCTCTTTGTCCGTCAAACACACACACACACACACACACACACACAAATGTGCAGAGTGAAAAAAAGCAAACAGACTAGAACTGATAACGTATGTTTGCTTTTATAAGCACGTCTTCTTTACAATTCTGCCAGTAACAAACCGTCTCACAATGATCAGTCATATCACAGCATCATGGTAATAAAGGCATCTCAGTCAGTCAGCTAGCAGCAGCGTCATCCAAACAGCTCAGCCTACAGCTATAATACTGATGTCACGTCTCTCATCCTGTCCTCTAACAACTGCTCAGTCATCTCCACCTATCCATTACCACCGTTATCACACATCCACTGGCATTGTTATCAGACATCTTAAATAATCCCCTGGCAATGTTATCAGACATCTTAGCTAGTCCACTGACATTGTTATCAGACATTTTGACTAGCCACCTTGTCATTAGACCTTAACTAATCCAATGATACTGTGTAATAAGAAGATATCATAACTAATCCATTGACATTGTCATCAGACATCTTAACTAACCACTGACATTGTTATCAGACATCTTAACCAGTCCACTGACATTTTTAACAGACATCTAAACCAGTCCACTGACATTGTTAACAGACATCTTAATTACTCCACTGACATCGTTATTAGAAACATCCATTGACATTGTAATCGGACATCGTAACCAGTCCACTAAAATTGTTATTAGGTATCTTAACCAGTCCACTGACATTGTTGTTAGACATCTTAACCAGTCAACTGATGTTGTTATCAGGCATCTTAACTAGTCCACTGAGTGTTACATTGTAATCAGAAACCTCAAACTGCCCATTAATACTAATAGCAGACAATCCATATTATTAACTAACATTGTAATTAGACATCTCATCCTACCCTCTAAATGTATTATCAGACAGTTCAAGCTATCCACTAACATTATCATTAGACATCTCAAGCTATCCGCTAACATTATCATTAGACATCTCAAGCTATCCGCTAACATTATCATTAGACATTTCAAGCTATCCGCTAACATTATCATTTAACATCTCACACTATCCGCTAACATTATCATTAGACATTTCAAGCTATCTGCTAACATTATCATTAAACATCTCAAGCTATCCGCTAACATTATCATTTTACATCTCAAGCTATCTGCTAACATTATCATTATACATCTCAAGCTATCCGCTAACATTATCATTAGACATCTCAAGCTATTCGCTAACATTATCATTAGACATCTCAAGCTATCCGCTAACATTATCATTAGGCATCTCAAACTATCCGCTAATATTATTATTAGACATCTCAAGCTATTAGCTAACATTATCATTAGACATCTCAAGCTATCCACTAACATTATCATTAGACATCTCAAGCTATCCGCTAACATTATCATTAGACATCTCAAGCTATCCGCTAACATTATCATCATCTTATCCTATCCACTAACATTATAATCAGACATGTCAAGAAACCCGCTAACCTTATCTTCCGACACCTCAGCCTATAAGTTACGAATAGGTCTATCGATGTACGAAATCCCAACCTATCCACGAACCAGTTACATCATTATAATTGTTATCAGACACTATCATCAAAGCAAATTTCTTATTGTTTTTTTTTTTTAAGCGTTAATGTTGTCAAGGATTTATTCATGATGTTTCGGTGACAATTTTGGAATACCGAAGTCTGTTGAAGATTTCTGAGATGGGTGTCACGTCGGCAGCTGTTGAATGTTGCCCATATCTGGGGAATAGTGATTACCGACTGATTTTTGTTCATGGGCGACCATTCTGTTTCTAGTGGTGCGGATGTTTGCCGACTGTTGTCAAAGTGAGCTGCCGAAGGTTGCCAGGATTTTAAGCAGGTTGCCATGAAGTGCCAAAAGTTTGCCGACAGGTTTTGAACGGCTCGCTGACAGTTGCAGAAGTTTGCGGAATGTTGCCGAAGGCTATGGGACGTTGCTGACGACAGTTGACTGGGACGTTGCTGACGACAGTTGACTGGCTGTCACTGCAGATCTTGGCTGTGGAACAGCGCTGCCCGGCGGTCAGTGGAGAGGTCAGCACAGTCGACACACACACACTCCTCTATCCGCCGATACTGTACTGTGATGGGTGGCCGTCCGTCCACACTCAGCAACTCCGTCTGCACACACACACACACATACGCACGCACCCACATATCTGTAATTAGTTAGGTAGTCATTGCTTATAGAGTCCAGCGGACTGCAAAGAGCCGAATCAGGACCACAACTTAGTTGAAAGAGGATCCCCCCCTTCTCCCTCCTCGCACCCCCCCCCCCTCACCCCGATCCGTATAAACACAGGCGTAAAAGAGATCGGCTGAAACAACCCTAATGGTAACACTGAAGGCACTCAACCAGCCGGTCGCTTTACAATAAAGGCATCCTAGTATGCAAGGGATTCTGAGAATGTTCTCTAATTTATCGAACCCCCGTTTACAAAACCAAAATAGAATATAAAGATCACTATAAAATATTAACAAAACACATACATATAAAATGCTTACATTGCTAAATAATTATACCATAGAAAGCCTTAGTGACCATTTGGGCAGAAAGAATCCAATATCACCAAGCTGACCCAACAGACCCCATACACAAATGAGTTTTGGGAGAGTTTCCAAGAAAAAACGTAGGTGATTGGTCTAGCAAAGAAGATAATAGATTGATAGAACAGATTGGGAACGAGAAAGAACAAATGAAAATGACAGAAACAGTGGGAATGTAAAGCACTAAATTTCCACAAAGTGGGGATACTATTTATACAGAAAACCCCGGCACCCCAACGGGAGGGGAGGGGGGGGAACATCAGTAATGAATACACACATAAGTGAGACACACACACACAAACAAGCCACACACACAAACACACATACACAAGTGATGCACACACATACATACATTCAACAAGCCTTACCCGCTCCTGGCGCAAACTGAGACTTCCAAGGGTACAACAAGATCATCCCCCTCCCCATTACCACCACTCCAACACTAACATCATCATCACCACCATCTTGACATCACCACCATCACCGCCACAACAATAACGTTATTATTATTATTATTAATAATATCACCATTTTTCCTCATCGTCATCATCATCATCATCATCATCATCATCATCATCATTATCAACATCATCATCACCACCACCATTAGCCATCAGTATTAACTACACATTGCCGGTGGCGCTGCATAAAGAGGGATATTGACGATGGCCACTACAGCATCAATGTCATCATCATCATCATCATCATCATCTTCACCATCATCATCATCATTATCACGACAAATACCACAACTATCAGAACTAACCACATCTTGACCTAACCTGATGCAGGCTAGTGTTGCCGATTGCGCAGCAGCAAGAGGAATATTGACGATGACCACTACATCATCATCATCATTATCATCGTCGTCGTCGTCGTCATCATCATCATCAACATCATCATCATCGTCTCAACAACGTCATCATCATCATCAACGTCGTCATCATCATCATCATCATCATAACGTCATCATCATCATCGTCAACAACGTCATCATCATTATCAACGTCATCATCATCATCATCGTCGTCGTCAACAACGTCATCATCATCATCATCATCATCATCATCAACGTCATCATCATCATCACCACCACCACCACCTCCACGACAACCACCACACCCATCAGTACTAACCACACCCTGGCTTTACCTGGTGGAGGCTGGTGTTGCCGATAGCGCAGCAGCAGGACGAGTATTGGCGGCGGAAGAGAAGCAGCTCGCTGGGGTTGAGGGAGACGACGGGTGAGATTGCTGACGTCACTGTCTCGCGGCACTCGTTGGTGTGGATGGGGTGGGTCAGGTACCCGGGCACAATAAAGTGGATGGACCTGTGAGCCTGCATGATTGTGTACATTTTAAGTTGGAGTTTGCGATGGTCAGTATTAATGTTAACACATCGTGCGTTGGACTGTTAAACCAGATCTGGAAATAGCCTACCTTGAAACAGTTGGGAATCAGAAAGCGCCAAACGTTGGGGGGCCAGTCGCCATTCCTTAAGATGTATTATATATTTTCTACCATATTCGTTTGTTACTTTTTATTAAAAACTCAATTTATTTGTTTGTTTGCTTGAGGTATTCGTTCATGCATTCATTTATTATTATTCTTATTCTTATTCTTATTCTTATTATTATTATTATTATTATTATTATTATTATTATTATTATTATTATTATTATTATTATTTTTATTATTATTATTATTATTATTATTATTATTATTATTATTATTATTATTATTACTCAGGGTGTCGGATAGCGCAGTGGTTGGAGCACTCGCTACTGTGTCGCAAGTTAAGCACCGTCCAGTGCGGTTAGCACTTGGATGGGTGATCGCAAAACGTGTAGCGACAAATTACAACGTCCCCAGTTGACTCAACTGTTACTGAGTACCTACTCTCTTAAGGGTGGGGAAGGTAAAGCAGCGAGGGAGAGAGATGGGCATCACCCTCATTACGCTGGCCTAAGATAAGTGTGATCTCCAACATCACGCTCCCCTACGGCCCCAAGGCTATGGGACCACCACCACATTTTTTTAAAATCTATTATTACTCAAGGTCATTGGAGTCTATTTGTTGCTAAACATGTTTTGCTCAATATCTCCAAAACGGATTCAAGCGATTTTGTTGAGTTTGGGTATAAAGACTTCAAAGTATAAACCATTCTTTAATACTAGTTCGTTTTTCGGCCATTCTGTCAGTCGGACGGGTCCGTCGCTCCGAATTCTACTCTTTTTTTCCAAACAAACTTCTTGCTTTATCTCAAGAATATCCTATCCTATCCTATCCCATAACTCGGAGGTCGTAGGGGCACCACAGATGATCGTTTAACCAGCGTACTCCATCTTTCCCTGTCCTCAGCAACCCTGATTGTTTCGCTCAGTGTCAAACCAGTCCATTCTTGAATGTTGTCCTCCCACCTCTTTTTCGGTCTCTCTCTTCTTCTATCTCCTTGCACTGTGCCTTGCAGGATGGTCTTTGCAAGACCTGATGATCGGGTGACGTGGCCATACCATCGGAGTTTCCGTTTTTTCACTACTGTGAGCAGGTCATCGTGTTGTCCAATGGCTTGTGTGATGGTCTTCGTCGTTGTGCTGGGTATAGGAAATGCCCAGAAGTCTTCTGTAGCACCTCATCTCCATGCTTTGTATTCTTCGTTGGAGATCTGCTGTGAGGGTCCATGTTTCGCAAGCATATAGGAAGATGGAGATGACAAGGGAGCGCAGCAGCCTTACCTTGGAATGTAGACTGATGGTCCTGTCTTTCCAAATTGGCTTCAACCTCGCCAGGGCAGCAGTTGTTTGTGCGATCCTGGAGAGGACTTCCTGTCGGGACCCATTGTCTGATACAATGACTCCTAAATATTTGAAGCTATGCACTGTGTCGAGGGATTGGCCTTGGACTTTGATGTCCATGTTGATGCCATTGGTGTTGTTGGTCATTATTTTGGTCTTCTCTGCACTTATTTCCATTCCATAGGCTCTGGAGGTGGTGTCAAGCCTCTGTATCAGCTGTTCAAGTTCTTGCTCAAGAATAACTGAACCGATATTCATCATGTTTTCTTTACGGCTACTTTAACTACTGCTATGTCAGTCGTACTTGTACTTTTCCTAAGGTCAAGGTCGGCGTTCTTCACCATTTTTAAACACGTTTTGCGCCGTTTTCTAAACAAAAAAAATTGCTGACCTCATTTTGGTAATTGCTTAAACGTTTGCTGGCAGGCAGTTTAGATAGTGGCTTATCATTTCATGTTTTCCTTTTGCCTTCGTTAGGATAAAGCCGTGTCTCAAACGACCGAGGAAATTAATACTTTTGAAAAAGCATATTTTTCCGGCCAAGTGTATGAATGTCTGGAAATACATTTGAATGGATTGCCATCTTGTTTTCCTTGTTGTTGTTATTGGTCTAAGAAGACCTTACATGAAATAAACAAGGAACGTGTGAGCCTGGAGGCAGAAAGAAAAACATCACTATGTGTAATAAAGGTAAACATATAAACCAATCACGGGAGCCAGCGAGTGCCATTTAAAGGAGACCTCTTTGTCTCCATCATTCATCCAATGCATGTAAAACCATACGTCATTGGCAAGATCTGTGTCCCACTGGCTATACAATATTGTTGTGGATTTTACCCTACGCATGTAATTTTTGTAAACATGTGATCATACCCATGTAATATTACTCCTGTGGCTACCTTCAAACCAATAAAACCAGCCTAAATTTTTTTAAAAGTATGTTTAAATTACAATAATTATAGCTTTTATTCCAACTCTAGTTTGTCCAGGTTTTTCCTTTTTTACTACAAAATTGGATATATTTAGATTGAACCCAAGTCTTCACTTCGTCCAGACAAATCTACAACGAAGAATATAAAGCACGGAGACGAGGTGCTGCTATAGAAGACTTCTGGGCATTTCCTATACCCAGCACATCACCAACAACGAAGTCCGACAGACCATCACACATGCCATTGGACAACACGATGACATGCTCACAGTGTTGAAGAAACGGAAACTCCGATGGTATGGCTACGTCACCAGAGCATCAGGCCTTGCAAAGATCATCTTGCAAGGCACGGTGCAAGGAGGCAGAAGAAGAGGGAGACAGAAAAAGAGATGGGAGGACGACATTCGAGAATGGACTGGCTTGACACCGAGCGAAGCCATATATGAGGGTTGCTGAGGACAGAGAAAGATAGAGTACGCTGGTGAAACGATCATCTGTGGTGCCCCAACGGCCTTCGAGTTGCGGGATAGGATAGGATAGGATATATTTTCTTGTAAATTAAATAAAGTTTTGGATTTGGGAAGAAACAAAGAAACGTATCATTTTCGTTTCATTTTTTGATCTTACCTTCAAACAAGCTCCATTAGTCAGAAGACTGGCACCGCCCTGTGGCGCTACGTATACCATCACCAAGATGCAGGATAACACAAGGGAGGTAACAGGGGTGGAAGCCATGTTTATGACGTTAATGTGACGTCGGCTGGTGATATCTGCGTCAGCAATGACGACTGCTTTTGCTGACGTCTAGTATCCTGCTGTGTGTAAATAAATAAATAAATAGATGAATACATTAATAGAAAGGTCAATTAATTCTTTCATGAATTAACCAAACGCCAGTCAATCTTTCAAATCTACCAATCATCTGATTAGAAAGACAGGGACAAAGGAACATGTCTTTAACGTCACACATTCAGACGTCGTTAAACTGAACAACGCTAAGCATTATTTATTTATTTATTTATTTATTTGTGTGTTTACTTTAGCGGACAATGCTCCAAAATACGAAGGAAACAACTCTGCCCGCATGTTTCGCCCAGAGTTGTCTAACGTTAGGCGGACATTCTTCGCAAACGAACACAGTTCCTCGCCTACAATGTCTGTTCTGTCCTCCATCAAATCTTCCGGATCAACCGAAAGGTTGATTTCAGTTGCAATCCTAGCTGGCTCCGCAATTTCGACCTTGCACTGTCAGGCAACCATCACCCCATTTTCCCGTAGAAAAGCTTGCAGCTTGTGGTAGTTTTCCTAGTGTTCCGAGACCAGATGTAGGCCCGGATAACTCTAGGTAACTAAAAACAAAACAAAAGGACAAGTTATCTCCCATTTCCAAACAAGTCCTGTTTTTCTAGATCTATCGTCTCCCTTCATTTTTTCAGACTCCATTATCAGCATCACTATCTTCAACGTCATCAGGATCAATACGGAACTAGTAAGTTAGAAACCCACCAGTATTAACCACCTCAGTGCTTTTACCAAATACAAATTACAGTAACTGTAATGCAATAAAATTAAATTAAAACTTTAAATAAAAGTGCAAAAAAAACAAAACTAAATACATAACAATTTTAAAAATAATTAAATAATATTGAATAAAATTAAACTGCTAAAAAATTAAGAAGAAGAAGAAGAAGAAGAAGAAGAAGAAGAAGAAGAAGAAGAAGAAGAAGAAGAAGTAGAAGAAGAAGAAGAAGATGATGATGATGATGATGATGATGATGATGATGATGATGATGATGATGATGATGATGATGATGAAGAAGAAGAAGAAGAAGAAGAAGAAGAAGAAGATGATGATGATGATGATGATGATGATGATGATGATGATGATGATGATGATGATGATGATGATGATGATGATGATGATGATGATAATGATAATGATAAATATAAAACAAAACGAATTTTAAAAAAAATTGTGCAAAAATGTTTTTATTAAATGTAAATACAATTAAAAAACATTGAATTAAAATAAACTACTACAAAAATGTAATGAAAATAATATAATGCAAAACGATTTAATAAAAACTACTATCTTAAAAGAAAATAGAAATTTAAAATAAGACTTAAATATCAAAAAGTTAAATAAAACTTAAAACTAGAAACATAAAATAAAATTCCGCACTGCTTCGTTGTATTGTGTTGAACCTTTTTACCCGCTCAACCATATTATCATCAATAAAACCTTACTGTTTGAAGGCCCAAAACTGCAGACAGCGGGCCCTGGTTGTAGCTGCAGTAGTGGTCAGCGAGTACGTGATGCAGTTTCCTCTTACCGGTCAGCAGTCTCTCCACCTGTCTGATCAACAGCACAAAGTGACCACAGCTTGCAGCGGACCTCCTTAAATACTAAGCAAAAAAAAAATCTCTACACATGTCGCGAAAACCAGCCATCTTAAAGCGATTGTGATGTTGTTGTTCGGTCCCTTGTTGTTGGGTTTGTTTGTTTGTTTTTTTCCCTAGGTAGTAGATAGTATGATGATAAAGGGTTTATCAATTAACAATATTCAGGTGAACGTCCTCATAACACTAGATAGTATGATGATAAAGGGTTTATCAAACCACTTTATTCAGGGAAAAGCCCTCATAACACTAGATAGTATGATGATAAAGGGTTTATCAAACCACATTATTCAGGGGAAAACCCTCATAACACTAGTATGATAATAAAGGGTTTATCAAACCACATTATTCAGGGGAAAACCCTCATAACACTAGTATGATAATAAAGGGTTTATCAAACCACATTATTCAGGGGAAAGCCCTCATAACACTATATAGTATGATGATAAAGGGTTTATCAAACCACATTATTCAGGGGAAAGCCCTCATAACACTAGATAGTATGATGATAAAGGGTTTATCAAACCACATTATTCAGGGGAAATCCCCCATATCATTAGAAAGTATGATGATAAAGGGTTTATCAAACCACATTATTGAGGGAAAAGCCCCCATAACACTAGATAGTATGATGATAAAGGGTTTATCAATTAACAATATTCAGGTGAACGTCCTCATAACACTAGATAGTATGATGATAAAGGGTTAATCAATTAACAATATTCAGGTGAACGTCCTCATAACACTAGATAGTATGATGATAAAGGGTTTATCAAACCACATTATTCAGGGAAAAGCCCTCATAACACTAGATAGTATGATGATAAAGGGTTTACCAAACCACATTATTCAGCGGAAAACCCTCATAACACTAGTATGATAATAAAGGGTTTATCAAACCACATTATTCAGGGGAAAGCCCTCATAACACTAGATAGTATGATGATAAAGGGTTTATCAAACCACATTATTCAGGGGAAAGCCCTCATAACACTAGATAGTATGATGATAAAGGGTTTATCAAACCACATTATTCAGGGGAAAGCCCCCATAACACTAGATAGTATGATGATAAAGGGTTTATCAAACCACATTATTGAGGGGAAAGCCCCCATAACACTAGATAGTATGGTGATAAAGGGTTTATCAAACCACATTATTGAGGGGAAAGCCCCCATAACACTAGATAGTGTGATGATAAAGGGTTTATCAAACCACATTATTGAGGGGAAAGCCCCCATAACACTAGATAGTATGGTGATAAAGGGTTTATCGGTTCACATTATTTAGTGGAAAGCTTTCATATAAACCTGTAAACAACTTCAATAACTAAGGCAACTGGATCTCAGAGAGGGTCATGGGAGGTCACTGGAGACCACAGTGGTCGGCCCTTCTTAGCCAGAGCAATTCAATTCAATTCAATTCAACAAATCTGTATTACCGCGTCAAGGAACACCTTGGAGCTTATGATAGCTATGCTGTCAGAGTGTGTGGATTCCACGCATAGTGTATTTGCGTGCGCCTGTATCAATTAATATATGTACTTAATTCAAAGGAGTTCAGTCACGTACTGCTTATAGCAGACGCTCCTTACAACTCTCCGGCACGACGTTTTTCGATTAAAATTTCGCAAAAATCAAACACAAAAGATGTATGAATTTATAAGCAAGTAGACAACTCTTAGCTGGAATTTTGTTTACTTAATTTTTTTTTAAATTTTTGATATATAGATCTAGGGCTTAGTGCCACTTTAAGTAGTCAACATCTCGCTCCTACTCACTGTCACTAGCGACCACTTTAACCGGCCATCGTCTTAAAGAGTAATTGTCTGAGTTGACCACTAGCTTACAGGTTCACAATCTGATAGGCCTAAGAGCCGTACGTCACGTCACGTTGACTACGAAATATCATCATCATCATCATCATGATCATCATCATGATCATCATCATCATCATCATCATCATCATCATCATCATCATCATCATCATCAAAAAGATAATGGTCATATTATTAATGACTATAGGCAAAAAGGTAAAAGGTGTTTCCGTACTCTTTCAGTCGTTGGGGATAGAGGCCTTTGGGACCTCTCTTTCTCTCTTCTTTAGTCCAGCTTTATGAAGGCGGCGCCTATCATCTCCTCTCCCTCGCTGCTTTACCTTCCCCGGCCAGTTCTAAACAGATCCAGGTACAACCCATTCACAGCTGGGAGGAACAGGATGTGCCGTTCGCTTGCTTCAATCTTTTTTGTGTAGTTTGATAGCTAGTTGCCTTCAAGGGGCGGTCACCCATCCAAGTACTAATCCCGCCCGACGTGGCTTAACATGAAACAATGCTAGCGTGTGCCCACACCACTGCACCGCCCTATTTCACTACTACTACTACTACTACTACTACTACTACTACTACTACTACTACTACTACTCACCCGATGCTCCTCTATTCAGACTCCTTCAAGGAGTCTGACAGAGCCTAGGCCAGGAGAGGTTTAACCAGTCATGGCAGCAACTGGCACACTCTGCTAGATACCTTAAAGGAGTAGTAGTAGTAGTAGTAGTAGTAGTAGTAGTAGTAGTAGTAGTAGTAGTAGTAGTAGTAGTAGTAGTAGTAGTGAGCACTGCTTTGTATACGCTTGAAGCTCTATAGTCACGGGAAAAGCGCAATTTCACTGCAGTGAACTCCTCAAAATAGAAAAATGTAAGTTTCGTCTCCTCAAACTGTATTAGTTTCTAGGTCAACTGTCTTTTACGAACCGTTTGAGAATATTTTTGAACCGTTTGTTGACGCCGGATAGTGTCCTTACTTGGTTTCATGCAATTTAAGAATCCAACAAGGCAATTGGGTTTTTGAGACGGAAAGAGCGGAATATTGTAGAGCCACATTCTGTATATATTTACAGTGAAATTGCGCTTTTTCCGTCACTATGCTCACTACTACTACTACTACTACTACTACTACTACTACTACTACTACTACTACTACTACTACTACTACTACTACTACTACTACTACTACTACTACTACTACTACTACTACTACTACTACTACTACTACTACTACTACTACTACTACTACTACTACTACTACTACTACTACTACTACTACTACTACTACTACTACTACTACTACTACTACTACTACTACTACTACTACTACTACTACTACTACTACTACTACTACTACTACTACTACTACTACTACTACTACTACTACTACTACTACTACTACTACTACTACTACTACTACTACTACTACTACTACTACTACTACTACTACTACTACTACTACTACTACTACTACTACTACTACTACTACTACTACTACTACTACTACTACTACTACTACTACTACTACTACTACTACTACTACTACTACTACTACTACTACTACTACTACTACTACTACTACTACTACTACTACTACTACTACTACTACTACTACTACTACTACTACTACTACTACTACTACTACTACTACTACTACTACTACTACTACTACTACTACTACTACTACTACTCCTTTAAGGTATCTAGCAGAGTGTGCCAGTTGCTGCCATGACTGGTTAAACCTCTCCTGGCCTAGGCTCTGTCAGACTCCTTAAAGTAGTCTGAATAGATGTGTATCGGGTGCACTACTACTACTACTACTACTACTACTACTACTACTACTACTACTACTACTACTACTACTACTACTAATAATAATAATAATAATAATAATAATAATAATAATAATAATAATAATAATAATAATAATAATAATAGTGTATTTTGATTACGAGCAAAATCAGACTGCCTATTTATTTATTTCATCGTTCTTGTAGTGCGCTTTTCCGGCTCAACAGCTGCTCAAGGCGCTGGCCGATGCAGGATATTAATCAAGCCTCCCGATGCGCCCACTTGCAGCCTTTGGGCGCATCGCCTGACGCCTGGACAACAAAGCACAATCCGGGGAAAATGAGAAGGGACCTTTATGCTTGCTGGGCGACCGTCTCTAGGACATGAGCATCAGGATCTTTAAAGTCCGTGCAATGAAATGCGTGCCTGCACAGACGAGACCTCAGTTTATACTCTCATCCGAAGGAGTAGGGGCGCAGTGTCTCAAGGTCAGACTGAACCGTTTGTTGTAAACTGTAAACTGCTGGCCTGACAAGGTTGAAGCCCATTTGGAAAGACAGTATCATCAGTCTACATTCCAAGGTAAGGCTGCGGCGCTCCCTTGTCATCTCCATCTTCCTATACACTTGCGAAACATGGACCCTCACAGCAGATCTACCAGAAGAATACAAAGCATGGAGATCAAGGTGCTACAGAAGACTTCTGGGCATTTCCTATACTCAGCACATCACCAACAACGAAGTCCGACAGACCATCACAAAAGCCACTGGATAACATGATGACATGCTCACAGTGGTGAAGAAACGGAATCTCCGATGGAACGCCCACGTCACCAAAGCATCAGGCCTTGCAAAGACCATCCTGCGAGGCACGGTGCAAGGAGGCAGAAGATGAGGGAGACAGAAAAAGAGGTGGGAGGACAACATTCGAGAATGGCTTGACACTGAGCGAAGCCATGAGGATTACAGAGGACAACAAAAGATGGAGAACGCTGGGTAAACGATCATCTGTGCTGCCCCAACGACCTCCGAATTACGGGATAGGATAGGATAGGATAGCATAGGTAAACTGTGTTTATCTTTAACATTACAAACACAGTGACGTTAGCCAGTAACATGATGCGGGCTTGCAGAAAACAAAGGGAATATTCACAGACTGGACAGAGAGTCAACAAACATCATTCTATCGTATTTATTTTCTATAAGCCAGTTTCCACAAAAAAGGCGATCTTGGCGCTAGCTGTGTTGTCAGAGATCTATTAAAATTATCAAGCACTAGTGGTTTTTGTACCCTGGCAAGCCAGGGTACACAGGTTGCTGTTTAAAATGTAGACAGAGAGACAACTGTTGTCTGCGAGTTTCATTTGGACGATGATACCTCCCCATATCCCCCTTGATACCTCACCATATTCCCCCCTCTGATATCGCCCCGTCCCCCCCCATGATGCCTCATCATACCCCCTTGATACCTCCCCGAACCCACTTGATACCTCCCCATAACCCCTTGATACCTTTCGTACCCCCCTTGTAACCTACCTGTACCCTCCGTTGATCGTTTCGCAGGTATGGATGAAAGGAATCGACCATCACCATACCCCCTTATATATACCCGTATCCCCGTTATGCCTACCCATGCCCCTTTAAACCTACCCGTAGCCCCCTTTTACCTACACGTACCACCTCATCCCGATCCTTGATAATAATAATAATAATAACAACAACAACAACAACAACAATAATAATAATAATAATAATAATAATAATAATAATAATAATAATAATAATAATAATAATAATAATAATAATAATAATATTAAATAATACAAATAGAAATCATAAAAAACGCCAAGGTTTTAAAATAAAATTTGATATAAGATATTATAATTATAATAATAATTATTATTATTATTAGTTTATAAATAATAATAATAAAAATAATAATAATAATAATAATAATAATAATAATAATAATAATAATAATAATAATAATAATAATAATAATAACGTACCACCCCATCCCGATCCTTGGTAATAATAATAATAATAATAATAATAATAATAATAATAATAATAATAATAATATTGAATATAGAATAATACAAATAGAAATCATAAACACCAAGGTTTTAAAAGAAAATGTGATATAAAATATAATATTATAAATAATAATAATAATAATAATAATAATAATAATAGTAATAATAGTAATAATAATAATAATAATAATAATAATAATAATAATAATAATAAAGGTAAAAAGCCAAAATTAAAAAGAAAAATATCCATATTGTAGTGGGAAAAAAAAACATTAAAAAAAATATGGCCCGCGACGGATTCGAACTTGGGTCGCCCTAAACGTTAGGCGAAGGCGTTACCAACTGAGCTATCATTGCTTCGTACAAAAGCAATAAATTTTTTGGTCTATATGGGAAAACATGCTGAAACCTCAATTTGATTTTTAATGGAAGCGCGCGGAATGAGGCTATTGCAGTTTGTGGACAATTTGTTTATTTATTTATCTCAGAAACGGTTAAACGTTCGGTAAGGAAATGTCGGCTATAACGATTTGGGTGGTTTTGAGCACACAGCAGGCCGATCAGCAGCACTCAGCACCTGGCCATATCAGCGTCCATAGGAGACAAACTTTATAGTAACGGCGAAGAAGGACTTCCGGCTAAGCAATTTATATATATAGATAGGTTGTGGGTAGCCGGATGCCCTCAACAGCTTCTCACACTCCGTTTGGAGTCAGCGTCGCTTCCGGGCCAGCTACCTCTATAACTTATTAGCAGCCTCATAGCGATCAAAGGTGGATTGGCTCCTCTCGCTATACCATCACGATTTCCACTTGTTGATCACGACGCCCAGTTATCTCTTTCTGTGCTACTAATTATGATAATGATGATGTTATTGAAGGCATCACCAACGCAGATAATGATGATAGTAGACCTCCATCACACGTTTCAACGCTAGGGATCATCGATGAACAGTCACTTCACCGTTGACATGATTTGTGTAAGCAGCCCTCAAACAGATGTGCGTTCTATTTTCCTTCAACACATCTCCCACATCCGTCCATGTCGTTCAGTAGATATCAAATGAAATGCTTCCAATGCCCTATTGTTGATAGGTGTTGGTAGGTGTTGATAGGTGTCCGTATGGCTTGAATGAATGAGACTGAGCCACAGACCTCCGCAAATAATTACAGCAGTGACACAGTTTCAGGTGGGTTTTGAATGGGTTAATGACTAAAGTGGCACCTAGTACATAATAGTACTTATTACCTTACACCCCGTAGTACCTAGTGCGGCTAGGTCTGGCGTCAGTGTGTAAACTAAATACAGTACTGGAGACTTGATGATGGGTGAAACAACATCTTAGTCCAGATAGGTGCTTGATTTGAGTATGTGCACAACTCGTGTGTGTGTGTGTGTGTGTGTGTGTATATGGGTATGTGGGTGTGCACTTGGGTGTGGGTATGTGTGTGTGTGTGTGTGTTTGTGTGTGTGTGTGCGTGTACGTGGCTAGGTAGAAACGAAGTTACTCTGACATACACTTGAAACTCTACGTACTTTCTTTTGAAGGCCCCGTTTTTTTTACGTCAAAATAGTGTTCCGTTAGGGTTAGGGCTATGTTAGGCTTAGGGTTACGTTAAGGGTTAGGGTTAGGGTTAGGGCTAGGGATAGCTTCAAAACATGGCAAAATGTCAAAATAATGTCAAAATGATGGAAAGTGTGTCAAAATAATGTATGTAGAGTTTCACGATAGTCATCACAACATCGTTTCTACAAAAATGTGTGTTTACACGGTGTTATCTGAACAAACCAGTGAACATCTACATAACTTGTTTTGACAGACCTACTTGTTTTGACGTCAGAACAATGATCCGTTAGGGTTAGGGCTGGGTTAGGGTTAGGGTTAGGCTTCGAACACTTAAAAGTACTTAAAAAGGGGGAGAAAATATGACCCATTGTCAGCACAACGTATGTGGCGTTTCAGGAAAGTCATGATAATACTGTGTAACTTCGGCTGTGTGTAGGTTTGTGGGTGCGAGTGAATTTATAACCAAATAGTAGATCTAATTTTTTAGCTTTTATTAGACATAATTATTTATATCATTTATTTTGGGCTATTTCGGTTTTGACCTCAGTCGCACTTTCAGTGAAGACTGCGATCTCCAATCGTTCTTGGGCTAACTAGGTTACAGCGACAGGTGGGGGAAGACAAAAAGGGGCGTGTTTGTTGTCATATTACATGTCAATCACGGCGCTAGAGTTAGGCCTACGTGAGAAATATAATGGCCAAGTCAAGGCTCGGTTGACTGTGGTTGCTAATTACTCCAATCACATTCCCATTTCGTGCACACAGATGGGAACGTCGAAGAAGAAGCAGACTCTGTGTGAGTGTGTGTAGGTGTGTGGGTACCCACAAAAGCGCACAAATGGGTAGCAGACCTTGTCTTTCTTAGTAACAAATGGGTTCATTTGCTTGGAACCCACTTTTTTCCAGGACCCCACTTTTTTCTAAGTGCGCGGGAGTGCTCTTTTAGTGCATGGGAGTGCAGTTGTAGTGCTTTTAAGTACACAGGAGTGCTCTATCCGGGACGGAGAACATACAGTCAATTTTAGGAGAAATTTGCAAGTATGTGGGTGTGTGGGGGTGTGTGTGTGTGGGCATGAAGAAACGACGTTCTGATGGCCAACACATGAAACTCCACATGGTTTCTTCTGACTTTTTTGGAAGGCCGTGCTGTTTTGACGTCAAAATAGTGCTCCGTTGAGTTAGAGCTGTTTTAGCATTAAGGTTAGGTTAAGGGTTAGGGTTTGGGTTAAGGGTTAGGAATAGCTTCAAAAATTTGAAAATGTCAAAATAATGTCAAAGAAATGGAAAGTGTGTCAAATTAATCCCTGTATTTTTTCACAACAATCATCAGAACGTCGTTTCTAAAAAAAATGTGTGTGTGTGTGTGTGTGTGTGTGTGTGGGTGGGTGGGTGGGTGGGTGTGTTAGCGTGCGTTTGTGTGCGATTCACTGTTCGTGCGGGTATGTGTGCATGTGCATAATCATTTAAACGCACAACAATGAAAAACCACATCTAAAATTTGAAGTAGGAATGTTTTAATGAGAAGCAAACTGTTTTCAGTCAGTCTTTTTTAATAACATATACAAATAACATATTCTAAACACTCAGCACCAGTATTTGATTATTTTGATGATTGATAGGTTATATTTGATGAGCACGATTCTTATGTACATGCATTGCATTTACCAAAAAAGTCAATGTGAAGAAGTGCAGACAAAAATAAATTGTCAACATTTCCCTTTTAACAGATTTCAAGAGTATTTTTTTAAAATTGTTTTTTAACAGCTTTCCAGGAGAAACACTTCTTTAAAAGCGGTCATCGTCAGCAGTAAAATCTACATCGTAAATGTGATCACCATTATCATCGATTCTTAGCAGTCGAGAGAAGGACAGAGACTATTTAACAAATTTAAAACAATAAAACGCTTAATTGTTTTCAAAATACACGTATCCACAAAGAAAGCAAACTTTCAAACTGACAGACACATACACATGGACATATGTACGCTCGCACGCACGCACGTACACAAACACGCACACACACACGCACACACACATACTTGCTCTCCCTTTCTAACTCTGCCTCACATACTTTTTCTAACACATATTAAACAGTATCATCATCTCACTGCAAAAAATAGTTACACAAACAAAAAAACACAAATACACAAAAAAAACAACTAAAAACAACTACAACAACAACCAAAGGCTCTCTCTCTCCCTTCTCTCTCTCTCTCTCTCTCTCTCTCTCTCTCTCTCTCTCTCTCTCTCCAGGTAAGCCTAAACACATTAAAAATATAACAATAACAAAAAACCCACGAAAACTTCAATTCAAATAGGCAGCTCATTCAAATAAACATTACAATTGACTATCACAAATGGAACAACTTGAACATACATCCTGATAAATAGCTTATATATAAAGCATGTAGTACATTGATGTGGAAACATCTTAACATACAGTATATCTATAAAAATCATAATTATATACATAGATAGATAGATAGATAGATAGATAGATAGATAGATAGATAGATAGATAGATAGATAGATAGATAGATAGATAGATAGATAGATAGATAGATAGATAGATAGATAGATAGATAGATAGATAGATAGATAGATAGATAGATAGATAGATAGATAGATAGATAGATAGATAGATAGATAGATAGATAGATAGATAGATAGATAGATAGATAGATAGATAGATAGATAGATAGATAGATAGATAGATAGATAGATAGATAGATAGATAGATAGATAGATAGATAGATAGATAGATAGATAGATAGATAGATAGATAGATAGATAGATAGATAGATAGATTTATTTATTTATTTATAGGTGTTTTTTGTTGTTGTTTTTTTACATGTCCAAATATAACATTAACCGGGGAAAAGAAAAGAAAATAAGCAACAAGGACAGAAACGAGAGATAAAGAAAAAGAGAGACAGAGAAAGACAGACACAGAGAAAGAGAGACAAACAGACAAACAGACAGAAAACATGACGGAGGCATAGACAGAGACAGACTAATGTAAACGGAAATATACTCCGTATAATAAAAGACTTGTATAATAAAGCAAAATCACAGGTACAGTGGAATGATACTCTTTCTGATTATTTTTCTTGTAAAACAGGTGTCAGACAAGGTGAAAATCTGTCTCCGTTATTGTTTGCTGTATTTTTGAATGATTTAAAAAGTTTTCTTGGTGAAAAACTAATTGGTCTAAGAACTGTTAAGCTTGCAGCATCGGATATTTTTCTTGATGATGACTATATTGAGACTCTGTATAAAATGTTTATTTTGCTTTATGCCGATGACACCGTAATTTTTTGTGAATCTTCTGCTGAATTACAGTCTTCTTTAGATGCCATGCATCAATATTGCACTAAATACAAATTAAAAGTCAATGCTGCTAAAACTAAGGTCGTTGTTTTTTCAAAAGGCAAAGTCAGAAATCTACCTAATGTATTTTACAATGGTGTTAAATTGGACGTGGTATATGATTTTCAGTATCTCGGAATTAAAATTAACTATAATGGTAGCTTTAAACCAGCCCAGAAAAATTTATATGATCGTGCCTCCAAAGCTATGTTTTCTCTTTTAAGAAAAATTAGAAAGCTTATGTTACCACTAGAAATTCAAATTGACCTGTTTGAGAAAACTATAGTTCCTATTCTGTTATATGGTTCAGAGATATGGTGTCCTCAAATGAGTGACTTTGCCACTAAACTGCAACTGCGTTTTTATAAACTAATTTTAAAGCTGGGTAAGTCTACTCCTTCTCAAATGATTTTTGGTGAATTAGGGCAAGTTCCTCTGGAGTTACAGGCAAAGCAAAGAATGCTAAATTTTTGTGTAAGCTTGTTCACCCTGATAACAGTAATAAATTGTCCAGCGTTATGTACACTTTTTTGTTTCACATTGATTTGCATAAAGGTTATAAATCTTCATTCCTCGATTCAGTGCGGAAAGAGTTAAATAATCTAGGACTTGGTAATTTTTGGTTAAATCAGGGGCTAACCAATGTTATGCCTTCTGCTTCAGTTTTTAAGTGTACAATTAAACAACGCCTACATGATCAGTTTATTCAAGGCTGGTTCGAGGAAATAAACAATAATGAATTTTACTATAATTATCGAATGTTTAAGCTACAATTTGAATTTGAAAAATATTTGCATGTTCTACCAACAAATCTTGCAATATCTGTTCTAAAGTTTAGGACACTTAACCACAGAATGCCAGTGCAGAGAGGCCGATATTTTAACATTCCTAGACACGAACGTGTATGTCAAAAATGTAATAGTGGCGATCTTGGTGATGAGTTTCATTATTTATTTTTGTGTTCACATTTTTGTAACTCGAGAAGAGATTTATTAAAATCATACTATTACAGATATCCCAATGCCATCAAATTTCAAGAATTATTGTCATCTAACAAAAAGTCAGAATTATTAAAGCTTGTAAGTCTAATGAAATTAATAATTAAACAAATGTAACGTTTTTATCCCATGTCAAAAATTAATATAGTTCTGATGTTGACAGGTTATGTGTAATAAAAATTATTCCAGTAGTTTGTCATTGATGTGTATAGGTTGAATTGTATTGTTAGTTATGATTCATAGTTGTCCCCAATCAAGTTCTTTTTTCTTCTTTTCCCCACTCCATACCTCCCCCTGCCACATCCCCCCCCACTCCACGCTATTCCGCTGTATAAATAAATAGTTTAAAATTTTTATTTTATTTTTTAATCTAAAATGTTAATTAATTATTGTGCATGTTTGTGTATATAATTTTAAACATGTCCATGTGCCCTTAATGGGTTTTTCTGGAATAAAATTTGCCTTGCCTTGACAGAGAGTGACACAGAGAGGCCAGAGAGAGAAAAAGAGAGTGAGTGAGAGAGAGAAAGAAAAAAAAACAGACAGAGAGAGAAACAGAGACAGGGAGGGAGCAAGAGACAGAGAGTGAGACAGACAGACACCGACAGACAGAGAGACACCGACAGACAGAGAGACACCGACAGAGAGACACAGACAGACATTACATTACATTATTATTGCTTTAGGTCCAGCGGAATCTTCCGAGCCAAATCAGGACCGGACCCTTGATCCGCATAAAAGATCTGCTGAAACAACCCTAGTTGTAAAACTGAAAGCTCTTCGCCAGCCAGTCACTTTACAATAAAGATATCCCACGCAGGGGACGCTGAGGCTGTACTCTAATTTATCGAAACCCCGTTTACAAAAACAAAATAGAATACAATCATCATTATATATTATGAACAAAACACATACATATAAAATGCCTACATTGCTAAATGTTAACATCCGGTCCTGATTTGGCTCGGAAGAGTCCGCTGGACCTAAAGCAACAATAAATCAATCAATGTTAACATCATAGGAAGCCCTAGTGACCACCTGGCAGCAAGCGTCCAATATTCCCAAGCTGATCCAACAGACCTCATACACAAATAAGGAGTTTTGTCCCGGAAGAGTTTTCAAGAAAATAGGTAGGTGACTGGTCTAGCGAAGAAGAAGATAGTATAGCAGATTGACAGAACAGAGCAGGAATGAGAAAGAGCAAATGAGAAAGACAGCGACAGTGGGAATTTAAAGCACTAAATTTCCAGAAAGTGGGGATACTATTTATACTGAAACCCCCGGCACCCCAACTGGGAAATACACACAGACAAAGAGGATAGAGAGGCACAAAAAGAGAGACAGGCAGCAAAATATAGGGGGACACGGAAAGAGAGAAAGTGAGAGAGAGACAGACAAAGAGAAAACTAGGGAAAGTGAGGCAGACCGAAACAGAAACAGAGACAGAAAAAGAGACAGTGATATACACAAACATAGAGAGCCCTAGACCGAGAGAACCAGAGAGGCAAGAAGCAGCCGACTACCATGTTTCAAAAAAGAGCAATCTAGCGATATTCTAGATCTAGATCTACATCTATGTATGTACAGGTGTATAGTCTAGATCTACGTCTGTGTGTATGTACATGTGAATAGTCTAGATCTAGATCTACGTCTGTGTGTATGTACTTGTGTATAGTCTAGATCTAGATCTACGTCTGTGTGTATGTACATGTGTATAGTTTAGATCTAGATCTACGTCTGTATGTTTGTACACGTGTATAATCTAGATCTAGATCTGTGTATGAACACGTGTATAGTCTAGATCTACGTCTGTGTGTATGTACACGTGTATAGTCTAGATCTAGATCTACATCTGTGTATGTACACGTTTATAGTCTAGATCTACGTCTGTGTGTATGTACATGTATATAGTCTAGATCTGGATCTACATCTGTGCGTAAGTACATGTGTATGTGTTTGTTTGTGTAAGTCTAAAAAAATCATTTTATCAATGAGAAGACTTTAAACAAATAAAATCTGAATCTCAAAAAAATCTAAATCTAGATATAAAATAAATTGCCCTCTCAGCAAAATTGGTTTTACAAAACAAACATTAACTGTTGATGCTGCAGAACACTTATTTTAAAATCCAGCATCGATGAAAACAAATGTAAATGATACGATACAAAACAAAACTGTAGCCGAGGGTGAAAATCTTTGCTTCAAACTGAGCATACCTTAGCCCATGTGACTGGTGTTCAATAAAGAAAGATGAGAAGAAGATGGAATATTCATCACTTAAGTGAGCACACTCTGTACACCATTACGTAGCTTAAGTACATGACGACAACTGGTCGCGGTGACGTCAAAAAAGCTGTCATCACGTCACCCAGCTGAAACGAAATCGTTGCATTGTAAGGAATTAGCAGTAGTTTGTCGTGATGCCATTCAATCATTAGGGCTTGCCAGGACGTCATCATTCGCTGGACTGAGTGTCGGAAGATGCCGCGTGTCGCAGCATGGCTATGGTGACGTCATAAGTGGGATTCTCAAAGCCGTCATCAATGTGGACGTTGTCGGAGCTGTTGTGCCTGGCGTACGTCACTTTTTGACCGTCCTCCTGTAGACGTTTATGTGGCACCCGATAGTCCTTCCGTCTGTGTTGAGAGAAAGGTCAAAGTATCAGACTGTGTGTGTATATGTGTGCATGCGTGGGTGTGTGTGTGTACGTGTGTATGTGTGTGTGTGAGTGAGACAGACAAACAGAGAGAGACAGAGAGAGAGAGTGAGAGAGAGAGAGAGAGAGAGAGAGAGAGAGAGAGAGAGAGAGAGAGAGAGAGAGAGAGGTGTCACAGCATTAGACAACGAAAACCCAAAGATGCACAGATACAGGATGTTCATAAGGAAAACCTGGATCCACGATTTCCCTCGGGTAATCCGAAATCTCACTGCATGTTACTTTGCCTTGTGACAATTATCTAGTTTAGGGAGTTGTTCCATGGTGTTGCTATGTCACGCACTAGGTACCTAGATGAAGTGAGAGCATGACAACTACAGTTTGGCATATAAGCAGCAGCCTGGCTTACCGTCTGAAGTAAAAGTAGATACTGATGACGGCGGTAATGATGAGAGCGAAGACCACCACACACGCTGCCACCATCAGCCCAGTCCACGTCGCAGCTGTTGACAACCAATCACCACCAAGGTTATATGAGCTGTACTTGTACAGCGCGATTTTCCAGCTCAAGGCGCTGGCCGCGAGAACAGAATCTAACCCCAACGACCCAAAGTACCAACTTGCCGCTTGATGCGCAAACTTTAACGCCTCAGACAACTGAGCTCCAATCCTGAATGACAAGAGTGGAAGGTTGGGGGCGGTGGATGGAGCGGTGCTTTCTGGGTGTGTTTGTTTTTTACCCCCGTTGGGGTGCCGGGGGTTTCAGTATAAATAGTATCCCCACTTTCTGGAAATTTAGTGCTTTAAATTCCCACTGTTGCTGTCTTCCTCATTTGCTCTTTCTCATTCCTGCTCTGTTCTATCAATCTGCTATACTATCTTCTTCTTCGCTAGACCAGTCACCTACCTTTTTTCTTGAAAACTCTTCCGGGACAAGACTCCCTATTTGCGTATGAGGTCTGTTGGATCAGCTTGGGAATATTGGACGCTTTCTGCCAGGTGGTCACTAGGGCTTCCTATGATGTTATTATTTAGCAATGTAGGCATTTTAAATGTATGTGTTTTGTTGATAATTTATAATGATGTTTGTATTCTATTTAGTTTTTGTAAACGGGGTTTCGATAAATTAGATTACAGCCTCAGCGTCCCCTGCGTGGGATGTCTTTATTGTAAAGTGACTGGCTGGTGGAGAGCTTTCAGTTTTACCACTAGGATTGTTTCAGCAGATCTTTTATGCGGATCAGGGGTTGTCCGGTCCTGATTTGGCTCGGAAGAGTCCGCTGGATCTAAAGCAATAATCATGTAATATAATGTAACCCTCATCCTTCTAGGACTTCACCGCCATCATCTTTAAAGTCCATGGGATGGCATGCAGGCGTTGCATAGACTGGTCTTCGGTTTATACTCAAGGTAGCAGTTATGATTCTTGTTCTCTCCTTAACGTCATTTGTGGGTGGGGGAAGAGAGTTGGTGGGGAAGAGAGTTAGTGGGAGAGGGTTGGTGGTGGAGAGAGTTGGTGAGAGAGTTGGTGGTGGAGAGAGTTGGTGGTGGAGAGAGTTGGTGGTGGAAAGAGTTGGTGGTGGAGAGAGTTGGTGGGGGAAGAGAGTTGGTGGGGAAGAGAGTTAGTGGGAGAGGGTTGGTGGTGGAGAGAGTTGGTGAGAGAGTTGGTGGTGGAGAGAGTTGGTGGTGGAGAGAGTTGGTGGGAGAGGGTTGGTGGTGGAGAGAGTTGGTGGTGGAGAGAGTTGGTGGTGGAGAGAGTTGGTGGGGGAGAGAGTTGGTGGGGGAGAGGGGTGGTGGTGGAGAGAGTTGGTGGTGGAAAGAGTTGGTGGTGGAGAGAGTTGGTGGTGGAGAGAGTTGGTGGTGGAGAGAGTTGGTGGTGGAAAGAGTTGGTGGTGGAGAGTTGGTGGGGGAAGAGAGTTGGTGGGGAAGAGAGTTAGTGGGAGAGGGTTGGTGGTGGAGAGAGTTGGTGAGAGAGTTGGTGGTGGAGAGAGTTGGTGGTGGAGAGAGTTGGTGGGAGAGGGTTGGTGGTGGAGAGAGTTGGTGGTGGAGAGAGTTGGTGGTGGAGAGAGTTGGTGGGGGAGAGAGTTGGTGGGGAGAGGGTGGTGAGTGTGGTGGGGGGTTGGTGGTGAGAGTGGTGGTGGAGAGAGTTGGTGGTGGGGTTGGTGGGGGGTTATTGGTGGAAAGAGTTGGTGGTGTTGGAGGGGTGTGGGTGATATTTATTTGGTGGTGGAGAGAGTTGGTGGTGGTGTTGGCTTTTGGGGGTGGTGGTGGATTTTGTGGGGAGGTGGTGGGGTGGGGAGAGAGTTTGGATGGATGTGGTGGGGGTGAGAGTTTGTGGTGGAGAGGTTTGGTGGAGAGTTTGGGGTGTTGGTGATTGTGGTGGGGGTGTGGGATTTGTGGATTGGTGGATTTTGTGGGTTTGGTTTTGGTTTTGGGGAGAGTTGGGGGGGTGTGGGTTTTTGGGGAGAGTTGGTTTGGTGGATTTTGGAGAGTTTGTGGGGAGTTGTGGGAGGGGGGGGGTTTGGGGGTGTGGATGTTGGGAGAGAGTTGGTGGGGAGTTGTGGGGAGAGGTTTGGATTTTGGGGGAGAGAGTTGTGGGGTTTGGTGGGAGAGGGTTGGTGGGAGAGTATGTGGGAGAGGGTTGGTGGGGGGGAGAGAGTTGGTGGGAGAGAGTTGGTGGGAGAGGGTACAATTATTGACAATCTGGTCTATCCAGACAAATAACTGACAGAAAGTAGAACCCTAATTACTGCAATGCGACTGTAGTAGTTGAATAACTCGGTCGCCTTTAGTCAGCAGCTGTGGCGAATTTTACTGACTGGAATACGAGCAGTCTACCTCTCTGTTACTTTGTACTAAGAACGACCACTCCACTCTGGTACACAAAATGTATCC
>CM072523.1:9131295-9156295 GCA_036898135.1 Oncomelania hupensis | reverse complement strand
AAAGAGAGAGAGAGAGAGAGAGAGAGAGAGAGAGAGAGAGAGAGAGAGAGAGAGAAACAGGAAGAGAAACACAGAGAGAGAGAGAGAGAGAGAGAGAGAGAGAGAGAGAGAGAGAGAGAGAGAGAGAGAGAGAGAGAGAGAGAAACAGGGAGAAAGAGAAACACACACACACAGAGAGAGAGAGAGAGAGAGAGAGAGAGAGAGAGAGAGAGAGAGAGAGAGAGAGAGAGAGAATAATTATCTAGCCTACATCACCTAGCCTATGATTGATGTGTATGCATGGACATGTTTATTTCTGGTCATTTATTGTATGTAAGCTTATAGTTTTTCGTCCATCCCAAAGGCAATTTTCTAATTTATGGACAGTTGGATTGGACTGGATCGCTCTGGATATCAAAAAAATTACTGTTGTTTTTTAAAGCACATGCAAAAACTAAAACTGAAATCAGACAGACAGACAAGCGGGCAGACAAAACAGACAGATATAATTATAACTCACCGTCGTTTCCAATCAGTGATGTAGAGAAAGTCGCCCATAACAAACAGAGCAAAGTAGTGAGCGTCTGGTTCTTTCAGCAGCAGTCGCTGCGTGCGCGTGCTCAGCATGTACATGCTCACCTCATTGTTCTTCGCGTCTGCCCAGTACAGAGCTTGACCTACAAGCACATCATCGTCGTCATCATCATCATCATCATCATCATCATCATCATCATCATCATCATCATCATCATCATCATCATCGACGTCGGAGACGTTATCATCATCATCCTCATCCTCCTCATCCTCCTCATCATCATCATCACTATTGTTGTCGTTGTCATCGTCATCGTCATCATCATCATCACTATTGTCGTCGTCGTCACCATCACCATCGTGGTCATCATCATCGTCGGCCTTTTTTTCCTCATCGTGATCGACCACTTTCTTCTCCTCCTCTTCCTCCTCAAATTATAATAATCAATGTATCATTATCATCATCATCATCATCATCATCATCATCATCATCATCATCATCATCTTCATCATCACCATCATCATCGTCATCAGGTCGTCGTTGTCGTCTCATCCTTCTTCTCCTTCTCATCGTCATCGACTACCTCATCATCATCATCATCATCATCCTTATCATCCTCATCCTCATCATCATCCTCATCATCATCATCATCATCATCATCATCATCATCGCCGTTGTCTAACATTAAATCAAACGTAGGCATATAACAATAGGTCATTCGTAGTTCTGCTTTGTTTATTATGATCATTTTATTTAACCTTTGATGTCAATGGCCAAGCCGTTGGGCCAGGCGCTGTTGTTGAAGCTGACGACGGTCTTGACGTCCTCCCCAGTCATGCTGGCCATCTTAATGCTGGCGTTGACGCCCCAATCAGTCCAGTACAGCTTCCTGGACACAACCATGGTCATCATGATGTTGCAGGTGGGGGATGATAAAGAGGAGGCGAGAGAGCAAAGCAACGGCAACAACAACAACATCAACACGCCCCCTTCCAACCACTCATAATCACAACAGCAACCACAACCACTTCCACAACAATCACATTATCACTCTCACCACTCACCACAGCTTCCACCACTACCCGACCAACAACATCATAGGATCATAAAACCACTACCTCAGCCACCAACAATAACAACAACAACAACGGCGACAACGTCAACAACATCGGCGACGTCGACGACGAAACTGACCCCTCAGCCGGAGAGACGACGATGTCTCTGGGTTCATCATGTCCGTCTCTCACCAGTACCGCGTGCCGGGCCGGATATACGTTAGTGGTGACGACACATATGACGTTATGGCCCGTGTCGGTGTAGAAGAGCAAGTGGTTCTGTGAGTCCACGGCGAGCCCGTCCACTACCGAATCTGTCACAGGGCGATATGGTCAGTAAGTGTTAGAGTTGTCACAGACCCTTGGCATAGGGCAAAGAGAGCCTCCATTGCAACATAAAAATAAGAAGGAGATTTAGAACAAGGAGGAGGGGGAGAAGAAGAAGAAGAAGAAGAAGAAGAAGAAGAAGAAGAAGAAGAAGAAGAAGAAGAAGAAGAAGAAGAAGAAGAAGAAGGGCGAGTGGTTTTCTCCGCATTATGTGAGCTATTCTATCATACCACTACCAACTCCACCATCACCACCACTATCATCATCATCATCATCATCAACACCAGAAGCAGCAGCAACAACACCAGCAGAAGCAGCAACAACACCAGCAGCAGCAACAACAACGCCAACAATCTCCAACACCACCACTAATAATAATAAAGTATGCTTATATAGCGCGGTACCCCAGCTCAGGGCTGGGCTCACCGCTCTTAACATAGGATATATCTTTAGAACAAACATAAACAATAAAACAGGGTATGCAAGCATTCACACCAACCGTACTCACAAAGGCATACAAGAGAACAACAACATATGCAATACACTACACATGCAAAATAAACAAACAAACAAACAAAAATATTAATACAATGGCATATTAAATAATAATAAGATTCACCATACAGATTTAAAATATAACTAAAAATTTGTTACATCTAACAATGGTTAATTAATACAATGATCGGATAAAAAAGATAAGACCCGCCTCTCCTCACTATTGCAGAAATAAAATATTATCAAAAACATAATGTACAAACTAATGCAAAAATAATTATGCAAAAATAGTTATATAAAAATAATTAGATACTCAGATATAAATGTACAGACTATTTATATGTCAAGCCATGGACGGCACCCCACCGGCATCCGTCATCAGTCGGAGGGTGAGTCAATCAGGATAATACAGTTTGAAGAGATGGGCCTTGAGTGCGTTTTTGAAGGCCTGGGTGGTCGATATGTTGCGGATGTGTGGTGGAAGAGAATTCCATTGCTTGGGAGCGCAGAAAGAGAAAGATCGTTCACCGTATGCCTTAGTGCGTGTCTTGGGAACAGAAAGAATGCGCGCGTCTGCAGAGGAGCGAAGCGGTCGAGAGGGTGAGTAGACAGTTAGAAGATCAGTAAGATAGGAAGGGCAGGAGTCAGATAAGAAGTTGTGGCAGAGAGTGGACAGTTTGTAGTCGATGCGGGCTTGAACAGGGAGCCAGTGAAGAGAGTGGAGAAGTGGTGTGATGAGATCGCGCTTTTTTGCCTTAAGAACTAACCTAGCAGCAGAGTTTTGGACCCTTTGCAGTTTATCGATAAAGTGTTTGGGTGAACCTGACAAAAGAGAGTTGCAATAGTGTAGACGAGAGAGAACGATGGCACAGACTAATATTTTTGTAGCACTAATAGTGAGGTAATGGCGGATGGAGCTGAGCTGACGAATGGCGGTGTAAGCAGAGCGACAGATGTGAGAGATGTGATTGTTGAGGGACATGTCATCGGAGAGAATGTAGCCAAGATTCCTAGCAGAGGGAGAAAACGGAATGTCAGAGCAGCCTACTTGAAGAGAAGTGGGGAGAGACGAGGCAAAGGATGATTTGTGATTGTGGATAAGAAGTGCTTCTGTCTTGTCGTAATTCAACCTCAGCCTAATGAGGGCCATCCATGACTTGACCTCACCAATGCACTCTTGCATGGACTGGACAGCGAAGTTAACAAGAGAAGGATGGGTGGGTTTGTACAGCTGCGTGTCATCTGCAAACGACTGGCTCTCAACAGCATGCTTTTCGAGCAAGATGAGCAGTGGCTTGGTGTACATTATGAACAAAACAGGGCCTAAAACGGACCCCTGTGGAACCCCGCACACCAAGTCGGGAGAAACAGCCATCCACAGCGACCGCCTGAGTTCTATCGGAAAGGTAAGATCGAAACCAATCCAAAACTGATCCAGAGATTCCAAAATAATCCCGAAGGGTCTTGAATAGGGTGTGATGGTCGACGGTGTCAAAGGCCGCACTAAGATCTAAGAGGGTTAGGATGGAGACGTTACCGCTGTCCAGAGCAAGCAAGAGGTCATTGGTGACTTTCAGGAGAGCTGTCTCTGTGCTGTGAAAAGGTCGATAAGCTGACTGGTTTGGACTAAGAAGGGAGTTATCATTCAGGTAAGCAAAGAGTTGTTTTAAGACTAGCTTTTCAATGACTTTAGACAAAAATGACAAATTAGATACAGATCTATAGTTTTTTTAGGTCATTCTTATCTAGACTGGGCTACCAGCCTACCTTGAGATACGTACAAGGTCTCGCAACAACAACAAAAATAACAACATAACTCCTCCCACCTTCTCCATCACCAGTACCAACATCGCCAACAACAACTCCTATAACCCCAACAAAAGCAACCACCCCCATAACATATCTACTCTCGTTACGAACAACACAGCCAACCACCATCATTACTATCACCAACAACAACAACAACAACTCCACCACCTCCGTCAGCAAAAGCAAACCTACCCTGAGAGAGTACGTAAAAGGTCTCGGCTTCCAGCGCAGCATTTATAGCCTTTCTCCGTAGTACGTGAGCGGTGTTGTCGCTCCAGTACACCAGTCTGTCAGGGTCGGTCTGGAAGTCGATGGCAATGGGTTCGTGTTGCTCACCGGAACTCAGAGCACTGATGGCGCCGTTCTTGGCGTCGATGTGGTACAGGTTGCGCTGGTAGGCGTCACTGGCTAGGATGAAGTAGTCGTCGCTCATGCTGCCTGCACAGGCAACGTCATCACTTCCGTCGTTATAACGGTTGTTGGTGTGTCCTCCCTTTACATGTATAATAATTGTAAATGAGTGTGGTCGTCTTTGTCGTCATCAGAATCATCCTCGTTACCAACAACCACCACTACCACCTCCCACCCCCTTCACCTCTCCCTACCGCATCTTATCTTTAGCATTATCACCATAATCCACCATGATCATCGTCACCACCACGACCCCCACAAACACCATCATCAACACCAACATTCCCCGCCCTCCCTTCCACCACCTCCAACACCATCGCAATCACCATCATTATCATTATCGTCACCACACTCATCATCACCATCATCATCATTATAGTCACCACAACCATCATCATCATCATTATCGTCACCACAATCATCATCATCATCATCATTATTATAGTCACCACAACCATCATCATTATCATTATCGTCACTACAATCATCATCACCATCATCATTATTATAGTCACCACAACGATCATCATCATCATTATCGTCACCACAATCATCATCATCATCATCATCATCATCATCATCATCATCATCATCATCATCATCATTATAGTCACCACAACCATCATCACCATCATTATCGTCACCACAATCATCATCATCATTATCGTCACCACAACCATCATCATCATCATCATCATCATCATTATCATCATCATCATTATAGTCACCACAACCATCACCATCATTATCGTCACCGCGATCATCACCATCATTATCGTCACCACAACCATCATCACCATCATTATCGTCACCACAACCATCATCACCATCATTATCGTCACCACAACCATCATCATCATCATTATCGTCACCACAACCATCATCACCATCATAATCGTCACCACAACCATCATCATCATCATCATTATCGTCACCACAATCATCATCATTATCGTCACCACAACCATCATCATCATCATTATCGTCAACACAATCATCCTCATTATCGTCACCACAACCATCATCATCATCATTATCGTCAACACAATCATCCTCATTATCGTCACCACAACCATCATTATTATCGTCACCACAATCATCATCATTATCGTCACCACAATCATCACCATCATCATTATCGTCAACACAATCATCATCATTATCGTCACCACAACCATCATCACCATCATCATTATCGTCAACACAATCATCATCATTATCGTCACCACAACCATCATCACCATCATTACCGTCACCGTAATCATCACCATCATCATTATCGTCAGCACAACCATCATCATCATCATTATCGTCACCACAACCATCATCATTATCGTCACCACAATCATCATCATCATCATCATTATCGTCAACACAACCATTATCATCATCATTATCGTCAACACAACCATCATCATTATCGTCACCACAATCATCATCATCATCATTACCATCATTATCTTTTACCGCAATCATCATCATCATTATTATTATCGTCACCACAACCATCACCATCATCATTTTCTTCACCACAATCACCATCATCATCATTGTCGTCACCGCAATCACCATCATTATCATTATCGTCACCACAATCACCATCATCATCATTATCGTCACCACAATCATCATCATTATCGTCACCAAAACCATCATCATCATCATTATCGTCACCTACACCATCATCACCATCATTATCGTCACAGCAATCATCACCATCATCATTATCGTCACCACAACCATCACCATCACCTCTATCGACACTACAACCATCATCATCATCATTATCGTCACCACAACCATCACCATCACCTCTATCGTCACCACAACTATCGCCATCCACTACAACCACCATCAACACCAGCCTCGAATTTCTATTTGAAATAATAGTGGTCACCCCTACTGGAGTAAGTGGGGTTGCCATTCCAGCGAAAGCACGGCAGGCCAAGTCAGCGCCACCCAGGGCGAGCGGGAACAAGACGAAAAGTTTGTTGATTAACCTGGTCTACAGACATGAGCGTCATGATCTTTAAATTCCGTGCGAGTGGAATGGTGTATGTACAGTCTGGACCTCGGTTTATACTCTTCAATTGTTGCTCCCTACTCACCTACGACGCACTGGGTGTCCTGGGGTTCAAATCCAAGTCCACAGGCACACGTGAAGTTGTCGGCGCCTCTTGGTAGACACAGCTGTGAACACCCACTGTTGTTGCACGATGCTGAAATTGTCAGTCATCATCATCATCATCATCATCATCATCATCATCATCATCATCATCATCATCATCATCATCATCATCGTCATCATCATCATCATCGTCGTCGTCGTCGTCTTCGTCGTCACCATCACTATCATGGTTGAACACATCATCATCGTGAGCTAAGTCATGAATTGATTACAGTATACGACCTTTTGGAGTAGTAGACAATTGCGCTTAAATTGAAAAGTTGGCAGATATCAGCATCTATTAGAAGATGGTCATCTCTTAGTGTCAATTATACTTTTTTGTTTGTTTGTTTGTTTGTTTTGTTGTGTTGTGTTGTTGTTTTTTTCCACATTCAGAGTTCGCAATCACTTTAAGATTCCAGTTATCGATCTACTCCAGCATACAAGCCATCAGTGGCTAGACTACTCACAGACGAGGTCGGGCTGGAGCAAGGTGTCAAAGGTGATGAGGTCAGCGGCCAGTCCGTAGTTTGGATGAATGATGCCCCGGACCTTGCGTTGAGTGTCCAGTCGGGCTATGTGGATGCCGTTACTGTCTTCGGTGTCCGTCCACAAAATGAAGTCCTGCCAATCAGTCAATAACTGAGTCAGTCGGGGTTCCCTGTTAGCTCGGTGGAGAGTGAGTTGGTTTCCTAAGCCGAAGGTCGCGATTTGAAACCTCGCGTGAGGCGTGACTAAGATACGAGGCTTTTCAGCACACCGAGAGTTCCCTCAGGATACTCTGGCTTCCTCTCTCCCTTCAATAATGGTATTGGAAGCAGACAATCTAAAACTTTCAAAAATAAAAATTGATTTCTATTCCGACTTCTGACCGCTGCGCTTTGAGTTCGATTAAAGAAAAAAGCGCATGTTAGCATTAGTAGTAGCAGTAGTGGTAGCAGTAGTAGTAGAAGTAGTAGTAGTAGTAGCAGCAGCAGCAGCAGCAGTAGTAGTAGTAGTAGTAGTAGTAGCAGCAGCAGCAGTAGTAGTAGTAGTAGTAGTAGTAGTAGTAGTAGTAGTAGAAAGAAAGAAAGAAAGAAAGAGAGAAAGAAAGAAAGAAAGAAAGAAAGAGAGAGAGAAAGAAAGAAAGAAAGAAAGAAAGAAAGAAAGAAAGAAAGAAAGAAAGAAAGAAAGAAAGAAAGAACAGGAACTGACGCACAAAAATGTGCATAAACATATGACGAGGCTAATGTCAAACATGACGTATAGTATAAGAACCTTGTATAGACTGAGGCCATAGAACTTGGTCTTGGGCTGAGAGAAGAACACCTTCATGGCGCGGGTCTCAAGGTCGTACTCCCTAATATGGTACATTGTAGAGTCGGCCCAGTACAACCTGCACAGTCAATGCCCAGATCAACAAACGTGTCATGAAGGTCAAGGTCAGTACATTTAAAGTGAAGGTCAAGGTCGATACAAAATAAAATGAATGGTCATTAAAAATCAACGTGAATGCCAAAAGCCAAGAAAATTGCCGGGAAAGGTAAAGGTCAAGAAAATTAACGCAAAGGTCGAATACGGAATATATTACAATTCCCTTGAAAGTCAATAAAATAAAATCAACGAAGTAAAGCTAAATCCTGTGCTTTTAAAGGTGACACAATAATGCTTGTTCAAGCACAGAAGGTCAAGGTCAAAGTTTAAACTAGAAGGACACAGCCCACATGACTCGCATGTTCCTTATGGAACTTGCAATATTTAACATCAAAATGAGTGCCCAGAAAAAAACTAAAATGAAACAGTGGCATTAAAACGTAAAGTAATACCGACTTTGATCTTTCTATGCTCTTGACCTTGAGATGACCTTGACATCCGGATTTAAATACCCTAAAGTAATTTCAACTAAACTACAGCAAGAGTTGTATTATGCCAAAAACAGTTACCTTTGGGTGACCTTGACTTTCAGTGACTTTGACCTTGGGGTAACATTGACCTTCACATGACCTCTCATTCGCATGTATGATCAAATAACCTAATGTTGTTCCATACCATGGGTTAAATAGAGCCATTCTACTGTACGATTATCTACTTTTTTGTACGTTTTTGCAAGGCCTAAAATGACGACATTCAAGTTCAACGCCAAAACGGAACATAATTATATGAAAGATCAATCTCTCATCTCTAAATTCAACAAGTTCGGACTTTATATCTCTCATAGTTTAGGGTCAAGGTCACTTCAAAGTACCTATTCTAACCGACCTTGGACAGCTCCAGACTTTGCCCTTGGAGTGAGAATGACCAAATTTACATAGTACGTGTCTCTCATTGATATTTATCATGCATCAAAGAATCGTAAGTTCAATATTAATAACTTAGGGAAAAAAAGTCTTTTTTTTTTAAACTAACATTTTGTTGACCCTGAAGAGGAGTCATTCATTCACTCATCACTTATGAAGTCTCATATATACACACCATCTTACCAAGTTTGGTTGTAATAATTGAAATAGGTTCTGAAATATTATCCAATTAGTCAGAAAAAGAGGAATGGACCCCCTCCCCCCCCCCCCCCCCCCAAAAAAAAAAAAAAAATTCAAATGTCATTTTTGGACTATGTAGGCCTTATCTCGCACACATTTGCAAAAATCTGAATTTTATTTTTATTTTTTATTTTTAATTTTTTTTTTTTTTGGGGGGGGGGGGTTGGGGTGTGCGGGGTGTGGTGAGTACATAAGATGTGAGTAAAACAAAAATGCCCTAGAGGTAAAAAATAAGTAAACTGGATCAAATAAATTTAAGGTCATGTAACAATTTGAATGTCTAGTGAAATCATGTTAACAAAATGAACGGAAAGGTCAAGATCTAGCAACATTTTCATTAACATAAACAGAAGTGGCATCATCAACCATCACTAACAACATCCTCCTCATCATCATCATCATTATCAGCATCCTCATCCTTCTCCTCCTCCTTGTCCCCTCCTCACCATCATCATAGTTGTCTCATCACCATCATCACCACAACCCCATCATCATCATCATCTTCATCTTCTTCTTCTTCTTCTTCTTCTTCTTCTTCTTCTTCTTCCTCGTCGTCGTTGTAGTAGTAGTCGTCATCGTGGTCGTCATCATCATCGTCATCATCATCATCATCATCATCATCACCGTCGCCGCCATCACTCACTTATCGGTTTCGTAGTTGACGATGATGTGGTTGGGCTGACCGATGTTGTCCTCGACGATGATCTCTCGCCCAGAGCCGTCCATGTTGGCGCTTTCAATTTTGGGCATCACGTCGGGCTGGTGCCCTATGTCCGTCCAGTAGATCTTGCTGCACGCCAAATCCACACCATTGTGATGGTGACAGTGAACAGGTGCGTGTTCGCAATCATAGCACATAATTAATTGCGAGCGTTGTGGCCAAGTGGGCTAAGGCGGGACTAACTTGCCTTGTCCACAGGCCAGAAACCAATGGCGCCTGACAGGTGTGGGATCGATCCTGCATCGGGGCGTTATGTTTCTCCAAATATTATTTACTTTCGACTCGGGCAACGTCTCGGGGGTTTTCTCCGGGTACTCCGGTTTGCTCCCCCAGCAAAATTTCAAAATATTACAAAAATTTAAAGAATTTCTAAATTTCAAAAATCACAACTAATGTTAGGTAGGTTGGGTTTGGGCGCGCCACAGGCTGCGACTACGCCTTCCACATAGGGAGGCGGCCCCAAATTTCCCGATAAAAAGGGACAATAAAGCATTAAAATCTTAAAAATCTAAAAAAAATCTTATTTTCGCGACATGATTGACATCGTTAATAGCGCTTTAAAAACAGTCTTGTTGTATCTTACATACTGTTGGTTGTTGGTTGTTTTATTAAAGTCTTTTTTCACCAAGATGATAAAGACCGTACGCACGCATTCAAACTCACGCATTTAAACAGGAACATATGTACACACACTCAAGCACACGCACTTAGCGCACGCACTTTCTCCATCTCTTTCACATATACTCAAACATAATTTATAAACGCAGCATAACATAACTTATAAGTAACAATGTCAGTTAAATAAAACGTACAACCAATACTATAAATAATATTACCGACACATCATTAAGTAAGATATACTATTGTTAATCAGAGAAAAGAACCAACAGCAGAACCGATAAACGTTTTTGCTAAAATAATGCAACTATCAAAACTAATTCTGCCAAGTGATGGTACACTGTTAGGCAAGAGGCCTCTTAAATCATTGCAATCAAACAGCAAATGTTTCAAAGAAAACGTCTCGTTACAAACGCATTTAACATTTTTGCAATACTTAGTCTTTATAGCATTTAAATATATTCTATACGCCATTGACACTACAGATCTAGAAATTCCACAGTGTTTTTCATACTGCTGATTAAATGTATAATGTTTCTTCATTTCTTTTTCAATTAGATTATTAATCTCTTTAGCAGAAAGTGAAATATGTAAAGATATTGCATTAATATTCGCAGCTCCGTTTCTGGCAGCTCGATCAGCCCACTCATTGGAAAGAAAACCACAATGTGAAGGAATCCAACAAAAATTTACCTGTGTACCATTAATTATAAGATTATGAACCAAGATTTTGATTTCTAATATAATATCTTGTCTTTCTTTATTATTATTTGAGTTCAACGCCTCTAAAACAGATTTGGAATCAACACATATTACAATACTAAAGATAGTTAAGGGCATACTAGAAATTGTATTTATAGCCATTAGTACTGCAATCAGTTCTGCAGTGAAAATCGAAAATCCTTTTCCTAAATAGTATGATTGTGTTAGTTTAAAATCTGGAATAACAAAAGCTGCACCACTATCTCCATTTTCTAAGACAGAGCCATCAGTATATATTTTCAAATGACCCGAATATTTTTCATTTAAATGATAGCGAATATCGGAAATCATTAACCCTGTATTATGATTCTTCTTTTCTCCAGTGATATAAATATCATAATTTGCTTTCAGAAGTTCCCATAAAGGAACAGGAGACGCTATTTTCTGGTTATTCATAAGATCCGTATTTTCAATGTATCTCTGTACTAATTCTGTAGTATATGTAGCTATAGTTTGAAAATATTTTATTTTTTGCGATTGCTTTGGAAATTGTATGTCCGATCTTAGCTGCAACTCCTCATTGGTACTGTTATCTACTGCTGTTGCTCTAATAACATATTTAGCACAAAGCAGTTTCCTCCAGTCATCTAAAGGGAAAACTCCTGATGTTTCATATGCATATGTTGTTTTTGTATGTATTGGAACACCAAGCGCCAATTTTATAGCTTTACTATCTAAACTTTGTAATTTTTTAATGTAACATACAGGCGCAGAAAAATAAACTTCCTGTCCATATGATAATTTGGAACGAACAAGAGAACATGCTAAATGCACTAAAGTTTTGGAATCCTGACCCCAAGGCTGTTTACTAATGATTTTTATCAAATTATAACTTTTCACTGCTTTTTGCATTAAGTATTCAATATGTTTTTTCCAGTGTAATTTAGAGGTTAGGTAAACACCTAAAAATTTTACTTCTTTCACATATTTGAGTTCCACATTATCAACATAAATTTTTGGTAATTGTCTAGGTTCATGACCATTATTAAATAAAATCATATTGGTCTTTTCTTTTGAGAGCTCCAGTCCATTACTATTCATATAACTTGAAATATTATTTATTTCCATTTGATATAATTTACTGATGTGTTTAATTTCATAGAGAGACGTCTTTTTCTTCAAGGATACGTTCATCCAGATAGCAATATCGTCTGCATATTGAACAAGAGAAACTCTTTTACTTACAACCTTAGGTAAATCATAAATTAAAATATTAAAAAGAATCGGAGATACTATAGAACCTTGTGGAATTCCCATATCTATTGTGCGATGTGAAGAATACGAATTACCAACTTTCACGCTTATTTTTCGCCCTGTAAGAAACGTTCTAATATAATTGTACATACGGCCAGACAACCCAATTTGTTTCAACTTATATAACAATCTTGCATGCCATACTCTGTCATAAGCTTTGCATACATCAAAAAACGTGGCTAATGTACATTTTCTCCTTGCAAATTGTCTTTTAACCTGGGTAGTTAATTTTACTAGATGGTCTACTGTAGATCGGCCTTTCTGAAAACCTGCCTGATTTACAGGAATTATTTGCTGTTTAGTACAATAGTATGTTAGTCTCTCTAGTATGATCTTTTCCATTAACTTACAAACGTGTGATGTTAAGGAAATGGGTCTATAACTAGATGCTTCTGCTCTAGATTTACCCGATTTTAAAATTGGTATTACTAGAGAAGACTTCCATATATCTGGCAAAATGCCTCTTATCCAACATTTTTGTATAATATCATGTAGAATATGTGTCCACTTATCAGGAAGATTATTCAATAAAATATAAGACATGCCATCAAGGCCTACAGCAGACTTTTTGTATGCTAAAGCAGATAATGCATCTTTAAGTTCTTTAACAGAAATATTTGCATTAATGAACAACTCGTTGTCTGGAGCCGGAACTCCGTATTCATTTAACTCCTCCTTCATTTTTCTTTCATTTAGCGTATGTTGTGGTAAAGTACTAGAGTTACTAGCGCTAGCAAAAACGTTTACAAATGCTTCAGCCTTTTCTTTTGGTGAGGGGAAATTATTATTATTTAATTTAATAGGACATTGGGGTAATTGATATCCATTTTTCATTTCCGCTACTTTCTTCCAAGTCTTTAAACAATCTTGAGAACTAGATATTTCATTAAGACAAAAATCTGACCAATACTTCCTCTTTTCAGCAGCAATAGTTTTGTTGCATGCTATCTTTGCTCTTTTCATTGCATCGAAAGACTGGTCTGATTTTGATTTTAACCAATGTTTATATGCACTCTTTTTTTGTTTTACCGAGGTTTCACATTCTTCATTCCACCATATGTTTCCATTTCGTGATTTCTTTTTTGATGTTCTTTTTTTAGGAATAGATTTATTTGCTGCAAGATGAATGCTGTTAATAAATTGAGTGTATACATTATTAATATCGTCATCCTCAATAAAATGTGTATCATAAGACAACAATGTATTTTTAAATAATTCCCAATCTGCTCGACCGTAGATGTACTTCGGAATGACATCATCTTCTGATTGCAGATCAACAATATTATTTAAGGTTGTTACAATAGGCAGATGATCACTCCCTAGAGAATCAGATTGAACATCCCACTCACAATTAATAGCGAAATTAGAAGAAACAAGAGTCAAATCAATTGCTGACGGTCTATGAGCTGGAACATCTGGTATACGAGTAAATCGTCCATCATTTAATAAAATTAAATTTGAGTCTATAATGGCCTCAGTAAATTGCATGTTAGAAGTATGAACACACAGTTTATCCCAAATCGGCGAATGAGCATTAAAGTCACCGTTGATTATCCACAGTTCTGAATCTGTAATAGATTTAATCCAATCGTTATTATTATCACTAGGCCCTCTCGGATAGTAGACTGAGCAAATATTCACACACAAGTCTTTGTTAACTTTAAGTTTAATACAAGCTGCATAAACTCCATCTGCATCTTTAGGAACCGGAGATGTGGTCATTACATAATCCATATCATTCCTGATGTAAATTGCAGACTGTATTTTATTCCTATTAAAGTTAGTCACAGGCGGGTAGTAGAAACCTTGAAGCTTTGGCAATTTTTGGCTGCTGACATTTAAGGACTGTAATGTTAATATATGATGATCATTGTTGGACAAATATTCACGTAAGTATTGTATATTTGTGGCCATAGATCGGCAATTCCACTGAAATATAGACAATCTTTCTCCTTTCATTTATAGAAAGTTATTCAATTAATCAAAACAGGAAAAGAAAAGAAAAAAAATTGAACATTTAATAATAAACAGTTTTATCTATTAATGTCAAAATTCCTTCAATAAATGTAAAATAATGTCACAATGGCAACTCTTCTGGTAGCAGTAAATCAGCTAGTACCAATGAACTGGAAACACTGGCTTGGGAGAAAGGTGCCACCTGCCTCTTAGGTCATAGTACCCGAGGCAGTCACTTGCCTGGTAGGGCCGAGCAAGTCTCCTACGGCCCGGTTTCTTCCACAGAAGACTATGGAGGTATCTGCCAATGTTTCCAGCTAAAATACTAGATCCTTTTCGGTTTGGGTGCACCTTGTCTCGGAGGGTGTAGATGGGCATGTTGTCATGATTAACAAACGAAACCCTTGGTTCATCCAGAAGGTCTGAGACTGTTAGAGCATTAAACACATCTCTCTTGGAGCGAAGAATCGTATCATTTATTGCTGCAATCTTACTGACGACAATTTTTGCCAGAGGATGTTGAATTGCCACGGTCTTGATGGTCTGTACGAATTCCTTGCTGGCGGACTTTGGATCCTGGTTTTTGAGATCATTCACACCCACATGGATCACGATGGTCTTCAGTGGGGTGTTGACATCTTCCTGAATCCGGTGCAGTGCCCCAATTATTTCTTTAGTGGCCGACGCTTTAGTTTTAATTACTTCAAACCCGTAGGAATGACCAAGTCGGGTTGCCTGAACGCCATTCAAAACAGAATCATGTACGATCGCAATCACATCATCATACTCTTGTTTATTTCCTGACATTGGTCTTGCATCACAGGAAGAAGACTTGACGTCATCAATGATGTCATTATCGACAGCATTTTTGTTTTGTTTTTTCTCTTTTTCTGCCTTGCCTTTTCAGCCACGTTGATTTTAGGGGGAAGAGAAGATGTTTGCGAGGGCTGTTGTTGACTGCCACTCGAAGTCGATGGTGCCGATCTTACTGCGGCCGCGTATGAAACACGGGGCTGTGGCGGTTGCGAATGCGTCGTCTGCTCTTCAGCACCCGTTCGTTTCGATGTTCGGATCCCTTGCTCATGCAGTTGCTTGATCAGTTTTGCTTGATCCAGAACAATCTCATGTAAATTGGCGACCGTTCCGTGCAAATTGTCGATCAAGATTTTCAGCTCACGTAGGGTTTGGGTCTGACACTGGCAACTCTTGCAGTCCATTTCAGTGTTGACCGCGATGTCTGCAGTCAATGTTGCCGGTTCCACCCCACTTGAAGCTGAATCTCTTCTTCCGTGGCCACCTCTTCCTCCACTTTCTCATTCTGCCTTCTTTTTCTCACTGATCTCCGCGCTGTCATTTTTTTTAGCACCGCTGAGTTTACAGAAAACCAGAAAAATGTTGATAGCTAAATTTCGACAGTTGTTGCCATATTGAGACCGGAAGTGACCTTTTTTCTTTTTTTTTTTTTTCTTACATACTGTTAAGTTACTAGAGTGTTATATGTTTCCAGAATCTGGAGTGGTCATATACTTCTTCGGATGAGAGTATAATCCGAGGTCTAGTCTGTGCACGCACGCGTTCCATCGCATGGACTTTAAAGATCCTGATGCTCATGTCCTAGACGGGTGAGTGCCGGCTGCACAAATACACCCCGCACGCACTAATAATAATAATAATAATAATAATAATAATAATAATAACAATAATGGATGCTATATACGAGCCTTTCCCCAAATCAATCAGACTCAAAGCGCGGCGATCTGTACCAACATACACGCTCACCTGTCTCATCCACCCTCACAAACACACAACAAATACACACCCATCACTCAAACGGGTGGTGTAAAGGCATGGAGATCGCTATTGGAAGACGGGGAAAAAAATCGAGTTTTTATTTTTGAAATTTTATATTGACTGCGTCCAGTACCATTATTGAAGGGAGGGAGGAAACCGGAGTGCCCGGAGAAAACCCTCGGTGACCTCAATAGTACCTAAGTCACATACGTTCGTCCCTTGCGGGAATCGAACCCGCGACCTTCGGCATAGGAAACCGGCGACTAATCCACTTCGCCACGAGGCCACTAGATGCCTTCTCCCCATCCCCGCTCGCCCAGGAGTGTGCTCAGTCGTCTGGGCGTCAGACCATGCGCCCAAAGGCTGCAAGTGGGCCCCTCGGTCGGCTTGAGTGACAGCCCGTATCGGCCAGCGCCTTGAGCAGCTCTTGAGCTGGAAAAGCGCTATATAAGAACGATTAAAATGTAATATCAAGAAATGTAAGTATGCTGCTTCCAAAAGGGGGACAAAAAGTGCGACATGTTAATTAATGTTCTTGATGTCTAAAGCAACTTGTCTCCCTTGGATTGTTTTATTCCTTGCAGCTCCTTAATGGCTGTGTTACGGTGCTCGCCATTTTGAGAGAATGTATTATATAATGTATTGAGAAGGTATTTATTGTATTGACTCAGAATGATTCTATGATTTACCTTGGTATGTTTCGACCGCATCACACGTACTTTAATATAAGTGCATTCCTTTTGTTTAATGGAAATTTATTCTATGCATTGTTAGAGAGGCACGGTGGCCTAATGGTAGAGCTTTGGTTTGCGGATCTGAAGGTCCCGGGTTCGAGCCCTGTCCGGGCCATTGTGTTGTGTCCCTGGAAAAGACACTTTACTCCCGTTTCCTACTCCTTCGGATGAGAGTATAAACCGAGGTCTAGTCTGTGTGTCGCATCCATTCCATCATAACGGACTTTAAAGATCCTGACGCTCATGTCCTAGACAGGTGAGTGCCGGTAACAAGCATGCATTTGATCCTTCTCCCCCATCCCTGGCTGGCCACAATAGTGCTCAGTTGTCCGGGCGTCAGACCATGCGCCGAAAGGCTGCGGGTGGGCGTCTCGGGCGGTTTGAGTTAAATCCTGTACCGGCCAGCGCCTAGAGTCTGGTCAAGTACGGCGAAATACCTGCGCTATAGAAATCCTCAATAATAATAATAAATGATCTGTGTATAATTTTATGTATGATTTAGTGTGGGTAATGTTAGGTGTCTCTGGAAGCGAAAGTTTCAAGCGATATGATTGCACTACTGTGCTGCTTTTAGTGTTGATGTAATGTAGTTGCGCACATGTTTTTTCTATATTTATTGCTTTGTTCTTGTCTGTGTTTCGCTGATAGGAATTTATCACAACACACACTCAAAATGTCCTTGTTCATTTATAGGGACAACAAACAAATCTTGAATCTTGACAGTTGTCACACATAAAGATACGTCTACAAACTTGAATTTCTCACCATATTAATACAAATACATGTATGATATGTTTTAGCAAATGACACAGATTTCATTCATTAAAAAGCCAGTGTGTTAAAAAATGTTACTTAGTTTATCACAATGAGATTACTCGGGTAAACTGTTTTGTTGCCACGTTAACAGATGATATTATGGGTAATCTTTGCTCTGACAACTGCTGAGCTTTGAAGTTTGGGCCTCTTTTTTCTTGTTATTTAAACAATCCACTGCGCCTACTAGACACACATTGCCAGCCATGTAAGTTGTAGAATTAATTTTGATGCTATTAATAGTCGCATAAATAAATTAATTTATCGATTTTCAAAAACCCGTGCTTTTCAAATAGGATTTTTGGGGGATGAAGAGAGGGGGATAGGGGGCTTAATTTTTTTCGGTGGGGCAACACTTAATGTGAATTTGAATAGGATTTGATCTGTGACGGTGAAATGTGGTATCTTGGAGTCTTACGTACAACGTATGAAACAGTTTTTGGAAGCTAGTGAGGTTTCGCTTTGCTCGGGCTAACTAACGGGGTGGATGAGGTTTAAGGGGGGGGGGAGGAAGATTAATGGGGGAGGAAAGGAAGAAAGGGGAGGGGAGAGGGGGAGGAAGAGGAGAGGGGGGTGGAACTAGCGACCGACAACTGACATTCTGGCAATGCATACTGCTCATATGTAGGATCACAGACCTTAACCTAGTCTCTGGTAGACTTCACATAAAACACGGTCAAACAAAGGGCGACAATTTTTGACGGAGGAACACTGCTTACATCCGTTAATGACCAAGAACCAACAATGGTTTAAAGTCTGGAACAGCCCGACACAAAAAAGAACTATTACCACCACTACTTCTACCACCACCACCAACGACAACTACAAGATAACAACGACAACGACGACAATAATCACAACAACACTATACTACTCCACCACCGCTAGCGACACCATCACCATCAGTACCAAAACCATCAACGACACCACCACCATTACCGCCACCACCAGCAACACGACACCTCACCCTCGCCCTGGGTGGACTGCGATGCCTAAAGGGTTGTTGACGTCATCCTCTAGCAGGATTCGCTGGTAGCGCCCGTCCTTTCGGGACATTTTGATGTAGGCGTTGGTGCTGTCTGTCCAGTACAAGTTGCCGTTGACCCAGTCCAACGCCAGCCCTGCAGCATGCCACGACAAGTCAAATTAAGTAAAGTCGTTTATTTATTTATTTATTTATTTAATTTTTAAACCTGCACACACACTCTCAAACACACATCCACTTTGGCTCTCCACCAAAGCCCTCCACGGAAATACAAACACACACATTCATAATTCATTGGGAGGCACGGTGGTCTAATGGTAGTGCTTCGGCTTGCGGATCTGAAGGTCCCGGGTTCGAGCCCTGGCCGGGCCATTGTGTTGTGTCCCTGGGAAAGACACTTTACTCCTGTTTTCCTACTCCTTCGGATGAGAGTATAAACCGAAGTCTAGTCTGTGTGTCGCATACATTCCATCATAACGGACTTTAAAGATCCTGACGCTCATGTCCTAAACGGTGAGTGCCGGTAACAAGAACACATCCAGCATGCACTTGGTCCTTCTCCCCTATCCCTGGCTGACCAGGATTGTGCTCAGTTGTCCGGGCGTCAGACCATGCGCCCAAAGGCTGCGGGTGGGCGTCTCGGGCGGTTTGAGTTAGATCCTGTATCGGCCAGCGCCTTGATCCTTAGGCTAAGTCGCCTTACAAATGACGAACATCATTATTATTATTATTATTATTATTATTATTATTATTATTATTATTATTATTATTATTATTATTATTATTATTATTATAAACACTCACATACACCAACAGCAACATCGTCAATAGCAACAATAATAGCGTGATGATGATGAGGAGGAGGAGGAGGAGGAGGAGGTTGTTGTTGTTGCATCAATTTTTATTCATCAGATTAACATAAGTTGTTTTATTATTATTATTATTATTATTATTATTATTATTATTATTATTATTATATTATTATTATTATTATTATTATTATTATTATTATAATAAACATTGTGCTTAATAAATTATACTTTATACTTAAAACAGACCATGGTTTAAAGTCTGGAACAGCCCGAAACAAAAAAGAACTATTACCACCACCACTTCTACCACCACCACCAACGACAACTACAAGATAACAACGACAACGACCAACGACGACAGCAATCACAATGACAACAACACTATACTACTCACCACCGGTAGTCACCGGTAGAGGAGGAGGATGATAATGATGATGGTGATGAGAAGGAGGAGGAGGAGGAGAATGAGGTCTGGTTTAGCGCCGGCTCCACGTCAGCAGACATGCTCAATGTGCAACAACAACACCCAACAGCAACGACAACGACAAGCACTGACCTTTGACGGTGCCAGTACCACTGGCTACGATGGTGCCTTTGGCTCCAGTCTCTAGAGGGATCCTGGATACGGCGTTGCTGAGATTGCCAGAATAGTACAGCATATTCTCTCGCGCGTCGAATGCCAAGCCCAGGTAACCATAGCGATCTGACAGGAAGCACTGGGAAGACAGAGACACGTTGTCCAAGGACATGTCAGCGATGTTGGCGGGGTACAGGCAGATGGCCACTCCTATGGCGTACAGGTGAGACGGATGAGTCATCTGCTTTCCAGCTGATATAGACAGCAGAAACACAAAAGCACTGTGAACCCTGCTTTATGGTTGCTGATTGGTCATTTGGTAGCAGCAGCAGTAATCGTAGCAGCAGCGGTAACAGTGTTACACTCTGTTTGATGTTGGTGTTTTCTATCAGTATCTGATTCAGCCCCGATGCTTGAAGTCCTGATAGTTGTGTAACTCAGATTCGTTTATTCACACAGCCCGTCCAAACAGCATACAAGTCACAAAGTCGACGTATGAAGTTTTCCACTTTTATTCAGCACACATCAACAACTGCATACAATTCTCAATTCAACTCAACAACTTTCACAGCAACTTTCCAAATCACTATCAACAACTTTTTTCTCTCAACAACAATTCGGCACACGATTAAATAACCTCTCTCTTTTCCGGAAAGATTTCGAATACCGTAGAAATGACGTACTGCCACCAATCGAACTAAAGATCGTCATCACTGACTTACGTCATTACACATTTCTTCTCCTTCCGGATCGTTCCTTCAAATTTCTACAATTATCCCGAATCTTCGATCGATAGTAAACAAGCCGATCCAGAAGATTCTACAACAATATCGACTAACGGAAATTATCAACGTTATACAAAGCCTCTCCTAACAACAATGCAAACTCAAATCAAAGGTAAATAAACTCCATTATTGAATACTTTGCAAATCGAAACGATTAGATCTATCGTACACGCTTTAGACACACTTTCGTTCGTTTCAACGTAACATAACCCCCCACTCAAGAAGAAATTTACCCAATTTCTTTCAACAACGTTGAAACGTAATGCACAAACAAAGTACAGAATTAAGACTTATTTCAGCCCGTCTGAACACTATCAACGTTCTCAGTTCATTCACACAGAGTCAATGGTTTTCATCTTCAAATCTGTCAATGTTCACAGTTCATTCACACAGAGTCAAAGTTTCTCATCTGCAAGTCTTTCTGGATACTGTCAATGTTCCCCACACAGTCAATGTTCTTTCAACCGCAAGGAAACGACGCCCTCGTCAGTTGCGGTCGTCATCGGCCCAGGGTCAAAGACAGTGATCTCGTGGGCTTTCCTGGAGTCAGTGCATCCTCCGTTGTCTTCCTCTCCCGTCGGATGTCCGACGCAGTCGACGTTGTCAGCTCCCAGAATGCATTCGCTGGGTCTCACGGTCAGGTTGGCTTCTGCGGGACGGTGGAACGGCTCCCTCAAGGTCTGCAGATGCTCCTTCCAGGTCTGGGTGTGGACTTCATGTTCGACCAAAGTCGTAGAGCCTGGGACATCACTGAAGCTATGGGGAAATTCGCCCATAAGGTCCTTGAGCTCCATCTTTTGACCTTCCGTCAAGCTTGGTCCTATCTTAACAACATCGATGCCTTCTTTGCTGTGGAAGTCTCCCAGTTCCAACAGTTCTTCGCTGTCAAAGCTGTCGTCGGTCACAGCTGCTGTGGCTGCGTGCACAGTCTCTGATGGCCTTTCCACGTACAGCTTAAGGAGGTTGGCGTGGTATATCTTGGAATGCTGGCCGACCTTCACCTTGTAGTCGTTGATTCCCACCACGGTCTCCACTTCGTACGGGCCTTTCCACTGCATCAGCAACTTATTGTGATCAGTAGGTAGCAGCACCAGCACTTTGTTGCCAGGTTTGAAACTTCCTGTTCACAGCCCTACGGTCATAGTAGTGCTTTCCACAGTCTTGGGACTTCTTCAGGTTTTCTCTGGCTATCTCGAGAGTCTGCTCCAGCTTCTCCCGTAGCTCAAACACGTACTGGTAGCTGTTCTTCACCTCTGGGGTGTCTACTTCTTTCGTCCACAGTTCTTTTAGGATGTGCATCGGCCCTCGGATGGTTCTTCCGTACAGCAGCTCGAACGGAGAAAAGCCGGTGGACTCCTGCGGTACTTCTCTGTAGGCGAAAAGTAAGGCGTTGATGTAGCGATGCCATTGTCTGGGCTGCTCGCTGCACAGTTTCTTCAGGGTGGACTTCAGCGTAGCATTGAACTTTTCGACAAGCCCGTTGCACATCGGATGGTAGGGTGTCGTAGTCAAATGCCGGATGCTCAGCAGTCTGTTGACCTCCTTCATGCAGTCAGAGACGAACTGCGTCCCGAGGTCTGTCAGAATTTCTTCAGGCACTCCAAGCCTACTGAACATGTCCACCAGTGCCTCTGCTACAGTTTCAGTGTCAATCTTCTTCAGTGGCACTGCTTCTGGGTACCGAGTCGCATAGTCCACTAAAGTCAGTACCCACCGATGACCTTCTTCACTCGGAGGTCTTATTTCGCCGATTAAGTCTAAGGCCACCCTCTTGAAAGGTCGGTCGATCAGAGGCATCCTCTGCATAGGCACTTTCGGGACCCTTCCTCGAGGTATGGTCTTCTGGCAAATGTCACATGATCGGCAGAAACGGCTGACGTCCGCATGAAGCCTGGCCAGTAGAACACCGCCTGGATTCTGTCTGACGTCTTTCTGATGCCTAGGTGACCTCCCATGATAGAGTCATGAGCTACTTCCATCACTTGGCGCTGGAAGATTCGGTACAGGATCTTGGCCTTCACCTCAAAATAGACCGTGCCACTGCGTTTGGTCACGTGGTCTTGGCGGTTCCTGTACTTGTTTAAAGTGCTATCAGCTTCCTGGAGCTGGATCAGCTTATCTCTGTCCACGATGGCAGCTTTGGAGTTGTCGGCGACCTTCAGTGGCGTAGACGTCTTGTCTCTCTTGGCCTGGGCCCTGGTAGTAACAGCACCGACGATCTCTGGTCGGCAGGGCTGAGCCGGAGTAACCACATTGTCCCGTAGCAGCTCTGTAAGGTCTCCATCGGGAAACGGCAATGGATCCTCCTCCACAACTTCGACGTGTTGAGTTGAGGCAGGACTCCACTCTGGATCGGGGTCGTCGGGTCGTCTCGCGCCGTCGATATTCCCGATCATCAAATCATACAGCGGCTTCTTCAGGCAAACCGCTTCGACTTCGCCTATGTAGAAAGGGGTGTTGACATGAATCTTCGCAACTGGCGCTTCTCACACATTTGCTGTCGGCCATAGTGTCCATTTTGAATCGCCAGTGAACTGTTCTTTAGCGATTAGGTCTTCTCTGACGATGACCCCACTGCAGCCAGAGTCTCTTAAAACAGTCACTTCATGATTTCCGACGCGTCCCTTTGAAACAGGCATGTTCTGTACGGTCACAGCTGCGCTGGCGACGACGGGGATGGATTTCCGTTGGCAAGGAGAAGTTGGCCATCGGTCATGCACTCTTGCACGTCCGCAGGGGTAGCTGTGCGCTCGGTCTCACTCGGAAGAATGACGCTCCCGCCGCACACTTGATGGTCAGATCTACTGGTTTGCCGTTGATTGGAGAACCGCCTCTGCCGGTTGCCCGCCGCTGCGTTGTCCGTACTGCTCCGCTGTCCGCTACTTTTGTTTTGAGGACAATTAGCCGCTCTGTGGTCTGTAGCGTTGCAGGTGAAACAGCCTCTTGAATGCCCTTCCCTGGGAGGAGGCGTGGAGTCCGTCTGTCTCTGGCTCGTCTGGCTCCCTTGGATCTGGTTCCCATGGTTTCCAGTCTTCTGAAAATGTTTCGTCGCGCTGGGTGGCCCCAGGGTTTTCCCATGAGCGATGAGATATCTTTCAGCAGCCTCAGTCACATCTTTAAGCGTCTGCAGCTTTTGTTCTTCTAAGTGGGTCGCTAGGTCCTTGTGACAGGCATTGAGAAATTGTTCCTTCACGATCAGGTCATGGAGACTGTCGTAAGACTTCTTTCGCCTGATAACTCCACCCACTTGTGTAGATATGACGACAGGCGCTCCACAAACTGCTTTGGCGTCTCGTCTGACTTAGGCCGGCATTCACGGAAGCGTTTACGGTAGCCCTTCTCTGTAAAGTTGTAGCACTGCAATAGGGCCTCTTTCAAGACGTCGTAGTTTTTGGCGTCATCGTTCGACAGTCTGGTGTAAACTTCGAGCGCTTGCCCTGTCAGAAGTGCACTTAGTCGAATCGCCCAGTCTCGAGGTTGCCAATTGGAGCTTTCGGCGAACCTTTCGAATCTCGCCAGATAGCTGTCGATCTGGTCCTTCCCGTCGACGAAAGCTGGCAATTTTGGAGCCGTATGGTCGTTGGTGACTTGTGGCGCATGCTGATTGTTCTGGATACGCGCCAACTCTAGCTGGTACTGACGATCAGCTTCTAGTTGTCTCTCTTCCATCTCTCTTTCTTCTCGGCGTCGCTGCTCTTCTGCTTCTCTTTCTTGACGCCGCTCTTCTCTTTCTTGACGCCGCTCTTCTCTTTCTTCTCGGCGACGCTGCTCTTCTAATTCTCTTTCTTCACGGCGACGCTGCTCTTCTAATTCTCGTTCTTGTATTCTCTCCTGGGATTTGACGTACTCCGTCAGCTGTTTGCCTTTTAGATTTAGTTCAACCACTTTCTGCCAGAAG
>CM072523.1:9080013-9130795 GCA_036898135.1 Oncomelania hupensis | reverse complement strand
CTTGTTCAAGCACAGAAGGTCAAGGTCAAAGTTTAAACTAGAAGGACACAGCCCACATGACTCGCATGTTCCTTATGGAACTTGCAATATTTAACATCAAAATGAGTGCCCAGAAAAAAAACTAAAATGAAACAGTGGCATTAAAACGTAAAGTAATACCGACTTTGATCTTTCTATGCTCTTGACCTTGAGATGACCTTGACATCCGGATTTAAATACCCTAAAGTAATTTCAACTAAACTACAGCAAGAGTTGTATTATGCCAAAAACAGTTACCTTTGGGTGACCTTGACTTTCAGTGACTTTGACCTTGGGGTAACATTGACCTTCACATGACCTCTCATTCGCATGTATGATCAAATAACCTAATGTTGTTCCATACCATGGGTTAAATAGAGCCATTCTACTGTACGATTATCTACTTTTTTGTACGTTTTTGCAAGGCCTAAAATGACGACATTCAAGTTCAACGCCAAAACGGAACATAATTATATGAAAGATCAATCTCTCATCTCTAAATTCAACAAGTTCGGACTTTATATCTCTCATAGTTTAGGGTCAAGGTCACTTCAAAGTACCTATTCTAACCGACCTTGGACAGCTCCAGACTTTGCCCTTGGAGTGAGAATGACCAAATTTACATAGTACGTGTCTCTCATTGATATTTATCATGCATCAAAGAATCGTAAGTTCAATATTAATAACTTAGGGAAAAAAAGTCTTTTTTTTTTAAACTAACATTTTGTTGACCCTGAAGAGGAGTCATTCATTCACTCATCACTTATGAAGTCTCATATATACACACCATCTTACCAAGTTTGGTTGTAATAATTGAAATAGGTTCTGAAATATTATCCAATTAGTCAGAAAAAGAGGAATGGACCCCCTCCCCCCCCCCCCCCCCAAAAAAAAAAAAAAATTCAAATGTCATTTTTGGACTATGTAGGCCTTATCTCGCACACATTTGCAAAAATCTGAATTTTATTTTTATTTTTTATTTTTAATTTTTTTTTTTTTTGGGGGGGGGGGGGGGGTTGGGGTGTGCGGGGTGTGGTGAGTACATAAGATGTGAGTAAAACAAAAATGCCCTAGAGGTAAAAAATAAGTAAACTGGATCAAATAAATTTAAGGTCATGTAACAATTTGAATGTCTAGTGAAATCATGTTAACAAAATGAACGGAAAGGTCAAGATCTAGCAACATTTTCATTAACATAAACAGAAGTGGCATCATCAACCATCACTAACAACAACATCCTCCTCATCATCATCATCATTATCAGCATCCTCATCCTTCTCCTCCTCCTTGTCCCCTCCTCACCATCATCATAGTTGTCTCATCACCATCATCACCACAACCCCATCATCATCATCATCTTCATCTTCTTCTTCTTCTTCTTCTTCTTCTTCTTCTTCTTCTTCCTCGTCGTCGTTGTAGTAGTAGTCGTCATCGTGGTCGTCATCATCATCGTCATCATCATCATCATCATCATCATCACCGTCGCCGCCATCACTCACTTATCGGTTTCGTAGTTGACGATGATGTGGTTGGGCTGACCGATGTTGTCCTCGACGATGATCTCTCGCCCAGAGCCGTCCATGTTGGCGCTTTCAATTTTGGGCATCACGTCGGGCTGGTGCCCTATGTCCGTCCAGTAGATCTTGCTGCACGCCAAATCCACACCATTGTGATGGTGACAGTGAACAGGTGCGTGTTCGCAATCATAGCACATAATTAATTGCGAGCGTTGTGGCCAAGTGGGCTAAGGCGGGACTAACTTGCCTTGTCCACAGGCCAGAAACCAATGGCGCCTGACAGGTGTGGGATCGATCCTGCATCGGGGCGTTATGTTTCTCCAAATATTATTTACTTTCGACTCGGGCAACGTCTCGGGGTTTTCTCCGGGTACTCCGGTTTGCTCCCCCAGCAAAATTTCAAAATATTACAAAAATTTAAAGAATTTCTAAATTTCAAAAATCACAACTAATGTTAGGTAGGTTGGGTTTGGGCGCGCCACAGGCTGCGACTACGCCTTCCACATAGGGAGGCGGCCCCAAATTTCCCGATAAAAAGGGACAATAAAGCATTAAAATCTTAAAAATCTAAAAAAAATCTTATTTTCGCGACATGATTGACATCGTTAATAGCGCTTTAAAAACAGTCTTGTTGTATCTTACATACTGTTGGTTGTTGGTTGTTTTATTAAAGTCTTTTTTCACCAAGATGATAAAGACCGTACGCACGCATTCAAACTCACGCATTTAAACAGGAACATATGTACACACACTCAAGCACACGCACTTAGCGCACGCACTTTCTCCATCTCTTTCACATATACTCAAACATAATTTATAAACGCAGCATAACATAACTTATAAGTAACAATGTCAGTTAAATAAAACGTACAACCAATACTATAAATAATATTACCGACACATCATTAAGTAAGATATACTATTGTTAATCAGAGAAAAGAACCAACAGCAGAACCGATAAACGTTTTTGCTAAAATAATGCAACTATCAAAACTAATTCTGCCGAGTGATGGTACACTGTTAGGCAAGAGGCCTCTTAAATCATTGCAATCAAACAGCAAATGTTTCAAAGAAAACGTCTCGTTACAAACGCATTTAACATTTTTGCAATACTTAGTCTTTATAGCATTTAAATATATTCTATACGCCATTGACACTACAGATCTAGAAATTCCACAGTGTTTTTCATACTGCTGATTAAATGTATAATGTTTCTTCATTTCTTTTTCAATTAGATTATTAACCTCTTTAGCAGAAAGTGAAATATGTAAAGATATTGCATTAATATTCGCAGCTCCGTTTCTGGCAGCTCGATCAGCCCACTCATTGGAAAGAAAACCACAATGTGAAGGAATCCAACAAAAATTTACCTGTGTACCATTAATTATAAGATTATGAACCAAGATTTTGATTTCTAATATAATATCTTGTCTTTCTTTATTATTATTTGAGTTCAAAGCCTCTAAAACAGATTTGGAATCAACACATATTACAATACTAAAGATAGTTAAGGGCATACTAGAAATTGTATTTATAGCCATTAGTACTGCAATCAGTTCTGCAGTGAAAATCGAAAATCCTTTTCCTAAATAGTATGATTGTGTTAGTTTAAAATCTGGAATAACAAAAGCTGCACCACTATCTCCATTTTCTAAGACAGAGCCATCAGTATATATTTTCAAATGACCCGAATATTTTTCATTTAAATGATAGCGAATATCGGAAATCATTAACCCTGTATTATGATTCTTCTTTTCTCCAGTGATATAAATATCATAATTTGCTTTCAGAAGTTCCCATAAAGGAACAGGAGACGCTATTTTCTGGTTATTCATAAGATCCGTATTTTCAATGTATCTCTGTACTAATTCTTTAGTATATGTAGCTATAGTTTGAAAATATTTTATTTTTTGCGATTGCTTTGGAAATTGTATGTCCGATCTTAGTTGCAACTCCTCATTGGTACTGTTATCTACTGCTGTTGCTCTAATAACATATTTAGCACAAAGCAGTTTCCTCCAGTCATCTAAAGGGAAAACTCCTGATGTTTCATATGCATATGTTGTTTTTGTATGTATTGGAACACCAAGCGCCAATTTTATAGCTTTACTATCTAAACTCTGTAATTTTTTAATGTAACATACAGGCGCAGAAAAATAAACTTCCTGTCCATATGATAATTTGGAACGAACAAGAGAACATGCTAAATGCACTAAAGTTTTGGAATCCTGACCCCAAGGCTGTTTACTAATGATTTTTATCAAATTATAACTTTTCACTGCTTTTTGCATTAAGTATTCAATATGTTTTTTCCAGTGTAATTTAGAGGTTAGGTAAACACCTAAAAATTTTACTTCTTTCACATATTTGAGTTCCACATTATCAACATAAATTTTTGGTAATTGTCTAGGTTCATGCCCATTATTAAATAAAATCATATTGGTCTTTTCTTTTGAGAGCTCCAGTCCATTAATATTCATATAACTTGAAATATTATTTATTTCCATTTGATATAATTTACTGATGTGTTTAATTTCATAGAGAGACGTCTTTTTCTTCAAGGATACGTTCATCCAGATAGCAATATCGTCTGCATATTGAACAAGAGAAACTCTTTTACTTACAACCTTAGGTAAATCATAAATTAAAATATTAAAAAGAATCGGAGATACTATAGAACCTTGTGGAATTCCCATATCTATTGTGCGATGTGAAGAATACGAATTACCAACTTTCACGCTTATTTTTCGCCCTGTAAGAAACGTTCTAATATAATTGTACATACGGCCAGACAACCCAATTTGTTTCAACTTATATAACAATCTTGCATGCCATACTCTGTCATAAGCTTTGCATACATCAAAAAACGTGGCTAATGTACATTTTCTCCTTGCAAATTGTCTTTTAACCTGGGTAGTTAATTTTACTAGATGGTCTACTGTAGATCGGCCTTTCTGAAAACCTGCCTGATTTACAGGAATTATTTGCTGTTTAGTACAATAGTATGTTAGTCTCTCTAGTATGATCTTTTCCATTAACTTACAAACGTGTGATGTTAAGGAAATGGGTCTATAACTAGATGCTTCTGCTCTAGATTTACCCGATTTTAAAATTGGTATTACTAGAGAAGACTTCCATATATCTGGCAAAATGCCTCTTATCCAACATTTTTGTATAATATCATGTAGAATATGTGTCCACTTATCAGGAAGATTATTCAATAAAATATAAGACATGCCATCAAGGCCTACAGCAGACTTTTTGTATGCTAAAGCAGATAATGCATCTTTAAGTTCTTTAACAGAAATATTTGCATTAATGAACAACTCGTTGTCTGGAGCCGGAACTCCGTATTCATTTAACTCCTCCTTCATTTTTCTTTCATTTAGCGTATGTTGTGGTAAAGTACTAGAGTTACTAGCGCTAGCAAAAACGTTTACAAATGCTTCAGCCTTTTCTTTTGGTGAGGGGAAATTATTATTATTTAATTTAATAGGACATTGGGGTAATTGATATCCATTTTTCATTTCCGCTACTTTCTTCCAAGTCTTTAAACAATCTTGAGAACTAGATATTTCATTAAGACAAAAATCTGACCAATACTTCCTCTTTTCAGCAGCAATAGTTTTGTTGCATGCTATCTTTGCTCTTTTCATTGCATCGAAAGACTGGTCTGATTTTGATTTTAACCAATGTTTATATGCACTCTTTTTTTGTTTTACCGAGGTTTCACATTCTTCATTCCACCATATGTTTCCATTTCGTGATTTCTTTTTTGATGTTCTTTTTTTAGGAATAGATTTATTTGCTGCAAGATGAATGCTGTTAATAAATTGAGTGTATACATTATTAATATCGTCATCCTCAATAAAATGTGTATCATAAGACAACAATGTATTTTTAAATAATTCCCAATCTGCTCGACCGTAGATGTACTTCGGAATGACATCATCTTCTGATTGCAGATCAACAATATTATTTAAGGTTGTTACAATAGGCAGATGATCACTCCCTAGAGAATCAGATTGAACATCCCACTCACAATTAATAGCGAAATTAGAAGAAACAAGAGTCAAATCAATTGCTGACGGTCTATGAGCTGGAACATCTGGTATACGAGTAAATCGTCCATCATTTAATAAAATTAAATTTGAGTCTATAATGGCCTCAGTAAATTGCATGTTAGAAGTATGAACACACAGTTTATCCCAAATCGGCGAATGAGCATTAAAGTCACCGTTGATTATCCACAGTTCTGAATCTGTAATAGATTTAATCCAATCGTTATTATTATCACTAGGCCCTCTCGGATAGTAGACTGAGCAAATATTCACACACAAGTCTTTGTTAACTTTAAGTTTAATACAAGCTGCATAAACTCCATCTGCATCTTTAGGAACCGGAGATGTGGTCATTACATAATCCATATCATTCCTGATGTAAATTGCAGACTGTATTTTATTCCTATTAAAGTTAGTCACAGGCGGGTAGTAGAAACCTTGAAGCTTTGGCAATTTTTGGCTGCTGACATTTAAGGACTGTAATGTTAATATATGATGATCATTGTTGGACAAATATTCACGTAAGTATTGTATATTTGTGGCAATAGATCGGCAATTCCACTGAAATATAGACAATCTTTCTCCTTTCATTTATAGAAAGTTATTCAATTAATCAAAAACAGGAAAAGAAAAGAAAAAAAATTGAACATTTAATAATAAACAGTTTTATCTATTAATGTCAAAATTCCTTCAGTAAATGTAAAATAATGTCACAATGGCAACTCTTCTGGTAGCAGTAAATCAGCTAGTACCAATGAACTGGAAACACTGGCTTGGGAGAAAGGTGCCACCTGCCTCTTAGGTCATAGTACCCGAGGCAGTCACTTGCCTGGTAGGGCCGAGCAAGTCTCCTACGGCCCGGTTTCTTCCACAGAAGACTATGGAGGTATCTGCCAATGTTTCCAGCTAAAATACTAGATCCTTTTCGGTTTGGGTGCACCTTGTCTCGGAGGGTGTAGATGGGCATGTTGTCATGATTAACAAACGAAACCCTTGGTTCATCCAGAAGGTCTGAGACTGTTAGAGCATTAAACACATCTCTCTTGGAGCGAAGAATCGTATCATTTATTGCTGCAATCTTACTGACGACAATTTTTGCCAGAGGATGTTGAATTGCCACGGTCTTGATGGTCTGTACGAATTCCTTGCTGGCGGACTTTGGATCCTGGTTTTTGAGATCATTCACACCCACATGGATCACGATGGTCTTCAGTGGGGTGTTGACATCTTCCTGAATCCGGTGCAGTGCCCCAATTATTTCTTTAGTGGCCGACGCTTTAGTTTTAATTACTTCAAACCCGTAGGAATGACCAAGTCGGGTTGCCTGAACGCCATTCAAAACAGAATCATGTACGATCGCAATCACATCATCATACTCTTGTTTATTTCCTGACATTGGTCTTGCATCACAGGAAGAAGACTTGACGTCATCAATGATGTCATTATCGACAGCATTTTTGGTTTGTTTTTTCTCTTTTTTATGCCTTGCCTTTTCAGCAGCCACGTTGATTTTAGGGGGAAGAGAAGATGTTTGCGAGGGCTGTTGTTGACTGCCACTCGAAGTCGATGGTGCCGATCTTACTGCGGCCGCGTATGAAACACGGGGCTGTGGCGGTTGCGAATGCGTCGTCTGCTCTTCAGCACCCGTTCGTTTCGATGTTCGGATCCCTTGCTCATGCAGTTGCTTGATCAGTTTTGCTTGATCCAGAACAATCTCATGTAAATTGGCGACCGTTCCGTGCAAATTGTCGATCAAGATTTTCAGCTCACGTAGGGTTTGGGTCTGACACTGGCAACTCTTGCAGTCCATTTCAGTGTTGACCGCGATGTCTGCAGTCAATGTTGCCGGTTCCACCCCCACTTGAAGCTGAATCTCTTCTTCCGTGGCCACCTCTTCCTCCACTTTCTCATTCTGCCTTCTTTTTCTCACTGATCTCCGCGCTGTCATTTTTTTTAGCACCGCTGAGTTTACAGAAAACCAGAAAAATGTTGATAGCTAAATTTCGACAGTTGTTGCCATATTGAGACCGGAAGTGACCTTTTTTCTTTTTTTTTTTTTTCTTACATACTGTTAAGTTACTAGAGTGTTATATGTTTCCAGAATCTGGAGTGGTCATATACTTCTTCGGATGAGAGTATAATCCGAGGTCTAGTCTGTGCACGCACGCGTTCCATCGCATGGACTTTAAAGATCCTGATGCTCATGTCCTAGACGGGTGAGTGCCGGCTGCACAAATACACCCCGCACGCACTAATAATAATAATAATAATAATAATAATAATAATAATAACAATAATGGATGCTATATACGAGCCTTTCCCCAAATCAATCAGACTCAAAGCGCGGCGATCTGTACCAACATACACGCTCACCTGTCTCATCCACCCTCACAAACACACAACAAATACACACCCATCACTCAAACGGGTGGTGTAAAGGCATGGAGATCGCTATTGGAAGACGGGGAAAAAAATCGAGTTTTTATTTTTGAAATTTTATATTGACTGCGTCCAGTACCATTATTGAAGGGAGGGAGGAAACCGGAGTGCCCGGAGAAAACCCTCGGTGACCTCAATAGTACCTAAGTCACATACGTTCGTCCCTTGCGGGAATCGAACCCGCGACCTTCGGCATAGGAAACCGGCGACTAATCCACTTCGCCACGAGGCCACTAGATGCCTTCTCCCCATCCCCGCTCGCCCAGGAGTGTGCTCAGTCGTCTGGGCGTCAGACCATGCGCCCAAAGGCTGCAAGTGGGCCCCTCGGTCGGCTTGAGTGACAGCCCGTATCGGCCAGCGCCTTGAGCAGCTCTTGAGCTGGAAAAGCGCTATATAGAACGATTAAAATGTAATATCAAGAAATGTAAGTATGCTGCTTCCAAAAGGGGGACAAAAAGTGCGACATGTTAATTAATGTTCTTGATGTCTAAAGCAACTTGTCTCCCTTGGATTGTTTTATTCCTTGCAGCTCCTTAATGGCTGTGTTACGGTGCTCGCCATTTTGAGAGAATGTATTATATAATGTATTGAGAAGGTATTTATTGTATTGACTCAGAATGATTCTATGATTTACCTTGGTATGTTTCGACCGCATCACACGTACTTTAATATAAGTGCATTCCTTTTGTTTAATGGAAATTTATTCTATGCATTGTTAGAGAGGCACGGTGGCCTAATGGTAGAGCTTTGGTTTGCGGATCTGAAGGTCCCGGGTTCGAGCCCTGTCCGGGCCATTGTGTTGTGTCCCTGGAAAAGACACTTTACTCCCGTTTCCTACTCCTTCGGATGAGAGTATAAACCGAGGTCTAGTCTGTGTGTCGCATCCATTCCATCATAACGGACTTTAAAGATCCTGACGCTCATGTCCTAGACAGGTGAGTGCCGGTAACAAGCATGCATTTGATCCTTCTCCCCCATCCCTGGCTGGCCACAATAGTGCTCAGTTGTCCGGGCGTCAGACCATGCGCCGAAAGGCTGCGGGTGGGCGTCTCGGGCGGTTTGAGTTAAATCCTGTACCGGCCAGCGCCTAGAGTCTGGTCAAGTACGGCGAAATACCTGCGCTATAGAAATCCTCAATAATAATAATAAATGATCTGTGTATAATTTTATGTATGATTTAGTGTGGGTAATGTTAGGTGTCTCTGGAAGCGAAAGTTTCAAGCGATATGATTGCACTACTGTGCTGCTTTTAGTGTTGATGTAATGTAGTTGCGCACATGTTTTTTCTATATTTATTGCTTTGTTCTTGTCTGTGTTTCGCTGATAGGAATTTATCACAACACACACTCAAAATGTCCTTGTTCATTTATAGGGACAACAAACAAATCTTGAATCTTGACAGTTGTCACACATAAAGATACGTCTACAAACTTGAATTTCTCACCATATTAATACAAATACATGTATGATATGTTTTAGCAAATGACACAGATTTCATTCATTAAAAAGCCAGTGTGTTAAAAAATGTTACTTAGTTTATCACAATGAGATTACTCGGGTAAACTGTTTTGTTGCCACGTTAACAGATGATATTATGGGTAATCTTTGCTCTGACAACTGCTGAGCTTTGAAGTTTGGGCCTCTTTTCTTGTTATTTAAACAATCCACTGCGCCTACTAGACACACATTGCCAGCCATGTAAGTTGTAGAATTAATTTTGATGCTATTAATAGTCGCATAAATAAATTAATTTATCGATTTTCAAAAACCCGTGCTTTTCAAATAGGATTTTTGGGATGAAGAGAGGGGGATAGGGGGCTTAATTTTTTTTCGGTGGGGCAACACTTAATGTGAATTTGAATAGGATTTGATCTGTGACGGTGAAATGTGGTATCTTGGAGTCTTACGTACAACGTATGAAACAGTTTTTGGAAGCTAGTGAGGTTTCGCTTTGCTCGGGCTAACTAACGGGGTGGATGAGGTTTAAGGGGGGGGGGAGGAAGATTAATGGGGGAGGAAAGGAAGAAAGGGGAGGGGAGAGGGGAGGAAGAGGAGAGGGGGGTGGAACTAGCGACCGACAACTGACATTCTGGCAATGCATACTGCTCATATGTAGGATCACAGACCTTAACCTAGTCTCTGGTAGACTTCACATAAAACACGGTCAAACAAAGGGCGACAATTTTTGACGGAGGAACACTGCTTACATCCGTTAATGACCAAGAACCAACAATGGTTTAAAGTCTGGAACAGCCCGACACAAAAAAGAACTATTACCACCACTACTTCTACCACCACCACCAACGACAACTACAAGATAACAACGACAACGACGACAATAATCACAACAACACTATACTACTCCACCACCGCTAGCGACACCATCACCATCAGTACCAAAACCATCAACGACACCACCACCATTACCGCCACCACCAGCAACACGACACCTCACCCTCGCCCTGGGTGGACTGCGATGCCTAAAGGGTTGTTGACGTCATCCTCTAGCAGGATTCGCTGGTAGCGCCCGTCCTTTCGGGACATTTTGATGTAGGCGTTGGTGCTGTCTGTCCAGTACAAGTTGCCGTTGACCCAGTCCAACGCCAGCCCTGCAGCATGCCACGACAAGTCAAATTAAGTAAAGTCGTTTATTTATTTATTTATTTATTTAATTTTTAAACCTGCACACACACTCTCAAACACACATCCACTTTGGCTCTCCACCAAAGCCCTCCACGGAAATACAAACACACACATTCATAATTCATTGGGAGGCACGGTGGTCTAATGGTAGTGCTTCGGCTTGCGGATCTGAAGGTCCCGGGTTCGAGCCCTGGCCGGGCCATTGTGTTGTGTCCCTGGGAAAGACACTTTACTCCTGTTTTCCTACTCCTTCGGATGAGAGTATAAACCGAAGTCTAGTCTGTGTGTCGCATACATTCCATCATAACGGACTTTAAAGATCCTGACGCTCATGTCCTAAACGGGTGAGTGCCGGTAACAAGAACACATCCAGCATGCACTTGGTCCTTCTCCCCTATCCCTGGCTGACCAGGATTGTGCTCAGTTGTCCGGGCGTCAGACCATGCGCCCAAAGGCTGCGGGTGGGCGTCTCGGGCGGTTTGAGTTAGATCCTGTATCGGCCAGCGCCTTGATCCTTAGGCTAAGTCGCCTTACAAATGACGAACATCATTATTATTATTATTATTATTATTATTATTATTATTATTATTATTATTATTATTATTATTATTATTATTATTATTATTATAAACACTCACATACACCAACAGCAACATCGTCAATAGCAACAATAATAGCGTGATGATGATGAGGAGGAGGAGGAGGAGGAGGAGGAGGTTGTTGTTGTTGCATCAATTTTTATTCATCAGATTAACATAAGTTGTTTTATTATTATTATTATTATTATTATTATTATTATTATTATTATTATTATTATTATTATTATTATTATTATTATTATTATTATAATAAACATTGTGCTTAATAAATTATACTTTATACTTAAAACAGACCATGGTTTAAAGTCTGGAACAGCCCGAAACAAAAAAGAACTATTACCACCACCACTTCTACCACCACCACCAACGACAACTACAAGATAACAACGACAACGACCAACGACGACAGCAATCACAATGACAACAACACTATACTACTCCACCACCGGTAGTCACCGGTAGAGGAGGAGGATGATAATGATGATGGTGATGAGAAGGAGGAGGAGGAGGAGAATGAGGTCTGGTTTAGCGCCGGCTCCACGTCAGCAGACATGCTCAATGTGCAACAACAACACCCAACAGCAACGACAACGACAAGCACTGACCTTTGACGGTGCCAGTACCACTGGCTACGATGGTGCCTTTGGCTCCAGTCTCTAGAGGGATCCTGGATACGGCGTTGCTGAGATTGCCAGAATAGTACAGCATATTCTCTCGCGCGTCGAATGCCAAGCCCAGGTAACCATAGCGATCTGACAGGAAGCACTGGGAAGACAGAGACACGTTGTCCAAGGACATGTCAGCGATGTTGGCGGGGTACAGGCAGATGGCCACTCCTATGGCGTACAGGTGAGACGGATGAGTCATCTGCTTTCCAGCTGATATAGACAGCAGAAACACAAAAGCACTGTGAACCCTGCTTTATGGTTGCTGATTGGTCATTTGGTAGCAGCAGCAGTAATCGTAGCAGCAGCGGTAACAGTGTTACACTCTGTTTGATGTTGGTGTTTTCTATCAGTATCTGATTCAGCCCCGATGCTTGAAGTCCTGATAGTTGTGTAACTCAGATTCGTTTATTCACACAGCCCGTCCAAACAGCATACAAGTCACAAAGTCGACGTATGAAGTTTTCCACTTTTATTCAGCACACACCAACAACTGCATACAATTCTCAATTCAACTCAACAACTTTCACAGCAACTTTCCAAATCACTATCAACAACTTTTTTCTCTCAACAACAATTCGGCACACGATTAAATAACCTCTCTCTTTTCCGGAAAGATTTCGAATACCGTAGAAATGACGTACTGCTACCAATCGAACTAAAGATCGTCATCACTGACTTACGTCATTACACATTTCTTCTCCTTCCGGATCGTTCCTTCAAATTTCTACAATTATCCCGAATCTTCGATCGATAGTAAACAAGCCGATCCAGAAGATTCTACAACAATATCGACTAACGGAAATTATCAACGTTATACAAAGCCTTTCCTAACAACAATGCAAACTCAAATCAAAGGTAAATAAACTCCATTATTGAATACTTTGCAAATCGAAACGATTAGATCTATCGTACACGCTTTAGACACACTTTCGTTCGTTTCAACGTAACATAACCCCCCACTCAAGAAGAAATTTACCCAATTTCTTTCAACAACGTTGAAACGTAATGCACAAACAAAGTACAGAATTAAGACTTATTTCAGCCCGTCTGAACACTATCAACGTTCTCTCAGTTCATTCACACAGAGTCAATGGTTTTCATCTTCAAATCTGTCAATGTTCACAGTTCATTCACACAGAGTCAAAGTTTCTCATCTGCAAGTCTTTCTGGATACTGTCAATGTTCCCCACACAGTCAATGTTCTTTCAACCGCAAGGAAACGACGCCCTCGTCAGTTGCGGTCGTCATCGGCCCAGGGTCAAAGACAGTGATCTCGTGGGCTTTCCTGGAGTCAGTGCATCCTCCGTTGTCTTCCTCTCCCGTCGGATGTCCGACGCAGTCGACGTTGTCAGCTCCCAGAATGCATTCGCTGGGTCTCACGGTCAGGTTGGCTTCTGCGGGACGGTGGAACGGCTCCCTCAAGGTCTGCAGATGCTCCTTCCAGGTCTGGGTGTGGACTTCATGTTCGACCAAAGTCGTAGAGCCTGGGACATCACTGAAGCTATGGGGAAATTCGCCCATAAGGTCCTTGAGCTCCATCTTTTGACCTTCCGTCAAGCTTGGTCCTTAACAACATCGATGCCTTCTTTGCTGTGGAAGTCTCCCAGTTCCAACAGTTCTTCGCTGTCAAAGCTGTCGTCGGTCACAGCTGCTGTGGCTGCGTGCACAGTCTCTGATGGCCTTTCCACGTACAGCTTAAGGAGGTTGGCGTGGTATATCTTGGAATGCTGGCCGACCTTCACCTTGTAGTCGTTGATTCCCACCACGGTCTCCACTTCGTACGGGCCTTTCCACTGCATCAGCAACTTATTGTGATCGGTAGGTAGCAGCACCAGCACTTTGTTGCCAGGTTTGAACTTCCTGTTCACAGCCCTACGGTCATAGTAGTGCTTTCCACAGTCTTGGGACTTCTTCAGGTTTTCTCTGGCTATCTCGAGAGTCTGCTCCAGCTTCTCCCGTAGCTCAAACACGTACTGGTAGCTGTTCTTCACCTCTGGGGTGTCTACTTCTTTCGTCCACAGTTCTTTTAGGATGTGCATCGGCCCTCGGATGGTTCTTCCGTACAGAGCTCGAACGGAGAAAAGCCGGTGGACTCCTGCGGTACTTCTCTGTAGGCGAAAAGTAAGGCGTTGATGTAGCGATGCCATTGTCTGGGCTGCTCGCTGCACAGTTTCTTCAAGGTGGACTTCAGCGTAGCATTGAACTTTTCGACAAGCCCGTTGCACATCGGATGGTAGGGTGTCGTAGTTAAATGCCGGATGCTCAGCAGTCTGTTGACCTCCTTCATGCAGTCAGAGACGAACTGCGTCCCGAGGTCTGTCAGAATTTCTTCAGGCACTCCAAGCCTACTGAACATGTCCACCAGTGCCTCTGCTACAGTTTCAGTGTCAATCTTCTTCAGTGGCACTGCTTCTGGGTACCGAGTCGCATAGTCCACTAAAGTCAGTACCCACCGATGACCTTCTTCACTCGGAGGTCTTATTTCGCCGATTAAGTCTAAGGCCACCCTCTTGAAAGGTCGGTCGATCAGAGGCATCCTCTGCATAGGCACTTTCGGGAACCTTCCTCGAGGTATGGTCTTCTGGCAAATATCACATGATCGGCAGAAACGGCTGACGTCCGCATGAAGCCCTGGCCAGTAGAACACCGCCTGGATTCTGTCTGACGTCTTTCTGATGCCTAGGTGACCTCCCATGATAGAGTCATGAGCTACTTCCATCACTTGGCGCTGGAAGATTCGGTACAGGATCTTGGCCTTCACCTCAAAATAGACCGTGCCACTGCGTTTGGTCACGTGATCTTGGCGGTTCCTGTACTTGTTTAAAGTGCTATCAGCTTCCTGGAGCTGGATCAGCTTATCTCTGTCCACGATGGCAGCTTTGGAGTTGTCGGCGACCTTCAGTGGCGTAGACGTCTTGTCTCTCTTGGCCTGGGCCCTGGTAGTAACAGCACCGACGATCTCTGGTCGGCAGGGCTGAGCCGGAGTAACCACATTGTCCCGTAGCAGCTCTGTAAGGTCTCCATCGGGAAATGGCAATGGATCCTCCTCCACAACTTCGACGTGTTGTTGAGGCAGGACTCCACTCTGGATCGGGGTCGTCGGGTCGTCTCGCGCCATCGATATTCCCGATCATCAAATCATACAGCGGCTTCTTCAGGCAAACCGCTTCGACTTCGCCTATGTAGAAAGGGGTGTTGACATGAATTTTCGCAACTGGCGCTTTCAAACATTTGCTGTCGGCCATGAGTGTCCATTTTGAATCGCCAGTGAACTGTTCTTTAGCGATTAGGTCTTCTCTGACGATGACCCCACTGCAGCCAGAGTCTCTTAAAACAGTCACTTCATGATTTCCGACGCGTCCCTTTGAAACAGGCATGTTCTGTACGGTCACAGCTGCGCTGGCGACGACGGGGATGGATTTCCCGTTGGCAAGGAGGAGTTGGCCATCAGTCATGCACTCTTGCACGTCCGCAGGGGTAGCTGTGCGCTCGGTCTCACTCGGAAGAATGACGCTCCCGCCGCACACTTGATGGTCAGATCTACTGGTTTGCCGTTGATTGGAGAACCTCTGCCGGTTGCCCGCCGCTGCGTTGTCCGTACTGCTCCGCTGTCCGCTACTTTTGTTTTGAGGACAATTAGCCGCCCTGTGGTCTGTAGCGTTGCAGGTGAAACAGCCTCTTGAATGCCCTTCCCTGGGAGGAGGCGTGGAGTCCGTCTGTCTCTGGCTCGTCTGGCTCCCTTGGATCTGGTTCCCATGGTTTGCAGTCTTCTGAAAATGTTTCGTCGCGCTGGGTGGCCCCAGGGTTTTCCCATGAGCGATGAGATATCTTTCAGCAGCCTCAGTCACATCTTTAAGCGTCTGCAGCTTTTGTTCTTCTAAGTGGGTCGCTAGGTCCTTGTGACAGGCATTGAGAAATTGTTCCTTCACGATCAGGTCATGGAGACTGTCGTAAGACTTGCTTTCGCCTGATAACTCCACCCACTTGTGTAGATATGACGACAGGCGCTCCACAAACTGCTTTGGCGTCTCGTCTGACTTAGGCCGGCATTCACGGAAGCGTTTACGGTAGCCCTTCTCTGTAAAGTTGTAGCACTGCAATAGGGCCTCTTTCAAGACGTCGTAGTTTTTGGCGTCATCGTTCGACAGTCTGGTGTAAACTTCGAGCGCTTGCCCTGTCAGAAGTGCACTTAGTCGAATCGCCCAGTCTCGAGGTTGCCAATTGGAGCTTTCGGCGAACCTTTCGAATCTCGCCAGATAGCTGTCGATCTGGTCCTTCCCGTCGACGAAAGCTGGCAATTTTGGAGCCGTATGGTCGTTGGTGACTTGTGGCGCATGCTGATTGTTCTGGATACGCGCCAACTCTAGCTGGTACTGACGATCAGCTTCTAGTTGTCTCTCTTCCATCTCTCTTTCTTCTCGGCGTCGCTGCTCTTCTGCTTCTCTTTCTTGACGCCGCTCTTCTCTTTCTTGACGCCGCTCTTCTCTTTCTTCTCGGCGACGCTGCTCTTCTAATTCTCTTTCTTCACGGCGACGCTGCTCTTCTAATTCTCGTTCTTGTATTCTCTCCTGGGATTTGACGTACTCCGTCAGCTGTTTGCCTTTTAGATTTAGTTCAACCCCTTTCTGCCAGAAGTCAGCCATCTTGATGCTTCTGGAAAGTTCTTTTCAAGAAAGTTCTTTTCTGGAAGGTTGTTCTTCTAGAAAGTTCTTGACTGTAGAGTTCTTTTTTTTTCTGGAAAGTTCTTGACTGTGCTGTACCTTTCTAGACTGTTCTAGAACAGCACGCTTTCTGCAGTAGCGCTGATGCTTGTCACTAGTCGCTTTCGCTGACGCAGGCCCCGCTGTCCTCGTCGTATGCGACGCTGCACCACGCTGGTGTTGATGTATATGCTCCTGTGCTGAAGTAGACGCGACGTCCGCTCGCCGCTCTCTGTAACACTGGCGATGTAGCTCCGAGACTGTCCCTCGACGTAGTCTTACGGCAGCAACGTAGTCCCGATCTGTTGTTCGCTCACGAAGCAACTCTTCAGCGACTACTCGCCCTTGCAGTCAACCCGAACCTATCGTGATGTAGTCCCAGTATGTTGGCCCCTCTCGACGCAACTCGTTGGCGGCTACCCTCGATGACTGCCTCTCGTAACGTTGACTCGCTTGTTGTAGCAGTTGAACCCTTGGCTATGGCGTGAATCGCGGCTTGACCCCCAAAATGTTACACTCTGTTTGATGTTGGTGTTTTCTATCAGTATCTGATTCAGCCCCGATGCTTGAATTCCTGATAGTTGTGTAACTCAGATTCGTTTATTCACACAGCCCGTCCAAACAGCATACAAGTCACAAAGTCGACGTATGAAGTTTTCCACTTTTATTCAGCACACACCAACAACTGCATACAATTCTCAATTCAACTCAACAACTTTCACAGCAACTTTCCAAATCACTATCAACAACTTTTTTCTCTCAACAACAATTCGGCACACGATTAAATAACCTCTCTCTTTTCCGGAAAGATTTCGAATACCGTAGAAATGACGTACTGCTACCAATCGAACTAAAGATCGTCATCACTGACTTACGTCATTACACATTTCTTCTCCTTCCGGATCGTTCCTTCAAATTTCTACAATTATCCCGAATCTTCGATCGATAGTAAACAAGCCGATCCAGAAGATTCTACAACAATATCGACTAACGGAAATTATCAACGTTATACAAAGCCTTTCCTAACAACAATGCAAACTCAAATCAAAGGTAAATAAACTCCATTATTGAATACTTTGCAAATCGAAACGATTAGATCTATCGTACACGCTTTAGACACACTTTCGTTCGTTTCAACGTAACAAACAGCAACAGTAGTAGTAGTAGTAGTAGTAGTAGTAGTAGTAGTAGTAGTAGTAGTAGTAGTAGTAGTAGTAGTAGTGTGGGAGGGGAGGCGGGGGCTGTTTTGTATCTAATTATTTTTACATAATTATTTTGCATTACTTTATACATTATTTTACTGATAATATAATATTTTATTTCTGCAACAGGGATGCATGAGGCGGGTCTTGTCTTTTTTTGTCTGATCATTGTATTAATTATTGTTAGATGTAACACATTTTTTGTTACATTTTTTAAAATTTGTATGGTGAATTCTCAGATGTTATTATTATCTAATATGCCATTTGTATGTTAAAATTAATACTTTTTATTATGCATGTGAAGTGTATTGTATATGATGTTGATTCCTTGTATGCTTTTGCGAGTACGGTTGGTGTGAATGCTTGCATACTTTGTTTTTATTGTTCATATGACTGTCCTGATTGGTGTACTATCTTATCTAAGATATATCCTATGTTAAGATCGGTGAGCCCAGCCTGAGCGGGGGTACCGCGCTATACAAGACTACTTTATTATTTGTTAGTAGTAGTAGTAGTAGTAGTAGTAGTAGTAGTAGTAGTAGCAGCAGCAGAAGCAGCAGCAGCAATAGCAACAGTAATCCTACTTACCATAACATGTTTTATTGTCGTCCTTGAGGTCGAAACCTTCTCCACACAGACACGTTGGGCCTACGACATCATCCACCACACACAGCTGTTCACAACCATACGATGCGCATTGCTCTGTTGGACAACACAATCATCAATTATTTAGTCAGTTTATCAGTCAATCAATCATTTAATCAATCAAACAAACAATTAATCAATTCCGATTGATTTATTTATTTAATATTTTATTTGGGCGCATGCGGGTTTCTTCCATAGTTCTGTAACACACGCGCTTGTATCAGGACACGCGAGTATGAAGCGCCATTTGTAAATTAAATGGTTATTGTCATTATATCTATAGAACATACATTTTACCTGTATAAAAGATATGGTATAATTATAAAATGAATTATATACCTATAAAATACATTCTATAGCAATACAACACTTTTTATAGCTATAAAGCAACATTTGTATAGCTACAGACTACATTTTACGATATACAAGAGATCATACACGAATCGTCACGCCGTTTGTAAATATTAAACACAAAAAAACTATTTTATTTATAAACAAAACATTTTATAAGTAACCAATTCATTTTATCTATAAACAAAACATTTTATAAGTAACCAATTCATTTTACCTATAAACAAGTCATTGTATCTATAAACAAGTCATTTTATAGCAAAAACGATCTATAAAACTTCCTTTTATCTGTAAACACTTCATTTTATTGCAACAACGAGCACTTATATCTATAGAATACATTTTATAACACGTACAATGAATTGTACCTGTAGAATGCATTAGCGACAATTATTTTCCAGTCGGCGCCTTACAATAATTTTATACTAACTTTCTCATTGTATAACTGCTTCTCTCCCTTCGATTATTTTTATTTTGTAACGTTCTAAGCGACCCAAAGTTGCTATGCGGTGCGCAAAAATGGCTGACGTTTTGTTTTTTTGTTTTTTTTTTTAAATTAAAATTTACGTCCCCGGACTCATTAAGCGTATAGGGGACGATTGGTTAATAGGTACATTCAACCAATTCAACGAAAAAAGCCCCCCCCCCCTCCTTAGGGCCCCCCTCCTGCACGTATGCGCTGGGCTCTCGCCTTTTCATGTGTAAGTGACGTTGCCTAAGCTAAATTTAAATAGCTACGGCGCGTGTAGGGAATTCCCGCTAGGCCTATATCGACTTCCCGCAATGTCAACAATCTCCAAGGTAACAGTTACGATGGAAGCTGGTTTGCCTTCGTGCTTATCGATAGTTTTTCAAGACGACCAAAAAATAATTGGAACAGTCGAGACTGACAATGATGTCGCTGATGTTTTATCAGAATTTCACTAGTATGGTCCTCGCCAATTTATATAGTACACTAGTATGGTCCTTGCCATTTTTTGTAGTAGACTTTAATGGTCTATACCATGTTGAGTCGCTTAGAAGTTTACAAGTAGTCTACACGAGGATGGAGTTGCTTCCCTGGGATCAGCAATTCGAAAGTCAGTATAAAATTAATGTCATGCGCCGAATGTAAAATAATGCTCCGAATGCATTCTACAGGTAAAATGCATTGTATATATTATAACATTTATTTTATAGATATAAAAGCTCGTTGTTGTTATAACATGAATTGTTTACCTATAAAATTAATTGTTTATGTATAAAATGTAGTGTTTAGAGATAAAATGAAGTGTTTAGAGATAAAATAGTTTTTCGGAATAATATTTACAAACGGCGTGATGATCGCGTATGATTTCTCTTGTATATTGTAAAATGTAGTCTGTAGTTATAAAAATGTTGTTTTTAGCTATAAAAATGTTGTTTTTAGCTATAACTATGGGGTGTCGGATAGTGCAGTGGTTGGAGCACTCGCTACTGTGTCGAAAGTGAAGCACCGTCCGGTGCGGTTAGCACTTGGATGGGTGACCGCTAAGGCGTGAAGCGACAAATAACAACGCCCCCAGTTGACTCAACTGTGATTGAGTACCTACTCTCTTGAGGGTGGGGAAGGTAAAGCAGCGAGGGAGAGAGTTGGGCATCACCCTCATTACGCTGGCCCAAGATAAGTGTGATCTCCAACATCACGCTCCCCTACGGCCACAAGGCTATGGGACTACCTTTACCTTTACCTTTTTTTTAGCTATAAAAAGTTTTGTATTGCTATTGAATGTATTTCATAGACATAGAATTCATTTTATAAGTATACAATATATTTTATACAGGTAAAATGTATGTTCTATAGATATAATGACAATAATGATTTAATTTACAAATGGCGCCTCATACGCGAGCGTCTATGCCTGAGACGCGTTTCTACAAGCGTCTGTGTTCTGTAAATGCTTCATTTTAACACTGGCGTGCACGTTGTTAATGCTTTAAAATGAATGTTTGTACATCTTTGTTTTTATTGTTTGTCTTTTTAGGCATTTATTTTGTTTAGCTCGTATCCTCCATTCCCTTGCATAGAATAGTTAATTACATGTTTCAATTAAAGGCTGGATTAACAATAAAATGTGAGAAATTGATACGTAGTTGTGGCTTTTATGAATGGAATGAATATATGAAATGTAATATATAAAACTGTGATAGTGACCTATGTATTTGTAACTTGCTGTAGGGATGGAAATGTGATTGTGATAGGAAACTGTGATAGTGGTAGCATGAATGATGAGAGGTGATTTTGTTTATAAACTGTGATAGCTGCTTGCCTCAGTGTGTTTGTAACCTTAAATGCTTTTAGATGACTAAGGGGTGGTGGTCATTTTGTTCATTTAGCACCTATGTCTGTAACATGTTTTCCTTTTACATTTATATTGTAATGATCTACACCTATGTCTGTAACATGTTTTCCTTTTACATTTATATTGTAATGATCTACACCTATGTCTGTAACATGTTTTCCTTTTACATTTATATTGTAATGATCTACACCTATGTCTGTAACATGTTTTCCTTTTACATTTATATTGTAATGATCTACACCTATGTCTGTAACATGTTTTCCTTTTACATTTATATTGTAATGATCTACACCTATGTCTGTAACATGTTTTCCTTTTACATTTATATTTTAATGATCTACACCTATGTCTGTAACATGTTTTCCTTTTACATTTATATTGTAATGATCTACACCTATGTCTGTAACATGTTTTCCTTTTACATTTATATTGTAATGATCTACACCTATGTCTGTAACATGTTTTCCTTTTACATTTATATTGTAATGATCTACACCTATGTCTGTAACATGTTTTCCTTTTACATTTATATTGTAATGATCTACACCTATGTCTGTAACATGTTTTCCTTTTACATTTATATTGTAATGATCTACACCTATGTCTGTAACATGTTTTCCTTTTACATTTATATTGTAATGATCTACACCTATGTCTGTAACATGTTTTCCTTTTACATTTATATTTTAATGATCTACACCTATGTCTGTAACATGTTTTCCTTTTACATTTATATTGTAATGATCTACACCTATGTCTGTAACATGTTTTCCTTTTACATTTATATTGTAATGATCTACACCTATGTCTGTAACATGTTTTCTTTTTACATTTATATTTTAATGATCTACACCTATATCTGTAACATGTTTTCCTTTTAAATGTATAATGTAATGATCCACACCTATGTCTGTAACATGTTTTTCTTTTAAATGTATATTGTAATGATCAACACCTATGTCTGTAACATGTTTTCTTTTTACATTTATATTTTAATGATCTACACCTATGTCTGTAACATGTTTTTCTTTTAAATGTATATTGTAATGATCAACACCTATGTCTGTAACATGTTTTCTTTTTACATTTATATTGTAATGATCTACACCTATGTCTGTAACATGTTTTCCTTTTACATTTATATTGTAATGATCTACACCTATGTCTGTAACATGTTTTCCTTTTCAAGTTATATTGTAATGATCTACACCTATGTCTGTAACATGTTTTTCCATTTACATTTATATTGCAATGATCTACACCAATGTCTGTAACATGTTTTTCCTTTTACATTTATATTGTAATGATCTACACCTATGTCTGTAACATGTTTTCCTTTTAAAGTTATATTGTAATGATCTACACCTATGTCTGTAACATGTTTTCCTTTTAAAGTTATATTTTAATGATCTACACCTATGTCTGTAACATGTTTTCCTTTTAAAGTTATATTGCAATGACCTACACCTATGTCTGTAACATGTTTTCCTTTTAAATGTATATTGTAATGATCTACACCTATGTCTGTAACATGTTTTCCTTTTAAATGTATATTGTAATGATCTACACCTATGTCTGTAACATGTTTTCCTTTTAAATGTATATTGTAATGATCTACACCTATGTCTGTAACATGTTTTCCTTTTAAATGTATATTGTAATGATCTACATCTATGTCTGTAACATGTTTTTCCTTTTAAAGTTATATTGTAATGATCTACACCTATGTCTGTAACATGTTTTTCCTGTTAAAGTTATATTGTAATGATTTACGTCTGTGTACATTCCTTGTTCGAGGTAATAAAGTTGTGATGTATTGTATTGTGTTGTATTACATCGCATCGTATCGTACTATATCGCAGGGTATTGTATTGTATTGTATTGTTTTCCATTGCATTGTATTGCATTGTATTGTATTGCATTGTATTGTTTTGTATTGTATTGTTGTCCATTGCATTGTATTGTATTGCATTGTATTGTATTGTATTGCATTGTATGGTATTACATTGCATTGCATTGTAAAGTATTGTATTGTATTGCATTGTACAGTATTGTATTGTATTGCATTGTATTGCATTGTATTGTATTGCATTGTATTGTATTGCATTGTATTGTATTGTATTGTATTGTATTGTATTGTATTGTATAGTATTGTATTGCATTGTATTGTATTGTATTGTATTGCATTGTATTGTATTGTATTGCATTGCATTGCATTGCATTGTATTGTATTGCATTGTATTGTATTGCATTGCATAGTATTGTATTGTATTGCATTGCATTGCATTGTATTGTATTGTATCGCATTGTATTGTATTGTATTGTATTGTATTGCATTGTATTGTATTGTATAGTATAGTATTGCATTGTATTGCATTGTATTGCATTGTATTGTATTGTATTGCATTGTATTGTATTGTATTGTATTGTATTGCATTGGATGGCATTGTATTGTATTGCATTGTATTGCATTGTATAGTATTGTGTTTTTATTGCATTGTATTGTATTATATTGTATTGTATTGTATTGTATTGTATTGTATTGTATTGCATTGTATTGTATAGTATTGTATTGTAATGCATTGTATTGCATTGTATTGCGTTGTATAGAGTCCGCTGGACCTAAAGCAACAATAAATCAATCAATAAAAGTATTGCGTTGTATTGTATTGTATTGCATTGCATTGCATTGCATTGTATTGCATTGCATTGTATTGCATTGTACTGTATTGTATTGCATTGTACTGTATTGTATTGCATTGTGTTTACATTGTGCTACGCACCATATGTACATTTCACGTAAGTTTAGAATATAAAATATTTTGCCTGTTATTTCTTGTATTCATTAAAAAAACAAAACACATTTAGCTTGAATTGTATTGCTTCTATGGAACCATCTTGCCATTGGTTCATTCATCCATGATCCACCCATACTTATGTCAATACCTGTGTCTCCAGGCTGCTGGTCTTCGTCGTACATGATGATGCTGAAGGGCATGTTGCCCAGAGTAAAACTGATGGGTTCCTGGGTGGAGTTCTGGCTGATCACTTTCAGTAATCCTTGAGTCTGTTCCGTGACGAAGATGTAGTTCTGCACAGGCAACAAAAGCATAAGGATGTTCCGTGTATTTATTTATTTATCTAGCAATTAATATTTTGTTAGTTAGTTAGTTATTAGTTTGTGAATGTCTTTCCCCAAGGAAACGATAAGAACAGACACACAGACAGATATACAGACAGACAGAAACATTCACACACAGAGACAGACAAACACACACACACACACACACACACACACACACACACACACACACACGGATGCGGACAACGATGGGTGGAAATGTTATGCGCTTAATAAATGTTCAGTCATCCATTCATTCATTCATTCGTACACACACACACTCACACACACACACACACACACACACAAGTCTGTATTCACGGCAAATTAAGGTTTTGGACAAAATGTAGACATCAGAAAGCTTTTTTTTAACAGAAAGAGTGCAAAATTCATCTTATAATGTATTAATTAGATCAAAAATTGGTTCTTTTCGTCAAAAAGTTGACCAATGTCGTCTTCTAACCCTAACCCTTTTTCTTGACATTTGTCCATAAAATAGCCCGTCCCGGATAGAGAACTCACGGAGTGTACTCACGGAGAAAACTCACGGAGTGTACTTAAAACAGTTCCATGCACTATAAGAGCACTCCCATGTACTAAAAGAGCACTACGATGTACTTAGAAAAAAGTGGGGCGCGAGCTAAATGCCCCATTTTGTGCTTAAAAAGGCAAATTTAGCACCCCATACCATGAATACCCGCTCCTCCCCCCCCCCCCCTCACACACACACTCACACACACACCCACACACACACACACACACACACACACACACACACTTGCTTGTTTAGATAGCGTTGTTATGACATTCATGAAACGCCACATACGTTGTGTTGACATTTAGTCATTTTTTTGTCCTCTTTTTAAAGTACTTTTAAGCCTTCTAACCCAAACTCCAAACTCTAACCCTTACCATAACCCATGTTGTTCTGCAAGATAACAAGACAAGATACGCAGGGATACAAGATACAACAGAAAGACGTTACGCAGGGTGTATAAACATACAGATATAAACGTGTTGATGCAAATGCACAGAGTGGCTTACACATTGACACAGCTGATGCCCGAATATTAGGCATCTTAAAGAATGCTTAAGGTTATCTCCCTTGACCTAAGAACGACTTTATTATTTGTGCAAAATGTATAGTTAAATTATATCGCATCCACATCTAACACAAAGATTACAAGGTCAGGCAAGTCATTGATCTCTCTGTCTGTCTGTCTGGCTGATTGGCTGATTGGTTGATTGGTTGGTTGGTTGGTAAGCTTCCTACCTGCCTCTTCTTTTGGTCTTAGTATATCTCCATCTACCGAACTGTCACCTGACAGAAGCAGTATATAAAAGCTCAATCATCATCATCGTTATCATCATCATCATCTTCATCATCATCGTCGTCGTCGCTCGCATCGCTGTCGACGTGGTCATCATCAATCATCAACCATCCACATTCATCATCATCATCATCATAATCATCAACATCATTATCATCATCATCGTCGTCGTTGTCGCCATTATCATCGTCGTCATCATCAACATCATCATCATCGTCATCTTCACCACAAGCACCACCACCCTCTCCGTCTCTCAAACTCACGTTAGACAAGGCCAGTCCGTAATATTTGGTGCCAGGGTCGGTGCGGATGACTTCACGGATACCATTGCGTAAGTTCAGTCTCTCCACCACAAACCTGGCAGCATCCACCCAGTACAGCACGTCAGTGGCCAAATCCAGTGCCAGGCCGTACGGCGTGACCAGGTTCGAGTCCACCAGGGTGTGGCGTGAGTTTCCCAACAAGTCCATCTGCTCTATCTTTGGTCTGGCGCCCCAGTCTGAGACGAACAGCCAGCTGCACACACAGGTAGGTAGGGATAGATAGATAGATAGATAGATAGATAGATAGATAGATAGATAGATAGATAGATAGATAGACAGACAGACAGACAGACAGACAGACAGACAGACAGACAGACAGACAGACAGACAGACAGACAGACAGACAGACAGACAGACAGACAGACAGACAGACAGACAGACAGACAGACAGACAGACAGACAGACAGACAGACAGATAGATAGATAGATAGATAGATAGATAGATAGATAGATAGATAGATAGATAGATAGATAGATAGATAGATAGATAGATAGATAGATAGATAGATAGGTTACATTACATTACATTACATGGTTACTGCTTTAGGTCCGAAGATAGATAGATAGAGACAGACAGATAGATAGATAGATAGATAGATAGATAGATAGATAGATAGATAGATAGATAGATAGATAGATAGATAGATAGATAGATAGATAGATAGATAGATAGATAGATTACATTACATTACATTACATGGTTATTGCTTTAGGTCCGAAGATAGATAGATAGATAGATAGATAGGTAGATAGATAGATAGATAGATAGATAGATAGATAGATAGATAGATAGATAGATAGATAGATAGATAGATAGATAGATAGATAGATAGATAGATAGATAGATAGATAGATAGATAGATAGATAGATAGATAGATAGATAGATAGATAGATAGATAGATAGATAGATAGATAGATAGATAGATAGATAGATAGATAGATAGATAGATAGATAGATAGATAGATAGATAGATAGATAGATAGATAGATAGATAGATAGATAGATAGATAGATAGATAGATAGATAGATAGATAGAAGATAAGATACAATAAGATAAAATAAAAATTTTATTTTATCAGTCAACAACAACAAAAATTAATTTGTATTTAATTTTTAATGTGTTTTAAGAGAAGTGTCCTAAATGATGTAAATTTAGATGCTGAAGTGCGGAGATCTTCAGAAAAGTTGTTCCACAAAGTGGAACAGGATTAAACTAGAGTAGTTTTGAAGAGATTAATTCTTGGAATTGGAATATTTAATTTTGGGGACGATCTGGCAGGTTTAAAGAAGAAAAAAAAAGAAAACAAGTATAGTAAGATGCATTGTCAGAAAGGACCTTGGGGGCAAGTGGAACAAATATCCTGTTTTTATTATGATGATGATGATGATGATGATGATGATGATGATGATGATGATGATGATGATAATGATGATGATGATGATGATGATGACGATGATTATTATTATTATTATTATTATTATTATTATTATTATTATTATTATTATTATTATTATTATTATTATTATTATTATTATTATTGCAAAGGTTTGAAGCAGGCATACTGACTTTTTGGCAGGGTGAACGGCCAAGCCGTGCGGATTATCCAGACCAGTCTGGGCGATGATCTTGTAAACCCTGGACGACGCGGCGTACGGTCGCAGCGGCGCCATAATGATCCAGTTGTATAGCGCGTCCGTCCAGTACACGTTGCGACTCAGCCAGTCCACCACAATGCCGTTGACCTCTGAAGAGGTCCCTGTGAATATGTCTACCGTCTCCGTCGATCTGGAGATATACACACAAAATAGAGCACGATACTATCCGATACGGTACGAGAGGAAAAAATATCCCTAACTCTAACCACACACTTAGTTATGAACACTGTTCGGGGTATTATACTTATATAGCGCAGTTACAAGCTCAGAGAACTTCTCAAGGCGCTGACCACTAATACTTTTAGATGCAAATTTATGCATTGAGGAATCATGTTTTCTATACATGTTTAAACAAGATGAAATTATTGTTTTAACATAAATTTTATTTAACAAACAAACCAGATATTAATACAAGGCAAAACATCAGGGCGCACAAAAGCACAAGGCTTAAATAAGTGCTACCCAAATAATAATAATGTGTCAAAATATCACTGGCGGACGACAGGAAACAACAACAGAACATTAATAAAAATACTAGAAATACAAAAAAGAATTTTTTATAAAAAGAAAATAAAATTTTAGACCAAAAAAAAGGGATGTCCAAGATAAATTATTCCGCTTTTTAAGTTTGATGATAGTGCTGACCCATCAAATTATAGACCCATTTCAATTCTTTCTATCTGAGCCGCTTGAGAAACACATTAACAAACATATTCTAGGTCATTTCACAAAAAACAATTTGTTACATGAAAATTAATCTGGCTTCAGAGCTAAGCATTCTTGTCAGACAGCTCTTACATCCTTTGCTTTGGGTATACAGTGGTCCGAGGGCGGTTCTATAAAAAAGGAGTACAGGTTTAGGCAATTGTTTTAGTATATACACCTGGACCCATACAGTAGTATTTCTGACGGGTCGGAACACCTTTAATACTAAGGTTCAGAGTCACTTTAAAATAGAACCACTACCGTATGTTTCAAAGGGCTGCTCAAGTACAGTTTTTTAAAATGGTATATTGGTTTTGTTGAGCTTCTTCTTCTTCTTCTTCTTCTTCTTCTTCTTCTTCTTCTTTTTCTTCTTCTTCTTCTTCTTCTTTTTCTTCTTCTTCTTCTTCTGCTTCTGCTTCTTCTAAGCTGGTATATTGGTTTTGTTGAACTTCTTCTTCTTTTGCTTCTTCTGTGCTGATATATTGGTTTTGTTGAGCTTCTTCTTCTTCTTTTTTCTTCTTCTTCTTCTTCTTCTTTTTCGTCTGTGCTGGTATGTAGGTCGCACGCACATCTTCAAAAATGATACTGGATACAGTTTACCTAAAATGTCACATGTCTGATCTGAGTGATGAATGTAAGTTTGTTATTTATATTGTAGGAGTATTTATAACATGTGGGCGTGTATGTTGGTTACAGATCGCCGCGCTTTGAGTCTGATGTAGAAAAAAGGTGCGTATTGCATCCAGTATAATAATAATAATAATAATAATAATAATAATAATAATAATAATAATAATAATAATAATAATAATAATAATAATAATAATAATAATAATAATAATAAATAGAAGAAGAAGAAGAAGAAGAAAAAGAATTTATTTGTAGTAGTAGTAGTAGTGGTAGTAGTAGTAGTAGTAGTAGTAGTAGTAGTAGTAGTAGTAGTAGTAGTAGTAGTAGTAGTAGTAGTAGTAGTAGTAGTAGTAGTAGTATCTCATTGTATTTTTATAAAGACCAATAAAGATTCTGATCTTTTTTAAATGGAATAAAAAGGAGACTTGCTTGCATTCAAAATGTACAATAATGAGAAGCAAACATGAGAAAACTTCATTGTATCGTTTCGCGCTGGTTTGAATTGTACAGATGACTTCACTCACCCATTAAGGTACAACACTTGGATCTTTTTATTCATATTCTCACTCCAGATCACCATCTGCTGTTGGTAGGAGAAGCCCAAACCCCGGAACTCCCAGCCATAGGAAGGCGCGCTGATGTGCTTGACATTGGGCTTTTTGCTGGGAACCCATGTCTCTGGATCGCCCTCTATCCCTACCAGTCGTGACACCGTCAGTCTGAGGATTGGCGTCTGGGCCCAAATCAAGTTCCTCTTGTGCTGGACTGAAACATGCAAAAAGTAATATATAAATTGTGTTCATCAAATCTGTTTTCCAAACCTCATTTGCCGTAGTCAATAGTCACTGTGTGGAAAGACTTAATGTAGTTAGGCATTGTTTAAAGGGTCCAGCGGACTGCAAAGAGCCGAATCCGGATCACTGTGAATGTTCTGGACTGTTTACAAACACTGTGTGGAGTGATAGTGGAGATGATTAAGTGTGGTAATTAGGGATTAAGTCCCAACCCCGCCTCTGTGTGTCTGTGTGTGTGTGTGTGGGTGTGGGTGGGTGGGTGGGTGTGTGTGTGTGGGTGTGTGTGTTTGTGTGTGTATGAGAGATAGAGAGATAGAGAATGTGTGTGTGTGGGTATGTGGATGTGTGTATGTGTGTATATATATGTGTGTGTGCATGTGTGGTTGTGTGTATGTGGGTGTGTGAGTGTGTGTGTCATTCGTTTATTCATTCATTCAAAGTCAGCAGTAAAATACGGCTAGACGGTAGATTATATCGTGACATTGCTGCTGCTGCTGCTGTTATTGTGGTTGTGGTTGCTGTTGTTGTTGTTGATGCAATTTTTCACGGAGGTGAGGAGCAGGCGTGGGGTAAGAGGGGGACGTGGGAGAGCGGGCTATTAGTTTCCTCCAGCTCATGAACGACCAGCCTCAACACAGTCAGTCTAAAGGCCCAGCCACATTGACCTGTAGCTCCCGGCAACACTTGGGTTACGCTTATGAATTCCTTATGTATTTCCTTGCGTACTGGCTAACGTAAAATTTCACAAGGATAACGCATGTTTGATTTTTTTCTGCAAAAATACATAAGCCGGACTTGCGAGGATCAATCAGAAGCGAGAGCGTGACGTCACGAGATTAGAGGTCAACCTAAACTACGCGCAATACAGGCTGTCTGATACACAGGACTTGGCGAGCTAAGGCAGTTGTCGATCTTAGTAAAGTTGTCGATCTTAGTAAAGTTGTCGATCTTAGTAAAGTTGTCTTATATTACAGTCAAATCGTGAAAGAGTACATTACATTGTCATGAAAAAGTGCATTGTTGTAGTGAAAGTACTCAGCTACACACGTTTATAAATTCGAACAAAGATTGGTCACCCGTCAAAATTCCGATCAATGAACAATTTCATAACCCAATGCTTAAACCGTAACATTACATTACATTACATAATTGTTGCTTTAGGTCCAGCGGATTTTCCGAGCCAAATCAGGACCGGAAAACACCCAATCCGGATAAAAGATCTGCTGAAACAACCCTAGTGGGAAAACTGAATGCCCTCCACCAGCCAGTCACTTTACAATAAAGACATCCCACGCAGGGGACGGCTGGGGCTTCACCCCAACTTATCGAACTCCCGTTTACAAAAACAAAATAGAATACAAACATCATTATATATTATCAACAAAACACATACATATAAAATGCCTACATTGCTAAATAATAACATCATAGGAAGCCCTAGTGACCACCTGGCAGAAAGCGTCCAATATTCCCAAGCTGATCCAACAGACCTCATACACAAACAAGGAGTCTTGTCCCGGAAGAGTATTCAAGAAAAAAGTTAGGAGACTGATCTAGCGAAGAAGACGATAGTATAGCAGATTGATAGAACAGAGCAGGAATGAGAAAGAGCAAATAAGAAAGACAGCGAAAGTGGGAATTTAAAGCACTAAATTTCCAGAAAGTGGTGATACTATTTATACTGAAACCCCCGGCACCCCAACGGGGGTCTTAAACCGTAAAACGCAAGCCGAATGTGGTCACTACTTTAAGGCTTGCGTTTACGTTTGAGCAGAAATTAAATCTATAACGACAAAGGGTATCAGTTGTGAATAATGCTGCAGTATAAAGGGTGCAGCAACAGTAGGACATTTACATCCAACGAGTCTGTTATTATGACGTCATACTCGCGTCAAAACTTGATATTTACAAATATTATAAGATAATAACAAATATCATGGGATGATAACAAATATCATGGGATAATTACAAATGTCATGGGAAAATAACAAATATCATGGGATAATTACAAATATCATGGGATAATTACAAATATCCAGGGATAATTACACCTATCGTTGAAAAATTACAAATACCTTCGCGTGATCCTGTTCAATTTTTAGTTTTGGTTGTAGCAATCCATCTGGAAATGCGCCAAAACCGAAAATTGTAATAATCACATAATAATTACAATTTTCACTTGATAATTACAATTTTTATGTGATCATGCTTAATTCTGGCTAAGTCGGCTTACTAGCGCCAAAAACTTGCATTTACAGGTATCAGTAAATAATAGTATTTAATATGCGTTCTGTGTAATTCACATATAGCACGGCCTACTAGCGCCAAAACCTGATAATTACAAAAATTATGGGATAATTACAAATATCAACGACATATTTACAATTAACACGTTAAAAAATTGTAATTATCAAGTCAAAATTTTATTGTTGTTCTTTTTGAGGGGGCATTTCCAGACAGATTGCTAGAACCAAAATTGAAAAAAACCATTTATAAGTTTTTGGCGCAAGGACGGCGTGGCATATACTGATAATTATTAATAAACACTGTGGATTCCCGGTTTCTCTGTAAATTACACTGAACACGGGCTAATTTCAATTATCTCTAACACTCGGTTTTGGCATTAGTTGTTACACTCAATGGTGTTTTTGGTTTTTTATCAGTTGATTCAGCCCCGATGCTTGAAACCTGATAAGTGTAACTCAGATTCGTTTATCCACGCAGCCTGCTCAATCAGCAACAAGGCAGAAGTCGTCGTATGTAGTTTTTCAACTTTATTCAGCGAACATCAACAACTGCATACAATCGCTTTTTCCACTCTCAACTTTCCACTTTACAATCCTCTCTCAACTCAAACAGTGCGGTACATATATAGTCTCTCTATACTCCAGAGAAAGAAAGAACACTCGGGCAAGACACAATTACATGTATAACCAATCAGAACAAATTTCGTCATCACTGTCTCACGTCATACAACTATATTTACCACTAGAATTATCCACACGCTTCGATCGATAGTAAACAACCAACTCTAGAAAATTCTCAAATATTATCGACCAACTAAAATTACCAACGTTATACAAAGCTTCTTCTAACAACGCAAAATCAAATCAAAGGTAAATACACTCTATTACTGCATCCTTTGCAAAATAAAACGATCAGATCTATCGCGCGCGTCCCACTCGCACCCCCGCGCGAGTCTCAACGTAACCCTAGTAAACCGTCATATGTTATACACGAAAGCATCGCACACTACGCCTACACGTACATGTCCTATCCTATCCTATCCCGTAACTCGGAGGTCGTAGGGGCACCACAGATGATCGTTTAACCAGCATACTCCATCTTTCCCTGTCCTCAGCAACCCTGATGGTTTCGCTCAGTGTCAAACCAGTCCATTTTCGAATGTTGTCCTCCCACCTATTTTTCGGTCTCCCTCTTCTTCTACCTTCTTGCACTGTGGCTTGCGGGATGGTCTTTGCAAGACCTGATGATCAGGTGACGTGGCCATACCATCGGAGTTTCCGTTTCTTCACCACTATGAGCAGGTCATCGTGTTGTCCAATGGCTTATGTGATGGTCGTCGTTGGTGATGTGCTGGGTATAGGAAATGCCCAGAAGTCTTCTGTAGCACCTCACCTCCATGCTTTGTATTCTTCGTTGGAGATCTGCTGTGAGGGTCCATGTTTCGCAAGCATATAGAAAGATGGAGATGACAAGGGAGCGAAGCTGTCTTACCTTGGAATGCAGGCTGATGGTCCTGTCTTTTCAAATTGGCTTCAACCTCGCCAGCGCAGCAGTTGTTTGTGCGAACCTGGAGAGGACTTCCTGTCGTGACCCATTGTCTGATACAATGGCTCCTAAATATTTGAAGTTATGCACTGTGTTGAGGGATTGGCCTTGGACTTCGATGTCCGTGTTGATGCCATTGGTGTTGTTGGTCATCATTTTGGTCTTCTCTGCACTTATTTCCATTCCATACGCTCCGGAGGTGGTGTCGAGCCTTTGTACCAGCTGTTCAAGTTCTTGTTCCTCTCCAGCCAATCCATCAATGTCATCCGCAAAACGAAGGTTGGAGATTGCTCTTCCCCCTATGCTGACTGTGCCTTCGTGATCTGCAAGGCATCTGACATGATGCGCTCTAGGAAGATGTTGAAGAGTGTCGTAGAGAGTAGGCATCCCTGACGCACACCGATTGTTTGAACCAGTTTCCGATGGCGCTGTTGTGGAGGACTGCACTGGTAGCCTTGTCATACAGTCTTTTGATGACTTGAATAATTTTAGAGCTGATGTTGTACACTCATTGTTGCCCACAGAGCTGTATGCCAGACTCGGTCAGACGCCTTTTTGAAGTCTATGAACACACACATGATATAGATGTTGTTGGTGCTGTAGGTATTTCTCGCAGATTATTCCGAGGTTGAACATCTGTTCAGTGGTACTTCGCCCTGCCCTGCCCTGAATCCTGCTTGATCTCATAGACCAGGTTTCTCTCTGTTGATCTTCAGCTACGATTTGTCCAGCTTGGGGTTTCAACCTGTTGAGTATTATTTTTTAGGAAGAACTTGCTGGGATGGCTGATGAGGCTTATAGTGCAGTAATTTTCACATGCCTGAAGGTTAACTTTTTTTGGGAATAGTGATGACAAGGGACTGGGTCCATGGTGTAGGCAACCCCCCACTCTGCCAGATCTTGTTACAGATAATGGTGAGGGCGTCAATCATCGCTTCTCCTCCTGCTTGAAGCAGTTCAGCGGGTATGTTGTCCACTCCCGCTGATTTTTCCTTGCGGAGATAATGCCTGTTCTATCATTATGTCAGCAACGCTTACTACAGACCTATCCATGTGTATGTGTTACGTTGTAACGCGCATGATGGTACGTGTATGCGCACGATAGATCCGATCGTTTTGTTTTGCAAAGCATGCAATAATAGAATGTATTTACCTTTGATTTGATTTTGCATTGTTGTTAGAAGAAGCTTTGTAACTTTGTTGGTAATTTTAGTTGATCGATATTATTTGAGAATTTTATAGAGTTGGTTGTTTACTGTCGATCGAAGCGTGTGGATAAATCTAGTGGTAACCACGAGAAGCTTCCATCCCAAATAAGGTTGTATGACGTGAGACAGTGATGACGAAGTTTGATTTGATTGGTTGTGGTGCGTCACGCTGGAGTGTTCTAAATTTTTCTGGAGTATAGAGACTATATATGTGCCGCACTGTTTCAAAAGAGAGGAGAAAAAAGTTGAAAGTTGTAAAAAAGTGGAAAAAGCCATTGCATGCAGTTGTTGATGTTCGCTGAATAAAGTTGGAAAACTTCATACGACGACTCCTGTCTTGTTGCTGAGTGAACAGGTTGCGTGGATAAACGAAGCTGAGTTACACCTATCAGGATTCAATCATCGGGGCTGAATCAACTGCTGATTTAAAAAAAACACAACGAGTGTAACAGTATAAATCTTTGTATTTCTTATTCCATGCAAAAGGTGGACTGCTTGCAAATATACAATAACATGAACATCAGTATGCATCAAGAGTACATATAATAATAATAATAATAATAATAATAATAATAATAATAATAATAATAATAATAATAATAATAATAATAATAATAATAATAATAATAATAATAATATACTTTTATAGCACAAAACCAAACTTAAAGCTTGTTCTAAGCGCTCGCACGCACACATATACACATACGCTCGCAAGGACAAATATCTCAACAATGTGGTAAAACATTATGAGATAAAACAGTCAAACAATGCAAACACAGAGAAAGATCTACTGCCAAAGGACTCAAGCGAATACCTAGGAATGAGAGGAGAACCCTTCCTCTTCCTCCTCCTCCTCCTCCTCATCCTACTACTACTACTACTACTACTACTACTACTACTACTACTACTACTACTACTACTACTACCCAATCAACAGAAAAAAAAGAAAAAAAAAGTCTACTCTAGGCGCATTGTAATTTTGCCGCTGCAAAGTTGTTGTTAACTCTGTAAGGTATTGGACGCTAATTAAATTGTCAATGTAATGTGCTGCTAACTTGCATAATTATTATGTATGTGTGTGCATGTGTGTGTGTGCGTTTATGTATGTGTGTATATATGTGTATGTATATGTATGTGTGTGTTTATGTATATGTATGTATGTATGTATATATATATATATATATATATATATATATATATATATATATATATATATGTGTATGTGTATATATATAAATATATATATAAATAAAGAAATATATATATATATATATATATATATATATATATATATATAATATATATATATATATATATATATATATATATATATATATATATATATATATATATATATATATATTAGTAAATTATAGTAAATTATTGTGGCAAACCACATTTTCCTTTTTGATGGAATAAAGAATATATTGACTTGACTTGACTTGACTTGACGTAGGTATACATTTATACACTATGGCACAAGAGGCATCACATGCTGTATTGAAACAAGGCTGAGGCAGACGATGTCGTGTCAAACAGACCTAGGTGCGTCAGTCCACTTTCATTAAGTGTCTTCTTCAGCTGCGCACTTGACTACAGCTCGTGATCAAAACTGGGGTCCATAGTGATAACACCAACATCATCAACATTGCAGCAACAAAAGTAATAACAGCTACTACATTCATTAATGTTATGTGATGAATTGAGAAATTATCAACATTGCAGCAGCAAAATTAATAACGGCAACTACATTGATTTAATGTTATGTGATGTATTGAGCGTTCTTACGTTTTAGTGATTCTGAATCTTTATGTTGGTTTATTGTCAACTAGTGGTTTTTGTACCCTGGCAAGCCAGGGTACACAGGTTGCTGTTTAAAATGTAGACAGAGAGACAACTGTTGTCTGCGAGTTTCATTTGGACGATGAAACCTCCCCATATCCCCCTTGATACCTCACCATACCCCCCACCCTGATATCTCCACGTCCCCCCAATGATGCCTCACCATACCCCCTTGATACCTCCCCGAACCCACTTGATACCTCCCCATACACCCTTGATACCTTTCGTACCCCCCTTGTAACCTACCTGTACCCTCCTTGATACTTCCCCGTTGATCGTTTCGCAGGTATGGATGAAAGGAATCGACCATCACCATACCTCCTTATATATACCCGTATCCCCGTTATGCCTACCCATTCCCCTTTAAACCTTCGCGTAGCCCCCTTTTACCTACACGTACCACCCCATCCCAATCCTTGGTAATAATAATTATACTAATAATAATAATAATAATAATAATAATAATAATATTATTATTATTATTATTAATATTATTAATATTAATAATAATAATAATAATAATAATAATAATAATAATAATAATAATAATAATAATAATAATAATAATAATAATAATAATAATAATAATAATGAATATAGAATAATACAAATAGAAATCATAAAAACACCAAGGTTTTAAAATAAAATGTGATATAATAATAATAATAATAATAATAATAATAATAATAATAATAATAATAATAATAATAATAATAATTATTATTATTATTATTATTATTATTATTATTATTATTATTATTATTATTATTATTATTATTATTATTATTATTATAATAATAATAATAATAATAATAATAATAATAATAATAATAATAATAATAATAAATAAGTTAAAAGTAAAAAGCCTACATTTAAAAAAAATATCCATATTGTAGTGTAAAAAAAAACATAAAAAAAATATGGCCCGCGGGAGATTTGAACTTGGGTCGCCTGCAAGGTAGGCGAATGTCTTACTAAGTGAGCTACCAAGGCTTCATTTAAACACCATCAATTTTTTGGTCTATATGGGAAAACATGCTGAAACTCCGATTCGATTTTTAATTAATCAAATTTAATTAGTTAAACACTAAATTTTGTAAGATTGGTTACCAGAGTGCAAAAGTGTTTTTTAATGGAAATAAAACAAAATTTGCGGTATTACGGAACGGCACGTTCTTGACACGGGTTGAATGGAAACCGTGCGCGGAATGAGGCTATTGCAGTTTGTGGACATTTTGTTTATTTATTTATCTCAGAAACGGTTAAACGTTCGGTAAGGAAATGTCGGCTATAACGATTTCGCGGGTTTTGAGCGCACAGCAGGCCAATCCGCAGCGCACAGCACCTGCCCAGATCAGCGTCCATACCAGACAAACTTTACAGTAGAGGCGAAGAAGGACTTCCGGCTAAGCAATTTATATATATAGATAATGGCTTTTGCTATGTATAATGTTTATGTGTGAGTACGGGTGTGAGTGTGTGGCTAGGTTGGTCCTGATTTGGCTCGGAAGAGTCCGCTGGACCTAAAGCAACCACTGTGTAATGTAATATAATGTGTGGCTAGGTAGAAACGCCTTTATTCTGACATACACTTGAACCTCTAGGTACTTTCTTTTGACGGACCCCGTGTTCCGTTAGGGTTAGTGCTGTTTTAGGCTTAGGGTTAGGTTAAGGGTTAGGTTAGGGTTTGGGTTAGAGTTAGAGTTAGGGTTAGGGTTAGGAATAGCTTCAAAAAATTGACAAATTTGTAAAAATGTCATTGTAATGTATGTAGAGTTTCATGAAAGTCATCACAACGGCGTTTCTACACGGTTGTGTGTGTGTGTGCTTGTTTGCGTGTGTGCGCGCGCGTGCATCAAGCAAGAGTGGGTGTGATTGCGCCTGTGTGCGTATGTAACACCCATTGTATTTTTAATTTTCTTCGTAATATTTTACCACCTGCTGTTTTACGACTGACTGTATTGATCTGCCAACCGTACAGTGTACGACTTGTCCGTGTAGGGAGTGTGCATGCATGTGTGCTTCATCATGGCTTAATGCTCCATTGTGCTTTCTCATGGCTTACTGTTTCATTGTGCTTCATCATGTGCTAAGTGCTTCATCATGGCTTAATGCTTCATTGTGCTTCATCATGGCTTAGTGTTCCAATGTGCTTAATCATGGCTTAGTGCTCCATTGTGCTTTCTCATGGCTTACTGTTCCATTGTGCTTCATCATGTGCTAAGTGCTTCATTGTGCTTCCTCATGGCTTAATGCTTCATTGTGCTTCATCATGGCTTAGTGCTCCATCGTGGCTTAGTGCTCCAATGTGCTTCATCATGGCTTAATGCTCCATTGTGCTTCATCATGGCTTAGTGCTTCATTGTGCTTCATCATGGCTTAATGCTCCATTGTGCTTCATCATGGCTTAGTGCTTCATTGTGCTTCATCATGGCTTAATGCTCCATTGTGCTTCATCATGGCTTAGTGCTTCATTGTGCTTCATCATGGCTTAATGCTCCATTGTGCTTCATCATGGCTTAATGCTCCATCATGGCTTAGTGCTCCATTGTGCTTCATCGTGGCTTAGTGCTTCATTGTGCTTCATCATGGCTTAATGCTCCATTGTGCTTCATCATGGCTTAGTGCTTCATTGTGCTTCATCATGGCTTAATGCTCCATCATGGCTTAGTGCTTCATTGTGCTTCATCATGGCTTAGTGCTTCATTGTGGTTCATCATGGCTTTGCGTGCATGGGTTAATGCTTTCAATGTACTGTTTGGTCTTTTGATTGAAGCTGTGCACCACATGTACATGTCTCGTTATTTGAGATAATAAAGTGTTCTTATCTTACAACAACCACAAAGAGAGAAAAGGAAGTGGGAGAGTGAGAGGGAGAGAGAGAGAGAGAGAGAGAGAGAGAGAGAGAGAGAGAGAGAGAGAGAGAGAGAGAGAGAGAAAGTAAGAGGGAGAGAAAGAAAAGATTTATTTGTCTCTTTGCTTGGTATGTCTTAGTAGGCTTACTCTTCGCCATCATTCTGTTAATTAATGAAATAAAATGTGGTTGAGTTTTTGTTTTTTCTTGGTTTATGTGTCTGTTTTATTTGTTGTTGTTGGTGGTGGTGGTGGCGGTGGTGGTAGTAGTAGGGGTGGGGGCGTTTGGACAGCGCGGGCACACGAAGAAATTATTTTTATTTCCAGAAAAAAATCTGAAAATACTTTGAAATAGTCGGGAATCAGAACGAGCAAAATGTCTTTTTTATCGGTCGGTGTATCGCACAGTCCACCACTTTGTTGGAAGCCATATTACATACTACTGAACGGATTGGACCAAACTTCATAGTAATATTGCAAAGGTTAGTAGTCTGCCTAAGGTCGCACCATATATGCTCTAACGCAAAAGTAAAGGTTACTGGAGTCATGTTGCTTGCTAAATATCTCGATATCTCAAAAACGGATACAGCGATTTTGTTGAGCTTTGGAATACAGACCCTTCAAATCATGGGTCATCCTTCAGTAGCAATCTGGTTGTTGGTCAATAGGTCAGTAGGTCAGATCGTCGTTCCGAATTTCATTTTTGCTTAGATATCTCATTTGGCATTGTGTCAAGCATTCTGAACCGAACTTCATAATTTTTACTTTAAGGATACCTTAACTACAGCTAAACAGATTACATTACATTACATGATTATTGCTTTAGGTCCAGCGGACTCTTCCGAGCCAAATCAGGACCGGACAACCCCTAATCCGCATAAAAGATCTGCTCAAATAACACACTAGTGGTAAAACTGAAAGCACTCCTCCAGCCAGTCACTTTACAATAAAAACATCCCACGCAGGGGACGCTGAGGCTATACTCTAATTTATCGAACCCCCGTTTACAAAAACAAAATAGAATACAAACATCATTATACAATATCAACAAAACACATACATATAAAATGCCTACATTGCTAAAAAAAATAACATCATAGGAAGCCCTAGTGACCACCTGGCAGAAAGCGTCCAATATTCCCAAGCTGATCCAACAGACCTCACACACAAATAAGGAGTCTTGTCCCGGAAGAGTTTTCAAGAAAAAAGGTAGGTGACTGGTCTAGCAAAGAAGAAGATAGTATAGCAGATTGATAGAACAGAGCAGGGATGAGAAAGAGCAAATGAGAAAGACAGCGACAGTGGGAATTTAAAGCACTAAATTTCCAGAAAGTGGGGATACTATTTATACTGAAACCCCCGGCACCCCAACGGGGGAAGCTAAACAGATTTTCTCATTCGTTTGTGTATTTTCTCAAAGTTGATAGGTTATTGCGCTTTGCCATTTTCTAAAAACGTTTTCCGCTGTTTCTAAAGATAGCTGACCCAATTTTAATAATATTTGGGTTGCAGAGCCCATTTGGTAAGACGTACAGGACCATCAGTCTACATGCCAAGGTAAGGCTGCTTCGCTCCCTTGTCATCTTTATCTTTTTATACGCTTGCGAAACATGGACACTCACAGCAGATATACAACGAAGAATACAAAGCATGAAAATGAGGTGCTACAGAAGAAGACTTCTGGGCGTTTCCTATACCCAGCACATCACCAACAACGAAGTCCGACAGACCCTCACGCAAGCCATTGGAAAACACGACGACATGCTCACGGTGGTGAAGAAACGGAAACTCCGATGGTATGGCCACGTCACCACAGCACCAGGCCTTGCAAAGACCCTCCTGCAAGGCACGGTGCAAGGAGGCAGAAGAAGAGGGAGACCGAAAAAGAGGTGGGAGGACAACAGTCGGGAATGGGCTGGCTTGACGCTGAGCGAATCCATGAGGATTGCTGAGGACAGAGAAAGATGGAGTACCCTGGTTAAACGATCATCTGTGGTGCCCCAACGACCTCTGAGTTACGGGATAGGATAGGATAGGATAGTATTGGATAGGATAGGATAGGATAGAGTTTGCAGATAGTTCAGATCGTGGCCAATCATTACACGTTTTCCGTTTGTTTCGTTAGGATAGAGCCAACAACACCGCCCAAAAAAAATAACACTTTTGAAAATGCATATTTTTCGGTTGTGTGTGTGTAAATGTCTTGAAATACATTTGAAGGGCACGCCATCTTGTTTTATTGGCCACAAGGCGATCTTGCATCGCTCATCTGTTGGTCCTCAAAGCACCATCCTTAAGAGTCGTGTTCAAATACCGCCTACACACACTTCAATAACCATCACCGGAGATATCTCACAAGTCATACCAAGACGACGACGACGATGAATATGATGATGACGACGATGATGATGACGATGGCGTTGATGGTAATGATGATGATAATGATGAGGATGCCTGGGGTTTAGTATGTTGAAGATGATGACGACGATGACGATGATGAGGTTTATGATGATGATGACGATGACGACAATGATGATGATGATGACGTTAATGATAATAATGATGATGACTGGGGTTAATTATGTTGAAGATATTGATGATGATGATGATGATGATGATGATGATGATGATGATGATGATGATGATGATGATGATGATGATGATGATGATGATGATGATGATGATGATGATGATGATGATTGTCGTCTTGTGTACCGTCAATAATGAATGAGTTTATACGGCAGTATCGTTGTGGAGTTCGTGCTATGTTATCTTACTCAGAGAGGCCAGTGATGTCAGGTGGCCGTTAAACAGTAGCACAAGGTCCATTGAGAATCCTCGCGAGACGAGTGTTGACATCCTGAGCGGAAGGACTCCACTTGCTGACAAACAATGCCGCCAATTGACTCCCGACAAGTACACCATGTGGATGACACACAGACAATTACAAACCGCATAATTATAGCCTGCCAATTCGCACAGAAGACAGCATCATTTTATATTTAAACCCGTGACACTGAAAATGCCAATTACTCGTTCCTATAAAGCTCACTCATTAAGCCCAATAGCTGCTCAGCGCGTTGGCCCAAATCATGTTCTAGCTTAAAGGAGCCTGCTCAAGAATCGCGGAGCGCACTGTCAAACGCTTCTGACAACTCGGCTACCTCGTCCTTGGTTGATGAAGCGTTATCTCCTCATCATCGGGAAGCAAACCTATGTTCTGCCATTGAGTAAAACAGCCACTCTGAAGAAAAAAACACCACTAGATGGCAAGACATTCAATTGTATTTCCAAACACACACACACACACCCATACACACCCCACACCTACACCCACACACACACACACACACACACACACACACACACACACACATTTTTGTAAAAACGACATTATGATGACTGTTGTGAAAAAAACAGGGATTATTGTGACACACTTTTCATTTTCGTGACATTATTTTGACATTTTCAAATTTTTGAACCTGTCCCTAACCCTAACCCTAACCCTAACCCCTAACCCAAACCCTAACCCTAACCCTAACCCTAACCCTAACCCTAACCCTTACCCTAACCCTAAAACAGCTGTATCTATGCCGGAACTCTACTTTGACGTCAAAATAGGGCAGCCTTCCAAAAAAGTCAAAAGAAATCATGTTGAGTTCCACGAGTGTGTCACTGTAACGTCGTTTCTACATGCCCACATACACAAACAGAGAGCCGAAAAATTATCATATTAGCAAAAACATTAATTTTGTTGGCGTTGTTGTGACTCGGCTGTATGCTAACAAAACAAAAAGAAAACATGGGACGATAGGCCGCTCTCTGAATTATCTCCAAGATAAAAATTATCCAAATCAGATCAGCCAATTTTAGATACAGGGCACAACGTGTTTAGAAAATGTTTTAAGTGCAACGATCTTGACCTTGGACCAAGTACAAATACCAACGATCTTGACCTTGGACCAAGTACAAATACCAACGATCTTGACCTTGGACCCAGTACAAATACCAACGATCTTGACCTTGGACCAAGTACAAATACCAACGATCTTGACCTTGGACCAAGTACAAATACCAACGATCTTGACCTTGGACCCAGTACAAATACCAACGATCTTGACCTTGGACCAAGTACAAATACCAACGATCTTGACCTTGGACCTAGTACAAATACCAACGATCTTGACCTTGGACCAAGTACAAATACCAACGATTTTGACCTTGGACCAAGTACAAATACCAACGATCTTGACCTTGGACCAAGTACAAATACCAACGATCTTGACCTTGGACCCAGTACAAATACCAACGATCTTGACCTTGGACCAAGTACAAATACCAACGATCTTGACCTTGGACCAAGTACAAATACCAACGATCTTGACCTTGGACCAAGTACAAATACCAACGATCCACCATGCTCAGCAGTGCTGTGGTTAAAGTATTCGCGAAATCAAATGAAGTCAAAAACAAATCCCTATTTACCACAAAAATAAACTAAAAATAATGAACTTCGGTTCAGTTAATTTTGAAATAACACAAAAAAGTATGTTTTGAGTTTTTTTTTGTTTTTTTTTTTAAGTGACCGACCGACTGACCCACTGACCGACAACTGGCCTGCTATTGAAGGATGACTGTTGATTCTAAGTATTCCAAACCTCGGCAAATTCGCTTCAGCTGTTTTTGAGCAAAACGTGTTGAGCAAACAAATGGCTCCAGTTACCTTGACCTTTGAGGTAGAGCAAACACGATGTCAAGGGAGGCAAGTCACTATACCGTAAGTAAGGTTCCTATGAAGTTTGGTCAAAATCCGTTCTGTGGTTCTTGAGAGAGGTCTTCCAACGGACCGACCGATAGACTGACGGATAAAGAGACAGACATTTGGCCCGTTCTGTTCCCCCCCCCCCCTCCTCCCCACCTTCTTCCCTCCCAACTGTTAAGCCTTGAAATACCAAAATGGGGAAAAAATCACGCATTAGCACATAACAGATCGCACGGTCTTTTGGGTCAAGGTCTCCAATGTAAGAAAGTGACATTTCAGATGGTTTCTTCAATTAGTTAGTATTATTGCCATGCAAAAACATGTGTTTAACCCGATCGGTTTACAGTCAAAGTGTTAACTGCGTATGCCATTGAATCTAAGAATATCCTATTATTTTCATCATTAAAACCACAAATGTCCTAATTTCATGACAATGTTATCTAACAAAAATCATTTTTCGACTTTATTCCTACCGCCACTGAATCTAGAACTGCCCCATTCCGACTACTATGTAGACGAGCGGAGCATTTCACTCCCGTCTCTCGGTCACCACCTTGAGAACACGGCCCAAACCGAGCTGTTATTTTCATTTGATCCCTCATAAGAGGGACATAAAAATATTTGCCCTGCAAGACGGTGAAGCGTGTTGGTAGTAAACCGGGTTGCCGGCTACGAGTGCCACGACACTTCAACACAAGTCGCTGCCACCGACCTGCATAAAATGCCTGCCGACAATGTAGTCCTGCTCACCACCAAAACAAAGAAGACGAATGGTTAGCCGGTGAGAACAAATGTCGTGTCGACTTGTCCTGCATAATCCAATGGCCACACCAAAGGATTCTTCACAGCAGGAGCCACCCAAGGCTAGTCGAACCAAGAAATGCCAGGTAGAAAACTTCTCTCCCACGCCTGAACACCAGTCGCCTCAATTTCCGCTACAGCTCAAATCGAACCATGTCCCCATGGTTTCCCAGTTCGCAACAGGTATGTCTGGAACCGACACTGACTACGCCCAGTCAGTCTACATTCACTGACTTATCAGTGAAAAAACTGCCTTTAACAGTTACCAGGGTCCAGCATCATCCTGTTTCTTGCACCACTTGTAGCCGAGCGCAACATTTGACTCCCGCTCTCCGCCAACACTATGAGGACACAGCCCAACCCGATCTGTTATTTTTATTATCTTTCATAAGACAAAACAAAAATAGTTACATTTTTTCTTTCAATAATATCATTTTAAAATAGCGTTATAATTCAACAACATACAGCGTATCCCAATGGAGCTTGTATCGCGACAGTGGTCATTATGGTGTTGGTGATGATGATGATGATTGATGGACGATTGATGATAATGATGATGATGATAATGATGATGATAATGATGATGATGATAATTATGATGACGACGACGATTGTGAGGAAGATGATGATGATGATGATGATGATGATGATGATGATGATGATGATGATGATGATGATGATGATGATGATGTGGCATCATTTTGCACCTACAATAATACTGAGCAGTGTGTTTATGTACATAATTATATTGGTGCTTGTTAGTACAGTTATGAGTCATCTGTATTATGACACTGGCATTCGGCACATGCATACAGTGAGCAACACCACGCTTGGTGTAAGTATTGCTGCATGAAACACTGCACAACCCGTGTTGACAAAGCGCAGTTATAAATCATGCAGTGCTGTCCGTGGCTTCTCCTGTCTATAGTTGTAGATAGATATAAATAGATACACTACCCTCACATATACATTTTCTCAAACTTACTCAGATAGATAGATAGATAGATAGATAGATAGATAGATAGATAGATAGATAGATAGATAGATAGATAGATAGATAGATAGATAGATAGATAGATAGATAGATAGATAGATAGATAGATAGATAGATAGATAGATAGACAGACAGACAGACAGACAGACAGACAGACAGACAGACAGACAGACAGACAGACAGACAGACAGACAGACAGACAGACAGACAGACAGACAGACAGACAGACAGACAGACAGACAGACAGATAGATAGATAGATAGATAGATAGATAGATAGATAGATAGATAGATAGATAGATAGATAGATAGATAGATAGATAGATAGATGCGCACACACACAAACATACACACCCACACACACACACACACACACACACACACACACACACACACACACCCACACGCACCCATGCACACAGCCGAGGGTATACAGTATTATCACGACTTTTCTGAAACGCCACATACGTTGTGCTGACAATGGGTCATATTTCGTCCCCCTTTTTTAAGTACTTTTAAGTGTTCGAACACTAACCCTAACCCTAACCCTAACCCAGTCCTAACCCTAACGGTTCATTGTTCTGACGTCAATACAAGTAGGTCTGTCAAAACAGGTTATGTAGATGTTCACTGGTTTGTCCAGATAACACCGTGTAAACATGCCCACCATAGACAAACATACACACACACACACACACACACACACACACACACGCACACAGAGGCCAATGACAAAAACAAGCAACAGAGAAATGAGAGTGCGGGGGACAGAGAGAAAGAGAATAAGAGAAAGACAGAGAGGAGAGAGAGAGAGAGAGAGAGAGAGAGAGAGAGAGAGAGAGAGAGAGGGGGGGGAAATATAGAGAAAGAGGAGGGAGGAGAGATAGAGGAAGATGAGAGAGAGGAGAGAGATAGAGAGGAGAGATAGAAAAAGAGGAGAGAGGAGAGAGATAGAGAGAGAGAGGAAAGATAGAGAAAGAGGAGAGAGAGAAAGAGAAAGGAGAGAGAAAGAGAGAGAGAGAGGAGAGGAAAGATAGAGAAAGAGGAGAGAGAGAGAAAGAGAGAGGAGAGAGAAAGAGAGAGAGGAGAGAGAGAGGAGAGAGACAAAGAGGAGAGGGAGAGGAGAGAGAGAGAGAGAGAGAGAGAGAGAGAGAGAGAGAGAGAGAGAGAGAGAGAGAGAGAGAGAGAGAGAGAGAGAGAGAGAGGATACACTCTTTTTTACATCTTGCCCTTGCGGCTTGTAAGTATTAAATACAACAAATCACTGTTATGATATTACCATCATGGAACAATTACAAATAAACAAGGTCATCATTAGACAAAATCATTTTAAAATCTTGAAATCAAATTATTTTTGTTCATATCGACCAACAACAATATTAATGTTTATTTAATTGTTAATGTGTTTTAAGAGACGCGTTTTAATAAAGTGAATAAAGTGTATCTGTTTCAATGTCCCAAATACAATCAACAGCAATGAAAGGTGAAATTAATGCCAAATCAATTGTTGAAGGACGGTGTACAGAAACCTAAAGAACACGAGTTATCGTCCGTAATTACATTACAAGAGAAGAATCCAAACTATTGTCCGTTAATCGATAATTATAATTTTTATCCCATAATGAAGAAAGAGCATTAAAATCTCCAGTTATGATTCATTTCTCAGCTCCATCAATGTTTCGAAGCCAGCCACTATTGAGATTATTCGGACCTTTTGGATAGTAGACATCACATTTAAAGAGGTACAAGAATTCACTTTCATCTTTGTAGCAGATGAATACACATAATTTAATTTTGTTTCAACTAGCGAAGTAATAATGTTATTATCAAAATCGTTTCGGAAGTATAGAGCCGTGTTGATTTTAGTGGACTTCTTCTTCTTCTTCTTCTTCTTCTTCTTCTTCTTCTTCTTCTTCTTCTTATTTTTCTTCTTCTTCTTCTTCTTCTTCTTCTTCTTCTTCTTCTTCTTCTTCTTCTTCTTGTCCTCCTCCTCCTTCTCCCCTTCTTCTTCTTTATTTTTTTCATTCATTTATCTTCTTCTTCTTCTTTGTGTTTTTCTTCTTTATCTGTTGGTAGATATTTGTATTCAGCAGAGCTGAAAAATCATTGCAATAGCCACAGGTGTTCATCGTGATCTGCCTTATTATTCTATATATATCATTTCAAAATTCGTAACACTGCAACAGTACTTTGTTTTGCGGATGACATTGATGGATTGGCTGGAGAGGAACAAGAACTTGAACAGCTGGTACGGAGGCTTGAAACCACCTCCAGGGTCTATGGAATGGAAATAAGTGCAGAGAAGACCTAAATGATGACCAACAACACCAATGGCATCAACACGGACATCAAAGTCTAAGGCCAATCCCTCAACACAGTACATAGCTTCAAATATTTAGGAGCCATTGTATCAGACAATGGGTCCCGACAGGAAGTCCTCTCCAGGATCGCACAAACAACTGCTGCCCTGGCGAGGTTGAAGCCAATTTGGAAAAACAGGACCATCAGTCTACATTCCAAAGATAAGACTGCTGCGCTCCCTGGTCATCTCCATCTTCCTATACGCTTGCGAAACATGGACTCTCACAGCAGATCTACAACAAAGAATAAAAAGCATGGAGATGAGGTGCTACAGAAGACTTCTGGGCATTTCCTATACCCAGCACATCACCAACGACGAAGTCCGACAGACCATCACACACACCATTGGACAACACGATGACCTGCTTACAGTTGTGAAAAAACAGAAACTCCGATGGTATGGCCACGTCACCAGAACATCAGGTCTTGCAAAGACCATCCTGCAAGGCACAGTGCAAGGAGGTAGAAGAAGAGGGAGACCGAAAAAGAGGTGGGAGGACAACATTCGAGAATGGACTGGTTTGACACTGAGCGAAACCATCAGGGTTGCTGAGGACAGGGAAAGATGGAGTACGCTGGTTAAACGATCATCTGTGGTGTCCCCATGACCTTCGAGTTACGGAATAGGATAGGATATGATAGGCAACAGTACGGTGATTCTCCATTCTTTGCGGTGTAAGTATCCAGAATTTGGGTGGAAGATTAAAGAACCAGTTCTTAAGGAAATATCTCATTTAGAGATGGGAACACTGATTTAATCATCAGCCACGACAATGACTGGGTTCCAAAGCTTTCCAGTCCGCACTTTCCTGATTGCCACTTCCCTGTTCGCAATTAGTCGCTGACATGGTTTTAATAATAATATGGGTCGTACCTAATGTCAAGCTTTAGAGTGTGTTGCCATCGTTGTGCTATTTACAGTGTAACTTTCGTTACGTGTTGACATTGTACATTGTTACACACCTTTCCTTTGCCATACACACAAGTAATGATATGATATGATTGATTGATTGATTGTTGCTTTAGGTCCAGCGGACTCTTCCGAGCCAAATCAGGACCGGACAACCCCCGATCCGCATAAAAGATCTGCTGAAACAACCCTAGTGGGAAAATTGAATGCCCTCCACCGGCCAGCCACTGTACAATAAAGACATCCCACGCAGGGGACGGCTGAGGCTTTACCCCAACTACTCGAACCCCCGGTTACAAAAACAAAATAGAATACAAACATCATTATAAATTATCAACAAAACATATACATATAAAATGCCTATATTGCTAAATAATAACATCATAGGAAGCCCTAGTGACCACCCGGCAGAAAGCGTCCAACATTCCCAAGCTGATCCAACAGACCTCATACACAAACAAGGAGTCTTGTCCAGGAAGAGTTTTCAAGAAAAAAAGGTAGGTCATTGATCTATCGAAGAAGAAGATAGTATAGCAGAGTGATAGGACAAAGCAGGAATGGGAAAGAGTAAATGAGGAAGACAGCGACAGTGGGAATTTAAAGCACTAAATTTCCAGAAAGTGGGGATACTATTTATACTGAAACCCCCGGCATCCCAACGGGGGTAAGTAATGATAACTAGTAATGATAACTAGTAATGATAACTAGTAATGATAACTAGTAATGATAACTAGTGCTTTCGCTTGCGAGCATTGTTTTGTTGTCGCTGTTGTTATTGTTGTTTCTAAACTAATAAGTGTGTATTGTGTTTGTACGGCGTGTGGTCATTCGTAATTCTTTGTGCTTATCTGTATATTGTGGTAATTTGTTTTTTCTCGTACCTTTTCTCTGAATAATCCAACATGTTGTTTGGTAATGAGTTGCCTCTTAAATCTCATGTTCATGCATTAACGTAAAAAAGTGATACCTGACCTTGCATACTTGTTCTTTGCATTGCTTGTGGAATCAATTTGTAATTGTGTTTTTTTAATGCTTCTATTGAGGTCAACGATGTTCTGAACCGGTCCGAGAAGCTAGGACGTTGCGTGACCTTGGCCACCTTGGTGCTGCATGACCCCTATCACATTGATGCTGCACTGCGGTACTAAGGGCCGCGCACACTCACCAACGTACAACATTACACGGACATATTACCCATACTGCACACTTAGTGAACATTTAATACTGTGAATCTCACAGAATTCGTGGATGGTCGTGAGCAAGACTTGTTGAGCTTTATAGTCTGTGTTAGTTGTGAAAACAGTGTGGGTATTTTTCTGGAACTCAGTGTGGAAAAGTAAAAAACGTGTGTTTGCTGTTGTCTTAGTATTGATCTTCCTCCCTTGTTTAATTGTTTGTCTGCCAATTAACTTCTATATTATGTCTCTCCACACATTATCTCTTCTTCTTCTTCTTCTTCTTCTTCTTCTTCTTTCTTTCTTTCTTTCTTTCTTTCTTTCTTTCTTTCTTTCTTTCTTTCTCTCTCTCTCTCTCT
>CM072523.1:8585013-9075013 GCA_036898135.1 Oncomelania hupensis | reverse complement strand
AAAGTGGAGGAGGAGGAAATAATGAGGAAGAGAGTAAAGACAGAGGCGCTGTTGGTGCGCAAGAAAGAGACAGAGAAAGAGACAGACAGAGTGACAGAGACACAGAGAGATAGAGAGAGAGGGGGGGGGGAGAGAAAGAGAGAAAAAGAGAGAGAGAGGGAGAGAGAGAGAGAGAGAGAGAGAGAGAAAGAGAGAGAGAGAGAGTTAGTTCTAAAGGGTCATAATCAGTACTCAGAACACTCGACATCTATCCTGGTTAATTAGTTGCTCAGTGCTACATTATGCCCGTGGTCGCGGATATATTTACGCGCTTTACAAATTAGTCATGAATTCAGTCATTCGTGATTTTAGTTTTAAACAATTAGGCCAGAAGCATAATATAAGATGATTATTAATCCTTACGTAAAACCTACTGAAAAATTCAATTCATGTCAACATACCTGTTTTACATCTTTCAACGAATTCAACAGCAACAACAACAACAACAACAACAACAATTTCTAGTCATACATTGCCTAATTGTGGATTCCAAATTCAATTATTTTAATTTTATTTAAATCGTTCTTATATAGCGCTTTTCCAGCTCAAGAGCTGCTCAAGGCGCTGGCCAATACGGGATCTAACTCAAGCCGCCCGAGGCGCATACTTGAAGCCTTTGGGCGCATAGTGTGACGCCCGGACGACTGAGCACGATCCTGGGTAACCAGGGATGGGGAGAAGGGACCTAGTGCGTGCTGGGTGTGTTTTGTGGATCCGGCACTTACCCGTCTAGGACATGAGCGTCAGGATCTTTAAAGTCCATGCGATGGAGTGCGTGAGTGCAGATTATACTCTCGGTCTATACTCTCATCCGAATGAACAATCTTAGATACAAATTAATGTAATGTAAGAATAGCCTAAAAAAAGGTCCCCCAACTTTTACACTAGATGGTATGATCGTAGAAGAATGTATTAATCCACATAATTGAGGTGGAAACTCTCCGATGGGAGAGTAAACAATTTTTAAAAAGTTAATGAGGTCCCTGATAAGGTCACGGGCTTCGTTATAGCAAGTGGGCTATCTAGTGCAGCCCTCGAGCGTCACTCCACACCACAGGCACAGCATTGTTTCCCACCAGGCCAGGCTAATCCACAGCAACGCATCGGCCTTTGTTGTTCACGCCCTGCTGCGTTTTGTAGTTCGCATGGGGCTGTATTCTAAGTTAAGCAGCCGCGTTGTAAGATGTTTGGGGAAGGTGAAATGGGCGTGGGGGGGGATATTTTTCGGAGGGGGGGGAAGAGGTGGGAGTAGGGCGGGAGTGAGTGGTGGGAGGGAAAATTATTGATAAAGATATAATTTTTTTGTAAAGGTTATTTGCACTAATTCTGCTGACAGTATCGTAGTATGATTTAGAATGGGTGTGTTCGTGCGTGTGTGTGGGTGTGTGTATGTGTGTGTGTTTTTTAATGAAAAAAAGCGTTAGAGAATTCTTTTTTTTTATTTCTCAAGTACCAGTCATGGTGTTATTAAAGTAAACCAGAACACGTTAATTTGAACTCGTTCGTACCTTTATCTATTTCCATTTTTCCAGTGCTATTTCACTTACGGATTCAATAAAGTATATCAGAATCCTCACCTTTCAAAATGCATTGATCCGATATTATCCTATCCTATCCTATCCCATAACTCAAAGATCGTTGGGGCACCACAGATGATCGTTAAACCAGCGTACTCCATCTTTCTCTGTTCTCAGCAACCCTCATGGCTTCGTTCAGTGTCAAACCAGTCCATTCTCGAATGTTGCCCTCCCACCTCTTTTTCTGTCTCCTTCTTCATCTGCCTCCTTGCACCGTGCCTTGCAGGATGATTTTTACACGACCTGATGCTCTGGTGGCGTGGCCATACCATCGGATTTTCCGTTTCTTCACCACTGTGAGCATGTCATCGTATTGTCCAATGGCTTGTGTGATCACTGTCCTGTATTCTAATACAGGTCAGTGGTGTGATGGTCTGTCGGACTTCGTTGTTGGTGATGTGCTCGATATAGAAAATGCCCAGATGTCTTCTGTAGCACCTCGTCTCCATGCTTTGCATGCTTCGTTGTAGATTGCTGTGAGGGTCCATGTTTCGCAAGCGTATAGGAAGATGGAGATGACAAGGGAGCGCAGCAACCCTATCTTGGAATATAGACTGATGGCCCTGTCTTTCGAAATTGGCTTCAACGTTGTCAGGGAAAGAATTGTTTGTGCGATCCTGGAGAGGACTTCCTGTCGGGACCCATTGTCTTATACAATGGCTCCTAAATATTTGAAGCTATGCACTGTGTTGAGGGATTGGCCTTGGACTTTGATGTCCATGTTGATGCCTTTGGTGTTGTTGGTCATCATTTTGGTCTTCTCTGTACTTATTTCCATTCCATAGGCTCTGGAGGTGATGTCAAGCCTCTGTACCAGCTGTTCAAGTTCTTGCTCATCTCCAGCCAGAGGACCCGATATTTGTTTCCCCAAAGTCACGAAATGGCCGTACGAAATGCTGTATGAACCGTCAGGGGAAGGAAGGGGTAGAGGGGGAGGAAAGTAATGAAGCTAGCAGACGACGCGTACTATTGGCTATGACTACTAAATGAATACAGTTGTATAAAATGCTCTTACAAGGCTCGTTATCAAAAGCACCAGAATGCCTTTTTAAGGACATAATAGTAGGATGTTAATTGGAGAGTAACAATTCTCAAGTTTTACTTGCAACCCGTGTGTGGGTGTGGGTGTGTGTGCGTGTGTGTGTGAGAGAGAGTATGTGAGTGAGAGGGAGAGAGAGTGTTTGTGTGTGTATATGTGTGTGTGTGGGTGTGTATATACACATGTGTTTGTGTCCCATGCTGTAACAGCAGAAATAGTGACGACAAAATGTAGGAAATTAGCTTAGCGCAAAATAGATAGCATCGAGTAAAACTTGACGTTAATTCATCAGTTATCTAAAAAGCAGCACACACATGTCAAATTAACTTCCTTGAGACAGTCACACCACCAGCCACTCCAGATACCATCTAACAGACTTAGCGATCCAAGACTAAATAGCATACTTAAGACAAAACTGACCATAACGTCATCTTCGTTAACTAGCTTACTTCACTATGACCAGAGTCACTGAGACACTAAGTAGCCTAGGCTCAGCTTATCGCCATTATATCTATCCTCCACTCTACCCCTGACACTCCACTTCAAGGATAATTATGCGTGTCTAATAACTAGGGCAGGTGGACGAAAATATTCCAATAAAAACGATTAATCCCGTATATGCGAGATCAACTAAGACGAGGGTTAAACGATTGGTCAAGAAGACTAAGGAACGCCTGCATATCGTTGGGGCCCCAATCTTAGCTAGTCAGTCGGAAACTAACTGCCAAGCTGCGAGGGTCTATCCAAGGGACAAACTGCAGTGAACGATTATCCTCGGGCCTTATCATCAAGATAGACTAGAGACGGTTTCACGGATCTCAGAGTCTGGAAGTAAGATAACATTAGTAGTTTTGATATGTGTATGTTTATGTTATATTGATTGCCATGTATTAATAATATGTTCTTGAGATATATATATATATATATATATATATATATATATATATATATATATATATATATATATATAGATAGATAGATAGATAGATAGATAGATAGATAGATAGAGAGAGAGAGAGAGATATATAGATATATAGATATATATATATAGTTACAGAAACAGATTATTGTTTCTGAGACAGTATGCATGTGGATTGATGTATCTTAGCCTTAAGATTCGAATCGAAAAGTGTAGTGCATATGGGAACCTCGCAGGTGTCTGATGCTATAGACACTTTGCAGAGGAGACCGCACACTTATATCTAACGAGAATATTGTAGCCAGAGCTCCGACTTTTACAGGTCAGCTCTGAGACGGTTTGTGGAGACAAACGCATGACGCTTGCTCCCGTGGTATTGAAGGAGAACAACCAAGATTCTACCTCACCACGTCCCACCCTCGCAGCTACAATAGCTGAACGACTCATCCGCTCAACCTGAGAGGCAAGACGTCTCAGAAGGACCCAAGCACTCTCATCGACAGTGCAGCTAAGTCACCCACAAATGCCAACTGAGTTTCACCCTCGAGGAAATATAACCGACCACTCAAACATTTAGTGAACTATGAATATATTCGCGTAGCATATGAAGAAAAAGACCTGCTGACAAACTTTCCCAGCACATCGAACTCTTAGAATTATTAATTTACCCGTTTAATGAAGTACATGTAAAAGTTGTGTTGAATATATAAAACGAGAAAGTACATACATACGACTGGTGTCATTCTATTTGTATTGTTTTGTAGCTATTAGTTTTCTTCTCTCGAGACATAATAACCTAGTCTTTTGATTAGTAATTAACGGTTCTCAAGTTGAGCCAAATGATACTAAAAAGCCCGAGAACAAATATAAATTTTATGTGACCAAAGTGCCGTGATCAGTCTCTCACACAGCTTTCGGAATTCTGGTAAAAGAACGATCGATAGTGGTAGCACATCGCCCATCTATCAATAAGTCTTACCCCCTAGTAAGCTAAACGTATCTTCCCCAGAATATCATCACACATGCCCATCCAAATCAGATCCGAGTCACAAACATGATCGATCTTACAAATATAATGCATGTTTATTAATTTTGAAGAAGGTAAATGAGGCATTGTTGCTAAATAAGGAATTATTTACCTATGTAATGCATTATTTAGCAAATTGGATGAAATAATGTAGGCCTATATTATTTAGAAGATATTGCTAAACAATGCATTATTTACGTAAACAATTCATTGTTTAGGAACTGTAATTTTTCATTATTTAGGGGATTCTAGAATTCGCTTGAAAACTTGGTTTTTATAATTTGACTGCATTCTATAATTAAATGCAAGATCTTTCCAAAGATTGTGTATCCAAAATTTGTGTTAATTATTTATTTTTCAAAATAAATCTGTAACGTCCCGAACACAAACAAATGGTCAAGGTCAGTTTTGTGCGGGAGTGTTCAGTGTTTTGAGTATCTCCGTCATAAGAAAAGAAAGTAAGCCTTCTTTTTTATTTATTTACCCCAAAACGCAGAGATAAGTGTAGAAGAAGTGGCAGAAGCATGAGAATTGAATTGTTGTTGGTTTTTTAAATGTTTTTTAATCAATGCTTTTGCGTTTGTTTGTTTATTTTTTTACAAGATCGCAGTTAACGTGCGAGTTCTCCATTTTGATTTACTCTGAATGCAACCCCGCCAATGCAGAAATAATGGGGGATCCCTCTTTTTTGGAGCCGTTACCGTTTCGTTTATTAATACTGTTGCGAACATTTAACAAATATAGTGAAATAAAGCATTTGCCTCATTTTAATCGTAGCACAACGTAAAATCACGATTTTCCAATTTTCTTTATCGCTACACACAACCTCACAGTAATACGACTTGTATCTTCGAATCCCCGAAATAATGAAAATTGCAATCCATAACCATCGAATTATTTACATAAATAATGCATTGTTTAGCAACAACTTCTAAATAATACACTATTTAGCAAATTCTGTTAAAGCGAGCGTTGTGGTCAAGTGGGCTAAGGCGGGACTAACTTGCCTTGTCCACAGGCCAGAAACCAATGGCGCCTGACAGGTGTGGGTTCGATCCAGCATCTGGGCGTTATGTTTCTCCGAATATTATTTACTTTTGACTCGGGCAACGTCTCGGGGGTTTTCTCCGGGTACTCCGGTTTGCTCCCCCAGCAAATTTTCTAAATCACAACTAATGTTAAGTTGGGTTTGGGTGCGCCACAGGCTGCGACTACGCTTTCCCCAGGGGAGGCAGCCCAGAATTTACTTAAGGGACAATAAGGTAAATAAAAAAAATTTTAATTAAAAAAATTAAATAAATAAATAATGCATTATAATATAGGAAATTACATTACATTACATAATTGTTGCTTTAGGTCCAGCAGACTCTTCCGAGCCAAATCAGGACCGGACAACCCCCAATCCGCATTAAAGATCTGCTGAAACAACCCTAGTGGGAAAACTGAATGCCCTCCACCAGCCAGTCACTTTACAATAAAGACATCCCACGCAGGGGACGGCTGAGGCTTTACCCCAACTAATCGAACCCCCGTTTACAAAAACAAAATAGAATACAAACATCATTATAAATTATCAACAAAACACATACATATAAAATGCCTACATTGCTAAATAATAACATCATAGGAAGCCCTAGTGACCACCTGGCAGAAAGCGTCCAACATTCCCAAGCTGATCCAACAGACCCCATACACGAACAAGGAGTCTTGTCCAGGAAGAGTTTTCAAGAAAAAGACTGGTATAGCGAAGAAAACGATAGTATAGCAGATTGATAGAACAGAGCAGGAATGAGAAACAGCAAATGAGAAAGACAGCGACAGTGGGAATTAAAGCACTAAATTTCCAGAAAGTGGGGATACTATTTATACTGAAACCCCCGGCACCCCAACGGGGGTACTGTTGCCGCAGTGAATCGGTCATGCCTACAAGTCAAGACAGGTTTTCAACTGGGGCTTTCACTTTTCCCTTTATAGGTTAGAACAATCTACAGTGGCAAGATTGCTCATGACCCCAAGGGGTATAATATAGGAAAACAAATAATTATTTAGAAACATTTCTAATTAAGACATTATTTCATACAAGGTGCTAAATAATGCATGATATATAAGTAAAAAATTCTTTATTTATGAACAATGCCTTATTGACCCATATCGTGATTTCTTTACCTAAACATTTTTTAGGTAAATAATAAGTTATTTACCGAGAAAATAAATTATTTAAAGAAATCTTACAAATTATTATTTACAAAATATGCTTCTAAATAAAGATTATTTAGCTGAAAGTGGTTGGAAAAAAATTTTTGACTAAGGGAATTCCATAGAATTGAATGAGTTCATCTTCCTCTTGCGTCCTTCATGGCAACGCAATCTGAACTAATGTATGATCGAGTTCGTCCCTTTTTTTTTCTTTTTTTTTTTAAATCGACTTCACGTAGCTTTAATTTCCTGGTCTGCGTCCTTTGCCTCCGATTTGTTTTTATTCCCAAGCTGAACTAGTCACACACACGCGCGCGCACACACACAAACACACGCACACAGCCGAGGTTACACAGTATTATCATGACTTTCCCGAAACGCCACCTACGTTGTGCTGACAATGGGTCATATTCCGTCCCCATTTTTAAGTACTTTGCAGTGTTCGAACCCTAACCCTAACCCAACCCAACCCTAACCCTAACGGATCATTGTTCTGACGTCAAAACAAGTAGGCACCTCAATACAAGTTATGTAGATGTTCACTGATTTGTCCAGATAACACTGTGTAAGTGTGCCCACACATACACACACACATACGGAAATTTACGGACACGCGGGCAAAGGCTACTCACGCGACTATACTTTTTTTTTATATATATATAGGTGTGGACGGAAAACATCTGGTGTATAAATGTCATCCATTAAATTCCCGCTAATACTTATAACTAGCTGAATGCCGGCACTACGTGCGCGTTAATATTGTAGATGATTCTGCCTTCTCTCTACCCACTCCCTCCCCCCCCCCATCGCTCTTCCCCATCCAAACTTCCCTCTCTTCCCCCCTCCTCTCTTCCCCCCTCTTCCCCCCCCCCTCTCTCTCTCTCTCGCTCTTATTTTCCGCAACCGTACAACAACAAAACGTGCCCAATTAGTTGTATGTTTTCCGCGTTCATATTCCTGAGGTCATTACACATGTATCACAATGTAAGTCTCCTCTCTGAAAATCCTTAACGGGAAGAGAGGGGACTATAAACTGATTTTTTTAAAAAAAAAAAAAAAAAAAAAAATTCCTGAGGTCGGATGCATGCAGCAGCTCCAGTCAAATAGTCCCAGACGACTCCAGTGGCCTAAATTGATTGATTGATTGATTTATTATTGCTTTAGGTCCAGCGGACTCTTCCGAGCCAAATCAGGACCGGACAACCCCCGATCCGCATAAAAGATCTGTTGAAACAACCCCAGTGGGAAAATTGAATGCCCTCCACCGGCCAGTCACTTTACAATAAAGACATCCCACGCGAGGGACGGCTGAGGGTTGACCTCAACTACGCGAACTCCCCGATTACAAAAACAAAATAGAATACAAACATCATTATAAATCATCAACAAAAAACATACATATAAAATGCCTATAGTGCTAAATAGTACATTCATAGGAAGCCCTAGTGACCACCCGGCAGAAAGCGTCCAACATTCCCAAGCTGATCCAACAGACCTCATACACAAACAAGGAGTCTTGTCCAGGAAGAGTTTTCAAGAAAAAAGGTAGGTCATTGATCTAGCGAAGAAGAAGATAGTATAGCAGAGTGGTAGGACAGATCGGGAATGGAAAAGAGCAAATGAGGAAGACAGCGACAGTGGGAATTTAAAGCACTAAATTTCCAGAAAGTGGGGATACTATTTATACTGAAACCCCCGGCACTCCAACGGGGGGAACTGTTGCCGCAGTTAATTTGTCATGCCTACAAAGGCAAGACAGGTTTTCAACTGGGGCTTTCACTGTACCCTTTATAGGTTAGAACAATCTACAGTGGCAAGATTGCTCATGACCCCAAGGGGGAAGGGGCCTAAATTGCCAAGGCATTGTAAAGGATTGGTGTTTTGGGCTTAGACTCTCTCTCTTTCTCTCTCTCTCTTTCTCTCTTTCACACACACACACACACAACCACACACACACACACACACACACACACACACACACATACACTGTATTTGAGAGAATAAAGCAGAAGGAGAAAGAGAAGGAATAGTAGGATTATGAAAATACTATTTCAGTATGTTAAAGATACTGAAGCTCAGGTCCTAGTCGGGTGAGTGCCCAGTTCTATAAATACGACGACTGAGGCGTTAGCCGATGAGCCTAAATATGATTCTGTATCAACCAGTGCCTAGAGAAGCAGTTGAACTGAAAAGGCTAAATATAAGAACATTAATAATAATAATAATAATAATAATAATAATAATAATAATAATAATAATAATAATAATAATAATAATAATAATAATAATAATTCTTATTATATAGAGAGAGAGAGAGAGAGAGAGAGAGAGAGAGAGAGAGAGAGAGAGAGAGAGAGAGAGAGAGAGAGATTTGAATATAAAAAAATTTGTTATGTGTGGTTTTGAATACTGGTTGCTTTTGTTGTGGTTTTTTTTTTTTACTACTGACATACATTGATACTATTTTGTATCACTGTGTATTTGGTCCTGATTTGGCTCGGAAGAGTCCGCTGGACCTAAAGCAATAACCATGTAATGTAATGTAATGTAATGTAAGGTGGTCCTGATTCGGCTCTTGGCAGTCCGCTGGACCCTATAAACACTGAGTATATATCTATCTATCTATCACTGTGTAGTGCTTTTTAAAAACTTTTAAATGTTTTTATCGTTGCTTCATTATGTATTATTGCCGTTGATGTATATGTTATGTGTGCGCATGAGTGTATGTGTGGCTGTGCGTGGGTGTGCGAGTGTGTGTGTGTGTGTGTGGGGGGGGGTGTGTGTGGGTGTGTGTGTGTGTGTGTGTGTGTGTGAATGTGGATTTTATGCATACTTTAAAAAAATAATTCTTATGATGTTCAACGTTTTTTTAATCTCATAATGTTTTATTATTGTTTAAATATTTATTCTTGTATGTGTGTGCGTGTAAATATCCCTCCAGCAGTGTGGGAGAAATTAGGATTAGAAAAAATAACAACCAACACTCAACATACCATAATTTTGTTTGAAGCTCAAGTCATCTATACACTCTAATTACATGCGAATTTTCGTTTTTCCATGTCAATAATGTTAATGACGTCACGATGATTACGTCCCTCGATGTGCATACGTTTGGTTTTACCTTGGAAACACAAAAGTTTAAGTACATACCAAACTTGAACCAAATCCCTTCAGTAGTTTGGGAGAAAATAGGATTAGAAAAAAACAACAACAAAAACGGCACAACTTATGACGTCACCATGATGACATCACCCAATATATACTTTTTTTGTCATCTGGTGTGGTTTGATATTTCCTAACCAAATACCAAGTGTAAAAGAAATCTGTCCATTAGTTTCAGGGAAAACAAAAGTGAGCAAAAGTCACTTGTGGCCGGACGCCGGACGCCTGACGGACGGACGGACGGAAAAATACACAAAAACAATAGTTTCACAGCTTACGCTTCGGAACTAATAATTCTAATATTTAAAAAGCGCTTATACAACGTGATCCCTCTAATAAAACTGACTCAAAGCGGATACTTATCGTCAGAGCGCTCGACTTGTGTACTCGGGCGACGTGGTTTCGAATCTTGACTTCAGCAAACTATTTTGTGATTGCTGGATAGTACTGGCCAGCGCTTTGAGAAGCTCTCTGAGCTTGTAAGTGCGCTATATAAGAGTAATCTCTTTCTTTCTTTTTTTTAACTTCTTTTTTTCCTAATCGGGTCTTTAAAGGGTAAGTTTACATTGCCGTATCCGTGTGCACATGACAATACCGAAGAGATCACTGCAGCACACCCTCGTCACGGTCAAAAGGTGAAAGGGCAAACAAAACAATTATGTTTATCGTCCTTACCTCAATGATCGATTGCGCTGTGGGTAACAAAAACAACATCAAGTGTGCAACACCAACGACAACAGCTGCAGCAGCAGTCGGGTTCTGAGTAACAGGCTATTTAGGTCACAACACCCGCGTTGCAAACAGCAAACAACATGCCTCATTATTTATTGTTCTCATGAAGGGAACAATCTTCCTGTAGAGTAGTCATCACTCGTGCTTCGGAATTCATTGACGACTGGCGCCGCAAATGGTAAATTGAACGGCCCGGTAATAACCGTTATTTGTGAAGAAGCGACCCCATTGGAGCAAGAGCGTCATCAACAAAGAACGACCGCGGGGTAAACAGGTACTCACGTTACACGGAAAGACAATACGGTTTATATGTGGAGCTGAGCCTTCGATGATTCAGCGTTCGAAAGGTCAAAGGATTCAGGGAGACAACTAGAAGAAAGGAAAGGGCAAGAATATGCTAGACACAGTTTTACAGATAACTTTTTTTGTTCTTCTTCTTCATCTTTTCTTTCACTAGATTGCGCTCTCTACTATCTTTTTACTCTGTTCGCATACGCCTACCTTCTCCTTGTTCTTCTACTTCTTCTTTTCTCTGTCTGTCTCTGTCTCTGTCTCTGTCTTTGTCTCTCTCTCACTCTCTCTCTCTCTCTCTCTCTCTCTCTGTCCTATCTTCCTTTACTCTCTATTATTCTCTACTCTTTTCCTCTCCAATTCGCCCCCAGTGGACGTGCCGGGGGTTTCAGTATAAATAGTATCTCTAAATTTAGTGCTTTAAATTCCCACTGTTGCTGTCTTTCTCCTTTGTTCTTTCTCATTCCAACTCTGTTCTATTAATCTACTTCACTATCTTCTTCTTCGCTAGAGCAGTCACCTACCTTTTTTCTTGAAAACTCTTCCGGGACAAAATTCCTCATTTGTGTGTGAGGTCTGTTGGGCCAGCTTGGGAATATTGGTCACTGGGGCTTCCTGTGATGTTATTATTTGGCAATATAGGCATTTTATATTTATGTGTTTTGTTGGTGTTTTATAACGATGTTTGTATTCTATTTTGTATTTGTAAACGGGGGTTCGATAAATTAGAGTATAGCCTCAGCATCCCCTGCTTGGGGTGTCTTTATTGTAAAGTGAACGGCTGGTGGATCGCCTTCAGTGTTACCACTAGGGTTGTTTCGGCAGATCTTTTATGCGGATTAGGGGTGAGTCCTCTTTCAGCAAAGTTGTGGTCTTGATTTTGTGGTCCTGATTCGGCTCTTTGCAGTCCGCTGGACCCTGTAAGCAATGAATAACTAACTAACTAACTCTCCAATTCACTCGATACCCCTTGGGGTCATGAGCAATCTTGCCACTGTAGATTGTTCTAACCTATAGAGGGAAAAGTGAAAGCCCCAGTTGAAAACCTGTCTTGCCTTTATAGGCATGACCGATTCACTGCGGCAACAATACCCCCGTTGGAGTGCCGGGGGTTTCAGTATAAATATTGTCCCCACTTTCTGGAAATTTAGTGCTTTAAATTCCCACTGTCGCTGTCTTCCTCATTTACTCTTTCCCATTCCTGCTCTGTCCTATCACTCTGCTATACTATCTTCTTCTTCGCTAGATCAATGACCTACCTTTTATCTTGAAAACTCTTCCTGGACAAGACTCCTTGTTTGTGTATGAGGTCTGTTGGATCAGCTTGGGAGTGTTGGAAGCTTTCTGCCGGGTGGTCACTAGGGCTTCCTATGATGTTATTATTTAGCAATATAGGCATTTTCTATGTATATGTTTTGTTGATAATTTATAATGATGTTTGTATTCTATTTTGTTTTTGTAACCGGGGGTTCGAGTAGTTGGGGTAAAGCCTCAGTCGTCCCCTGCGTGGGATGTCTTTATTGTAAAGTGACTGGCCAGTGGAGGGCATTCAATTTTCCCACTAGGGTTGTTTCAGCAGATCTTTTATGCGGATCGGGGGTTGTCCGTTCCTGATTTGGCTCGGAAGAGTCCGCTGGACCTAAAGCAACAATCAATCAAATCAAATCAATTCACTCGATCTCTTCTTGTTCCTTGTCTAAATTAGCTCAGCTCCACAATGAGCGAGGCGGGTCTGTCTTAGTTTAATATCAGTGAACCGCATCAACTGCAGGGGATGTCGTCATTTCATTGTGCAGGACGATCGATATTAGCCAAGCAGCGCGGAATATCACTGACACCACCGATCACTCCGAATTGCTTTTTGGATTTAAAACGCAAGTACTCCTCATTATGTGTGCTACAATGTGAGTTGTTTATGACTTGGAGAAATCCGCTGTACCATCATTAGCATCGTCGTCCTTGTCGTATCCTTCTTCTCCTCCTCCTTTTCCTCCTACTCCTCCTCCTCCTCCTCATCGTCATCGCCGTCGTCGTAATCATCATCATCATCATCAGCAGCAGCAGCAGCAGCATCATAAGCACCATTATCATATATGCCCCCTTTTAATCTCTCATAATTATTCCTTCTATTGGGGATTGAGGAGCAACACAGTGCTATCAAGTTCTGTTCAGGATTCATTTTAATGTCGAGGTTTGTAAGAAGCGGTACAATAACTAACCCTAATTACTGACCGCACCGGTGCAATTGATGACTGCTATTTCATTCAATTTAAAGCTCGTAAAGAATGCACTTTCAAGAAAATGCACTTTCAAGAAAATGATGTAAAGCTACTTTGAAAAAAAAATCTGTACACACTTTTAATAATGTATCAGTTGTTTTAGTGCTGTTTACTCCAAAACAACCCCTTGGGGTCATGAGCAATCTTGCCACTGTAGATTGTTCTAACCTATAAAGGGAAAAGTGAAAGCCCCAGTTGAAAACCTGTCTTGACTTTGTAGGCATGACAAATTCACTGCGGAAACAGTACCCCCGTTGGGGTGCCGGGGGTTTCAGTATAAATAGTATCCCCACTTTCTGGAAATTTAGTGCTTTAAATTCCCACTGTCGCTGTCTTCCTCATTTGCTCTTTCCCATTCCTGATCTGTCCTATCACTCTGCTATACTATCTTCTTCTTCGCTAGATCAATGACCTACCTTTTTTCTTGAAAACTCTTCCTGGACAAGACTCCTTGTTTGTGTATGAGGTCTGTTGGATCAGCTTGGGAGTGTTGGACGCTTTTTGCCGGGTGGTCACTAGGGCTTCCTATGATGTTATTATTTAGCAATATAGGCATTTTGTATGTATATGTTTTGTTGATAATTTATAATGATGTTTGTATTCTATTTTGTTTTTGTAATCGGGGGTTCGAGTAGTTGGGGTAAAGCCTCAGCCGTCCCCTGCGTGGGATGTCTTTATTGTAAAGTGACTGGTCGGTGGAGGGCATTCAATTTTCCCACTAGGGTTGTTTCAGCAGATCTTTTATGCGGATCGGGGGTTGTCCGGTCCTGATTTGGCTCGGAAGAGTCCGCTGGACCTAAAGCAACAATCAATCAATCAATCAATAAAAAAAACCTCCAAAACATAGACAGACTATTAGTAATATGCCCCAACCCTACCCTCAGCTGTCATCGCCTTCTTTCTTACCCTCACCCGTCTTACCTTGCTCAAACACAATGTCATGGTGATAACCATAAGATAGGATTTCACTATTAAATCCGTAAAGGTGTGTGTGGGTGGGCATGGAGAAACGACGTTACTCTGACACACACATGAAACTCTACATGGTTCCCTTTTGACTTTTTTTGACGGCCCCGTTATTTTGAAGTCAAAATAGTGCTCCGTATACCGTAGAGTTACAGCTGTTTTAGGATTAGGGTTAGGTTAAGGATTAGGGTTAGGGTTTAGGGTTAGGGTTAGGGATAGCTTCAAAAAATTGAAAATGTCAAAATAATGTCAAAGAAATGGAAATGTGTCAAAATAATGTATGTTTTTTTCACAACAGTCATCACAACGTCGTTTCTACAAAAAAAATTGTGTGCGTGTGTGTGTGGGTGTGTGTGTGTGTGTGGTGTGTGTGTGTGTGTGTTTGGTGTGTGTGCGTGTGTTTGGTTTGTGTGAATGTCTCTGTGTGTGTGAGCGTGTGCGAGTGCATGTGTGTGTATTTATGTGTGAGCGTGTATGTGTGTGGGTGCGTGTGTGTGTGGATGTGTGCGTGTGTGTGTGAATATGTGTGTACGCGCGCTCGCACATAACAAATCAGCACGCTCTTAGTACACCAACACACACACACACACAGACTTGCACGGACGCACGCACACACACACTCTCTCTCTCTAACACACACACACGCATTCACACACACACACACACTATAAACGCACACACAACTCATTAATATTGATAATTGATGTGCTTGCTGATAGTTGAGATAGATAGTGGCTCCTCATTCCTTGGTTTTCTTTTGCTTCTTTAGGTCACAACATGGCCGCTTTACATTATTTTACATTGCATCATCAACACTTTTCAAAATCGCAGATTTTTATCTATGCGTTCAAGTGTCTGTATTTGAGTGGCTTTGCAATCTTGTTTTCTTGAGAAGATTATAACTGTTACTATTACTATAGTGCTTGCGAAGCATGGACCCTCACAGCAGATCTCCAACGAAGAATACAAAGCATGGAGATGAGGTGCTACAGACGACTTCTGGGCATTTCCTATACCCAACACATCACAAAAGATGAAGTACGACAGACCATCACACAAGCCATTGGACAACACGATGACCTGCTCACAGTGGTGAAGAAACGGAAACTCCGATGGTATGGCCACATCACCAGATCATCAGGCCTTGCAAAGACTATTCTGCAAGGCACAGTGCAAGGAGGTAGAAGAAGAGGGAGACCGAAAAAGAGGTTGGAGGACAACATTCGAGAATGGACTGGTTTGACACTGAGCGAAGCCATCAGGACTGCTGAGGACAGAGAAAGATGGCGTATGCTGGTTACATGATCATCTATGGTGCCCCTACCTCCTCCGGGTTACGGGACATCATAGGATAGGATTACTATAGTAGTAGTAGTAGTAGTAGTAGTAGTAGTAGTAGTAGTAGTAGTAGTAGTAGTAGTAGTAGTAGTAGTAGTAGTAGTAAGTAGAGATAACCCTGGCTTTTTGTTAAATGCTCAAGGGACAAAACTACTTACAACTTGAACACAACAAATGAGCATGGTTACATCCCCTTACTCAAATTAAAGATTTTGTGACAGTCGATTGGTCAGTCAGTGTATTAATGTGTGAATGTGCCGTGTGTGTGCGCGCTGGGTTTATGTGTGTGTTATGCGTGCGCTTTTAAGTGTTTGTGTGTATGTGCGTGTATATGTGTAATTATAATAAAAAAAATAGGTCGTGCAGCCTTTCTTTATGAAATGTCCTTTCCTCCAGTTAGTGAACTCAATGGGTCTATTGTGAGCGTAATTTTCCAACGGGTTTTATTCAAGACACTTTATTACCCAATGAATTCAAAATACATAGGATTTTGTTTTGGTGATGCGGTAAAACGTTCAGTCCCTCTACAACAACAAACAACCTTCCACTGGACATTAAAACATTAAAATACTCTAATAGAGGAAGTTATTTTAAGGAGTCCTAACAATAAAACATCTTCTGACAGTTTGGAAGCATAGATAACTAGACTAGTCTTTTTTTTCTTTTTTTTTAAATGCGTGTATGCTTGGTGTATTATTTTTGTGAGATAGGGATAATATTCCGATTATAGTAGCAATTCTGTTCGACAATGTAATTGCTCAGATTGAGATGAATAAAGAGTATTGTATTGTATTGTATTGTATTGTATTGTATTGTATTGTATTGTATTGTATTGTATTAATGACAGTCATCTTAGATGTTACTAGAGTGCTGAATACAAACGTTTACAAACACAAACCTAAAACAGGATACGTTTTCTAAGTTTATTACCCTCCTGATAAGGAAATTGTAGACTTTGCTGTTGCGAGAGAGAGAGAGAGAGAGAGAGAGAGAGAGAGAGAGAGAGAGAGAGAGAGAGAGAGAGAGAGAGAGAGAGAGAGAATAATTTCATCTGATCCTTTGATAAATATGTGCATGAAAGATTGTGTTTTATTTATTGTTCGTTTATTTATTTTATGTCAAGTTTGCGCACACACCTACGACAATTTTCCACTTATGTGTATGCAATTTTATAGTTGGAAAATAACTTTTTAAGATATATTGAATCAAACACGTATAACATATAACAACACATTTTGTAATTTAATAAATATTTTATGATTGCGTTTACTAATCAGTGTTTTGATTTTTTTTTTTTTCGGCAGCCAAGGGGAGGAGCAGTACCTCCCCCTCATCTCCTTGTCCGTAGTCCTCCACGACGGCGAAGGTTTGCATACCCCGTCACTCACTGCCATAAATGTAAGTTTACAGTCTCAACCGCACACACGAGGTCAAGTCCTCTCACCTCTAGCTGATGAGCAGTAGACGACACAAGGACCTTGGGGGCGGGAGAGGGGAGGGAAAAGTTGGTAAGGGGAGGGGCACTGAGCGAAAAGTGGAAGGACGAAAGCGGTGAGGGTAGGGTAAAAAGGTCAAACGGATGTTATCAGGTTTTCTCTGTTTCGTGCACAGCTCATGAGTGAGGTTAGCATATTGTTTTACCGTCTCCCACTTTTTGTGGCTCTCAAGACGCCCAAAGGTGAGAGAAGGACACTGAACGTCTCTTGTTCTTTAAAATTTGATGTTCACACCTAGCAGACGTCTGCTTCGCGCGCCATCATCATGAATGGCTGGCGACCAGAATAGCAACCAATCGGTCACCGCATTGCAACCCTTACTGCGGAAATACTTCTGTCGCCGTTCCTTCTACCTCCCGCTTTCTGTGCATCATTCTTTCAGTTAATACGGTAGAAACCTTACTGGAAATTGTTCTTTCCTTGACGTTTGAATTTTTGATCATCATCGCGAAGACTTTTTGAAAAACGGGGTTTATGAAAACTTGGCCATGTCTCTGAACAAAAATGTTTAACTGCGTGCTCGCTGGTGTGGAATGCGCCTTACCGGAGGGAGGAGACAGCAAGAGCCCGCAGAGGTTATTGTTTCAGTCACAGCGAGGGCATTGAGGCAGAAGTTTTCATGGTGTGCTGTCTGATGCCAATCTTTTGAAGACAGAATTGTGCTAAGGGATCGGATTTGTCTCAGCCATGATTAAAAGCCATAACCCGCTTTTACCGCGGTGATGGTGTCAGCAGAACCCAGATCAAACCTCGGTGGAGTTTAATTCGTCAAGCAGCGTTTGTGTGTGAGGGTTCAGACCTTTTCAAGACTTGTGGTGTGTAGCCGTGGTGGTGTGTTCGCTCAGGAAAATGGCTGCCTCCCTGCGTTTGCCAGTCTTCCAATACCTGACGGCCGCTTTCTTGACTTTATTGGTCACTTGTGTCCACTCTCAGCTGACCTGTATCGAAGTGAGGGATACCTACATTGGCAAAGGATTCCACGAAGATGAAATGCCGCTTTATGCGGTCAACGGTAAGTAAAAGATTTAGAGGCTTGGCCGAGGGTTCAGAGGATCGATGCCAGAGGCAGCTCTCTCTCTCTCTCTCTCTCTCTCTCTCTCTTCCAGCATTGCTGTCTGTTTTCACTTGTGCAGTCTGGCATCAGTGTGCCATTGCCACTAAAAAATGCTCGAACTTCCGCTGGTTTAGAATTATGTTGTTTCATTTATTTTACTATACTGTATACAGTTATTATTTAACAATACAACAAATAAACTTGTGAACATGCTAAAAGACTCAGATGATTAACAATGAGTTGGTAATTTAATGGTAGAAGTGGGTTTAACTAAACCCTTATAATAAATGTCTGCATTAATTTCTTTCCAATGTTACTGTGTTAGGCACTTCAATGTATTTTATTTTAAAACAGAATTTTTCTGCACACTTGCAGTTGCACCATTGAACTACTAATGCAACCTGAATTAAATTGTTACCAATGGCAATGTTGTTTTGGTTTTGTTAAGTTTACAACAGTGTGATTATGGAGAAAAAAGTGATTTAATTGGGAAATATTATAAAAGAGAATCAGTGTTTAGAAAACAACATTGAGCAATCAAGATACTAGTGATGTGAAATTCTCTTTGTTAAAATCTGGAACATACACTAGTGACTATACAAAACTTAATCTGTAGTGCATGCTGAAAAGTGAAAGCCAGAATTTTAAAATTATCCAGTAGACTAGTGTGACCCATCCAAAGTTAGCAGTCCACCATAATTCTATGCCCTCACAAGCATGTTTACAACATTTCAACAAAAGACATTCAAATATGTTTGTAAATCATGCACACAAAATGGAAAGTAACGCAAATATTGCAGGATTAATTGAAGCTCTGCAAAACCACCGTCAGATATGTAAAGATTTATGATTGAGTGAGAAGTTTTGCCTGCGCTTTGAACTGATATTGTTCATTGGGAAAAAGCGCTATTTATATCATTATTATTATTATTATTATTATTATTATTATTGGGCAAATAAATAAATAAATGAGTGCACGAGGTATTTTATGTTGCATCATATATACAATTTTGTACTTTGGCTAATGGAACAATGTTTTCAGCATCACTCAGGTTGAAGTAAATAAAAGTTAAAACTCACCAGATTAAAACATTTTGTATACAGTACACATGTATTCACTAAACCTAAATGGCTTACAGTGTTTGAAGAAATGAATAAATCTATGAAATTTCTTAAGTTGAAATGTAGAGCTTCGAAAGATAAAAAAATTACTGTGACCCTGTTAATGGAATTATCATAATATTGGAAGGATTAGAAATCACAGGGAGAGAGAGATTATTCATTTATTAATTTATTTATGTGAGAGAGAGAAAAATAAAGAGAATTAGAGTAATAAACAGCCTTCAAAAACAACATTAAAAAAACAATTTGCAAACAATGAGCTGGCAAAACTGCTGACAGGATTTATTTAAACTGGTATTATAACTATGAAATGAAAATGTATTAAGGTAAGCGCATACTTTCACACAAGATGTATGGTCACAACGTTGTTGTGGAGGTGATTGGATAGTAGGGAAGGGTGTAGAGGGTAGGACCTGAAGTTAAAAGGTGACAAAAGTTGAAATGTAACTTGTTCATCATTCACGTTACAACTGAGCAGCTTTGGCATGGCACAGGGCACCGCTAACACTGCTACAGTAATAATACAGAATTACAGTGGCTTACCTTGAGATGATGGTACTAATAATGGAGTATTAACCATGCAGTATGCTGTATGTACAGTAGGTAGAGGCAGCCAAAATATTATATTTTTTGTGAATCAAGCATCTCTCTCCCCTTTGCTGTCCACCTCCATACCCCCACTTCCACACCTGACTTTACTATCTTTAGCTTAATAACAGTCATTTTTGTTATTTCTTATTTCTCCTTTGGCACACTGAGCATTCAACAATGGATTTTGGCACTTCACAAATGGACATCATCAGCATTATCATCACCATCATCATCATCATCGTTGTATTGTGTGTGTGTTAATACTGTTTGCTTTCTTTTTCTGAAACTGTGAAAGTGTACAGTAATAACAGTATTATAACATCTCATGATTATTGCTTTAGGTCCAGCGGACTCTTTCGAGCCAAATCAGGACCGGACAACCCCTGATCCGCATAAAAGATCTGCCGAAACAGCCCTAGTGGTAAAACTGAAATCTTTCCACCAGCCAGTCACTTTACAATAAAGACATCCCACGCAGGGGACGCTGAGGCTGTACTCTAATTTATCGAACCCCCGTTTACAAAATAGAATACAAACATCATTACAAATTATCAACAAAACACATACATGTATATAAAATGCCTACATTGCTAAATAATAACATCATAGGAAGCCCTAGTGACCACCTGGCAGAAAGCGTCCAATATTCCCAAGCTGATCCAACAGACCTCATACACAAATAAGGAGTCTCGTCCCGGAAGAGTTTTCAAGAAAAAAGGTAGGTGACTGGGCTAGCGAAGAAGAAGACAGTATAGCAGATTGATAGAACAGAGCAGGAATGAGAAGGAGCAAATGAGAAAGACAGCGACAGTGGGAATTTAAAGCACTAAATTTCCAGAAAGTGAGGATTATCAGGATACTATTTATACTGAAACCCCCAGCACCCCAACGGGGAACAGTATTATAACAGTTTATAACACTATAAATAAATATTAACACTCGCACAGTTGAATCCTAATTTGATTTTGATTCGATGATTTTTTTTATTTTTGAAACTTTTTAACTGTCCCTTTTTATCGGGGAAAGTCTGGGCCGCCTCCCCTGTGGAAGGCATAGTGGCAGTCTGTGGCAGGCTCAAACCTAACCTACTGTACTTAATTAGGTGTGGTTTTGATAATTTTCTGGGGGAGCAAACTGGAGTATCCTGATGTCAGTGATGAAACCTCCGAGATGTTGCCCGAGTCGAAAGTAAATATTTTGAGAAACATAACGCTCAGATGCTGGATCGATCCCACACGTGTTAGGCACCATTGGTTTCTAGCCTGTGGACAATGCAAGTTAGTCCTGCCTTAGACCATTCGGCCACAACGCTCTCTCATTTTTTTTTTAAGGTAAATATCACAAACAATGTGAAGGGGTACTAGAACTAAACAGATGGCTGATGAGAGTATACACTGAGGTCTATGTGCACACAAGAATTCCGCCACGAGGACTTTAATTTAAAGATCCTGACTCTCATGTCCTAGACGAATGAGTGGCAGTTCCACCAACACACCCAGTAAACCCAAAGTCCCTTTCCTCTCACCCCTGGTCACCTAGGATTGTGCTAATTTGTTAAATTGTGCCTTGGGCCGTTGGGGTGGCTTGAGTTAGATCCTGTTTCGGCCTGCACCTTGAGCAGCTCTTTGTATAGTTTGGATAGAAATTGAATCTTTTATAACTACTAATACATGTAGTCTAGCAGTGGGTTTCTTTAAGAGAATAAACTAAATCAGTAAATGTGGAAAAGTAACTAACACTATCTCAAGTAACAATAATTATAACATAGCATATTATTAGTGGTTTTTTTTCTCATAGTACAAGCAGAATGCTTCAGGTGAAGAGTATAAACTGAACTGTAGTATATATGTGTGCATGCATGCATTACATTTAATTTCCATGGCAAGGACTTTAAAGAACCTGACATTCACATCCTAGACTGAGACAGAGTGGTGGGTGCCAACTGCATTCATGAACACACCCAGCATGCAATAAGTCCTATTCAGAATTCCACCTTGGTCATTCAAGATTGCTTGGTAGACAGGCATAGGATAGTGCTTGGTAGACAGGCATAGGATAGTGCTTGGTAGACAGGCATAGGATAGTGCTTGGTAGACAGGCATAGGATAGTGCTTGGTAGACAGGCATAGGATAGTGCTTGTCAGGCAGCAAGTTGGCACCTCTGGAGGCTTCAGCCAAAACCTTGTACTGGATAAAAAGGCTACAGAAATATTCAAACAATTCTTCGCTATTATTCAGTTCACATAAAATGAACAGAGTAAGAATAATGGCAGTCTAAACGAACAGGCATTTTCTTTAGTATAAGGGTAGGTGTGTGTGTGTGTGTTTCTATCTCTCCCATTGTGTTAATACAGACAAGTGTGAATGCACAGTACTAAACCTAACTTTACAGTAGTACTGTTACTGACACGCGATGTACATAACACTAACAGTGGTTCTCTTTGTTGTGTGATGAGTAGCTGGCATGTGGTGTAGTGACACTAATGTCAAGCTAGGACTATTGTCTCAGCCTGCAGCCCATATCCTGGGGGAACAAGGTCATTACTCTTTGAAGTGTAACTTAACTTGAAACTGCCCAATGCAAGTTACTCCCCCAAACCTAAAACCAGCAGCTTAGAAGTACTTCCACTAACTCTTGTCCACACTCTGATGCAAGAAATAATTTCCTATTATACATGGTTTCAGTAATAGTACTAGTAGTTATACCACTGTGAAGGCAGCAGGTTTGAGTAAAACACAAAAAGTACTTTTTGTCTTGTCTGACCTAAAGAAATTTCTTAATTAAAAACTAGAGCTACAAGAAGTGACGAGTGCATAGCTGAGTACTGTAGAAAGGTTTACATTGTCATTACTACGACATAAGTCACAAGAACTGAAAAAGTGTAAGGAACTCACTGAACTAGATACCGCTAGAACTGTACTAACGGTAATATAGTTTATAAAGCTCTTTATACATTGGTCGCAACAAGTGCAGGTTGGTTTACTCCTTAGGATGAGAGTATAAACCGAGGTCAAGTCTGAGCATGCATGCATTCCATTGCATGGACTTTAAAGATCCTGACGCTCATGTCCTAGACGGATGAGTGCCGGCTACACAAATACTCCCAGCTCTCACTGCGTCCCTTCTCCCCATCCCCAGTCACCCAGGATTGTCCTTAGTCATCAGGACTATTCACCCAGGATTGTCCTTAGTCATCTGGACTATTCACCCAGGATTGTCCTTAGTCATCTGGACTATTCACCCAGGATTGTCCTTAGTCATCTGGACTATTCACCCCAGGATTGTCCTTAGTCATCTGGACTATTCACCCAGGATTGTCCTTAGTCATCAGGACTATTCACCCATGATTGTCCTTAGTCATCAGGACTATTCACCCCAGGATTGTCCTTAGTCATCTGGACTATTTGCCCCAGGATTGTCCTTAGTCATCAGGACTATTCACCCCAGGATTGTCCTTAGTCATCTGGACTATTCGCCCCAGGATTGTCCTTAGTCATCTGGACTATTCACCCCAGGATTGTCCTTAGTCATCTGGGCTATTCACCCCAGGATTGTCCTTAGTCATCTGGACTATTCGCCCCAGGATTGTCCTTAGTCATCTGGACTATTCACCCCAGGATTGTCCTTAGTCATCTGGACTATTCACCCCAGGATTGTCCTTAGTCATCTGGGCTATTCGCCCCAGGATTGTCCTTAGTCATCTGGACTATTCACCCCAGGATTGTCCTTAGTCATCTGGACTATTCGCCCCAGGATTGTCCTTAGTCATCTGGACTATTCGCCCCAGGATTGTCCTTAGTCATCAGGACTATTCGCCCCAGGATTGTCCTTAGTCATCTGGGCTATTCGCCCCAGGATTGTCCTTAGTCATCTGGACTATTCACCCCAGGATTGTCCTTAGTCATCTGGACTATTCGCCCCAGGATTGTCCTTAGTCATCTGGGCTATTCGCCCCAGGATTGTCCTTAGTCATCTGGACTATTCGCCCCAGGATTGTCCTTAGTCACAGTGTTCCCTCCACAAACAAAAAATGCGAGTCCTTGGGACTCCCAGGTATAAAATTTTAAGAGTCCTTGTGCAAATTTTGAGAGTCACCAAATCGGTGGATGAACGGGTTTTGGGCCCAGTCAACCAAGTCAGAAGTGACATGATCGTGTATGATAAAATCAAAGAATGGATTAACGAAGATTTCTTCTGTTCAGTGAATGTATTGCTTGGAGGAAGTTTACAATGCCGCGCATGCGATTTTTAAGGACGACAACTCCCGACACAATCTTTAATCGTCTTCAATGGCAGTCTCAGTTGGGTTCTGATTCTGATTATGCCGTGAATTAGTTCGCCACTCGTTGGTCGTATTTTTGACTTCAGCGATTCGAAAAAAATTATTTTTCATATTTTGTGCGTAATTGACGCACTACTGTGCGTAATCGGGAACACTGAGTCATCTGGACTATTCGCCCCAGGATTGTCCTTAGTCATCTGGACTATTCGCCCCAGGATTGTCCTTAGTCATCTGGACTATTCACCCCAGGATTGTCCTTAGTCATCTGGGCTATTTGCCCCAGGATTGTCCTTAGTCATCTGGACTATTTGCCCCAGGATTGTCCTTAGTCATCTGGACTATTCGCCCCAGGATTGTCCTTAGTCATCTGGACTATTCACCCCAGGATTGTCCTTAGTCATCTGGACTATTCGCCCCAGGATTGTCCTTAGTCATCTGGACTATTCATCCCAGGATTGTCCTTAGTCATCTGGACTATTCACCCCCAGGATTGTCCTTAGTCATCTGGACTATTCACCAAGGATTGTCCTTAGTCATCAGGACTATTCACCCAGGATTGTCCTTAGTCATCAGGACTATTCACCCAGGATTGTCCTTAGTCATCTGGGCTATTCACCCAGGATTGTCCTTAGTCATCTGGACTATTCACCCAGGATTGTCCTTAGTCATCTGGACTATTCGCCCCAGGATTGTCCTTAGTCATCTGGACTATTCACCCCAGGATTGTCCTTAGTCATCTGGACTATTCACCCAGGATTGTCCTTAGTCATCTGGACTATGCGCCCCAAGGCTGCAAGTGGACGCCTCATGCAGTTTGAGTTAGATCCTGTATCGGCCACTGCCTAGAGTGGCTCTTGAGCTGGTAAAGGCTAAGCGCTATGTAAAAGTGATTAAATAAATTTACAAGAAAGTATTACGATGTCCGCTTGCACTGTGCAGGTATCCCTTGATTGTCGTGCTCACGACGCATACAATTAATCACAAGAAGTGCAAGAAAGTACCAAATCAGACAATGGGGTGGGGTGGGGTGGGGTGAATGTTAGTGTTTTGCCCATTATTTATTTTATTTTATTTTACTTAAACTTAGAGAGCCCGATGATCACACACTTCATCCACACTGATCCTTTTCGAATTCACCGTGAGTGTTGCCCCCACCCCCACCCCTACCCCTGGCTGGTGACTTCTGTTGAGAAAACCTTTGCCCAGTGATGCCTTGCTGACATCACCCTTGTTAGTCGCCTCTTACGACACGCCAGGAAATGTTGGGTCTATTCTATTCAATGCCCAAACTCACAGGGCATTCTGTTCTAGTTATCGTTATTCATTAGTGAGGACCGACTATTACTGCCATTTAAAAACAACAGCAATAAATATTTGGCCCTACCATACAGCAGTGCAACATGTAGTTGACAGATTAGGCTTGTGCGAGCAAGTTTAGCAAGTGTTTAGCTGTCAAGTGTTGTAAGTGAGTTGGTCAGTCAGACAGAAGAAGGTGCAGTGGATAACCTTGCAGTGGAATGACGCAGAAATAATGAACATCATTGTGGTTGTTTGCACAATCATTATGCATGGTCTCCATAATTATTCTATAGGACAGGAAAAATGTTGTCCACATTTTTTCATTTAGGTAAACTTTGCATGATTATTTTGAGACATATTATTATTATTATTATTATTATTATTATTATTATTATTATTATTATTATTATTATTATTATTATTATTATTATTGTGTGTAAAACTTTTTGTCTGTCTGCTTGCCTGCACCCTTGAGTGTGAGTTTAATAGTCTTTACTATCAAGTCAGAGTGTTGGAGTACCGGGTGGGTTTTTGGTTTGCTTGGTTCAACAGTCCAATAGGCACCCTGCGGACAGCTCAGGCCTTTGTGAAGATCTCAAGGCTTTTAGCGCCTGTCATCCACCCTCAATGCACAATATTTGGGTATTTTCACTCTACCCCGGTTACTATTGAGAGGGTGAAACGAAACACGGGAAGTCTGCCTTCGTCCCTCTGCCATTTCTTTGAAACCCGAGAGGAAGGATTTGTGGACTCAAAATTCATGCATAGCCCGTAAGATAAATTTTCCAAGTCTATGGACTATGGTTGAGATGAGTTTTACCTGTGAATACATTTGACACCTGTTTTTCCTTACGAATGTGATCTAAGCCTTGTCTACACTCAACTTGGTAAATTATTACGTTGATGTGAATTTAATACTTGCTGGAAAGCAATAAAAGGTAATATAAAAGTAGCAGTGCTAATATAATAGTGGTAGTAAAATTATCGTCTTCCGTTGACCCGTGCATAATAAATTAAACTTAAAAGATTCATTTTTCTTCTTATCCAGTTTCTTTTATTTTTGTTTCAAATGGTTAGAACAGTGTCAAAAGAGCAATCATACTTCTCATGACTATTCCTCCTCATCTTCTTCCTCACCTTCCCTCATTCTGTACACGGTGCCATCCAATCCTCCTTCTTTGCACACTCCACCCCCACCCTTCACACCCCACCCACACTTTCGTTTTCCCTCTTCCACATCGTACTTCTCGTCCATCATATTCCAAAATTCTGAACTTCTTGTGGTTTTAAGATTTCCTTAATGTTATATTTCTCCTACTGTCCTAATTCCATCACCAGAATCGCAACTTCTCCATTTTCCTTTACCCAGTTTCCTTCTACTACTACTACTACTACTACTACTACTACTACTACTACTACTACTACTACTATTACTACTACTACTACTACTACCACCCCTTTGGGTCATGAGCAATCTTGTCACTGTAGATTGTTCTAACCTATAAAGGGAACAGTGAAAGCCCCAGTTGAAAACCTGTCTTGCCTTTGTAGGCATGACTAATTCACTGTGGCAACAGTTCCCCCCGTCGGAGTGCCGGGGGTTTCAGTATAAATAGTATCCCCACTTTCTGGAAATTTAGTGCTTTAAATTCCCACTGTCGCTGTCTTCATCATTTGTTCTTTCTCATTCATACTCTGTTCTATCAATCTACTATACTATCTTCTTCGCTAGGCCGGTCACATACATTTTTTCTTGAAAACTCTTCCGGGACAATACTCCTCATTTGTGTATGAGGTCTGTTGGATCAGCTTGGGAATATTGGATGCTTTCTGCCAAATTAATGGTCACTGTTATTATTTTGCACTGTAGGCATTTTATATGTATGTGCTTTGTTGATATTGTATAATGTTTGTATTCTTTTTTTTTTTTGTAAACGGGGGTTCGATAAATTGAGTATAGCCTCAGCGTCCCCTGCGTGGGATGTCTTTATTGTAAAGTGACCGGCTGGTAGATTGCCTTTAGTGTTCCCACTAGAGTTGTTTCGGCAGATCTTTTATGCGGATCAGGGGTGAGTCCTCTTTCACTTCTCTGATCCTCATTTGGCTCGGAAGAGTCCGCTGGACCTAAAGCAATAACCATGTAATGTACTACTACTACTACTACTACTGCTACTACTACTACTACTACTACTACTACTACTACTACTACTACTACTACTACTACTTCTACTACTACTACTACTACTACTACTTCTTCTTCTTCTTCTTCTTCTTCTTCTTCTTCTTCTTCTTCTCACCAAGCCTCTATGATTTCTGGACTGGAGACCAGCGTCATAGACCTTATTCACGCTTGCGGAAGTAGAGAAAAATTGAAATGAAAGCGAGGCTAAACGACATCGGCGTAAGACAAAATGGCGTCAATAACACTTGCTTCTAGTACTACTGGGAAGGAGTCCGCCTGGTGTGGCAATCTTACCCACGTTCCAGTCTTCACAATGGGTCAAGTAGAAAAGTGGGTAGAAGAATCTGCGAATGTACCTTTGAGAAAGCAGGACAAAGGATACGAAAAGTGGCTGGAACAGTTCATCACAGAAATCGAAGGTAAGTCCATGTGACTCGCAGTCCATGCTTTTTTCGAAAGAGGGCCATCGGCATCGGTTTGATAAATAAATGTGACTTGATTTCATGCATTGATTAATAATTATTCTCTGCTCGAGCCAACACATTTCTATCGACAGTCTGAGTCTGTTTGCAACTCATAGCTGGTGCGAGACAAGCGTGCAGTGGTGAATCATGATCTTGTAGTCCCATGCTTAGTCAGTACATTTTGAATTGTAGATCAAAAGAAAAACATGCATTTGGTTTATACAGTTATCATGTGTTGGTGTATGAATGTGTTCATCGTTTGTATCCCTGTTCTGTGTCACTACATGTGTATGTCAGAATGTGCTTCATAACAGTAACTTATCAAGTGTTGGTATGTGAATGTGTTCATTGTTTGTATCCCAGTTATTTGTGTGTGTGTGTTCATTCACTGTGTGTGTGTGATTATCATCTTCATTTTTTCCCTACACGGCAACAATCAACATTTTGTTGTTTTTTTTTTATGTCGGGGAGATTCAAAAGAATCATGTTATGCATGTGTCTTTGTGTGTTTTTGTGTTCACTTACAATTGTTCGAGTCTGTGAACTTGTTGAGAATGCATATTTTCAGTGTATGGACACACATGTATGCTTATTTGGTGTGATCATGTTCTGTTTTTTTCTCTGTGTGTGCTCATTGATTGTGTGGGACCATTGTGTGTGTGAGAGATATTATTTTGTGCATGATTTCATGTTCATGTGTATGTTCATTGTGCATGTGCTCATTGTGCATATTGTGTACTGTAAACATACATGTAATGATTGTGCTCGAATATGTGTTCTAATTTTGTTCTTCATTTTTTCCCTACACGGCAACAATCAACATTTTGTTTTTTTATGTTGGGGAGATTCAAAAGAATCATGTTATGCATGTGTCTTTGTGTGTTTTTGTGTTCACTTACAATTGTTCGAGTCTGTGAACTTGTTGAGAATGCATATTTTCAGTGTATGGACACACATGTATGCTTATTTGGTGTGATCATGTTCTGTTTTTTTTTCTCTGTGTGTGCTCATTGATTGTGTGGGGCCATTGTGTGTGTGAGAGATATTATTTTGTGCATGATTTCATGTTCATGTGTATGTTCATTGTGCATGTGCTTATTGTGTACTGTAAACATACATGTTATCATTGTGCTCGAATATATATGTGTTCTAATTTTGTGTGTTAGCATGTCTGTTAGTGCAAAGCTAGTGTGTGTTTATCACCTGTGCATGCAGTGTGTGTGTAGATATATATATAAACTGTCTTTGGGAATTGATTTGAAAGCAAAAGAAAAAGAAAATTAATGGTTATTCAACAACAAACACTAAACATTTTGGAGGCAATGCATCTATTTTGGCTAAATTCTATACCACAAATCATTTGGGATGTTGAAAATTCACTTGCTTTCAAATCAATTCCAAAAGACAGCATTTTTTTTTCATTGCTTAGGTTATACATCCTGTCATGTGTGTTCACTTTCATAGGTATGCTAACACGTCTTTGTCTTACATTACAGTAACAAAATATTATGCCCATAAGTTTCATAACAAATGTTAACATACCTCACCTCACTGTTAAAACAACACTTATCATTTTGATTTGAAAGTGAAAGTGGACATGGCTGTTTAAATAAAAAATCACTGAAGTGATTATTTCAGTGCATACTAAACAGAATGCCACTATTAATTTGGCCATAAACAATCACTTTGTTATCCCTTTCATTTGCAGAATACATAATATTTGTAATTGTTTGTGCAGTGAAAGATTGTGGTGACACAACCGCTGTGAGAGCAAAGTCATGGGCTTCGATGGCAAAGAGCACAAGTTACAGAATGCAAGTAAGTAACTTGAATGTCTGTGTCATGAGAATTCATATTGATGCATTATGCATTGCTATGTTTTAGGTTTTTGTGGTGCAGCGACCTATCTTTTTTTTTTTTGGCAGTAAAACGGTAACCAAAGTATTTTGTTTGGTTTTTTTGCTTAGATTTATTTGAGAATTTTTTACATTTTCTAAAAGGAATTTGGATAACATAGGTCCCAAAGGTCATCAGAACTAATAATTGATGTCTTATGTTATTGTTGAAAAATTACATACCAGTTATAACACATGATAAATTCAGTTGTTTGTTCTTTTCAGATCAGGCTTTCGAAAACCATTGACAACAAGCTGGAGGTGATGTCAAATGGATGTGGGTGTAAAGCAGGAGAGGCGAAGTGCAGTCACATCATCGGCTTACTGTATCAACTCACTGCAGACAACTGTATCAGCTGTTATCTGTTAAGAATAAAGACACCCATTAGTCAAAATGTACACATTTCAGTTAATACACCCAGCAATCAAAACATGCAGCAACTGCAATAAAATGAGTGACAAGTAAGAGTGATAGCAAAGTTTTTCAGGGACAATTAAAATCAATATAAGATTTATAGGTATATAATCAAGACTTTTTTCTTTTGCTTGCAACCAGTGAAGGGGTTTGTCATAAAGAGGAATAATTTAAGGAACAGTTGTTGAAGCACACACATACAGACACACACATCACATAATATCACATCACATGTATTTATTTATAGACATTATTAACAGAATTAAATTAATAACACTTGAACACAATAACTTCCACTCTAACACACATTCCATTATCTTACGCAAATACAAAGAAATTATTGAGACAAGACTCAGAGACTGAGACTACTGAGAGTGAGAGTTAAGTCAAAAACACGCTTGTTTACCTTGAAATCTGGGCCTTCATCTCGCTTAATGTTTGTGACCCATCGTTTCCTTATGTTCTTGTCGGAAGGAATTCGGTGGAAGGATAATTTCCCCTCTGGATCCTTAGAATCATTGTTTGTACAAAGAGGTACACAGCAGTGTCGGTTTGACTTTCCCTTCTTCGTTTTATCGGACGCCATGCTAGAATGTCAGTTAGCCTCGTTCTGACCTCTCTTCTTGCACCGGAAGTGTCAGACCGTGAATAAGGTCTATTATCTAGGGATAAAGAACGACGGACCACTGCAGTGATCTGACCCACATTTCGACCCATACCCTCTCTCTTCCTTTGCCCCATTTCTCCATTTTCCCGTCCCCCACCACTTCACACTCCCCCCTCTACTCGTCCACCTTGCCTCGCCATCACCACCCTTTCTTTTCGGTTTTCACTACAGAATACCCTACTCTTCACTATTTCAGCCTTCTTGCAAAGACAAGCCAGGCCCAACCGCGATATTGGATGTCCTTAATTTTTTATTTGTTTCATATTTCAGTTTCTGTTAGCCGCTCTCTGTCTCTCTCTCTCTTTCTGTCTCTCCTCTCTCTATCTCTCTCTCTCCCTCCCTCCCTCCTTCCCTCCCTCTCTCTATCTCTTTCTTTCTCTCTGGGCATAAAGATGTACATTACAATGTCAAACTTATCACCAAAAGATCAGTACCTCTTTGGTAAATTAGCATTTTTGGACGATCCTGATGTGAGAATTTTTTTCACGTCCCATTGCCATTCACATCTCAATTATGCGTTATGAGTATGGTATGGTGTAGGAGAAGTGCGTATCAGTAAACTAAACTCCTTGCACTGTAGAACAGGTAAGATTATCATTGACGATGCCAGTCTTTCATCATAGGAAAAACTTAAAGCAACAACCTTAATGTTCTTTTAATATCAGTTTTCCATTCAACATTGTGACCTTCTTGTTTAAAGTGCAAAATAGCCTGGCACCACCTTATTGAAGAAATATCAATTGATGCGACAGATTGATATACTGGTCCAAAAAATTAATCCTGCCTCGAACACGAATTTACCTCTCTCTCTCTCTCTCTCTCTCTCTCTCTCTCTCTCTCTCTCTCTCTCTCTCTCTGTCTCTCTCTCTCTCTGTCTCTCTCTCTCTCTCCCTCTCCCTCTCTCTCTCTCTCTCTCTCTCTCTCTGATTCCCATGTATGTAAGTTATAACTGTTTCTGATAGGTGTGTATTGTTTTAATTACCCTTTTATTTTTTGAGAGTATGTGCACTCGCGTTTGTGTGAGTGAGTTCTGTGTTAGGGTGTTAGTACTGGCCCAGTTATTGATTAGCTGCGGTAAGAGAGAAGCCGATGAAGAGCTGGGCGATGGTGAGAGGAAGGACGGGAGTGCATCAGGCAGAGAGGTGCATGGCTAAACATTCCCCATGCCTGCAGACACCTCCTCCTCCCTCCCTATTTTTTCTCACCTCCCTCTACAATCTCCCCTCCCCCACTTACACTTACACCACATGCATCAACACACACCCACACCCACACCCAATACGCTCGCATCCCTGCACACCTAAGGCACACGCAGGTCGGTTGAATTAAGAATACAGAGATTAAGTTTTTTTCATCCTGAAAGTTAACGAAGGGGGTGGGGGGGGGGGTGAGGATCTAGGAATATAAGTTGTGATACTTCAGACGTACATTTACGATCATTTAATTAAAACTTCTAATGGTCGGTTGTCCACTTGAGTCTATACAAGTTAAGTGTATTTGCATCTCTCTCTCTCTCTCTCTCTCTCTCTCTCTCTCTCTCTCTCTCTCTCTCTCTCTCTGTGAGTGAACAGGTGAAAGAGTGCTTCTGAACCTTAAAGTAAAGTAAAAAATACAAAACTAAAATAAAATTAAAGCGGTAAAGGCTTGGCATGAAGTGTGGTGCTGAGCATTCATCAGAGGTTTAGGAATGGTCTGTGCTGTCAGTCTTCGTCGTCCGGCGGCTTCATCACACTCAGTGGCACGCCATGTGCCCTCAGTTAACTCCCCAATTTAATCTTTCTGCGGGTTAGACTACTGTAAGCTGAATTAAGTTTAAAGAAAAAAAAAAGAGGAATGTTTACAGTTAAAATTAATAACTACGGTATTATTTCCATTTTGAGCGCTTTTTTTTTAAAAAGAGTAGACTGCTTTAAAATACATGTAGGACAGTTTACAATTTTAAGAGTACATTTTATATTATTATTTTGGGTGACGTATATTATTTCCACTTTCAGCTGTTAAGTATATTTATTTTTGAAGGATTGCACCGCTTTAAATACAAGTATGACAGTTTCAAATTTAAAGATTTTTACGAATTTGTACAAAAGATTACTTTATTTTAATTTGTAAGGGCACTTGTGGATTAGACTCCTTAAGATACATGTATGTATGACAGATTTAAATTTAAGGTTGAATTTTGTGTAATATTATTTTAAAGTGCATGTATTTTATATTTAATTTAAAAGTACGAGTTCTTTTAGTTTTAAAATATTGGGGTTTAATAGATCATTCTTTGGTTGAACGGCTTCAATGGCTCATGCAACTGAAGTTAGATGTAAACTACTTTGACTATTATTTACCGGGAACTAGATTATTAATCGGTCATCACCGCGGTTTTTGTACGCTGAAGTACTGAAGACTTGGTTTATTCTAGTTTCACCTGACTCTGTATCTAAGTGAACAGCTTGTGTTACAATATAAGCTATTTCAGTCGAAGTAAATGAAGTGACATTTTAATGGAAAAAAAAAGAGTCAAAATCAGAAACTTCTTGCAGTTGAAGTTCGGAATCATTTATGTGAGAAATACTCAGGAACTTTAAAAGTATACACTGACGGATCTGTTTTAGAAACAGGGGAAACAGGAGCTGCTTTTGTTATCCCAGATTTGAAAATATCCGAATCGTTTTATATAGGAAAAGGTTATTCTATTTTTACTGCGGAATTAATTGCTATATTTATGGCTCTAAATAAAATTTATAGTTTATGTCTGAATATATTTAGTATAGTTCTATGCGTAGATTCTCTATCTGTTTTAGATGCTCTAAAAGCTAATATTAACTGTGAACGAAAAGAAATTATTTTTGAGATTAAGAACATTATTCATGGTTTGATAATTAGTGGTACTGAAGTGACCTTTTGTTGGATTCCATCACATTGTGGATTTTTATATAATGATTGGGCTGATCATGCTGCAAAATTAGGTGCATTCAATATTAATTCCTTATTAATTAAATTAAATCTGTCTTCCAAAGAAATTCAAAATAATATTAAAAATGATCTTGTAAAGAAACTTCAGTTCTATACAAACTATACAAATCTTCGTCATCGTGGATTTCCCAGATCAGTTTCATCTACGGCAAACAGAATATTATTAAATTCAATTAAAACCAAATATTGTAAAACTGTAAAGTGCATTTGTGATGAACCTCTAACTCTAAAACATATATTATTTGATTGTATTCAGATTCGTCCTCTTTTGCCCCTTGAAGTAAATACTATAACATCAGTTAAAAACATTAGTAATGAATTAAGTGTGGGATTGGCTAAAGCTTTAATCAAATCTCCAGTCGCTTGTTTTATTTAACTGAAATTGTTATTGTTCTGTTAGATAGATATTAATAGTCCCTGTGTGTATGTATGTGTTTATATGTGTCTGTTTAAATGCGTGAATCTGTATGTATGGTCTTTATCATCTTGATGAAAAAAGACGTTAATAAAACAACCAACCAACCAAATGAAGTGACATTCTTGTATCTTTAGAGCTAAATTGTGAATTACGCGCTGTTCTATCAGTGAGTGCGGTCTTGGGCGACGTGGGTTCGAATCCTGACTTCAGCAAACTATTTTGTGATTGCTGGATATTACGGGCCAGCGCCTTGAGAAGCTCTCTGAGCTTGTAAGTGCGCTATATAAGAAAAGTCTCTTTTTTTCTGCATTGAGCTGTTGGTGTGTGGTGTGTGTTCATCGTTGCTCGTTAGATGGGATTGTGTGTGGGAGACGCAGGTTTTGATCTGCGTAAGTATCTTTTCAATTGTATTGAAATACATATATAATTGAATCTGAATGTATCATTGATGTATTTGGATGTATGACTGTGAGTCTGGTCTTTGTTCGTTGTGGGTTGACCAAAATCTATTTATAAACGGTCATGAGGGAGGTCAACGTGCTCTAGTTTCGTGGGTAGATGGGAAGCGTGCGTGTGGAAGTGTTGCCAGTGTACACACACTTACGAAACAAATAACTGGTCTTGGGGTCAGACTGTTCTAGTTTCAAATTGTAAATATTGGCATTTGGGGGTACGGGAAGGGGGAGGTGTTTTGGCAGGGTTCAGTAAGTGTTCATTGGTTTACATCTAGAAATAAATGTATGCCTTGAACTGGACGCTATATATATAATATGAATACTTCAACAAGCAAATCGATAAGTAATTCAAAAAATAAATAAGCAACAACAAAAATAACATATTCTGATGATTTAAATAAATAAATAAATAAATAAATAGCGATCAAATTAATTATAATTATGATAATTGAATACGTAAATATTCCATGGATCGAAACAATGGAGGTGTTACATATTTTATAGGACAGTCGACGCATAAGGTAGAGAGAGAGTTTGCATTAGGGTTGGTAAGCGCGTTATGTGCCGTGTTATCCTATCAAGTTGTCAGTGTTCTATTGTAAAGTCGGCCCAGGCCGCCCCGCCCCCTTGGCAAACACCAGGGCTACAGTTCAAATGGAGCCCAAATAATGAGACTGCTGCGCACTTCAGTATCCAGACTCGCACTTCACATGTATTAGGCTCGTCGACATGACGTAACACGGTCTGAGGAAGAGTTATCTTTTCCTACTGTAGGGATTGTGTCGAAGCCGCAAACAACGTACGTTGGATTTCACCAGTTTGTTGCCAGTCTAGTATTATTTTATAATGGTTCAAAACTGTTGTGTCAAGTATTGTTACAACAGGTCGGACCGTGAGACTGATCGAAAATATTATGCCATACCCACAGTTGTCAATAAAAACGGGGAATATATGAAAGAATTAACGATACGACGACGAAAGGAACGGATCGCACAACTTCATCTAAAAAATATCACGTTCGAATCCAAAACGAGAAAATGTGTGTGCTCAGATCACTTTGTAAACGGTAAATATATATTTTTTATTATATAATATAATAATATATATTTCATGTAAATTCGATTTTGAAAGAAGCATACAAAGTAGGCCTATTATTATTATTTATTACTGTAGCCTACACATGTACTAAGTAGTAGTAAGTAAACACTAGCTTAGTAGTATTACTTAGGTACTGTTTACTACTATCTAAACCGTACTAGAAGTTAGCAACATTTAGGCCAACATTAGAAAAAAACGAGGGTATTCTGAGCTTAATAATATATTAGAATCAATCTATTTGTTAGCTGACAGTTAATGTTATAAATGATTCAAAGTAACTTATCAAAGTACCATCATTTATCTCTTCCACTGTTCAAGTCAATTTCCCTATTTTTCTAGCATTTGTTGTAATAAAGTGGAGGGGGATTTTCACAAGCTTAAGCTTGTAATTGTAGTTGTTCAGCATTGTAACTTATACACTACAGCATTTGGTCTAGTTATTGTATATTATAGTGTATTTTAAAAAGCATCAACAACACAGTGAAGATAATGGTTAACAAAAATTTAAAAAGTCAAAACTTAAGCAAGGAAAAAATGTTTCAATTGCTAAAAAAAAAATTTCAAATGGGTTGTTGTCAGATCTCAAGTAGCAAATTACTACTTAGACAACACAGGAATAGGGTCTAACCAGGAAAATTAATTGCTTTCAATTTATGTACAGGTCACAAAGCCTACGTTGGAGATGTCAACAGCCCAAACTGGATACCAACATTGAAAATGGGACACTCATGGTCCAAGGCTGTAAATGTTTCCAGATAAAAATTAATACATATTACCAACAGGAAGAGTTATTTGTATTTTATGTATTTTATTAATGAATAACTTCAAAGTTTCATATACTTTAGTGCCATGCCCATCAGCAGTGAACATTAAAGATTGTTAGAAAAAAAATCTGAAAATCTAGAGTATTAGTCCTGATTTATATGTTAGTTATTGGGGTTATTGAAATGTAAATAATAGACTAAAAGAGGCAGTGACATTTTAATATTGAATGACATTGACAATATAAGTTACATTTAATTAATATATAGTCACTATTAGTTGCGCTGTTGTCAACCTTTGCCGGGGTATTGTTTAACAAAAGTGCACTGATGCAGGTTCATACCTTTATTTTAATTTCCACTACCGGTATCATAAAAAAAAAGTCTGAGGCATGTGTTTTTATGATCTTGACATACGTTGTTATTACCATATTTGTTTTTTGTTTTTTTAAGGGTGTTATTGGAGTGCATGAATTTAAAACCTAATTATATCCCCAATAAGCCCATGAAATATCTGGTTATAACCATCTGGGGTCTATGTTTATGTTTTGTCTAAATTTTATTCTATTATGTTCTTAATAGTTCAATACATGTATACGTGCTTGGTTTGTGTGAATGAATGAGTATAGGCTTTGAGTAGATTATTATCTAGAAAAAGTGCGATATTATAAATATTATTATTATGAATTTCTAATCTCATGCAGTGTATACCAGTATCATACTGATAGATCATACTACCTTATTTAAATAGCCCCATTTATGGATAGTGCTACATACAGATGGGTAAATTTTGTTTAATATAATAATGTTGTGAAGCACTAAATGCAGAACAGAGTTGCTTGGTAAAACTCTTCACTTTGACTTGAGCCATCGTTACTGGCAGTCTTGTGTATGAAATCATGCTTACAAGCTACACAAATGCAAAAATTTCTTATGACAAAACCCAGTTGTTTATTGTTAATAAATAACACTTTAACAAATTTTATTTGTACATTAAATACATGCTTGAATGATTAGTTCAAATACCAGTCTCTGTCACTCTCTCTCTCTCTCTCTCTCTCTCTCTCTCTCTCTCTCTCTCTCTCTCTCTCTCTCTCTCTCTCTCTCTCTCTCAAGATTTTTTTTATCCTTTCCTAAGTACACTTTAGTTATTGACACATACAGCTGAACACATGAACATTGTACAACATGCAATATTAATTAAAATAATTATTTATTCAGCTAATAATAATAATAAGTACCTAATCAATGCATAAACACTAGCTGTTAATTGTCATAAGACAATAAATGTCAAACCAGTTTAGTTGTTATTTATTTTGAATCTTTAGCAGCACATTGAGGACAGATCCAAAGACCTTTAGGCTTTCTTTTCAGGCCCACACAGCCAAAATGAAACCATTCAATCTGACAATCTTTTTTGTCACAAGCAACCATTCTACCAAATTCACCCTTCCAACACACAAAACAAGTTTTGTTTTGATTCTGTTTTTGTGTCATTTGCCACCAGCTGCTGATCAATACCTAAACTCTCTGGTGCTGAAGACCACGAATTCTTAGGAACATCATAGGGATCAACTCCGTCAACACTTACAAGTTTTTGGAAATATCTTAATTTCGCTGCTGGCAACAATTTTGTAGCGTATGTTTGTAGACTCGTATTGAGCCGATCCCTACACTAAGGGACGCTACTCTAAATCAAGATGGATCTCGACGAGCCTAATTGCAATTTGTATTTCCTAGCGCTTTACCAACCCAAGAGCTGCTCACGGCGCTGGCCAAGACAAGATCCAAACTCAAGGCGCCATCTTGCTGCTTTACGCACACTGTTGCAATGGGATAAGGTTTTGGAAAGAATAAAACTTCACAGGTGAATTCCTAGCATCAGCACTTAATGCTCTAACACTGCAGATCAGTCTTCTTATTTTCTCCCACCAAAGGTAATGTGTGCATACTCGCTCTGTGTGTGTGTATGCGCGCGTGCGCTCGCGCCCCGTGCCGTAAGAAAGACGGGCCAGGTTTATAAGGGTTTTATGGAGTATCTATTAGCCAATTTTCCGCCTGACTAACTCCGCTCCGTCAATGGAGGGAGGAAACCACAAAGACCTACCTTTAGTGCTCAACGTCCGCCGCACCTCGTCTGACGGTCTGCTGCGCATTGAAGTTTACTGAGAGAAGAGAGAGACGGGTTTTAGTTAGTCCTATGAAGGACAATCAGATGGATTATAAACTGCAAAGTTCTCGGTTTACTACATATATAACAGCAACACAGCTGTATTGTATTATGATAATAATAATAATAATAATAATAATAATAATAATAATAATAATAATAATAATAATTATTATTATTATTATTATTATTATTATTATATAGGGCTTTTCCCTATTAAAAATCGGTTTAAAGCGCAGAGATACGCACATTTTCGGGTTATTTAAATAGTTATTAACTGCAACCGTGGACGAACACGGTATTGCCGAGAGACACTTTCAAAGTGTAAGGCAGCGCGCGTGATACACTTTGACGGCAAAGCTTCATTGGGAACATCGAGTTATTACTTCATTTCTACATGATACTCCAGTGTGGGAAACGCTCTCTCTCTCTCTCTCTCTCTCTCTCTCTCTCTCTCTCTCGCTTCATTGGGAACATCGAGTTATTACTTCATTTCTACATGATACTCCAGTGTGGGAAACGCTCTCTCTCTCTCTCTCTCTCTCTCTCCCTCTCTCTCCCTCTCTCTCTCTCTCTCTCTCTCTCTCTCTCTCCACCCGTTGTTTTCCTCGTTTCTTCTTCCTTTCTAAAAAAAATGTATTTATTATTATTTAAATACAACAGTACCATGTTCAATGTTACAATTTTTTTTAAGGTTGCACAGCGCCCCAGACCAATCTAATTTTAAGGCGATAAGCCAGGGGTCTAAAGAGGAGGTGGAGCAGCGCTTTATGCGTGCGTAAGAAGACATCACAGGGTCGTGGTCGTCAGCCTGTTATAAAAGTCCATAGTGACTGTAATTTCGCGCTGTTTAAAGGAAAGGCCTTAAAGGTCCTGTCAGGTCATTTGAGACTGCGCTTTCTGACAAAACAAATCTGATCCTTGATAGTAATTAAGGTCGTTTACTGGCGAATGCGTGAGAGAGAGGAGTGGTTGGTTGGAGAGTGTCGCACACTACATGTTGCGCTTTTGTGTATATGTAGGTATGTGTGTGTGCGTGTGACACCTCAAACACTTAACACCATGAAGTTGATGTTGGACCAGTGTTCCCTCCACACACAAAAAATGAGAGTCCTTGGGACTCCCAGGTATAAAATTTTAAGAGTCCTTGTGCAAATTTTGTAAGTCCCCAAATCGGTGGATGAACGGGTTTTGGGCCCAGTCAACCAAGTCAGAAGTGACATGATCGTGTATGATAGAATCAAAGAATGGATTCACGAAGATTTCTTCTGTTCAGTGAATGTATTGCTTGGAGGAAGTTTACAATGCGCGCGCATGCGATTTTTAAGGACGACAACTACGGACACAATCTTTAATCGTCTGCAATGGCAGTCTCAGTTGGGTTTCTGATTCTGATTATGCCGTGAATTAGTTCGCCACTCGTTGGTCGTATTTTTGACTTCAGCGATTCGAAAAAAATGTGTGCGTCAACAGGACGCACACATGCAAATTTTTCTGCGTCATTTTTTCATATTTTGTGCGTAATTGACGCACTACTGTGCGTAATCGGGAACACTGTTAGGTTTACAAGAAATTCCTCCACCACCACCACCTCCAACACCAACAAGAAAAAGTACAACAGCATCAACATTATCAGGAACAATAATGCTACATTGTTTTTTACTAATACCTCGTTATAATGTTGTGCCTTTGCTATTTTGACAGGTGGCAATCTGGACATCTGTCCACAAGGCGAGTCGTGTTGTTCACGTGGTATGGAGGATAAGCTGGTGTCTCTAAGTCGTAAGGAACATAACAGGCAATTGGATGAAGCCTTCCGGTTGTTACGGACCGTCTTCGCCTCCAGAACCAAGAAGTTTGATCGTGAGTAGCATTGTGCACGGTTGGTCTGTTGTTGTGCATGAAATGCGTGTGTGTGAAGATTTTGGTGTGGGTGTGTTCGTCTGCCTGTGTGTCTGTGTGTCTCTTTCTCTGTCTCTCTGTCTCTCTCTCTCTCTCTCTCTCTCTCTCTCTCTCTCTCTCTCTCTCTCTCTCTCTCTCTCTCTCTCTCTCTCTCTCTCTCTCTCTCTCTCTCTCTCTCTCTTGTACGATGTTGTTGTTTTGTTGCTGTTATTGTTGTTGTTTTGACTCTGGTACACGTGGAATGCTTGCTTGCTTTTTGTGGAGTCTTGGTTGAATGAAGGAGTGTGTAAATGTTAAGATGGACTATGACCGTCACTTGTGAGACTTAAGAGCTGGGCATGGGTGGTATGAGTATGACTATCATTGTTTTCATTATTCGTATCATCCTGTTCCTTGATCCATCTTCTTGTTTTACACGTGTTGTTTAAATAGTGCCTTCCATTGTTTCTTTGTTTTAATCTCAAACTTCATCTCTTCATCAGCATCATCACCACCAACGTCACTACCATCACCGCCGTAATATCTAAGGCAAAGAGTAAGTTCATTTTACGGTACATTATTTAACTATCGGACAGCATCCACATTCCATACCGCATGTGCGTGTGGGCGTAATAGGTTGAGAGCTCTTGTCATAGGCTCACCTTTTAGATACACCTTCGCGGGCCATTTTAGATGCATGGGAAGATTCTTTCATCGCACTTGCGTGTGGTGCTGGCAGATAGGGTTATCACAGATAAACCCCATTCCATTTACTGGTTTAGACATTTTTTCTCTGCCTCTTTTGAGCCCCCTCTGACACAGTGCAAAGCAGACGGCTCTTTTTTTGTAGGGAGGTTTACAGTAGAGCTCGTCTCATCAGCGATGCACTGCTCAGTCTTCGGCTACCTTTCTCACTCTTTTATTATATATCTTTACGTCTATTATATATCTACAGTGTGTCCGCCATTGTCTGCGTCTTGGTCTATCATTGTATTATTTTTGTCTTCTGTAGACATTTTTCATTGCTGCTTTAATGTTATGATGCACAACAAAATCTGTTCTTTAGAACCCAGTCTGTTTAATTCAGCTTTAAACATGCGTTCTTTTGATAGCGTACTTCCATTCTCTGTAATTGCCAATGCTGCATTCCTTTTTCGAAATTTAATCTATTCCGGTGCAAGGCACGATGCTCCTTACTTGACTCTTTCAGTCTAGAGCTGTAACTTGGGCAATTCTATGATGCTTATAAATTGTCGTTGCGTACGGCTTTTAACAGGCTCTATATTGTAGTATTTACATGCTTTTAAAGTGCAGCCAGAATCTCTTTTTCTTATTCTGAAGTTCTTTTAGTCTTAACATCTTGTCAGGATCCATTCAGCCGGCTCCAGTGCAAAGCGAAAGCTTTTATCGCAGCTCACTTCTGCACCATTTCGCAGTCTGTGCTTTTAACGCTTTTAAATTGAAGTGGCAGCTCTCTATCTTGAAGTGATGATTGCATTGTCAGAATAAATGTAGAAAATGTATGTATTTATGTGTGTGCGATTGCAGAATGTGTATAGATGAGTGCGTATGCAGACGTGTGTAATAGCATACAGTCTTCTGAAAGTTGTCGGTCCATTGCGGTACTGTTCCATTCTATCTCTTATTGTGCAAGGTAGAATCTCTTCTCTAGAACTCTTTGTCTATACTTGCGCGAATCTATCATGATGCGCTCCCTCTCCCCATTTCTTTTAGCCAGCTGCAGTAGTGCGTAGCACAAACGTCTTCCTTATGAATCTTGAGGGATCCGTCAGCCAATCCTTGGACTCACTGTATTAATGCCCGATGCTTTTTAGCTTGGGAACTTACTGTACTTGGTGTGATTTGCCAGAGTGAATTTGGAATGAATGAGAAAGAGGTAGAAGAGGAGAGAGAGAGAGAGAGAGAGTGAGTGTTTGTCTGCGGATTCTTCAATAGTTTCTAAATTAAACAATTGCACTCTTTCCTTTTGCTCTAAGTTTAAATGGGGGAGTTGTAACTTGCAGAACTGTGCGCATTTATGTATTGTAATACCTTTGTGTATATATTTGTACGATCCGTATGTATTTATGTAAGATCTGTATGCATTTATGTAAGACTGGTGACTTTCAGTGTGAATTAATAAAGGTAATACTAATAGAATAAGAGAGACTCGGAGAGAGAAGAATCTGGGATTGCGATGATGATTTGCAAGACTGAGCTTAGGAAACGGAATGGTGAGTCCACAGGCGTGTGAGAGGGTTGGAGTCGTCATGGCCATAGCACACAGACTACACAATGCCGTGCCTCTTTTTTCCAAGTGGTGGCAAAGCAAACAATCTTCCTGAAATTCTCATGAGCTAAACAATAATAACATAGTTCGCATACCATGATTTTATGTTCTTGTAATTCTGCGTATATTTCACACATTCTCTCCCTCCCATTCTCCTCCATTTCTCCCTCTCGCCATCCCTCACCCTCATTCCCTTCCTCCCTCCGTCTCTAACTCTTGACTTCTATGACACTTAAGATTGTTTTCGTCGCCATTACTTTTACTGCAGAATATGTTTAGAGTAAAATGACAGTTGTAGATTTCAGCAGCAGCAGGTTTTTCTTCTCGAAGTCCTTGGGGTACACTTGGGAGGGCCAGCTCTTGAAACGGATGTAGCGGTTTGCTGGCGTTGGACAGAACCGTTGGCTGAAGACAGTGAAGTGCTGTGGATAAGTACAGCATGTGTACGAGATAAACCCACAAGGTTTTCTGCTGCCTGGTGTTGCATGCAGTGTGGCATGCAGAATTGGGAAAGTTGGGGCCTAAGAACTTTACTTTTTGACAGAGAATGTAAATGCTTAAACTAGCTTTGGAATCTGAGTGGGAAATACAGCGGGTTCCGATTCCGAGTTGTGAAAAGATGTTTAGAAAAAAGCGTGAGATGAAAACAAAAAAAAACCTATACATCCCAACCTTTACAATAGGAGAGCAACTGTAGTGTAATACTTGAAGATCTTCTGCAGCAACGCACCAGCATTCAAACCGTAACTTTCATAGTATCGCCACTCTCTAGTTACTATGGTGTGCAACTGGATTTTGAAAATTTGTGAAGAGTTGAGAAGGAACCTGTCTTATTGAAATAGGGCCAGAAGTAGTCTCCTCGGTTGCACGTTCAAATGGCGTAGAAGCATAATAGTTATTACCAGAAAAACAAAAACACGGGTTGCACGTTCATGCAGCACAAGAGTGAAGTTTTAACTTTTATGTTGTAGCCCAGGTAATGTTGTATAGATTGTTATAGCTCAAGAGTGATGGTTTATAAGACAGTTGTTTAGTCTAAGAATAATGGTGTATGGAGTAGCCCAAGAGTAATGTTGTATGGTGTTGTAGCTGTAGCCCAAGAGTAATGCATGGAGTAGCCCATAGCCCAAGTATAAATAATGTTGTGTGGTGTAGCCTAAGAGTATTGTATGGTGTAGCCCAAGATTGCAAAAGGGATATTGCATGTTGGTTGTTGAGCTCACCGTTGTTTGGGGGCTCAGTACGGCACACGGAGCGGTGTTGCTTTTGTGGAAGCTGAGTCTGGCAGCTATTAGCTCATTTTCCCCATGTTTTTGGCCACAATGTGCAGTCACTTTTTGTTGATAGTTTCAAGCTAGGGTTAGCGTGCTAATATGGCGTGGACTGAAGTGATCAACATCAAAGACAAAAGAAGGAAACGCCTCAACCATCAAGCCATCCTAGAGAGCAGGACAATGAGCAGGTCTTGCGTCAGGGACATATCGTCGGTGATCTATCTAGACATTGATAGGAACTGCTGTCCATGCGCTCTCTCTGTTCGCTTTTTGCCGCCAATCTTGCACCTTCCTTTCAGCTAGGCTGTGGTGAAAACCACTGTGGACACATTTTTCATCTTTCTAGCGCTGTTGGCTTAGCCTTGCATTGTTTAGCACGACTCGGCCAGTGTACGCCCACGCTAGTCCCTATTCTAGAGATTTTCTACTCATTTTAGGACGAAGTTCACTCGTTTTCGAGACTTTGTTTTTGGCAAGGCGTGGTGTATTTTTTTTTAACTGAACTGTGTGACCTGATAAAGCAGCACCAGACTGGAAGTGAAGGAAACCAGACCCGCCATCTTGCGGGAACGTGGCAAGCAGAAAGGGGGGTCACTCTTGGAGAACGCTGGGGTGGTTGTGCAGAGTTATCCAATTTTACTGCTGGGGGCGGGTAGGTGGCGCAGCTGATGCCCATTCATCAACCAGTCATGGTGTTGTTTCTGTGTGTGGGTTAGGGGACTGGGAGCGTGCGGTTGTGGAGAGAGAGGGAGAGAGAGAGTTTGGGTCTGCATTCTTTAGTCTTTGACAAAACTACTGCACGATTGTTCAAATGAATATTGACATTTATTTTATAAGTTGTACTATTGAAAATGAAAGGTCTACTACAACTTTACCAGCACAAAACTCTGGCAGATAGTTTGCCTATAAAGCAGTAATAGTTCTGGTACATCCTTAATGTAAATTTTATATTAGGGAGAAGTCCGAGAGCGAAATCCCTACTTGAAAAAAAGTACAGGAAAATGCTGCGGTGCACTCAATTAACTTAGCAAACAAACAAACGAACAAGAATACAAAGGAACTGTGGAGAAAATGCTTCAGAAGAAAGAAGAAATGTGCCGGAAGTGAACAAGCCTTGGTGAGAGGGGTTGTGGTGAGGGGACGAGAAGCTGGTAGAAGGAGTGATTGGATCATTGCCAGAAATAACCGTCTGCTTTTCCTAGCCGACTGAGTTCTCTTTTCTTGATTGCATTTTCCCTTTTACCTGTTTGCCTGCCTGTTTTCTTTCATACCTCGTGATTTAAAAACCACTGTATTTTGAACACCTGTGGTGGTTTTTTTTAAAGCCCGTTTTCTGTTATTCGTACCTTATGTTGTTTGTTTTTTTACCTTGATTTTAAGCCATTTTGTGTTTACCTGTAGCTTTAGTACCTGAATTTTACGCCCTTTTGCAAGTTTGCCTTTATGTTTGTCTTTATATTTTTTTTAAAATCAGAACTGCGTGTTTTAAGCCCTCTACTCCAGTTTTCTGTAGATATTTACCTGTATGTTTAAGCCCTTGTCTGGTGTGGTGTTTACGGGAGAGTGTAGACCCTATCAGTAGAGAGTGGCATGTGATGATGCATTGGTTTATCGGCTGTGAAGATCATCACCATCAGTGTTTATGTGTTATTTACCTCTTCTTTATTTGTCCCAGGCTGTGGGGGAGATTTTCCCGCATTCCATACGTTATCGTACGGGTACGCGGCAGAAGTATATATTTATATATTTGGATCTAGCTACTTCAGAAATTACGCACACACATATTTTGGAACACTGTACCCGCAGAAACTATTGATCTGGGGTGCACTTGTTTAACTTTAACAGGTGAAAGTGTCCCCGTAACCTTTCGTTCGTTGGAGCGGGAAGCGTTTGGAACATATCTTTTCTCTAGGCCAGCTTAATGAGGGTAGTGCCTCTCTTCCTCCTACTTTTGCCTTCCTAGGTTCTAAACAGATCCGAGTACCCATTCGCAGCTAGCTAGGTTGAAGGGGTGGGTGATGCGCTTGTTTTAATCTTTCTGTGTCGTTTAGTGATTGTCTTCCAAGAGTGGCCACCCATCGAAGTACTAACCCCTCCCGAGGCTGCTTAACATGAAATATTGCCAACGTGTGCCCGATCCACTACTCCACTGCGCCATCCAATTTAAGAAAACAACTAAACGAACGACGAAGACTACAAGGGAACGGTCTAGATTTAAGGTCCCCACAATCTTAAGAAAAGTCGACTGATAATGCGCACTCATTTAAAACAACAGTCAAAGACCGTTTCAGTGTTTGTTAGAAAGATCTCGGTGTCACATAATCTAAACTATTAATCAGAATGCATTTGTTTGAACGTAGACTGAAGCTCAATGAAAGCCTTCAATTCTCTCACATATAATAATATAAAACCATCATTATTCGATTTATTATCGTTATAATATTAGAAAATTATATAAATTATGCACTACCTTACAATAAGAAGGTTGATAATTTTTATTGTCCAAGACATTTATGTAGGCTTATTAATTAAGAGTAAATTCGTGAAACATCAACTTTTCAAGAAATATAGTTTGTACTTGTTCACCTCCAATTTCTGTTAAACATATTTTATATGAACGTCCTATTTTAATTCTACTTTTTTTTAAAAACACATCAATACTGAAGAATCCGTTCATAATAGACATTTCTCATATACTTTACATGTCAGCAGTTGATAATTTTTTGTAGTATTGTTACTTTTTATGGTGATGGTTCAACTTTAAGTTCTTATATTTACTTTTATGTTTGTTTGTCCATGCGTGAGAAAGAGTGTATGATCTAAAACCACATAATTATGTGTCAAAAGACGTTAAAATAATTTATTGAATTGAGCTGAACTGAAGCTCAAGAATGATTTAGAGTACGATCATAGTCTTTAAAGGGCCATATCAGGCTTATTTTGGTGTAAAAAACGCGTTCATTTGCGTTTTGGCGTGACTTAGATTAACCAGACAGATGCATGTTGTAGGAAATTGTTTTCTCACCTTCCCTCACAGTGTTCAGTTTATTTCGGAGTCGTTTTGGGCCATAATCGGACGAATTTTGTGACTGAAGCGAAGCGTTTTCGCCTTGCGGATCGCTGCCATTGTTATCTCGGACGATTGCGAGACTTAGGAAGTGTTGAATTGTGGGTAAACATTCCGATGACGTCACATAAAGAGCATAGTCTTTGATAATAGCATTGCAGAAGAAACTTCAGCAGCTCAACCTTACAGTTTCTAGCCGCCAGCATCTTTAATTAATGGAGTCCTCTGAGGATTACGAAAGTGCTAGCAGCGACGAGAGCACTACATTTGGCGAAGCTGACGATCACATGCCTATTGCAGAAAATGATCGTACGCTGCAAACCTGTCGTCTGCTACACAAGCCTACTGTAGCACAGACTAGTAATATTGCTAGTCTGTGTGGTTTGCAGAGCACTTTTGTTGATGCTTTGTTGTTCTTGCTCGCTAGTGTATATATTGATGAAAAGTTCATGTGAGAATCGTAATTTAGTACAGCTGTGCTTGTGAAGTTCAGTTTGAGCTTTACTCCTCACATTACATATGTACCGTGTATCATTCTGTATACATGAATGTGTTATGATGGAGAGACACGGAATTTTCACTTGTGAATCAAGTGTGATTACTAAAAAATTAAAAATAAACAAATAATAATAAAAACAAATTTCACGAGAGAAATGCCTGTGCCAAAATGAATGGGTTGTGTATTACAAGGTAGAATTTTATTGACTTCTCAATTTCAGGGCATGGTGTCAGTGTTTCCCCCTCTCCCCTCCGCCCATCCTCCCACTCCACTCTGTGGGGGTGCAGAGGATTTCTGTATAAATAGTATCCCCCCTTTCTGGAAATTTAGTGTTTTAAATTTCCACTGTCACTGTCTTTCTTCTTTGTTCTTTCTCATTCCTACTCTGTTCTATCAATCTACTACATGTATCCTCTTCACTAGACCAGTCACCTACCTTTTTTTCTGGAAAACTCTCTCACAACTCCTCATTTGGGTATGGGTTCTGTTGGGTCAGTTTGGGGATATTGGATGCTTTCTGCCAAATGGTCACCAGAGCTTCATACATGTGCACATATTGATATTGGCTATAGCCAAACTAAAAAAGAGGATAATCCTAATATATTAGTTACTGAGGTTAAAAAAAGCATATTGAAAGTAATTACAAAAACCATATATAATAATATATATGCATATTTTTACTGATGGATCAGTTCTAGATTCTTCGGATAGTGGATCAGCATATATTATTCCTGAAATAAATATCAGAAGGTCATATTATTTAGGAAAGGGATTTTCTATATTTACAGCTGAGCTTTATGCTATTTTAATGGCTTTACATTTCATCATGACGTCACCTTTATAATTATTTTGTATATTAGTTGATTCAAAAGCGGTTCTGCTGCATTAAAACAGTAGAACTGTGAAGATAGACGGGAGCTTATCTATGAAATAAAACATATGATACACTGTGTGATTTCTAGAGGAATAAATATTGATTTCTGTTAGGTTCCATCACATTGTGGAATTCATTAGAATGAGGTATGTAACAGATTAGCTAAGGAGGGAGCACAAAGGTCATCAGATTCTATAACTATAACAAATTTGAATATGTGTAATCATGAAATGTTTTCTTACTAGAAAAGGCAGTGTATCATGATAATAATATTAAAAAAAATCTCTATACTGAATTGTTCAAGATCACTTTCTAAATTAATATATAAATTAAGAATGAATGCATGGAGCACTAAATACTCAGTAGATGTTAAATGTATATGTAATACAAGTCTATCAGTACATCACCTTCTCTTTGAATGCTCAGTTTTAAGAGATGTATTTAAAGTAAATGGACATAGCATAACTGACTATGGACATTCTGTAGACATGGTTCTATATCATCCAAATATTACAGACATTGTGAAAGTTATTGCTAAATCTCCTGTTGGTAGACCTTTATAGATTGTTTTGAAATTATGTTTTTAAATAGTTAGTGTTTTAAAAGTTACATTTTCAATGTCTAATATCACCTAAATGTGAGAACACACATTAAATTAAAGATTGATTGATCACCAGAGCTTCCTATGGTATTATTAATTAGCAATGTATGCATTTTATATGTATGTGTTTAGTTAATATTTTATAATGATGTTTATATTCTATTTTGTTTTTGTAAACGGGGGTTTCCATAAATTAGAGTACAGCCTCAGCGTCCCCTGCATGGGATGCTTTTATTGTAAAGTGACCGGCTGGTGGAGTGCCTTCAGTGTTACCTTTAGCTGAGGGTTATTTCAGCAGATCTTTTATATGGACCAGGCTTGAGTCCCCTTTCAACCAAGTTTTGTTCCTGATTTTGTGGTCCTGATTCAGCTCTTTGCAATCTGCTGGACCCTTTAAACAATGAATAACTAACACTACAGTCATAACAGTGGTGAGTTGGGAGGAGATTGGAAAGCTATTCCTACACTATGTGTGCTGTGACCTGTGAATGGTAATTATGTGATTCAAACTGGGCACAAGTATATCAAAACTAAGTTTATATACTTGTGAACTGGGTTATTGAACATTGGGCAGCAGCACACTCTCTCGGCATGATGTCGGGGGTACGCGCGCATTCACGGCTGTAGCGAAGACGCAGACTGAACGTCGCTACTTTCGCTTCCGATTGCTGGTTGTGACGTCACAGCAATAGGCTTGCCGCCGCGGGGATTTTGAAGTCTCGCGTAGCAGACGAATTTGGCTTCTTTTTGAGCATGCATTTTGTGCAAAATTAGAGTGATGCAACACAAAACCTGTGATTTACTGTTTGGATTTTGCATCTTTAGATGCTTACCTGTATATTTAAATCAACCCCAACTGCTTTATCTGACCTTAAAAAGAGCCTGTTATGGCCCTTTAAAAGCCCCTCTTTTATTTCCTCAACATTTTGCAGAAAATGACAGTAACCATACTTAAAAGCAATGTCCCACAAATTCTTCAGAGATATTAAAGAAAGAATGACGTGGCTTTATTTGAGACGAATCTAAATTATTGGTTCTATTTAAGGCAAATGTCTGTTTCAATGTGGAAACAATGCAGTGTAATTATCAGGTGCAAGCTATAACAGCTGACTTTGAGACATTTCTGCATAATCTCGATCAAAGATAGTATGTGCTCAGTAAAGTTAGCACGACGAAGACTCACGATCCTTCTTTTACATCATTATAATGTATTCAGTTAGTGGTTTTCCCCTTAGCTTGTGTGTGTTAGGCATGAAGCGGCATGCTATGTAAGTAGACGTGGAGATATGGTTTTTGCCGTGTCGTGGTCGGACAACTCTTTAAAGTGTGAACAGTGTTTTCGCCACTTAATTGAGCAGACGTTTGTTTTGGCGCAATAACCCCTTAATGTATGAGGCAAATATATATAGTCTATACAAGCCACAATTTCCCCTCTGTGTGCGTGTGTGTTTGTGTGTGTGTATATGTGCGTGTGTGTTTGTGTGTGTATATGCGGGGGTGTGTTTGTGTGTGTGTGTTTGTGTGAGACAAAGAGAGTGTATGCATGAGTAAGCTTGTGTTTGTGTGTAGTAGTGTGTGGATGGGTGAGGGGTAAGGGGGGGGGGGGTGTTAGGAATTCTATGATGACAGGTATTGTGGGTTGTTAATGGTCTATCAACAGGATCATAATAATAACAATTTAGCATTTGTGTGAAGTGCACACACCTTTGGAGAACTAACATGCTGACGAGAGTAGTGAAACGTTGCCAAGAAATGCAATGAATGTCCTTCAAAGAGAGAGAGAGGGATTTGAGAAGGTGGGTGGAGAAGGCAGAAAATGGGGCTGGGGTGCGGGGGTTCGTAATGATGGACTAATATTTAAAGCCTCCGGGCAAGAACCGTTTATCATAGTGGGGCCGGGTAGCTCAGTTGGTAAGAGCGTCTTGCTAGTAACCGAAAGGTCGCTGGTTCGAATCCCGGATTGGTCAACGTGTGATCATATTATTTTCCCCTTTACCAACAACTGGCCCGCTGGTGTCAGTATAAATCGGTCCAGTAGTCACCTATATGCGAAAGTGTCGTGTGACTATAATCTACAAACAACCGTTTATCAATGTTTCTCTGCTTGTTGTACATTATTGTTGTGGTCACCGCTCTTCCTCGCCTATAACGGACGGTTGCTTTTATTTATGGGGTGCTTCTTTCGCTCAGCACCGGCTGACTCCTAAGCGCAAGGGCGCGCGAGCTATTAACCTGATGTTTGACTGAATAATGTTCAGCCTAACACATCCTCCTCTCCAGTACCCAATCCCCACCCCCAAAGACGTATTTACTTATTCTGTTTGACCATCAGACTTACTATCGTTTATTTATTTATTTTGTTGTAAAATGTATTTAACCTATTAAGATTGCCATTTTTTTCCCAGTTGCTCAGCCTTATTGCTAGTGAACAAGACACGTAACAAGCTCGAAAGAGACAAAACACAGCAGATTAATGATTCTCTGTACACGTGTTTCTCTTCAACGCCTCGTCAGGAGTCACAATTGATGTATAAGCCCCATTTCACCAATATTGTATGCCGCGCTGAGTTTTCTTTATGAAGCATTCATACAACAACAAAACACGAATACCGTTGACCAGGTTTTTCAGGCCAAAACACACGCCCATACTTCTAATGCGGACATTGCTAGCGTGTAGTGTAGGAGGAAAAGGACAACTTACACTAGGAAACTTCACAATGCCAGAGCTGTACTAATACCGTTTTCGTAATGTGGGAAGGTTTGGGCAGAGGTTTTGAGTTGTGATGGCAGAGGCTACGGTTAAAAAGAGTCGGTTACTGAGACTACGACCGTTCGGCTGCAATATGATACAGCGAAACCGTAGTCGACTAACGAGGAACCAAGTCTCTGTCGGGAGGTACGGAGGAGGGGATGTTGGCTGTCGGCGTTGCATGTTGTTGGTTTTTGCCGTGGCTGCCATCTGCTTTTTAACGCGCCGCTGTTTGTCTTGTCAGGCCCGGGATTACTGTGTGTGCCCACCACACCACCTTCCTTCAGTTTGCTGTACCTCCTCCACATCTCATCCCTCAACCCCCTCCCCTTCCGTTTTCAAGTTCTTTGCTTGAACTTTCTTTCTCCACCATTCTTTTTTTCCCACCCTTATCCCCACATACTATGTGTCTTTGTACCGCCTTGTCTTATTATTAACTCTCCTTCTCTTCTCATCCTCTCTCTTCTTTCCCCTCCTCTCGCCCTTTTCTCTCTCACTCCATCCTCTCCCTCGCCCTCACTCACTCCCCTCCCCATCTCTCTACCCTCCCTATTCGCCCCTCACCATTTCCTCCTCTCCCTCACTCCTCACGGGCTATGAGTTCCCTCATTAAGTTACTAGCTACTGTTGTATCTCTTCCTCACATGATCTCTGTCCGCTGTCCGCAGTCCGCAGCTGTTTCTTTGGGTCTGGTCGTTCTTTTTTTCCCTTCGCATGCCTTTGCGTCATGCTCATCAACGAAATTTTCGTTTTGTTTTCTCCATTTTCGCAATTATTTCGTTATTTTAATTCTCGTCATCATTGTATCCTAACCGTTGTTTGCAGCTGTCTGTAGTTTCTTTAAATAGCGTGGGCGTGCTTTCTGTTGCTACATCTCTCTCTCTCTCTCACCCCCCCCCCCCCCCACCTACCCCCCCCCCCGCCCTTGGGGGGTACCGGGGTTTCTGTATAATTAGTATCCCCGCTTTCTGGAAATTTAGTGCTTTATATTCCCACTGTCGCTGCCTTTCTCCTTTGTTCTTTCTCATTCCTACTCTGTTCTATCAATCCTCTTCTTCTTCGCTAGACCAGTCACCTACCTTTTTTCTAGAAAACTCTTCCGGGACAAAACTCCTCATTTGTGTATGAGGTCTATTGTAGCAGCTTGTGGTCACTTGGGCTTCCTATGGTATTATTTAGCAATGTAGGCATTTTATATGTATGTTTTGTTGATATTTTATAATGATGTTTGTATACTATTTTGTTTTTGTAAACGGGAGTTCGATAAATTAGAGTACAGCCTCAGCATCCCCTGCGTGGGATGTTTTTATTGTAAAGTGAGTGGCTGGTGGAACGTCTTAGTGTTACCACTGGGGTTGTTTCAGCAGATCTTTAATGTGGATCATGGGTTATTTCCTATACCCAGCACATCACCAACGACGAAATCCGACAGACCATCACACAAGCCATTGGACAACACGATGACTTGCTCACAGTAGGGAAGAAACGGAAACTCCGATGGTATGGTCACGTCACCAGATCATCAGGTCTTGCAAAAACCATCCTGCAAGGCACAGTGCAAGGAGGTAGAAGAAGAGGGAGACCGAAAAAGAGGTAGGAAGACAACATTCGAGAATGGACTGGTTTGGCACTGAGCGAAACAATCAGGGTTGCTGAAGACAGGGTACGCTGGTTAAACGATCATCTGTGGTGCCCCTACGACCTCCGAGTTGCGGGATAGGATAGGATACCAGGGGTTAGTCCTCTTTCAGCCAAGTTGTGGTCTTGATTTTGTGGTCCTGATTCGGCTCATTGCAGTCCGCTGGACCCTGTAAGCAATGAATAACTAACTCTCTCTCTCTCTCTCTCTCTCTCTCTCTCTCTCTCTCTCTCTCTCTCTCTCTCTCTCTTGTTTATTTGAATGATAGGTAAAGGTAAAGTAAAGGTGGTCCCATAGCCTTGTGGCCGTAGGGGAGCGTGATGTTGGAGATCACACTTATCTTGGGCCAGCGTAATGAGGGTGATGCCCATCTCTCTCCCTCGCTGCTTTACCTTCCCCACCCTTAAGAGAGTAGGTACTCAATCACAGTTGAGTCAACTGGGGGCGTTGTTATTTGTCGCCTCACCTTTTGCGGTCACCCATCCAAGTGCTAACCCCAGTTGGGGTGCCGGAGGTTTCAATATAAATAGTATCCCCACTTTCTGGAAATTTAGTGCTTTAAATTCCCACTGTCACTGGCTTTCTCATTTGTTCTTTCTCATTCCTGCTCTGTTCTATCAATCTGCTATACTATCTTCTTCTTCGCTAGAACAGTCACCTACCTTTTCTCTTGAAAACTCTTCCGGGACAAAAACTTCTTATTTGTGTGTGAGGTCTGTTGGATCATCTTGGGAATATTGGACGCTATCAGCCGGGTGGTCACTAGGGCTTCCTATGATGTTATTATTTAGCAATGTAGGCATTTTATATGTATGTGTTTTGTTGATATTTTATAATGATGTTTGTATTCTATTTTGTTTTTTAAACGGGGGTTCGATAAATTAGAGTACAGCCTCAGCGTCCCCTGCGTGGGATGTCTTTATTGTAAAGTGACTGGCTGGTGGAGTGCCTTCGATTTTACCACTAGGGTTGTTTCAGCAGATCTTTTATGCGGATTGGGGGTTGTCCGGTCCTGATTTGGCTCGGAAGAGTCCGCTAGACCTAAAGCAATAATCATGTAATGTAATCCAAGTGCTAACCGCACTGGACGGTGCTTAACTTGCGACACAGTAGCGAGTGCTCCAACCACTGCGCTATTTCCATTATGTTAATCATTAATAATGTTATAACATTAAGTTGTTGATTTTAATAGTTATTGTTACAAACCCCAAGATATTAAAAAAAAAATTTTTAAGACCTCCAGCGCTTTCTTTTTTACCCTTGCAAATAAAATTGTTATATTATCTTATCCTCTCTCTCTCTCTCTCTGTCTCTCTCTCTTTCTCTCTCCACACACGTCATAATCTTCCTTCTCCCCCCCCCCCCCCTCATTCTTCTCTTTCTTTCAGTTTTAGTTACAGTATTGTTTATTTGCACAATATTTAGTCGTTCCAACTCGATGTTTTGCTTTGGAATAATGTTCTTTCTTTGTGTTTCTTTCTTTTCACATGCATACCACCGTGTTATGTTCCGTTTCTTCTGTGACTGTTCCTTTTCCTCTCCTAATTCTTTTAACTTTTTTTCTTCCCCTGACACACCTGTAGGGTAACAAAGGCGTCTTGTTTCGCGTTCCGGTTTTCTCTTAATACACTGCATTCTTTGGGTCTTTTTCTTTGATTTGCATACTTTCTGCGTCACAATCTTTCATTCTACGTCATAATCAAAATCATTCTGCGTTATAATTTTCCTTTTTGGCTTCAGTTTTATATTGTCTTTTAGCAGTATTGTTGCCTGGCCGGCCATCTTGAAAGGCATTTTCTCTTTGCGTTAACTGTAATCCTTGCTTTGTGAATAGAATTGTTTTCTTAGTCCTTTCTTAGTTTGGGATTCATGAAGATCAAAAGTACATTCAGAAGGTTGTGCCGAGTTTGAATGACTTAAAGAATGTAGATAATACCTCACCTTCAGATAAAGGGCTAAGATGCTTGTCGACAGGTGAAAGATTTTGCAGGCGGATTTTGTCAGCGTATAAGAATGCAGAATACCAAGCTGTGTTAACGGTGGTACTGTTTGTATGAATAGGGATTTGTAAGAAACATGTAGCAGTTGTACTGTTTGTATGAATAAGGGTTTGTAAGAAACATGTGTGTCGTAATGTTTAAATGATTTGTATAGTCTTTTGAAGACGGAAAGCATTGTTTTAATTCTGTGTAGTATTAAATTGTCTTGTTTGTGTGAGTGTGCTTCTGTAGACTACAATATTATATAGTTTGTATGAATAAATGGACATTGACCTTAACGTCCTCAACCATCTTTGGCGATAGTATTGCAGACAGGGATATCCATAGTATTGCAGACAGGGTTGTCCATAGTATTGCAGACAGGGATATCCATAGTATTGCAGACATGGATATCCATAGCATGGCAGACAGGGATATCCATAGTATGGCAGACAGGGATATCCATAGTATTGCAGACAGGGATATCCATAGCATGGCAGACAGGGATATCCATAGTATTGCAGACAGGGATATCCATAGTATGGCAGACAGGGATATCCATAGTATTGCAGACAGGGATATCCATTAGACCATAGTATGGCAGACAGGGATATCCATAGTATTGAAGACAGGGATATCCATAGTATGGCAGACAGGGATATCCATAGTATGGCAGACAGGGATATCCATAGTATGGCAGATTGAGACAGGGATATCCATAGCATGGCAGACAGGGATATCCATAGCATGGCAGACAGGGATATCCATAGTATGGCAGACAGGGATATCCATAGCACGGCAGACAGGGATATCCATAGCACGGCAGACAGGGATATCCATAGCATGGCAGACAGGGATATCCATAGCATGGCAGACAGGGATATCCATAGCATGGCAGACAGGGATATCCATAGCATAGCAGACAGGGATAGGTTTCCAAGGAAAGAGTGTTGGTCCTAAATCAAACCTCAACCACCCGAGCAATCATGGACCGTGAAGAACGTCGACTTTTATCTTGCTCGTCACGGGATTCGAACCTGGGTCATTGTTGTGCCAGGCGAGCGCTGTACCACTGGGCTATGCCGGTGGAAGTGTATGAGTGAAGGGGCATTGATGACCATTACAGCCGTCCACTGCCCCGCGACAAGAGCGTTCTTTGTTTGAATAACAAGGCTTTGTACGTACCCTGTTGTAATACTTAATGCTATAATCCTTTCTTACGATGGAGAAAGGTATTTAAACTATGGTAGGTATTTGTACGATTGTTTGCCATGTTTTGTGTTGAATGGACAGACAAAACTTGTGTCGGTGAAGACTCAACATAAAGGAAATTCCTCTGTTGAAATAACGAGTATTCCTGTAATGGTGTTCATTACATTTGTAGAACTTTTCAAGGTCTAGGCTTTATTTTGTTCGCATGAAGGCGTGTAGTCTTTGTGTTGTCATTCTGTTACAGCTGTACGGGGCGGACACTACTGGTTGATCACACATTATTTGCGCCAGATTTATGTAGCAACCTGTACAGACGTGGCTTGTATGGTCAATTTTGGAGTTAATACAATTTTGTATTGGATGGAAACTGTTGTAGACACGAACCAAAGAGCTGTGAAAAACACTAGTAAGCTACATAGTCTCGCCTTAAGAAGCGAGACTGGGGTAATAGTGTAGTTCCTTTATGTTTTGTTTGTTTCCTGAAAGAAAGTTAAGAAGCTAATGTAAGAATACACAGAATAATTACTTAATTTGTGTGAGGATTTATACAAATATATTTTGTAGTGTCATTTTGTATTGTTCTCTTGTATTGTTTCGTGTTGGTTGTTCTTTTTAAGGGCGGTACTATTGTACTTAACCTGTTTTGTGTTGTCGTTTTGTATGTTATTAATCTTACATGTGTTATTATTATTATTATTATTATTATTATTATTATTATTATTATTATTATTATTATTATTATTATTATTTTGTGTGTGTGTGTTAATATTGACATTTTGTTTTGCATTGTTTCGTGGTTTGGTTTGGACCTATTGTAGAACTTGGCGCGATCATGTTTTGTGGTAACATTGCTCAGGTGTGTACGTGCGGATTCTGTAATGTAAGGAGCGTTGGCGTGATTAGTGGTCGTTAGAGGGAGGCGACAGGTAACGTTCCCAACAGGAGAGCAGCGTCGGGTGTCGTTTTATTACAGAGCCGCGGCCTGCATATGCATCGTCGCCCTCTCTGTAATATTATAACAGGTTGCAGCCAGGTCTGGTGTTTTTTGCAAGTCAAGGCAGCAAGGTGCCTCACGCAGCATCTATTTCACGCAGCATCTATTTCACGCAGCATCTATTTCACACAGCATCTATTTCACACAGCATCTATTTCAGTTCTTTTAAAAAAATCAATTGCTGTATTATAAAGCGCTTGGCGAGAATAATATCCATTCCAGTCCAAGTCCAATGTCCACATGAATAGCGCACATCATACCTTCGCGATATCTGATTGGTTGGCTTTATCATTTAAAAAACCTTCCTTCCTTCCTTCCTTCCTTCCTTTTTTCTTTCCTTCCTTTATTTTACTTCGTTAGATTGTTATTTCTGTTGTTTTCTTTCCCTATTATTTTCTTGTCCTTTGTTTTACTTTATTAAATTGTTATTTCTGTTGTTTTCTTTCTTTATTATTTTCTTGTCCTTTGTTTTACTTTATTAGATTGTTATTTCTGTTGTTTTCTTTCTTTATTATTTTCTTATCCTTTATTTTACTTCGTTTGATTCTTATTTCTGTTGTTTTCTTTCCGTATTATTTTCTTGTCCTTTGTTTTACTTTATTAGATTGTTATTCCTGTTGTTTTCTTTCTTTATTATTTTCTTGTCCTTTATTTTATTTTATTAGATTGTTATTTCTGTTCTTTTCTTTCCTTATTATTTTCTTGTTCTTTATTTTACTTTAGTACCCCTTGGGGTCATGAGCAATCTGGCCACTGTAGACAAGATTGTTCTAACCTATAAAGGGAAAAGTGAAAGCCCCAGTTGAAAACCTGTCTTTCCTTTATAGGCATGACCGATTCACTGCGGCAACAGTTGGAGTGCCGGGGGTTTCAGTATAAATAGTATCCCCACTTTCTGGAAATTTAGTGCTTTAAATTCCCACTGTCGCTGTCTTTCTCATTTGCTCTTTCCCATTCCTGCTCTGTCCTATCACTCTGATATACTATCTTCTTCTTCTTCGCTAGATCAATGACCTACTTTTTTTCTTGAAAACTCTTCCTGGACAAGACTCCTTGTTTGTGTATGAGGTCTGTTGGATCGGCTTGGGAGTATTGGACGCTTTCTGCCGGGTGGTCACTAGGGTTTCCTATGATGTTATTATTTAGCACTATAGGCATTTTATATGTATGTGTTTTGTTGATAATTTATAATGATGTTTGTATTCTATTTTGTTTTTGTAACCAGGGGTTCGATTAGTTGGGGTAAAGCCTCAGCCGTCCCCTGCGTGGGATGTCTTTATTGTAAAGTGACTGGCCGGTGGACGGCGTTCAGTTTTCCCACTAGGGTTGTTTCAGCAGATCTTTTATGCGGATCGGGGGTTGTCCGGTCCTGATTTGGCTCGGAAGAGTCCGCTGGACCTAAAGCAACAATCAATCAATCAATCAATTTTACTTTATTAGATTGTTATTTCTGTTGTTTTCTTTCTTTATTATTTTCTTGTCCTTTATTTTATTAGATTGTTATTTCTCTTCTTTTCTTTCTTTATTAATTTCTTGTCCTTTATTTTATTTTATTAGATTGTTATTTCTGTTGTTTTCTTTCTTTATTATTTTCTTGTCCTTTCTTTTATTTTATTAGATTGTTATTTGTTATTTCTGTTCTTTTCTTTCTTTATTATTTTCTTGTTCTTTATTTTACTTTATTAGATTGTTATTTCTGTTGTTTTCTTTTTTATATTATTTTCTTGTCGTGTATTTTCTTGCAGTCTGTCTTGTCTTTAAAACTGCGGTCTCACATGATTTTGCTCAGTTGTCTGGGGCGTTAGACGAGGCGCCTGAGGCAGCAAGTTGGCGTCTGGGGCGGCTTGACCTAGATCCTGTAGATCGGCCAGCGCCTTGAACTGGAAAAGCGCTTTATAACAACGTCAACGATAAAATAACTTCTTCTTCCCCCTCCTCCTCCTCCTCCTCCTCTTCTTCTTCTTCTTCTTCTTCTTCTTCTTCTTCTTCTTCTTCTTCTTCTTCTTCTTCTTCTTCTTTTTCTTCTTCTTCTTCTTCTTCTTCTTCTTCTTCTTCTTTTTCTTCTTCTTCTTCTTCTTCTTACTGCATCTTGAAATTGTCTCCGGCACTTGGTCTTTCGACCAAGTTGTGGTCCTGATTCGGCTCTTTGCAGTTAACTGGCCCCTATAAACGATGACTAACTAAGCTAACTAAGCTAAAGACATGCTCACGCAGTCATGCTAAATATTTTGAAAGCAGTTAATATTAATTTTGGTTAATGGCGGTGTTCAAAATATTAAGAGCTGACGAAATGTGATGCGTTGTTCATGAAAGTGCTTGTTCAGGAGAAAACGGGAGATGGCGGCATCGGAATTTCAGAAGCGGAAAGTATGTGTGGTCGGGCAGGGGGAGGGAGGGAGCTTGAGGTTGACGAAAGGACATGAGATAGTTGAGGTCAGCAGGGGTCAGTTAAAGGTCATTGAAAGGCCTAAACAGTGGTAGTGGACTGTCAGTCAAGTATAATGTAAACTAGGCCGGATCCACCCCTACACCCCTCCCCCAACCAACCCACAACCAACTTTCCACCGACTTCATACCCCCAACCACTCGCCATCTCTCTTCCTCTCTTCCTCTCTAATTCTCTCTCTCACCCTCCCTCCCTTCCCCACTTCCTCCCTTAATTTCACCATGGCGAACTGTGTTGTGGTAAGGTGGCAAGCTTATAATGGGTTTAGAGGTAAAATGTCACCCTCGACCTTAGGCTGTGTAACACGCTACGCTGAGGGCCTCACATTGGTGGTATTGTCACTTGATACAACGTTACGTAGTAGTCCTCTCCAACTACAATCCGGGCTTTTGTTTTGTTGTTGTTGTTTTTTAGTTTTTTTGTTGTTGCATACATTGCACAAATTAATTGAGCCAAGGTACTTCAGTAAACATTGCAAATACGTGAGTTTTTTTTTTTAGACGTGCGAGAAGTTCCAGAAGTTAATCAGAAACTAGTTGGGTGTGTTCTTGGATAAGTGACAGCACACATGCAGAGAATAGAAGCGTGAGTATCGCACATCAATCACCACAGCTGTGCCTGTTTAGATGAGCGACCTGGCTCTCTTGAAGACCGGGAACGGTAACGCTACGATGTAGGAAAGTTGGCCGTTGGCCATCGCCCGCATTAAGCTGACCCTGAGCAAAGAGAACTCCTCTACACCTCTTACACCTCTCCTTCCCTACAACCTTCAAGTCACAGGAATCAGTCCCGTTAAGTGTACTGATCAAGCTTTACGGTCCTTTGTTCCAACGTCCAGCGCCTTGAGTGTACTGATCAAGCTTTACGGTCCTTTGTTCCAACGTCCAGCGCTTTGAGCGTACTGATCAAGCGTTACGGTCCTTTGTCCCAACGTCCAGCGCCTTGAGTGTACTGATCAAGCGTTACGGTCCTTTGTTCCAACGTCCAGCGCCTTGAGTGTACTGATCAAGCTTTACGGTCCTTTGTTCCAACGTCCAGCGCCTTGAGCTGGAAAATCGCTACATAGAAACAAATACGTCAAAAAAGAAATAAACACATTTTGATTTATGATGTCATCAAGGTCTGTCGTTTGCACTTCTGCTTGGCGGACGGACTTTGGGAAAGATGAGGGGGGGGAGGGGAGAGAGAGAGGTGGGGGGGGGGCGCATGTGTACATGCGGTTTCTTGCTCACGTATGACACCATTGTTTGCGTTACCAAAGCAGAAACAACACGGTGGAGGTAAGGAAGAGGGGGTGGGGGAGAGAACTACAAGAGCTAACAACGTAAGGAATCACTTGAAGAATCCCTAGCCCCGGCCGGCGGTCCACAAACTTAAGTGACCGCACTTCAGCACACGAATAATGGCACCGAATAGGGGTCTTTCGGAACGGGTGAACGTGAAAGTGATTGTGTGTTCGTTTCGTCCAACGAGAGGCACGCCGCTGATTCTTACGCCGCGTTACGAAACGAAACGAACGTGTTTCTGTGCGCTTTCGCTTCCAGCACCTAGTTTCGTTGTGATTTTACGAATGTAACGATTAGGTTGAACTTTAAAGATGGATTAGTGCTCTAACATTGAAGATATTTTACATTCTAGCTTTGAGTTTCATTTTTGTCACATAAAACAGTTTTTGGACTGCTGATTGGTGATACAGAATAGATAGATTCTAGACAGCAATGACGGCATGAGGGTTTGGGCACTCTTTTCAGTAGCTCGTTTGAAAATACGTTTTAAGTCTGAGACCGAGTTTAGATCCCCATTATTACTTCTAAAATGGTTGAGTAATGTACCATATACAAATTCAAATCATTTTTGGACATTTTACAAACGATTTAATAATTAAAATGTACTCACAAACATTAGTTCGTGGAAAACCTGATTTCCACGAAGTTTTATTCGTTGTGGTAGGCAGACTTCGTGACCTTTCACCACGGGAAGTAAAAGCGTCACATAAATTGCTGGCGTCACAACAATAAGTAGTCCCGATTCACATTCACATTCACTTTCACCCGCTTCCGAAAGATCCCTATCACTAAGGTGAATAACAACAGCGGTAGAATATAGTCACTGAAACAATAACAGAAGACATAATAATAACCAAGATAACAGAAGACATAATAATCAAGAAGCTGAGCGGGGGGGGGGGGGGGGGGGGGGGACTAAATACTTTAAAGGAGCGTGAGGAGGCTTAAGGCTGTGCGAAGTAGTGCCTGTAGACGTAGGATTGGTTAGACTGTGAATACAGGTACTATACACTGCCATGTTGACATTCAGTCCGCACTGTACAAGCTATAGTATGGTGGGTGTTAGTGGTAAGACCCCGGTCTGAACACTGACGCACGATGCAGGAACCATGTACCCGGGGTATGTTTACTGGAGGTAGGGAAATATGCATTATTAAACCTGGCTACCCGATCTGTATTGTTCATGGCGTCTACCCGGTTAGCCAGGAATATACTCCGGTATTAGTCCCGTAACGGGCCACCCGGATTTTCTCAACCACCCTGGTATGTGCGCTATAGGTTCCGCTGTGGTACGGTCGATTGTACCCTGTCCCCGCAATCTCTCTCCCCTCCCACACTCTTCCTGCCCTGTATCCCCCTGTCGAGGACGTCCACTGGACATAATAGAGCCAACATCCTACTATAAACTCCAGTTTATTTTTCTCTGTCTTCCATCTCTTCCATACTGTCTTCCCGGGACCCTCCCCATCCCCCCTTCTCGTGGTATAAATTACAATACCAACTTTCGTGACTGCTGTAAGAGTTGGCAGACTTGATGATTGCCGACACCCGAGTTCTCATTTCCGTCTTCTAATGGGTCCTGCCCCCTCTCCTGACCCACGCGCAGTTCATGCACTGAGTAGCACGAGATATCAGCAAGCGCCGTTCAATTTAGTTTTAGCTAGCTGCATTAAAAAACAAACACACAAACAAAAACCTCTAAAATGCTGCTTTTTTTTTCTACGCGTCAGTGTTATGGTGGTGGGCAATGCTGCTGTTCATACGAATAACAGTCTGCTGTAAATAATGTTACCGGTATGTTATAGGTGTATAGCCAAATAGTAGTACTTCATTATGATTACATGTCAAGAAAAAAATAGTTTACTCTGTGTCTGTATTTCAAATCTGAGCCGTTTCTGATATGAGGGATTTTTTTGCGATCAGCGAAAATATTTTTCTTTGCTCTCTGCACGGGAAAATCCCGGGATATCCTGTCAATTGACGCACGTAGCAGGCGACGAAAAATGTCTAATATTTTCGGCGTTTTTAACAACTAGGCCTCTGAGCTACACTTTATGTATTTATTTATTTATTGTATCATTCTTATGTAGCGCTTTTTCAGCTCAAGAGCTGCTCAAGGCGCTGGCCAATACAGGATCTAAGTCAGCCGCTCGAGGCGGTTACGTTGAAACGCGCACGATAGATCCGATCGCTTTGTTTTGCAAAGCATGCAATAATAGAGTGTACTTACCTTTGATTTGATTTTGTGTTGTTAGAAAAGCTTTGCATAACGTTGATAATTTTCGTTGGTCGATATTATTGGAGAACTCTCTAGAGTTGCTTGTTTACTATCGATCGAATCTTCGCGATAAATGTAGATAGCTGAGAAAATTCTTGGACGGTAAAGAAAGTTGTATGACGTAAAACAGTGATGACGAAGTGTAGTGCGTCACGCTCGAATGTTCTGACTTTCTCTGGAGTTTAGAGAGACTATATATGTGCCGCACTGTTTTGAAAATTGTAGAGAAAAGTTGAAAGTTGTAAAAAGTGGAAAGAGCGATTGTATGCAGTTGTTGATGTTCGATGAATAAAGTTGGAAAACTTCATACGAAGACTCCTGTTTTGTTGCTGAGTGAACGGGTTGCGTGAATAAACGAATCTGAGTTACACTTATCAGGATTCAAGCATTGGGGCTGAATCAACTACTGATACAAACCAACATCGAGTGTAACAGAGGCGCCCACTTGCTGCCTTGGGCGCACTGTCTGACACTCAGACAACTGAGCACAATCCTAGGCAACCGGGGATGGGGGAAGACGGGAAAACTATACACTGAAACAACCATCAGACTTAACCACAGGTTTTCTTTTCCTTTCTTTTCTTAATATTTAATATTATGTATTAGCTTTAGTGCGGAAGAACGCTGTACACATGTTAATAATAATAATAATAATAATAATTATTATTATTATTATTATTATTATTATTATTATTATTATTATTAGCAACAGTAAGATGGCCAGTGCTCACAGCCAATGTTTATGTCCGGGCCACCGGGAATCGAACCCTTTGTTACACGAGCTCGTCGCTCTACCCACTGAGCTATCCCGCGTTTGGACAGTCAGCCGATTATCATGGTCATAGTTCGGAAATGAACGTTTCTCCACGCGCACGGGAAATTTCTCTGTCGATTTCACTTCAACGCATACATACGACAAAGAAATGCATCCGAGGACGTATGTAAAAGACATATTCTCAGCTTCATATGTTTACCAAAAACACTCACTTGCAATTTTCTTTCGTCAAATCATGGACTCTTGTTGCGTGAGAAAATTTTGATTTCGACTGAAAAAGCAAACAAGAGCTAAAGTCGCTTAGGCACAGATGCGATCGTTCTAGAAATAGATCAGGGAATCACCACCAAAAATATTTTCGTTGAGTTGCAAAAAGTCCCTTATTGTGTTCTTCTTCTTCTTCTTCTTCTTCTTCTTCTTCTTCTTCTTCTTCTTCTTCTTCTTCTTCTTCTTCTTCTTCTTCTTCTTCTTCTTCTTCTTCTTCTTCTTCTTCTTCTTCTTCTTCTTCTTCTTCTTCTTCTTCTTCTTCTTCTTCTTCTTCTTCTTCTTCTTCTTCTTCCTCCTCCTCCTCCTCCTCCTCCTCTGTCGATTGTGGTAGTATAGTCGTGTATTGTACGCACCTTTAGCCCGATACCGGGTGTTAAGTAAAGTCTATTTTATTACAACGATCAATTGTAACATTGTTCACACAAGATATGTAAATGTATTGAACACATAAGCATTGACAGGATTTTGGTGTACAATACAATACAATACAAGATTGTTGCTTTAGGTCCAGCGGACTCTTCCGAGCCAAATCAGGACCAAGGATTTTGGTGTGGCGTGATGGTTTGGTACAACAGCTGTACTTTCCAGTCCAGACTTGTCTCTGATACTCCGTTTAATATGTGCGTTGTTGTTGTTAACCTGTCAGCTATAGTTGCGTTCTTTATTTTCCTGTCGTCAGCGCCAAATGTTAGTTGCTGCCTCGTAACGATTTGGGTTATTACTTTATGATTGCGCGTTATGGCGCAAATACAGGTGCAAACTCTTTCCAGGCCGCTTGCAATGGTAAAATAATTCATGCCACGCGAGGGTGGTAATTCATTTGTGAGTCAGCGAGTGGAGGAGAAATATTAGGCATTCCGGGGCCCATTTGCATTCCGTCATTTAACGCAGACAGTAATGCCGTATGGTTAGTTTCCCACCTCCCCCGATAGCATAGTTCACACTCAGTTTTGTTTGTTAAGAACTTCACACTTCTCACTGATTTTCTGTCTCCTTCTCTCCCTCCCTTTCTCCCTCCAACCCCATCTATATCTCTCCTCTCTCTCTCTCCTCTATCTCTATCCTCTCTCCCTCTCTTTCCCTCTCTCTCCCTCTATCTGTCTCTCGGCATACATGATATGGATGTGTGGGGACATTGGTCTTCGGCTCTTATGGTTTTTTTGCATAGCGCGCGTATCAACTCGGAAGAGGTGCTGAATGTGTGAGCCACCGATATCCAGCCTGCACAAAATAGTTCGAGCCCGACAACAGGAAACAAAGACGTGCACGCGCACAGGGGCCTTGGACGACAGGACCACGTCAGTTGGCAATATCCAGTAAATGTTAAGATGTAGTAGGAGGAGAATGTGAGGCTGATTGAGAAAGAGTGCTTGAGTGCTTACGAGGAATCGCTGATGCTTTAAGCACTCGTGTTCTGAAATCTGTACCGGGTGATGTATTGAACTGAAGACTCCCCAGCTGTTAGGAACTGCTAACCATTGCTTCTTAGCCACAATGAAGAAGAGCAAGAAACTGGTGAAGAAGAACAGCACATTTGGAATTGAAGGATGAGAAGACGAAAACCGGAGGAGACGAAAAAGTGGTTTAACAAAGTGGCGGAAAACACGGTAAGAAAGTAACATGAAAGATGAAATGTAAGAAATCAGAGTATATACGGAATGGAAACAAAGGGAAGAAGAAAGAAATCAGAAAGACGAATATCAAGTCAAGACAAATCAAGTCAAGAAATCTTTATTCCACAAAACAAGGGAAAATGTGTTGTGTCACAGTGCTTGTATGACAAAAGACAATACTATTATCGAGGATTTTTATAGCGCACATATCTCGCCGTACTTGACAAGACTCAAGGCGTTGGCCGATACAGGATCTAAATCAAGCCGCTCGAGGCGCCAACTTGCAGCCTTTAGGCGCATCGTAATAACGCTCCAGACAGCTGAGCACAGTTCTGGGCAGCCAGGAGCCAGGGATGGGGGAGAAGGACCAAGTGCACGCTGGGTGGGTTCTTGTCACCGGCACTCACCCGTCTAGGATATGAGCGTCCGTTAAAGTCCGTTGTGATGGAATGTATGCGACACAGACCAGACCTCGGTTTATACTCTCATCCGAAGGAGTAAGAAACGGGAGTAAAATGTCTTTTCCAAGGACAAAACACAATGCCCCGGCCTGGGCTCGAACCCGGGACCTTCAGATCCGCAAGCCAAAGCTCTACCATTAGGCCACCGTGCCTCCCTATTATAACAACACAATAGAACACCCCTCTTCTAAGTACAACAGCAAGCTAAATACAATCTCTCTCTCTCGCATACGCGCGCACACACACACACATACACACGCAGTACATGCGCGCACACACAACACTTTTTAATCACCAGAATTTTTTTTTAATTTATTTATGTATTTAGTAATTTATACATTGTTCAGGATTGCTGAGGACAGAGAAAGATGGAGTATGCTGGTTAAACGATCATCTGTGGTGCCTCAACGACCTCAGAGTTACGGGATATGATACACCACAAAAGCCACTGGCAAACTATCTGCTGGTCTCCTCACTCGCCCTCCCCACCCCCATCTACTCTCATATATAAAACAAGTTTAGAAGAACTGCGCATGAGGAGGAGGAGTAAATGAAAACAGATAAGAAAGTGAAAAAAAAATAATGATCAAACCTTTATCATTATATGAAGAAGAAACTGAGGAAGAAAAAGAAAGGAAGACGAGACAAGACGTTGGGAAGAAGTGTCGAAGGCAACGCTGCGTGGTGCGTGTGTAGCGGAAGAGGAAGTAGACTGATGGCGGGGAGTTTGCGCAGTGAAATGAAGCGAGGGCGGTAAAACGTCATAAACCGTCTTGCTTGGCTGTACCGTGTGTACACAGAGGAAAAGCCAGACGATGGTTGATGGCGGGGTTACGATCCTGCACGCTTCGTTATGATCCCATCACATTTAGCTTCCGTCTGTTTAGTGTTGGAGACGATGGGGCAAACTTGTACGCGTGCCGTAGCTTGGGGAGGGGGGGGGGGAGAGGTGTTGTCATTTTCCCCCCCTCACTTTTAGCCTAGTATTGTGAACCGCACTATAATTGCTAGAGCGCATTGGCTACGCTATACAGATAGGTATCTAGTAACAGTGGTTTATTGCGATTGTGTTTGTTCAAGTGTGTGTCTTGTTAATACTAGTACTAGCGTCTAATTGAAATGTGCAATAAGTATACATGCCTAATTGAGTAATTCCCACCCCTCTTTCCCATATAATTCTTTACCAACGCCTTCAGTATACATGCCTAATTCCCATAGTTCTTTACCATCGCCTTCAATATACATGCCTAATTCCCATAGTTCATAACCATCGCCTTCAGTATACATGCCTAATTGAGTAATTCCCACCCCTCTTTCCCATATAATTCTTTACCAACGCCTTCAGTATACATGCCTAATTCCCATAGTTCTTTACCATCGCCTTCAGTATACATGCCTAATTCCCATAGTTCATAACCATCGCCTTCAGTATACATGCCTAATTCCCATAGTTCGTTACCAACGCCTTCAGTATACATGCCTAATTGAGTAATTCCCACCCCTCTTTCCCATATAATTCTTTACCAACGCCTTCAGTATACATGCCTAATTCCCATAGTTCTTTACCATCGCCTTCAGTATACATGCCTAATTGCCATAGTTCTTTACCATCGCCTTCAGTATACATGCCTAATTCCCATAGTTCTTTACCATCGCCTTCAGTATACATGCCTAATTCCCATAGTTCATAACCATCGCCTTCAGTATACATGCCTAATTCCCATAGTTCATAACCATCGCCTTCAGTATACATGCCTAATTCCCATAGTTCTTTACCATCGCCTTCAGTATACATGCCTAATTGCCATAGTTCTTTGCCATCGCCTTCAGTATACATGCCTAATTGCCATAGTTCTTTACCATCGCCTTCAGTATACATGCCTCATTCCCATAGTTCTTTACCATCGCCTTCAGTATACATGCCTAATTGCCATAGTTCTTTACCATCGCCTTCAGTATACATGCCTAATTCCCATAGTTCTTTACCATCGCCTTCAGTATACATGCCTAATTGCCATAGTTCTTTACCATCGCCTTCAGTATACATGCCTAATTCCCATAGTTCTTTACCATCGTCTTCAGTATACATGCCTAATTCCCATAGTTCTTTACCATCGTCTTCAGTATACATGCCTAATTCCCATAGTTCTTTACCATCGTCTTCAGTATACATGCCTAATTCCCATAGTTCTTTACCATCGCCTTCAGCCATCCTAACCCTTTTCCCCACCAAGCCCTACCTTTTTATTCTTCCCTGTGCGCCACCCAGGTGAACATCACCATCATCATCATCATCATCCATCAACATCCACCATCATCAATCATCATCCACCGCCATCGTCATCATCAATCATCTTCCCTTCACCACTGTTATCCGACTGTGTGTATATTGATGGTGATGCCTTGTTGTTGATGAATCTCATCCGTGTACGACGACGTATGATAATGTAATCTTAGATAGCACCAGATTTCCTCTCCTATCTTATCCTAGCCCCAGATTTCCTTTCCTATCCTATCCTGTCCTATACCGTAACTCGAAAGTCGTTGTGGCCCCACAGATGATCGTTTAACCAGCACACGCTGTCCTCAGCAGTCGTCATGTCTTCACTCAGTGTCAAGCCAGTCCATTCTCAAATGTTGTCTTCCCACCCTGTTTTTTATCTCCATCTTTTTCTGTCTCCTTGCACCGTGCCTTGCGAGATGGTCTTTGCAAGGCCTGATGCTCTTGTGATGTGACCATACCATCGGAGTTTCCGTTTCTTCATCACTGTGAGCAGGTCATCGAGTTGTCCAATGGCTTGTGTGATGGTTTTCCGGACTTCATTGTTGGTGATGTGCTGGGTATAAGAAACGCCCAGAAGTCTTCTGTTGCACCTCATCTCCATGCTTTGTAATCTTTGATGTAGGTCTGCTGTGAGGGTCCATGTTTTGCAAGAGTATAGGACGATGGAGATGACAAGGGAGCACAGCAACCTTACCTTGGAGTGTAGGCTGATGGTCCTGTCTTTTCAAATGAGATTCAACTTTGTCAGGGCAGCAGTTGTTCGTGCTATTGACTGTGGAGAGGACTTCCTGTCGGATCCATTGTCTGATACAATGGTTCCTAAATATTTGAAGTTGTGCATCGTGTTAAGAGATTGCCCTTGGACTTTGATGTCCTTTTGATGTCATTGGTGTTCTTGGTTTTCTCTGCACTTATTTCCACCACAAAGTCTCTGTACCATCTGTTCAAGTTCTTGTTCCTCTCCAGCCAATTCATCAATGCCATCTGCAAAACGGAGGTTGGAGATTGCTCCTATCCCATAGGCTGTCTTCATAATCTGCAAGGGCATCTGACATGATGCGCTCTAGAAAGATGGTGAAGAGTGTTGAAGAGTGTAGGCATCCTTGACGCACGCAGATGGTTGTTCCGAACTAGTTCCCGATGGAGCTGTTTTGGAGGACTACACTGGTGGTAGTCTTGTCATACAGGCTTTGGATGACCTTAATAATGTTGGGGTTGATGATGTACTCTCTCATGGTTGCCCACGGAGCTGCATGCCAGACTCGGTCAAACGCTTTCTTTTCTTACTAACACGTGATATAGATAGATGTTGTTGGTGCTGTAGGTATTTCTCGCAGATTATATTGAGGTTGAAAATCTGCAAAATAGTACTTCGTCTTGCCCTGAATTTCCGTGTGGTTTTGCTAAATGCATCTGCAGAGATTGGAAGGCGGCATCAGATGTTTCACATGCAGAGTGATAATTGCGTGCATTTGCGCGTATGCGTTCTCTTTTGTGTGTGAGCGTCGTTGATGTTGTAATAGAGCACAAGAAAGAGCTATCATTCAGTGTGTAGAAGTAGCAGCAGAGAACTCTAAAGAGAGGTTAGTGTGTGGTGATACACGCATGCGCGCGCAGGTAAGCCCATACACAAGAAAGAGAGAGAGAGGAGGAGAAGAAGGGGAGGGGAAAAGGGGCTGCACAGTAACGTACACAAATTCATCCAACACAGAATCACAGAAAGAGATTAAGAAAGAGTTTTGAAGAGTTTTGAGGTATGTTGAAGGGAGGGAGGGAGAGAAAGGTCAAAACAACAGCTGGCAGTGTAGACTCGGCCTTTTTCCTTTCCGTCATTTTTACTGCTGAGAAAACCTGACTTAAATTTCATCACCTCTACTACGCCTGCAACCTCTGGGGGCTGATCACTGGAGCGCGAGCCGCTATAAACCAATTGTTTTACTACATACAGCAGTTGTCAAAGTTCACAACGCTTTGGAAACCATGATGGGGATTTCTCCGGTTTTTATCCCAGACTTCTCGCCGTTTTTGTCCGTGCATCACTGTCCGGGGGAGGGGGGGAGGGGGAGAGAGAGAAAAATAACGGCGAATGAAAATTATGCGTGTGCCGAAGGAGGTAAGGTGGTGTGTGTGTGTTTGAGTATGATAAAAAGATAGTTTTTATGTGGGTACCTGGTCACATGGGCATCCGCGGCAATATTGCAGTGGACAAAGCGGCTAAAGATGCTCTGCATCTCGATTTCCCTCCAGAGATTTTCCAGTTTGTGCGCTACTCTGACCTACGTTGTATGACTGGATCTTATTGTAAACGACTGTGGCAGACTGACTGGTCTAACCATATCAACAACAAATTATTTCAAATTCTTCCCGATTTGTCAGCTTCTTTGCCTAACTTTGCATCCACTCGCAAAGAAGAAACAGTTTTGTCTCGCCTTCTTATTGGGCATACTTATGTAACCCACAGTTTTCTGTTAAAAGGAGAAGAACTACCATGGTGCTTTGCATGTGATAAATCCTTTTCTGTTCGCCATTTCATGTCTGCATGTGCTGACCTGCTTGATAAAACAGAAACATTTTTTGGTTCAATACCTTTCAAAGAGATTTTTAAAATATGCAATGGTCAACACTTGTTTAAATTTTTACATGAAGTTGGTTTGTTTTATCGTATATAAACCATGTCGTTTTGTTTTGGATTTTATTGGTAAGACCGAATTTAGTGATTTGATTGAGGAAAGAGAACGTATTTTTAACACATCAGTTTTAAAGAAGACTTTTCAAGAAGTGTCAGGTGAAAGTTTGTTTGAGTATTTAATAGTAACAGGTCTATTTTTTTTTCAGATTTGAACCACTTTATAACATTTTAAGATAACGTCTCTCTGGTCCTGATTTGGCTCGGTGGGGTCCGCTGGACCTAAAGCAATAATCATGTAATGTAATGTGTGTTTGAGTGAGTGAGTGAGTGAATGAATGAATGAGGAGTGAGTGAATGAATGAATGAGAGAATAACGCTCCGCAAGTGCTAAAAGAAAGGAGATAGCCCCTAACACCCTCTAACACCCACCCCCCTCCCCTCCTCCCACCCCACAAAGAAAAAGAATAAAAGACAGAAAGAAAGAGCGACTAAGACGACTAGGAAGAAGAAGTAGAACTTCAAGAAGAACAAAAGTGCACCTTAATGAATGGAAAGGAGACTAGAAGACGGGAGCGGGCTCAAGGTGTGCGGTATCGTGTGCGGTGATTAGTGGTGTCAAGGGCAGAGTCAATACGGCATGCATAGGTATTGCCTGATTGTCTGCACATGACACCGGCCCCATGGTCCTCTCGCAGATCTGCAACGCGCTGACAAAACAAAGCCAGTCCACTGGGATCGAAAATAATAGTTTTACATCATTGTAGAAAACACGACGAGATGCGAATTCAGCTGAATTGTTGAATGTCAAGTGGCCTTAGATTGCCAAGGCCCAGATAGGTAAGAGTCATCAAAGCGCAGGGAAATCGAGACGAGAAAGGTCATTTTTTGTGTCAAAACTAGCGGCGCTGAGTTTGCTGGGTTTTGCCATCGAACAGCAGACTTCCTCTTCACAATGCAGCATAAACCTGTCACGCGCATTACATAGGCACTTAGCTAGCTCCGTGTGCGTGAGTGCGTGCGTGTGGGCGTGTATTCATGGGGTGCTAAACTTGCCTTTTTATGCACAAAATGGGACATTGAGCTCGCGCCCTACTTTTTTCAGCGCCCCACTTTTTTAGAAGTACATGGGAGTGCTTTTTTTTTTTTAGTACATGGTAGTGCTGTTGTGGTGCATGGAACTATTTTAAGTACACGTGAGTGCTCTATCCGCTGTTTTCTTGCTGGACAAATTTGAAGTAATAGGGCAAGGTTTAGGATTAGCAGACGAAATAGGTCAACTTTTTAACGATAAGAGCCATTTTTAAAAAAATCTAATTCAACATTTTTAGATTAATTTTGCTTTCTTTCGTTGTTTTTTTTTTAAATCGCTTTCCGATGAATACATGTAGTCCAAAACCTCAATTTGCCATGAATACAGACGTGTGTGTATGTGATGTGCCTTACTCTCTCTCTCTCTCTCTCTCTCTCTCTCTCTCTCTCTCTCTCTCTCTCTCTCTCTCTCTCTCTCTCTCTCTCCCCCCTCCCTCTCTGTGCGGGTGTTTAACTTGTCATTACAAAACGCCTAATATTGGGAAGTCTTCCAAACACAAGTGCATGACAGGAAAACCTAACATGGCTCACTTTCACATTTCCGATCTCCCTACCCCCACCCCCCACACCCCCCGCCTCTCTCTCACTCTCTTCTCTCCCCCCCCTCTCTCTCTTCTTCTTCTTCTTGTTCTTCTTCTTTTTCTTCTTCTTCTCCTCTTCCTCCTCCACCGCTTTCTTAGGTTGCTTTCCTGAGTGCAAAGCCATCGCACAATCAAAGTTCCATTTAGCATAGAGATGTCTGTCACATCAAAGGCAAGGGGGACAAGAAGGGGACGCAACACTCTCCACTGCTCCCAAAACACACCATCAAAACGCCATACGTCTTTCAATATCCGGTGTGGGAGTGACACAAGGGAAAATGAGAGAGGATAAGACATAAAGAGAGAGGTAGAAAGAGAGAGGGGGGTGGGGGATGGAAGTGGTGGTGTGTGTAAGCTATTAAAGTAATTCGAGATAAGACGATTGACCACAACTGGATTACGCACAGTGTGCACAGAGCATCCGATACCTTATAGAACGCAAATTATAGTTCAAAAATAATTATATTTGCAAGGGTTGTTAGTTCAGCACGTCTGTAACTCTCACATGCAATAGTATAGTAAGTCTTGTTCTTCTCTCAAAAATCACTTATAGACAGAAGGAAAGCAAAATCAGTCAAAACATTTCATAGTTCTCTACATTGGACATTATACTTTATAGTCTCTTTATTTTACGTGTACTTAAATATTTCAATTAAACACAACAAGACCTTTTGTAGAAAAGAGAACAGAAAAATATTGAAATGGAAGAAAAGTATTATAGAAGCCGAGAGCGAGTGTTACGTTGAAACGCGAACGAAAGTATGTCGGAAGCGTGTACGATAGATCTAATCGTTTCGATTTGCAAAGTATTCAATAATGGAGTTTATTTACCTTTGATTTGAGTTTGCATTGTTGTTAGGAGAGGCTTTGTATAACGTTGATAATTTGCTTTGGTCGATATTACTGTAGAAGTTTATGGATCTGAGTGTTTACTTTCTATAGAAATTTCCCGATACATGTCGAAGCAAGAGGTCGTTCCAGAAGGAGAAATAATAATGTATGACGTAAGTCAGTGATGACGATCTTTTATTCGATTGGTGGCAGTGCGTCATTTCTACCATGTACCAAATTGTTCCAGAAAAGAGAGAGGTTATTTAATCGTGTGCCGAGTTGCTGTTGGGAGAGAAAAGTTGTTGATAGTGATTTGGAAAGTTGCTGTGAAAGTTGTTGAGTTGAATTGAGAATTGTATGCAGTTGTTGATGTGTGCTGAATAAAAGTGGAAAACTTCATACGTCGACTTTGTGACTTGTATGCTGATTGAGCAGGCTGTGTGAATAAACGAATCTGAGTTACACAACTATCAGAAATTCAAGCATCGGGGCTGAATCAGATACTGATAGGAAAATACCAACATCAAACAGAGTGTAACAGCGAGACAAGCTATGCTGCAAATGCAGTGTTCCCTCGACACACAAAAAACGAGAGTCCTTGGGACTCCCAGGTATAAAATTTTAAGAGTCCTTGTGCAAATTTTGAGAGTCCCCAAATCGGAAAAAGAAATGTAAAAACAAGTCCAAGCCTCACTTTTTTTTTACTCTGTTAAAACGTCATATTAGTTATCATAATCATATAAAACCAAAAAATTAAAACATGTTTCTTTGGACGCTTTACTTGATCAGTTTGAGTTTCATCATTTATTTGTCTATCCTTGCTTTGGAGTTCCGTATTTTCGATAATGACAGGATCTGTACTTGATGTTGCTGTGGATGAACGGGTTTTGGGCCCAGTCAACCAAGTCAGAAGTGACATGATCGTGTATGATAGAATCAAAGAATGGATTCACTAAGATTTCTTCTATTCAGTGAATGGATTGCTTGGAGGAAGTTTACAATGCGCGCGCATGCGATTTTTAAGGACGACAACTCCCGACACAATCTTTAATCGTCTGCATAGGCAGTCTCAGTTGGGTTCTTATTCTGATTATGCCGTGAATTAGTTCGCCACTCGTTGGTCGTAATTTTGACTTTAGCGATTCGAAATATATGTGTGCTTCCATAGGACGCACACATGCAAATTTTTCTGCGTCATTTTTCATATTTTGTGCGTAATTGACGCACTACTGTGCGTAATCGGGAACACTGAAATGTCAATGCAGATACAACTTTTTTGTTTGATAAAACACAGAACTGTGCCCTTTTATAACAGATGTCAAGGCTAATGAAGACACATAACTTGATGCTTCACTACAGGGTGCTCTAAGCATGGAACAGAGATAAGTCATGCAAGAAAGGAAATTTGTAGAAAGTTGAAGAACAAGAGAAAAAAAGAATACTGAGGAAAATTCGAAGAAATAAGAAACATAGATAAAAGAAAAGGTTGTGTAGGAGTTGAGGGAGAGGCTGTTGACTACAGCTGACTAAGCAATGCACAAACTCTGTGATAATTGGCACAAGCTCCAGACGTAGCGGACTATAATTGCCTCTAAACCATCGCGCTCTCGCTGATAAGTTTGCACCAGGGAGCTGAAAGGGCTGAGAGTGGGGAGGGAAGGAGAAGGGAGAGGAGATGAAAGAGGATAGCTAAGGGAAAAAGAATGAGAGAGGTGAGATTGGTATGTAGGGAGAGGGAAGGGGTCAAGATGGCGGTAGCACACCGCGTATAGGACTATGCAGAGAGGTCTATGCTCTACTCCTGTATTATATTTAAATGAATCAAACTCTTCAAAGCATTTCACGTAACTGGAATTAATCGTTAACGAAGGATTTCAGCCTAGTCTTCTTGAAATTATACATTTAAAACTACATTTAAGACGCGCGAGCTCCCGCGCAGACACAGACACACACTTTAATTTTTAAATACTGCATCTAATTGATTCAGTGCTCGCATAGTTTTATATTATAGCTTTATATCATTAAATACTAACTGGTTGAGATGCAGAGTACGGTTGCCAGTATTTTATGTTTGCATTAATTTTCTGTTCATGACAAAAATGTCCTAGTTGAGTGAAATGGACACTTAAGATAGGTGTTCTTGTAGCCGCTTAAATCAGTGTGAAGGTGTGTTGGATATACTGTTTGTGTGGGTGTGTGTTTGCGAGTGTGAAGGTGGTAGAGGTCTCCTGAAGAAGCGGCGACATTTGGGTGTCACGTAACAGCTTGAACAGCGTACATTGTGTGGATTTCTGTCGCGCTGTGTCAGGTAAGGGGATGGGGTATGGGTGGGGGGGGGGATGGCTGATTAATTGGTTTGTGCTTGTTTTCGTGCTCCCGGGATTTCCCATGATACGGATACAGATAGAATATCATGGGATATGGATACAGACACGCTTTAGTCCTCTTTCAGTCCAAAAATTAATTACAAATTTAACCAAGGGACGGACCTCGACATAGCAAGAGTCAACATAAGTCGTTGGTTTTGCCTTGTTAAGCGGGAAGTGCGCGGATTACGTTTCCAAAGTATGCGGTTGCCTGTCGTTGCATCGCATTTGAAAGATTGGTGGCGCGTAATTTTGTCATTTGTTACAAAGGCTGGAGTTATAGGAAAGCTACGTTATCTGTTGTTGTCTCCTGTTTAACCTTTTGCCGTCATTTATTTCTTGACCCACGTAACCGCAGCGCTCATTCACTCACACACAAACACACTCACACTAGAAGGCTGACACGTGCAAACCCCCTCCTCCTCCCCCCCCCCCGCCCCCTATTTCTACCCTCCACCTCTCCACACCCCACTCTCTCTCTCTCTCTCTCTCTCTCTCTCACACATCAGAGATCATTGAGACTTTATGTGCGTGCACGCGAAAGAGTGTATTTAAACTATTTGTTTGTCGGTGGAGAGAAGGGTGGAGTGAGTTTATAAGTTGGAAAAGGAAGTGAAAACTCGTGCGCCAAGCCGTGGCTGCAATGGCAGAAACCTCAGCACCGCGTTAGCGAGTCTTGTGACAAATCATTCTCTATCCTATCGCGGACGCATCTCCACGCTGTCAGTACAACTTATGTTAATCTGATAAATAAAAATTGATACAACAACTCCAGGCTGCAAAATGAGGGTGCGAGGGAGGAGAGTAGAGTAGAGGAAGAAAGCGAGGAGTTACCGCTCTGAGCATGCTATGATAGTAACGTGGATGTTAGCGATATACACACTAAATACAATTCAATACCGTACAATGCAACACCTCTTTTTGACATGAACATGAATTACACAGATATGAGAGAGAGAGAGAGAGAGAGAGAGAGAGAGAGAGAGAGAGAGAGAGAGAGAGAGAGAGAGAGAGAGAGAGAGAGAGAGAGAGATTTATAATAAATTATCTCAAAATGGGTAGCATCGCACAGCAACCATTAAGGGGCTAAGACTAAAATAAGCCAAGGGAGGCAAATTGCTTTAAACATGAAGAAAGGTAATTATCCAATTTGCTAGCCTTTTTAAGAGAATTTATTATAAATTTTAGAATTGTTTGAAAATATTTTTTAAAGTCATTCTCTCGGTCGGCTCTAGGTCCTAGCAACTGGGGTGTTTTCAATTTGCTACTGGCTTCTTCCTAATGTGAAATTCTCAAAGGGTGTTTTTTGTGACTACCCCATGCAGTACATGTAGACTGCACTCAGTGTAGTCTTAGCATTCAGGGTCAAACCTCATTGATGAGACCTTTGATAAAGGTCGAAACGCGCCAGGTGAACCAGGCTTTATGAATGCAATTGTACGGCATTTGAGCTCTTTTAGCTCATATAGAAGCACATGGAATTGAAAGCCAATATGTCACACTTTTGTCCACCTTTGAGAGCAGAATAATAATAATAATAATAATAATAATAATAATAATAATAATAATAATAATAATAATAATAATAATAATAATAATAATAATAATACATAACGTTTATATAGCGCAAAACTCACAAAGATAATTTTATTTCTTGTGTGAGGGACGAGACTGCGTGAGGAAATGTGAGGGACGAGACTGCGTGTTGGGATGCGCAAATTAAAGGCGTCGGAAATTGTGGTGGCGGCGGTCCTAATTCTCTTCACTCGATCACACGCGGTACTTCTTTCGTCTTCGGAACAACTAAGCGGAGTTTCTATTTATGCTTTGATGATTTGGGGTATGTGAGAGGAGTCTAAATAATATATATATAATGATATGTATATATAACGAGCAATATTAAACTTGCAACAAATCACTTCGTTTCATGATCTCAAAATAAATAGAGGTTTGACCTGCGTATCTCTGCTTGCATGTTTGTTTGTGACCAGTCGTTCTAAAGCGAGTTCTGTGAATGTGACGCAATTAAAATGGTGCTCATAAATCAGTTTTCCTTGACTGCGGAAGAAATGTTAAAATAACTTCCAAAGGCAGGGTCAGTGCTTGTAGCTGTTGAAATACCCGAGGGAAGCTGGGGTTTCAGTTTGTTGTGGCGCGGGATCGAAAGGTCGTTCCTTATCTGTTTTACGACTAGCTTGTTGTTTGTTTGTTTTGTAGATTATAGTCACACGACACTTTCGCATATAGGTGACTACTGGACCGATTTATACTGACACCAGCGGGCCAGTTGTTGGTAATGGGGAAAATAATACGACTAGCACTTCTCCACCAACCTTTTTGGACTTTTGCCGTCCAATCGCCTGTCGGAAACCACCTGACCCGCTCACGTGACATAGTCGCGCGCCACAGCCAAGACTTCTTTCTGGTGCCGAAATTGAAGTGCCGGCATTTCCAATTTAAATTTGAATCTTGGTTCTACCCATCCGTTTCCCGTATATCTCTAATATTATTCAATGTTCACTTCTATAGCGCACTGCTCCTTGTTAGTGAAAAGCTTAAGGCGCTGAATGCGTTTTTGAAGCCGCCTTGCTGAGTTTGTATTTAGGATAAGAACTAAAAGAGTAGTGCTCATTGGGTCATTGAAATATGAAAGGCTTCTTGCAACGTCATTTCGTATGCCATCTTACGGTGTCTCGGCTCCCCAACTCCAACGTCAGTTTCCTTTGGCTTTTAAACACATTGATGCCTTTCGAAATGAATCCCGTGGATAAAAAGGCTTTGGCAGTGGCATGGGTCTTTTTCATTTGCTTCTTTAGCCCCACCTCCGCTTGCTCTCCCTCCCTCTCTCTATCTCTCTCTCTCCCTCTCTCCCTCCCTCCCTCTCTCTCTCTCTCTCTCTCCCTCTCTCCCTCCCTCCCCCTCTCTCTCTCTCTCTCTCTCTCTCTCTCTCATTGTTATATTTTTGTGTTGTTGCTTGTTTGTTTTTTTTACACTTTTTTTCTGTCCTCCGAAAAGACTGAGCAGAGGTGAGAAGACAACATTATTGCCGTGTAAATAAGAACACCTGCAAGCGTCAGCTACTCTACGGCTGCACACCGCCTCTTCAGACAATAAAGATAGCGTTGTGCAAATTAGAAGTGGGTCTTAAGTAGCACAGGTGATAGAGCGCAGCGCATGTGTTCCATTAAGCGCGGGGTCGATTCCCTGTTGTTCTAATCGTTTAAAAACCGACAACTTACCAAAGATTTGGAGTAATTAATTATTTTAAATTTTAAAAAAAATAAGTATAGACGGATGGCGACTTCTTATTTGTCTGGGTAGCGCTGCTCTAAGACTGCCTTGCTTTATTTTTACGCGACGGACAGACTGTCACCTTTTATGTCACATAATGAACCACAATGGAATTGTCTCAATTCGCAAGGCGAGAATAATCGTCTTCTCAAATGCCAATCCAGAATCTGTATTGAAAAGTAGTAGTACAATTTCTGAACTCCCTCTGTTCCTGCTTGCAGGATGAAACCACTTTGTTCAAGTGCAGCTTCTTGACGGTAATCAGCACAAGCACCTTAGCAGCTGTGTAAGCATAATCACACACACACACACACTCTCTCTCACTCTTTCACGCACGCGCGAGCACAAACACATACACAACTTAATACAGTGAAACCTCTGTTTTACGACCTTTAAATTGCCATTAAAACGAGGTCTTAAATTGGAGGGGTCTTAAAAAGGAGGTAGGACATTTCCGGAAAAGACATTTACAAAATTAATTAAGTAAAATAAATACATGTACAAAAAGTACACATACCATTAAGTATAGGGAACATCTACCATCTTTCAGAAATATAGATTAAACTCTGTCTCACAACCAATACAGTCAATATCTTCCTGTTCCTCATCATTTACAAAATAAAAAATGTTGGTATGATAGTTGTTTAAAAGTGTATGTAAGTGCTGAGTGCATGTTTGGAGTTACCTATTTATAAGATAACCCCATTAATATTGTTGTAATTATTTTTATTCAATCATTGAATAGTTTGTATTTTTTTAAAGAAAGCGGTTATTTCTGTTTGTTTCCATGATCTCCCCACCCGTGCATGTTCTCTTCATGGTCACTTTGAACACCAGAGATGTTGTCGTCAAGATCCGACAGGCCCCTGCTCAGGGCAAATCTGGTCAGCTCCTTAGAGTATTTCAAGCTGTTTTAATGCATCATCTGCTGTTAAAAGTTGTAAACGAAACTGTTTTCTTCAAACGCACAAATATAGAATTGCTTTGGAATCTGAATTTTTCAGATGCTAGGTCGTAAAATTTAATTATTTGAAGGTCGCAAGTCGAGTTTTAGAGGTAGTCGTTTAAGAGAGATCGTTTATATAGTACAAACCATCGCCGTCGGTGAATTTTTTTCCGGTCGTATGTTGGAGGAAGTCGTTTAAGAGAGGGTCTCAAAACGGAGGTTTTACTGTAATTAGTTGCAATGTAACGTGTGTCCCATGTAGGAGTGTGTGAGTGGAAGGGGGGGGGGGGGGGTGTTTGCGACTTAGGAAAGTGGACTGCACCTGGGATACAATGACTTTGATGTTGATGTCAGTCATTTGTATAGAGTTGTTACACCATGCTGCGAGTATTGTAGAGAGTTATTACACCATGCTATCAGTCTCAAAGCATGCTTAGAGCGCGTAGAAATCGAGGAGAACTAAAAGAACAAAATTAAAGTAAACAGAATCCTTGGTTTTGTGCGTTTGCTTTTTCCTTTGTGTAAAATAATGTAACGTCACAACACATTCATGGAAAAAAAAGTCTCACTGAATTCCCCTTCTCCTCTTGGCGACGCAAATTGTAGATATAGCAACATTGTACCACAAGTGTACACAAGGAGAGAAAGGCTACAGAAATCGTCACGTCTTCGTCCCTCCTACCTTCTTAGCGTTATACTGTCTACTAGATCTTCTCAAATATAACACTGAGGATCGGATAATTTCAAGCACCTAAGGGCCTGTTGTACTCCGTTTGAAAATATGAGGTCTTTGACTAGAGCCGGTTTCTTGTTGTTGTTGTTGTTGTTGTTGTTTGTACGACATTTCTTCTACAGGAGGAATGTGTAGCCTTTTATTTACTTCATTATTTAGTTCTGCTTTTTATACTGTGTGAGTCATGCAAGCGACACTAGTAGTGATAATGGTATAACTGAGCAGTATGAAAGTGTTTGCTGAACAGATTTTGCCTTTTGAAGTCGTTTTCCCACTATAAAACATTTTAAATACACGATGTCGAGATTGTTTTTCGGTCATCTCTCTCTCTCTCTCTCTCTCTCTCTCTCTCTCTCTCTCTCTCTCTGTTTTCTTTCTCTCTCTCTCTCTCTCTCTCTCTCTCTCTCTCTCTGTTTTCTTTCTCTCTCTCTCTCTCTCTCTTTCTCTCTCTCTCTCTCTCTCTCTCTCTCTCTCTCTCTCTCTCTCTCTCTCTCTCTCTCTCTCTCTCTCTCTCTGTTTTCTTTTTATAGCCTTTTTAGCCCAAAAAGTTAAATGTCTGCCACAAGCGAACGTCTGAATGAGTGTGTCAAGTTGTTTTGACTATGCACCCTGCACCCTTGTTTAAACAAGTATCTGCAGTGTGACTGTTAAAGCGGGTAGTCTCGGTGCTTAAGCGGGTATCTGCAGTGTGACAGAATGGGTAGGCTGAGTATTTAAACGGGTAGGTGAAGTTTGCACCCGGGGTGGGCGGGCGGTTTGTTATCTAGGCGTGCTGAGAGGCCGGGGCTTTCGCTATGCGCTGTTTGCCCTGCTTAACCCTTTCTCGCCTTCATTTTTATTTTAACCCTTTGCCTGCGCGCTGTTTCTTTTTGTGAGATAGCCCACCACGATATATTTTTCTCCTTCTTCCACCCCCACCCCCACCTCACCAATCCCCAACCACCATTCCTTGCCACTGTTTCTGTCCGGCCCTGTTACTAACAAAGCAGTTCCGCCTTCCCTGAACATCTTGTGAATGGCCTGTTTTGTTTTATGTTATCTTGAGCAGACGATTTTTATTCCCAAAGCATATTGTCATCAGATTGCTCAAGCAGAGGTTTTCATAATATGAAGTCATTTGAGAACGGCGCTCTTAGTATTCTTTAGGCTACCAGCGTGGCTTCGACGTTTTTAAACGAACCGTTTGAGAATTCCTGTTCCAGTATATGTGTGCCTTGTCATCATCAACATGCCGTTTCTGAAATTGAAACCGGGTTGACAAAGCTCTTGCGAGAGATTTCTACAAGAAAGGAAGTGTCAAAAACTGTTGGACTTGGAAGTGGGTGAAGGAGTCCGTGACACTTTCATTTTCAACCCATCATTACACCACAAGTCTTTGTTGTTTGTTGTTTGTTTCTTTAATTTAATGTCTGTTCACCTAAGTGATTTTAGACTTGATGGGAGCGGGGGAAAATATTAAACAAATAAGGAATGATCATAATGAAGTTAGAAATGGATTAATCAAAGTACACAAAACTGAACAATTAAACAATAAAAATTGTAAAATAATTATAACTTATAGGAATGACGTCCAATAAAACTAACCATTCCTTGTAAAATAATCTTAATTATGTCTCATATTTTGTTAGTTAATCATGGTTTATAGGATCCAGCGGGCTGCAAAAAGCCAAATCAGGATCATCATATCTCGTATCCCGCAAGTCTTACTTTTCTATTATATTAATTCATGTACATTCATGAGCAAGTGTTGAATATAGTTGAGAGATAGCAATTCGTAACATCTACATTTTCAGCATTTTGTTCTTATTAATTTTAGTACATTTTCGTGTAATTATATGAACTACTAAATATTGCCATCTGCTTATGTTCAAATGTTTACCAAAACAACCATCAGCACAGCTTCAGTGTTTGACTCTGATTATAAGTGATTGGTGACAAAACAATGTGATCTTTTCACAGCTCAGATGTCAGGAGAGTGATACTTTTTCAGTCATAAATATGAAAAAGGTTCAGCATCAGGGGGCTTTACCCCCTAAACCCTCACAAGTGGTTTCACCCCTTGACCCGACGGGAGGAGGGGGGGGGGGCTAAACCTGCCCCCAGACCCCCGCTACATTTTCAGTTAATTTCAATATTCTCAGATCTCATGCCTGGTAGGGGATGCAACACTATCTTTTTCTTGACTCCAAGACTCGGGGAAAAGCTCAGGATGCTCAACAGCTTGGGGGTGATCTGGATGGGCTTCAGAAACTCTGGAGCTTGGGCACCTTGGGGTTTTGGCTGCTATGTATAACACGACCCGTCTTTCTGGCTCCACTGTTCTTTTGAAGGCATGATGATGACAAGGATTCAATGATCACGACGATGATCACAACTGTCGTGGATTTGATCAAGCGGCGAACGGGGATGAGGACTGACTAAATAAATGTAGATTATGGGTAGTCTCGCGACACCGGAGCATATAGGCGACTACTGTCACATTATTCTGACACAAGCGAAAAGAATATGGCCACACGTTGGCCAATTCGGGATTCGAACCAGGAACCTTGGTTACTAGTAAGCCGCTCTACCAACTAAGCTACCGGGCTCCACGAGAACTGGCATTCGTTCGATGCGTAGATTAGTGTCTCCGGACACTTTGGCGTATAGGGGACGTGAATAAGATGGCGTAATGAATAAGAAGTCGAGTAGTGCGGTGCGCTCGTTGCGGTACTCTGGGTGAGGAAGCAGACGGCCAAAGGGAAGGAAGAAGCTCGCTCGATGAGTTAAGAAGTTCCAAATGATGAAGATAAGTCGATGATGTGTTGACATGTAGCTCGCGGATCCAGCAAGAAGGCCGTGTAGAGAGGAGGGGGACAATCACGAGGAAGCGCTGGCGGCGCAAAGCACCTGCACTCCGGAGGCGCCACTCTGCACAGTGGTCCCTGTGATGTCCAATCTTCGAGAAAGGAGATGGACTGCCAGGGAAAGGCACGGCGGGAGCAGAGCGACGAGGCGCCATAGGCGAGGAGCAACCGCCGCATAGTCGATGGAGTCCAACCAAGAAGAAAATGAAGGTTTAAGGATGAGGTGGAGTTGCGTGTCGGTATCTCCCACAGATCGCTGTCGCCGCCTAGACTTCTGGACTCCATAATCTCGACGGCGGTGGGCGGTAGGTCTTCCGTCCTAGCAGTTAAAGCGCCTGTGGGTCTGAACGGCCCCTAGAGCAGGTCTGCCACCCTGCTCAACTCGCTGCCACCGAGAGATTCGAGAACTGGCAGGCAGGCATGTAGATTTACGTCTCCGAGAACTGGCAAGAACGCATTGGGTTTTTATAGCCGTCGGACTAAGTTACAAACGAGTGAAAACGTTTTGGGACGTACTGAGAACAAAGTAGAACTAGTTTACGAACGGGTTTAAACTGACTACGGACAGGCTTGGACTGCTTTGAAACGGTGTCTGCATTATTAAGTGATCGGGCAGTTTTACCCCCGATCTAAACTTCATTTGAACGTACTGCGAACGGGATAAAGACGAGATGGATGTATTGAGGACTGATTATGATCGATAAATGAGCACATTATAGACATTAGTTGGCCAACTATACACGTTCTAACCCGCCCAAATACCGTTTTACGATTTATATGGGACGGGGTAAATCGTTTTGAGAACGAGATAGGTGTGATTGGGCTATTACGTTCTCATCTTCACCATGAGAGGGGAGGTAAGCTCCGGACAGTCTCTGCTAGGCAATGTGCTACCATTCAAGTCGCTGTGAGGTAGTGGCGAAGTGAACAAAAATAAAGTAATCGTTAGCTAAAGACCTTAGACCTCCTTCTCCTCCACCTCGTCCACTTTTCTGCCTCCTCGTCCTCCTCCTGCTTCTTCCTCTTCTCCTATTACTAAGAACGCCGCGTGGGACTGAAAATGTAGCTAGTGAACAAGACTGATAATCAATAGCTAATGACATGAGCTTGTGTACGACCTACTCCCCCTCCTTCTTCTTCTCCTTCTTCTCCCCCTGCTTGACCTCCTTCTCCTCCTACTCCTACTACTCCTCCTACTCCTACTATACTACTACTACTACTAATAATAATAAAGCCACAGACCTCGATTGGGATCCTAGTTGGCATTGGACTGCGATACTGTAACCAAGTGAACAAGATCAGTATATTTCAATCGTTAGCTAATGACATGATATATTAGGCTCGACCTCCTCCTCTTATGTCCTCTTATTGTCCTTCTTCACACCCTCCCCGTCTTTTTTATATTCCTTTCTTCCTCCATTAGCAAGGCAAGGCAAGGCAAGGCAAGGCAAATTTTATTCCAGAAAAACCCATTAAGGGCACATGGACATGGTTAAAATAATATACACAAACATGCACAATAATTAATTAACATTTTAGATTAAAAAATAAAATAAAAATTTTAAACTATTTATTTATACAGCGGAATAGCGTGGAGTGGGGGGAGGTGGCAGGGGGAGTTATGGAGTGGGGAAAAGAAGAAAAAAGAACTTGATTGGGGACAACAACTATGAATCATAACTAACAATACAATTCAACCTAAACACATCAATGACAAACTACTGGAATAATTTTTATTACACATAACCTGTCAACATCAGAACTATATTAATTTTTGACATGGGATAAAAACGTTACATTTGTTTAATTATTAATTTCATTAGACTTACAAGCTTTAATAATTCTGACTTTTTGTTAGATGACAATAATTCTTGAAATTTGATGGCATTGGGATATCTAGCGTAGTGAGAACGTGAAGGACTAATCGTTAAGTAAAGACATGTGATCTTTGACTCAACACATCGCCATCTGCTTACGTAGCAACCATACTATTTTCTCTTACACCTTAGAACTCCATACTCAAAGCCGTACTACAGTGGGCGGAGAGTGAATCATTTTGCAACTCACGACGTTGAAAGGTTGAAATCGAAGGTTGCGGTGGAGATTCTCTAATAATAGGGGTCCTCTGTGTGTGTGTGCGTGTTTGTGCGTGTATATGCCTCTCTCTCTCTCTCTCTCTCTCTCTCTCTCTCTCTCTCTCTCTCTCTCTCTCTCTCTCTCTCTCTCTCTCTCTCTCTCTCTCTCTCTATATATATATATATATATATATTTGATCTGCATTTGATGCATCTTAAAATGTATGTGTAATTGTACCTCCTGATTATTTGATATACATTGGGTTGTTTATTAGGTATGGTGTAATTACAACACAAATATTGATTATGATTTATCTTTTTTCGTATGCTGCATAATAATAGTAATGTTATTTGTCGTGTTGTTATCGTTATTTGTACCCCCCCCCTCCCCCCGTTGGTGTGCCGGGGGTTTCAGTATAAATAGTATCCCCACTTTCTGGAAATTTAGTGCTTTAAATTCCCACTGTCACTGTCTTTCTCATTTGCTCTTTCTCAGTCCTGCTCTGTTCTATCAATCTGCTATACTATCTTCTTCTTCGCTAGCCCAGTCACCTACCTTTTTTCTTGAAAACTCTTCCGGGACAAGACTCCTTATTTGTGTATGAGGTCTGTTGGATCAGCTTGGGAATATTGGACGCTTTCTGCCAGGTGGTCACTAGGGCTTCATAAGATGTTATTATTCAGCAATGTAGGCATTTCATATGTATGTGTTTTGTTGATAATTTATAATGATGTTTGTATTCTATTTTGTTTTTGTAAACGGGGGTTCGATAAATTAGAGTACAGCCTCAGCGTCCCCTGCGTGGGATGTCTTTATTGTAAAGTGACTGGCTGGTGGAGAGCATTCAGTTTCACCACTAGGGTTGTTTCAGCAGATCTTTTATGCGGATCAGGGGTTGTCCGGGCCTGATTTGGCTCGGAAGAGTCCGCTGGACCTAAAGCAATAATCATGTAATGTTATTGTTATTTGTCTTAGTTGGTTTATTTGACTGAAAATGGCAGAATGTGAGTGTGAATGATACGAGGAACGATTGTAAAAATAGGTTCCCGCTTAAAATCTGTATCCTTGTTGTGAGCATGCACCTAGGTCCTTCTCCCCCATCCCTGGCAGCCCAGGATTGTGCTCAGATGTCTGGAGCGTTATTACGATGCGCCCAAAGGTTGCAAGTTGGCGCCTCGGGCGGCTTGAGTTAGATCCTGTATCTGCCAGCGCCTTGAGTCGCCAAGTACGGTGAGATATGTGCGCTATAAAAATCCTCAATAATAATAATAATAATAATAATAATAATAATAATAATAATAATAATAATAATAATAATAATAATAATAATAATAATAATAAAAAGTTCATAACAGTTTTAAAAATGTCTCTCTTTTTTTCTCTCTCTCTTTCTCTCCCTCTCTTTCTCTCCCTCCTTCCTCCCTCTCTCATCTAATTTTTTTTTTATGCTGGAGGAGGGTGGCGGGTGATATTGTAGACGTGTCAGAGTGACGAAAGTTATTCGTTTTAGGATTGAAGTATGTAAGAAGTTCATCATGGAATCATCATAATTATCTTCACGTCAGTATCGTCTTAATATTATCACCACTTCAGTATCGTTTTACTTACATTTATTTATTTATTGGTTTGTTCATGTCATGTCATGTACAGCATTTTTTGCTTCACGTTATGTTTTATTGAAAATAATGTGTATTTTTTATTGAGATGCTAAATTTTTTTCCTTTCTATTGTTTCATGTGCGGTTGTTGCTGCTGCTGTTTTTCTGAATAGGTAAGTTTGGTTTTTACTCCATGACTCGTAAATTGTGTGTTTATTGGTCTCTTCACTTTCATATCACTATACCTCCAGTCTGCCACCTTCTCTCCTAACTCTCATTGGCTCGCCTCTCTCTGTTTTATATACCCCCCCCCCCCCTCCCTCATCCCCTACTCCACCCCTGTTTCCCTACCCTTTCCATCTTTTTACAGCAAAAGCCCGTTATTTGCCTCTTTTTTGCCTATCTCCGCTTCCCCCTCACACTCCGCTTCTCAGGTCCCTCTCCATTTTTTAACATAAGCCTTTCATTTGCCACGGTCTACGCGACGCTGCATGGGTTTCTCCCAATTTCTTCTATCTTGTATCGCCGTGACCAATCCCTGCCCTCCCTCCCTCTCTCTCCATCACCATCCACCCTCCCCCCCTATCTCTCTCTTTCTCTCTGTCTGTTTCTCTCGTCCCGACGCTCCTTGCCTTTTTCCACAAATAACCATTACCTAGTTTCTCCGTCTATTGACGAGTCTGTTCCGCTGTCCATCGCCCACCCCTCCCTGTCTCCGCCAGCGGAACCAGCCATCCTATTATCTCCATCGCTGACCGCTAACGCTCTGCTGTTCTGTGCCCTCGGCTTCGTCGCCTTTCATCATCTTACCTTTTGCCGCTGGTAAATTGACTACTGCTGTAGCGATTTATATCCATCCCCACAACGAAACTACCACGACCACTTCACCATCACCACCACAACCAACAGTCAGCAGCAAAAAGCAAATCACCTCCACTACCAACCCCAACCCCACAGCAACCAGCAGGTGGCACCACGAAAGATTGCAAGAGGGCGCTTCGGGCGGCTTGCGTTACATCCTGTATCGGCCAGCGCCTTGAGCAGCTGTTGAGCTGGAAAGGCGCTATATAAAAGTGATTACATCATTAAATAAAATACGCCACTACATATATCAACATCCTCTAATATTGTATAGCATCACTGTAGTCTCTCTGTAAAGCGATTCTATCCCAGCAGCGTAGGATGTTGTTATCGCATTGATTGTTACTTTGTATCACATCTGTGATTCCCCGCGATGTTTCTCGACGCTTGTAGAAAGATATTGATGTGACCAACCACTTTTTGGATCAGCTGATGTAAAAGTTTTAACCAATATAACCGGGACCGCGGTGGCTTTATGGTAAAAGTGACGGCAAAACGGTGTAAGCCCTGAATATTTAGCAATCACGTTTTAGGCAGCGGTTCGCTTTTATTTATTTATTTTTTTAAATCAAGGGGAGGGGTGTGAAGAACTGCATGAGAAACAAAAAGCGAAAGAAAGGAAAAGTCAAAAAAAAAAATTTTTAAAGAAAAAGAAACACGACGGAAGAAGAAGGTACAAGAAAAATATTTATTTTAAATTGAAAAATAGAGACGATGATGGTGAAACAGGAGGAAGAGAATCAGGACGCTTGGGGAGAGAGGGAGGGAAGGTAAGAGAGAGAGAGAGAGAAAGAGAGAGAGAGAGCGGAGTCAGCGACGAAGGAACTTGAAAATAGCAGGAAGTATTCGATAACAATAATTTTGATTCTCCACGCACTTTCACCACGCGAATGCCCAAGATAATTGTTTTTGAGGAGAAGGAAGACGTAGACTCACAAGAAAAACAAGAAGAAGAAGAAGAAGAAGCGCAAAAGGAAAAGATTATTTTGTGCCAGAAATCACATCAGCGTGAGAGTGCACGAGAGGAGATTTGGGAGATCGATGAGGATGTATAGAGATTGACGAGACGGGAAAATGGCGGCTTTCATGGAGTGTCGAGTGGCGAACAGAAGAAGAACCACAAAAGGAACATTTCAATGTGTGTGTGGGGGGGGGAGAGGGAGGGGGAAAGAAGGGGAGTGGCTTGAGGAAGGTAGGGATGAAAGCGGGAAAGGCTGGTGCAGCAAACACCACCACTTTCATTCCTCCGTCCACACCGTCAGTAGACTCGTAGCAATATTATAGGCGGACCATTGACAGTAGCAAGCATTATAACCACCACCTTCAAGCTCCACATCATCGTCATGGTCACCATTATACCGTCTGTTTATCTGGGGTAGTATTCATTATCCAGTGGATACATCCGCGAAGCAGTGGGTAATTCCGTACCTTACTGTTCGGCTTCCGCTTTCCGCGAAGCAGTGGGTAATTCCGTACCTTACTGTTCGGCTTCGCGGAAGCCGAACAGTAAGGTACGGAATTACCCACTGCTTCGCGGATTTTTCCACTGGGTAAATGCTTCCTAATACAATCTCAGCTGGGCCGAGTACAATGTGGGTTGTAGAGTTTGTAAATTATGAAGTGCATAGTTAATTTCTTCCTAAACACTCTCTAAATTTGCGTACTGCTTAAACACAGTTATAGTTCAATATGAATGCATGCAGTTCAAGCGGCGTGTATTTAGCTATTCACTCGTGATGTGACAGTAGGCCTGCGCTTTTCACGTTTAGCCAGTGCAGAAAATATTGCTGATGACACAAAGTAAATCACACTACGTAGCTGAGACTGGCCCAGGCTTAAGTTCGCCTCTACCCAATCACTGCCGCTGTTTAAAGGTGGCTAGTTTAAGTTCTTAACGAAGCAAGCCATTGAATCGATTTCCCCAGAACTGTGGGAGACCGTAGGGCCAGCTACGTTGTTTAACAAGTACGAGCAGCAAAGAGAGGCGGCGTAATCCTCGGCCAGTCAGCTACGCGGTGGAAGAAAAGCAGCGCTAATTTCATGGACGCTATGTAATATATATATACATGCAGAGTCCATGCTAATTTCATGTATTACATTTATGTCCTGTCACGACATAGCTGTGGTCTACGAAAACGATGATTCCAGCGATTTTGAAGGTGCAATGGCGGCAGCACATTTCTCACATTTTCTCGCGCTCTCAGGGACATCGCGTGACCTCGTGTCCTGAGTACTCCATAATTACCCCTGACTACGTATAACTTATATACAGTTTATGCAGTACACAACTCTTAATAACGGTTCATTAAACGATCAAAACTCGTCTTTAACTTACATAGTCTGTAAACTTCTTATGTACTCCATATAATGCAGCACATTGAACTCGGCCCTCGTGGTTACATTTTCCGTCGTACGGAGAGAGAAGGTGTAGGTATTGGATATTTTTATTTGTATTTTTTAATGTTGTTTTTTTTTACAAATGGTGCTGATATCTGCAGATTTGCTATCAAAGTTGATAGTATCACCCACATTGCTTTATATATTAAAGGTAAGGTGACGGTCTTTGTCCAATATCCACTCTCTACCGCTCTCTACCTGTCTTTGGTCCTCAACTCTGGAATTCCCTTCCATACAAGATTAAACATTCTTCCTCCATTTCCTCTTTTAAATCACAGTTGAAAACATACCTTTTTAGGGAATAGTTCAATTAATCATTTACAAGAGAGTGTAAGCAGGTGTACGTGCTTGTGTTTTTCATAGTTCAACTGTATTTTGTACATGTATATTATGTATCTTTTGTCCAGTTTTGTCTGTCTTGTCTTCCCATTCCCCAACCCCTTGCGCGCCTTGATCCTTAGGCTAAGGCGCCTTACAAATGACGAACATTATTATTATTATTATTATTATTATTATTATTATTATTATTATTATTATTATTATTATTATTATTATTACATAGGAGGACCATTTTTTACAGTGGAGGAACGTATTGCACAAAGACTTTCACCTTATATTTAAAGTATAAGGAAGTGTAACACTGTACACTTTGACGGTAACAGTCTATCATCATCATCATCATCATCATTATCATCATCATCATCATCATCATCATCATCATCATCATCTCATCATTATTATCATCATCATAATCATCATCTTCATCCATGGAGATCTGGCAGTCCCAATTCTCTTTCACAGCTGTGGCTTCAGTTGATAGTTTAACTGTGATATTCGTTCTCATATCACATCATCACCGTCGTCGTTGCTGTGGCTGTTTTCGCAGCTGTCGGTGAGGATGTTATTGTTAGTCAAGTGCATGTCACGATTGTTGTCTGGATTTTTCATTCCCTCTCGTGTCGTCGTCGTTTGTGGCCTTTGTCGCAGCTGTCGGTTGGGATATTTGCACCCTCAAGTCCATGCCGTATTTGCTTACTAGCTTTTACGTTAGCTTTTACCACTAAGTTTTACCTTTCCCCTCGTATGTCGTCGTTGTGTTATCAGTCACGATCGTGTCATGATTGCTGACATGACTATCCATTCATTGGTCAACCCTGTTTCCAGTCTGACCCCTCGTTAAGCTGACCAAGCCTGTCACAGATTGGCCTAACTGTAAAAAAAATTATATAATATTCTTCTATTCTGTCTGTTGTGCTTAATGTTTTTGTAATACATTTAATAACTATTGTATTTATTTTTATTTTGTTTTAATGTCCGTTCCCATAAATAAATGCGATATTAGACACAATCATGCACACAATTTTGTACAGCCTATAATGATGGCGTTGTCTATGCCATGGTTTGTGTTTGTGCTTTGACTCTCAATAACTGTAACTTAATAACTACCGGCAGCGTAGTGGTTTGGGCACATGGTACAAATGTTTCGTTAAGCAACGTCGAGCGCACTTAGTACTGGGATGGGGGTTTTTGATTGATTGATTTATTGTTGCTTTAGGTTCAGCGGACTCTTCCGAGCCAAATCAGGACCGGACAACCCCCGATCCGCATAAAAGATCTGCTGAAACAACCCCAGTGGGAAAATTGAATGCCCTCCACCGGCCAGTCACTTTACAATAAAGACATCCCACGCGGGGGACGGCTGAGGGTTGACCTCAACTACGCGAACACCCCGGTTACAAAAACAAAATAGAATACAAACATCATTATAAATCATCAACCAAACACATACATATAAAATGCCTATAGTGCTAAATAGTACAATCATAGGAAGCCCTAGTGACCACCCGGCAGAAAGCGTCCAACACTCCCAAGCTGATCCAACAGACCTCATACACAAACAAGGAGTCTTGTCCAGGAAGAGTTTTCAAGAAAAAAGGTAGGTCATTGATCTAGCGAAGAAGAAGATAGTATAGCAGAGTGAAGGACAGAGCAGGAATAGGAAAGAGTAAATGAGGAAGACAGCGACAGTGGGAATTTAAAGCACTAAATTTCCATAAAGTGGGGATACTATTTATACTGAAAACCCCCGGCACTCCAACGGGGGTACTGTTGCCGCAGTGAAGCGTCTTGCCTATAAAGGAAAGACAGGTTTTCAACTGTGGCTTTCACTGTTCCCTTTATAGGTTTGAACAATCTACAGTGGCAAGATTGCTCATGACCCCAAGGGGTTGGGATGGGGGACCATACTAGGAACTTGGCAACCACAGAATGACTCCCACACACAATTGAACCAGCGCTGTGCTGTGAATGGTTGCCTGGCTCTGTTTAGAACTGGGGAAGTACCCCCCACCCCTCCCTTGTCCACTGCGGTGAATGGCTGCCTGGCTATGTTTAGAACTGGGGAAGTTCCCCCCACCCCTCCCTAGCCCAATGCGGTGAATGGCGGCCTGGCTCTGTTTAGAACTGGGGAAGTACCCCCCATCCCTCCCTAGTCCAATGCGGTGAATGGCGGCCTGGCTCTGTTTAGAACTGGGGAAGGACCACCTAGTCCACTGTGCTGTGAATGGCTACCTGGCTGTGTTTAGAATTGGGGAAGGACCACCTAGTCCACTGTGCTGTGAATGGCTACCTGGCTGTGTTTAGAACTGGGGAAGGACCACCTAGTCCACTGTGCTGTGAATGGCTACCTGGCTGTGTTTAGAATTGGGGAAGGGCCACCTAGTCCACTGTGCTGTGAATGGCTACCTGGCTGTGTTTAGAACTGGGGAAGGACCACCTAGTCCACTGTGCTGTGAATGGCTACCTGGCTGTGTTTAGAATTGGGGAAGGACCACCTAGTCCACTGTGCTGTGAATGGCTACCTGGCTCTGTTTAGAACTGGGGAAGGACCACCTAGTCCACTGTGCTGTGAATGGCTACCTGGCTGTGTTTAGAATTGGGGAAGGGCCACCTAGTCCACTGTGCTGTGAATAGATAATTGGCTGTGTTTAGAATTGGGGAAGGACCACCTAGTCCACTGTGCTGTGAATGGCTACCTGGCTCTGTTTAGAACTGGGGAAGGACCACCTAGTCCACTGTGCTGTGAATGTGTACCTTGCTTTAAAACTGGGTACGGTAAGGCAGCGAGGGAGATGAGATGAACACCGCCCTAATTAAGCTTACCTAGGGAAAAGAGAAGTTCCAAACACCTATCTCGGATCCCCAAAGACCTTATCTTAACCCTGTTCGTTGTTTTGGCTGCTGCCTGAAATAATCTGTATTAGACTTAGTTTCAGTGTGGGTCTGAAAAATCGTTTCCGTCGCTTTCTGTCATAAATTTAAAATTATAATATCTGTAATAATATCGCTTATGTCCTTAACTACCTGCGAGTATTGAGTTGCTTTCTGAGGAATCTTATTGTTATTGAATCTTTTTTTGCTTCCTATAAGTAATGAGTTTCTGTCTGAGGAATCTCAGTTAATCTCGAGTTAATGAATCTTATTATCTGCCTGTGTGTAGTTGGCTGTGCGTTATGGTACTTAACCCATTCCATACCAGGCGATTTTCGAGTGAACATGCCCTGCGGCCCAAGTATTTTTGCCATTTTGTGGCTGTAAACGGGTAGTCGCGCATAAAAATTCATATCTCATGTAGTTTTTATTTGATTTTAACACTGTTTTTTGCATAATAAAGATGAATAAATTCTGGTTAATTTGCAACTTGTTACAAGTGTGAATGTACATGTGAGAATAAATGGTAATGCAGTGAAAATGAAAAACAAAAAAAACCACAACACCTTAAACTTTGCACAATAAAAAAATACAAGTCCTACTCCTAGTACCTGTTTTCCATGATGTAATATCCATGAGCAATGTTATTCCAAAGTATTATCACTCTCTACTTCATTTTCACTGTCACTAGCCATACAAACCTCGTCTCTCACACTGTCATTGAAAATCACTCGCGTTCATTCTTCGTTTTTCACTTTTTAATCACACCTAAAACACACTTTTTACAGTGAAAACGGCCGACAAATGTCAAATAAGCTACTTCCGCAGGGGAGATAATATGCTACTTCCGCAGGGGAGATAAGCATCCCGTTAGCAACCACCCAAACCAAAACAGGTACACAGTGATCCATATGGATCACGTGGGAGCCTAGGAAAGTTTTGTACTGTATCCATATGGATCGCGTGGTACGGAGCGTCTGTCCTACAAGTACAAAACGTAAGGTAACGTACGACTAGCAAACCGACAAGGAAGTCGTTATAGCTACCGTCAGTGAACGTGCTGTGTATGTTGCCTTAGCAACAGCTGAAATGATCAAACTGATTAGTGTTATTACTGTTGTCCACTGTCGCTGTCCACTAATCAACCGTCTGACCAACGTTTAATCAGAGAGGTAGAGAGAGGGTGGGGAACATTAAGACTCAGAGAGAGAAAGAGAGGGCGGGGGGGGGGGGTGCGGGGGGGTTACATTACATGATTATTGCTTTAGGTCCAGCGGACTCTTCCGAGCCAAATCAGGACCGGACAACCCACTTTACAATAAAGACATCCCACTCAGGGGACGCTGGGGCTATACTCTAATTTTTCGAACCCCCGTTTACAAAACAAAATAGAATACAAACATTATACATTATCAACATAACACATAATATAAAATGTCTACATTGCTAAATAATAACATCATAGGAAGCCCTAGTGACCACCTGGCAGAAAGCGTCCAATATTCCCAAGCTGATCCAACAGACCTCGCACACAAATAAGGAGTCTTGTCCCGGAAGAGTTTTCAAGAAAAAAGGTAGGTGACTAGTCTAGCGAAGAAGAAGATAGTATAGCAGATTGATAGAACAGAGCAGGACTGAGAAAGAGCAAATGAGAAAGACAGCGACAGTGGGAATTTAACGCACTAAATTTCCAGAAAGTGGGGATACTATTTATACTGAAACCCCCGGCACCCCAACGGGGGGAGGGCGAGGGGTGAGGAGGTGGAGGGGAGTGGGCATTAAGACTGAATTACAACGGAAGGTAGATGGACGATGCGCCCCTACACCACACTCCTCACACCCGCTACCACCCAAAAGTTGAAAAATTTTAAATGATGGTCGTGGGTGTAGTGTAACAGGCATTGCTTCATTGTGTTAATTGCCGTGTTCAACTTGTCTAAGGTTGAAAGGTGGTGCGGCAAGCTCTTCGTGTCTTCTTGACAAGAGATCCCATCTTGGTCCTGTCGCTACACGCCTGTTCGCAAAATCACTCTCTCACTTTGATTGGATTTTACCTCCTTTCCTTCTTCCCCTCCCCCGAGTGTTTTTTTTTTTTTTTTTTTTTGTTTTTTTATTTTTTTTTTTTTTGTTTCTTTTTTTTTTTTTTTTTTTTTTTTTTTTTTTTTTTTTTTTTCTTCAAACAGAATAACCTGATTATTCCTCCACGTAATTTGTTTTTTGTTCACATCTTGCAACTTCCTTCTCCACCTCCTCCTCCTCCTCCTCCTCCTCCTCCTTCTTCACCGGTCCTGATTTGGCTCGGAAGAGTCCGCTGGACCTAAAGCAACAATCAATCAATCAATCAACCTTCTTCTTCTTCTTCTTCTTCTTCTTCTTCTTCTTCTTCTTCTCTTCTTCTTCTTTTCCTTCTTTCCTCCTCCTTTTCTTCTTCTCCTCCTCGTCACCCCCCTCTTCGTCACCCTCCTAACATTTCAGAGAAAAAGTGCGCAAAATGTGACAGCCGGACGGACGTAGAGTCAAAAACAATAGTTCACCAGCTATTAATAGTTCTGGAACTAATAATACCATTTATATAGCGCACATATATTACAGTACATGGCGATTCATGGCTGCTTACACACACACACACCCACGCACACATAAACACCGAATATCTGAGTCCAGTGGGCAATGGCTGTTGGTCAGTCTCTCTGAATGAGCAAATACTGAGCACGATGTTATGAAATGTGGTGTACATAAGTATATATGCAGTTTATGGTAGAGCTGTGAGGTTGTTGTCGTTGTTGCACAAAGAATTGATATAAAAGACGCGAAAGTGATGTGATGTGGATTTTGTGTGCTGTTTTGTTGTAGTGAGTTTGTTGTTTACAGTTCTTGTTGATGATTCACCAGACTTTGATGAATGTTTTGTTAAAAAACCTGTGCGCCTGCCTGTGCCTGGTAATTTTCCTGGTAATTTATCATTCTCTCTCTCTCTCTCTCTCTCTCTCTCTCTCTCTCTCTCTCTCTCCCTCTCTCTCCCTCCCTCCCTCCATACACAAAAGTCGTCTGAGAATGTGATCGTTGACGTAACCACTACATGCTGTGTACATATCACCCCTTGTTGTGTACGTCATCACCACATGTGCCAACCAGTTACCTAGTGACAGTGTTCCCGTTTTTTGACTCGAAGCATGGTTTACCGCTTACATCGTGTTCAGTCTAAAATTTTTTTTTTAAATTTTAAAGTGCAATTGATCGACGTATTGACAGCACAAACCGGTATTTTCACCTTCAAACTTTCTACCCTTCCGACAGCTTTCTCTGGAACAATGATGACATGTGCATAAGTATTGATGGCGTTTGCACAAGTTTCATTCAAGTATTGGTGACGCGTTAACACATTTCACTCCAGTATTGATGACGTGTGCGTAATTTTCAGATATTAATAACTTGAGGGGTCATTGATGACATATGTGCACATTCTTATGTTTTCGTCATCAGACTTTTTTGATGTTACCTCCCCGAATAGAAAATAATGAAAGCCGACTGATAGATCCATGTATTGTCCAATTTTCCACAACCCGTGCAACACAAACCTATGGAACTTGCTGCACACAGTCATCACCAAAACTACTATTTGACATATAGAGGACGACTACTCACTGCTATGCAAATATCGAAATCCAAGAAGTAGTCATACATCTGGCACATCTCTCCAGACGTCCTTGACGACCTGTCCTTGACCTTGGCCTGTACGACAGCCGGGAATGCAGCGTGTGCAGTCCTTAATTGTTCGTCATGCTGTGTGCGTGTGGCGAAGGGGACGCGTCTGACTGTGGGCGTTCTGTAACCCCCCCCCCCCCCATCCCCTCCTCTCGCTCTCTCTCTCTCTCTCTCTCGCTCTCTCTCTCTTTCTCTCTCTGTCTATCCCCATCATTCCCTGTCCTCCCTTTCTCCTCCTCTTCTTTCTACGTCCTTTTATTCTTCTCTCTCCCCTTCCTTCGTCTTCTGACCCTTCTTATTCCCCAGATCTAATCGACTGAATCCAAGCTGTGTTGCGATCTGTGTTGAAGCTTGGTTCCAGAAGTATATCCCGGAAATACTATACTGTCCGACTTCTACTTGAAGCCTTCGGTAGTCTTTACCTGTTTGCCATCCAGTAACTAACTATAGTGTCCGACTTCGATAGTCTTTAAGCTGTTAGCCATTCAGTAACTACCTACTACAGCATCAGTTGAATCGATGTACTGATTGTGGCTGTTCTAGCCAAGCACAAGAAGCATCAGAAGAAGACGTCGATCAATTCAGACGCAGGGTGGAAGGTGGGGTGGTTAAATGGCTTTTTGATGATGTTAAGGGAGTGAAGTGAGTTATCTCCCTTCCTCCATCAGGACAGTCATGTCCAGCCACTGTCCACTACGTCGTGATCAGGAGCCAGCAGACAGATTGATGACCAGATGGACCAAGGTGCAATGGTTTTCAATTGTCTGTGTTAGGGTGAAGATATACGGAGTGATTGAAGTTAGAGGGCAGAGGGTTTTTTGTTTAGAAGGGGAGGGTGCGGGGGCGAAGAGAGACCAGTTATCGTACACACACAAACGCTCACGCGAACACGCAGAGAGGGAGAGAGAACATTGTCTAGTTTTAAAAGCGGGCTTTGTCAGTCTAGACCAGCTACGACAGCTATCTAATAGTCCATATTATGATTAATATTGGGGATGGAGGGGTGGGGGGGTATGTGGGGAGGGAGATAAGGAGTTGTTACTGTGTGTGATGTTTGTGTGTGCATTCATTCGGTGTGTATGCTGGCCAATAACAAAACCAATTAAGGGAATGTTTTGTCCAAAGATCAATGGCAATCTCTTCGCTGACTATAACACTTGTCTTCTTCTCTTCAAACACAAAGATGACACGTCCTCGTATTGCAATACCACAGGGGTTTTATTTACAACGTGACGTATACCGCACCATACGGAGGCCAATAGCAATAATGTATTTTGTCAGGCGTGGGTTTTCTTTCCCCCCTGTTCATTCTTTCGTTCAAGCTCACTGAACCTCTGTTAATTCTGGGACATTATCAGGCATCATTGAACTAAAATAGATTTGTGCACCTTTTTTTTTTTAAAAATAAACGTGTGACGGAGCAGCATTTCTTTGACAATGTCAGACTTTTGATAGAGTGAACTGAATGTCAGCCAACTTTGTTTATAGGTTGAAAGGATGTCAGATCGCGACACGGTGAACTAACAATGGATATATCAGAACTGGAAGTTCCGACAACTTTTGTAAATGGAAAAAAAGGGTGGGCTTATATTGTTTTGTCAAAAGGAGCACTAGATTGGGCCAAAAGTGTTTTTCTAACTTTGTAATTTTCAGGCTCAGAAAGCTGCTGATGGTTCAATTAAATTTTAGGGATACAATTTGATGAGAGAAAATATAGATCACCTTTATATTAAATTTGAAGGAACTGGTCAGTGTTCAGATTCATGAGAGGGCATGGGCGGTCTACAAACGTGAAATATTCACTATCGTTTCCAGTATACTGTGAAATGTTATTTTGTTAGTAAAGAGCCGCATTCAGCGAAATTGTTTACGCAAGGTCACATTGGAATTTCCAATCAGTTCCTTTAAAGGTATTGTTATTTTATTAAATAGCGCAGTTTCCAACTCAATTAGCTGCTGACAACCTACTGACCTGAGAGTACACAGAGTGATTCAGTCCCCATACAGTTACCTTTAATGTACATGAACTGTTTTGTGGATCAGTCTGAGTGGATTGGCCGCTACTTGCACTGTTCATTCAAGGCTAAATGCCCGTCGATTGTTGTGAAACGGTTGTCAGGTTTTGAAGAGGGATGAAAGGGAGATGTAGTGGCATGGGCGCCACCTTTCCGCCTACAGTCGGAAAATCAGATTTTTGCTGAAGCCTACAATCGGAAATCCGATTTTTCGAAAAAAAAATCGTTAAAAAAAATTATATAAAAGTAAACGAAACAAGATTTGTATCAGATTTGTGTAAAGATGCACAGCTGAAAGGGGCATAACCCGCGTATCCGGTTGATGACTTCCGGCCGGTGTGAGACTGAAGCATGGATATTGTGACTTTGTGTTCCAATCATGCCGTTTTTAGAGGAAAATACCGATACTGGAAAGAAAAAAGCGTGAGAGGTAGATAAGGGAATGAAGAATAAGTGGAGGTGGGAATGGATGTCAGATAAGTTTGATCCTGATGGCGATGAATGCCGGTTGTGGCTGAGAAAATTGGATCAGCCTGGTTTGAAAAAAAACAAAACAATGCTTTTTGTTCTTGTGCAGGGCGGATCTTGTTCTTGTGCCACTTGTGCACGTGCACACCACCCTGGCGGTCCAAAAAAAAAAAAAAGAAAAGGAGAAGAAAGAAGAGAAAAAAATTTACTAATTCTCAATCCCCACACAGTTTCATGTACCTCCAAATTAGTGGGGATTTTTTGTGTGTGTGTGTGGGTGTGTGTGTGTGTGTGTGTGACCAAACTTGTACATGCATCATGTCAGTTTTGAATAAAACTGATGTGAGTGGCTATTTCTTGTTTTATTTGCAGTAACTTTATCTGTCTTTGTATAAGCCTTTATGCAAGATGTTCTGCTATTGTAAATTTTATCATCAGAGTTTGCAGAGGGGTGTTTGTGTGTGTGTGTGTGTGTGTGTGGGAGGGGGGGGGGACTAAACTTAAAGAGGACTTTTAGCACAAAACAATACTATTTTCAGTCCTTAAAATAATGCCCAAAATGCACCAGATTGCACAGATTTTAACCATTATTTTCAAATTTTTTCCGGACCCCGCTAGACCCCGCTCGCCTGCTTCGCAGGCTCGCGCTTGTGGCTACGCCACTTCGCATTAGTGCACTGTGCACACCCCCTCAACAATGGAAAGATCCGCCCCTGATTGTGTATATTTGTGTGTTTGCTTTTCTTTCTCTCACCTCTTATACACATTCACAAAATGTTTAAACAATCTTAACTATGCTTCTGATTGTTCATATGTGTTTCCCATTTGCATTGACTAAGTCTGGGGACTTAGTCACCTTTGCCAATGTTAGGCCCTGGTCTTTTTATGTAGTTTTTTTCTTGTTCTATGTGAGTGTCTTGTATGTATAGTAAATCATTCTTCAGCTTTCACGAGAGGCCTCTAAATTGGCTTTGAATATTGTAAAAATTTTCTATCGGGGGGCGTTGCCCCCCTAACCTCCTACCAGAGCATTACGCCGGGACCCCATCGGGGCCTGGGCGGCCCCGGACCCCTGCCTTCAAATTTTGGAAAATTTCTTGGTGGCACCCATGTGTAGTGGCATTCATCACCGATTGGGAAAAGAGAGGGATACTTTCGGGAAATAGAAAGAGAAGAGAGAAAGGGAGATGGCAGAGAGAGAGAGAGAGAGAGAGAGAGAGAGAGAGAGAGAGAGAGAGAGAGAGAAGAGAGAGAGAGAGAGGCTATTTCAGACAAGGAAGAATTTGAAGAAAAGGATAACTTCCCAGTAGAGGTGGAAAGGGAAAGGAGAGAGGGAGGGGGGGGGGAGGAGAGGTCGTTGACCATCTTTCAGTGTAGTGGCGTTCTTCATTTACGCCTAATTGATGGCATAAAACATTTGAAAGGCGTTGCAATGAGAAGGAAGGTGAGAAGCAGAGAATGAGAGGTGGGTGGATGGGGAGAGAGGGAGGGAGGGATGAAGACAGAGAGGGGGTCAAAACGGGTCAAAAAGCATTTGGGGAGAAACTCTCGCGTTCTGTATTAATATATAATTATAATTAAATGGTGAGAATATGAGAATAGAACTTTGGTACGCGTTTGGAAGGTGGTAGGAAGAAAGAAAGAGGTTGTAATTGGAGGATAAGAAAGATCGATCACTATTATTTTAGTGCACATGTTGTGGAGTGCCAGAAGAAGAAATCGAATGGAAACAAATCTTTAACAGAAAGAGAGAGAGATAGAGACAGACAGAGAGAGAGAGAGAGATGGGTGGGTGGATGACAGAGTGAGCAAAAGATGGGCAGATTAAAATCTACGTCCCATACCCCGAAATGTGGCGTCGTCCGCCAGGACTTAGAAAGGGCATAAAAAGATCAATAACAGTCTGCAGGCTGAGTCATCTCCCTTACTCGTCGCTCTTTCCTCAAAGGAGGGCCTTTTCTCTACGCTCTGCCAGCGGCCCGTCAAAAAACATGCTAGGCATTGCTGGGAAAGGGTTCTGGGGTAGAGGGGTGAAGAGTGGGATGGGCAGGGGTTGAGAAGTTGAAAATAAGGGGTAGGGGGAAGTTGAGAGGGGAATTCTGGACTAGTTAGTGGTAAGTGCTTTGAGCAGCTCTTATGCTTTAGACAATATTGAATGTTGCAGTTTCTGTTTCCTTGTGTGTAAAGCGCCACAAGGTCAAAACATTTCGGAGTCATAGATCCTTTTCAAACTCACATCGAGTGTTGCCCCACCGGGAAAAATTAGATTAAGCCGCCCCACCCCTCCGTCGTCCCCACCCCACCCCTCCCTCCATTTTTTGTGTTTGACTTTTGTACTGTTTTGATATTAAAAAAATAAATTCATTTGTTTATCCGGCTATTAAATAGCATCAAGGTTGATTCTAAAAATAACACCGCAGCTTAAGAGTGGTTAGTAGGCACAGTTTGTTTGCCTAACAAGAAAGAGACGCCCACAAATGCAAACAGCGGTCGATTTGAACAACGTCCCACCGCCGTAGCTCAATTGGTAGAGCGTTCGCCTGGCACACGAAGACCCAGGTTCGAATCCGTGGTGGTCGATATAAAATGTGGCCATTTTCACTGTCCATTTTAAGCAGTATGATTGCTTTGGTGGTTCAGTGTTGATTCAGGTCCTTACCCCTCTTTTCCTGGGATGGTTATCCCCGTCTGCCATATCGCCAATGGTGGGTGTAGACGTTAAACCTCAATGTTCATTTGAACAACGCTTTTCCATTTATATCATCAGTTCAAGTGACAACGATGCAATATCCCAAGTCAACTCATTGTCATAACAAACGGACAAACAAACGGCCTTGATACCTTGGTTCTTTGAATAGTGCAGATTCACGCAAGAGTAATCGGGAGTGATGTTTTGGGGCAGAAGTAGAAATGGGGGTGGGTGGGTGGGTGGGTAGATGTGAAGGAGAGAGGGAGGGGCTGTGTGTGTAGAGGGGTCGAATTTCAGATTGTGAGAGAGAGAGAGAGGGAGGGAGAGAGAGAGAGAGGGAGGGAGGGGAGTTTGTGTGAAGAGAGATTGGTTATGGAGTGGCCAGGGATGGGGTTGGGAGAGAGGGAGTGCGAGGGAGGGCGTGGAGAGAGGGAGGGAGAGATGTTGGTTGTGGGTGTATCAGGTCGGGTTTCAGACATTAGGATTGCAAAGAGCCAGGGATGGAAGAGGAGTGTGACAGAGGTCAGACTGCTTTGTGTGTGGCGGGGGAGGGAGAGATGTTGGTTGTGGGTGTATCAGGTCGGGTTTCAGACATTAGGTTTGCAAAGAGCCAGAGATGGAAGAGGAGGGTGACAGAGGTCAGACTGCTTGGCCAAAGAATGGCGCCTTCTTGCTAGTTCCACTGATTTTGGACCCTTGGATATCGACTTTCAAGTTTCATTTCAGTGGATGTCCCTTTAGTTTTTACTAACTGTAGTTTAAGTGGGGGGTTTTTAGTCTCAAGTTGAATGTTGTCGTTTTTTGACCCGTTTGTGTGTGTGGGTGCGTTATTTTTAATGTAATTTTATTTTATTTGTATCTGATTTTAGGAGGTCCATGATGATCCTATGGGAATGGGATGTTGGTGCCTACTGTTGTCTTTTGTGAATGTGAATCCTTCGTGTGTGTTTGTGAGTCTGTGTGAATTCGTGCGTGCGTTTGTTTTCGGATGTTTGCTACTGACTGCTTGAATTCGCATAAAATATATTGTGTGTGCGAGCGCGCGCCGCTATGTTTTAACAAACGCTTTCTAGCAGAACGTGGATAGCATTGGAAAGAGCCTAGGACAAATGCATGTCGTTTTGTGCTGCATGCTGCTGCTGTTGAAGTGTGGATGATTTATTGTTGGCGTCTTTTTGTTCATTGTGACAGCCCAGCACACACACCACCCTCCCCCATTGTTCCAGATGAAGGAACTCTATCTCATTCTTGCTCTTTTTCGGTGGAATTCTCGTCCTCCCGTTCCATATTTCTAATTTCATCAACAGAATCGTGGTCTCTTCTTCTTCTTCTTCTTCTTCTTCTTCTTCTTCTTCTTCTTCTTCTTCTTCTTCTTCTTCTTCTTCTTCTTCTTCTTTTTCTTCTTTTTCTTCTTCTTCTTTCTTTCTTTCTTTCTTTCTTTCTTTCTTTCTTTCTTTCTTTCTTTCTCCGCTCTCTCTCTCCCTCTTATATTATAGGGTTTTGAGGAAGGAGATCAACCCTATTGGTAAGGGATATCAGCTCTGTATTTTTGTTTTTACTATTTTTGTTTATATTTTGGTTAGGAATTATGGATTTTATTCGTCATCCATTGGGGCGAAGTTCGTGTTGCCATCACGACAAAATCCCGGGCCTCCGCAAAGGGCAGTGGCATCCAAAATCAAGGAACGCACCCCCTTTATGGTGAGGACGAAGATTAAAAAGATGGTCGAAGATAAAGAATGGGAGAAGATTGCAAATAATGACATGAAGGAGGAAAAACAGAAGAAGATTATAAAGAACGTGGTCAGGATGGTAAGAACTATAATATTTTATAGCCACTGGAAAATCCAGTAGCTTCCCATTGTGACAACCTGCATCCGCAAAAGAATCGGCGTACTGATAGTGGCAGTTCAACCCAAGAAGATACAGGCTAAATGGAACAATGTGGGGGTGGGGCGAAAAGGAAGAAGCAGTGGGACGACAATGAAGAAGAAAGAAAGAAAGAAAGAAAGAAAGAAAGAAAGAAGAAGACGAGAACAAAGAAAGGGGCTGGGGATGGGGGAGGAAAGAGAAGAAAAGAGAGAGAGGCAGAAAAGAAGCAGAAATGATTGGCAGTGAGAAAGATGGAAGAGAGGGGAAATCACATGTTGGCTGTGTACACTAGCGAAATGCCAAGGGTGACGGGGGCGATGAAGAGGTCTGAACAAAGAGGAAATATGATCGTGGCTGTCGGTATTAAATAAACACGGGACTGCCACTGATCATCACGACACCATAGCATGGACCCAGTTACCCCCTAAGAGGTTGGGCGTTTTAGCCATTCTTTCCAAATTGAACCGGCCTCCAATCCCTAGTCTGTATAGCTAAGCAAGTCAACCACTGAGATGTTGTCAGTCTGTTCCTAGGTAAGGTCATTGATGAAGAAATCTTGAGACAGAAATAGTACGCATTCCTCCTACGATGTAGGTAGTACAACGGTACGAAATAGCCGTTTATCATCATCATCAGCAGCAGCAGCATCATCATCATCTTCTTCTTCTTCTTCTTCTTCTTCTTCTTCTTCTTCTTCTTCTTCTTCTTCTTCTTCTTCTTCTTCTTCTCTTCTTCTTCTTCTTCTTGTCACTGCAGCTATATATAAAAATAGCAAATTTTGCAAGATAACTTTTAATCAATATTAAAAGAAGTCATCCAAATGATGATTTTGAGACGGACATAACTTAAATTCATTACCAGTTTTAAATTCTGGATTATTATTATTGATTCTCTTGTTTCATACGTTAATCGGCTTGGTGTAATCGTTACCGCGATTCCTGATATTCGTCTATGATGTACAGTTCGTTATGAATTTTAGTTTGACTTTAAGATAGGATTTATCAGTGCAAGTTCTCACTTTTCTTTTGTCGTAGCCGGCCTGTTACAGAGTCCCTATCTTGCTATCTTCATTCTTGGAACCTTCGTCTTTGTGGCAACCACCGATTGTTCATTTCTATCGGTGCGTTTTTGGTAACCGAACTGTTATTCGCGACGTTTCGTTTGATACGATAGAGGTAGAAGAATGGTACGAAAATGGCCGGGTTTGCTTGTTGTCGAGACTGGTTGTGCTTCGTACATGCGAAACGCAACCTTAGTATTTCTCTTTTGTTATCTTTTCGTAGGCGAATTCTCATAGTGGTTTGTGCTTGCGTGGAATGTTGGTGTGTGTGCGTTCGTGCGTGAGAGAGAGAGAGAGAGAGAGAGAGAGAGAGAGAGAGAGAGAGAACACCACAAGTTTGATATTCTCTTTGTTGTAACCAACTTGGCATAAGCCATTATCGACCGTGCGAGATCGGAGGGTAGTTTTGGAAACCGGAGAAATTGGAAGGGGGTTGGTGATCGTCTATCTGTCGTTAAGATCACAAACACTTGCTCCGCTGGTCTTCCTCTGCCTAGCGACAAAGTCAGATTACGCCATCCTAGTTTGTCACTGTCAACCTAACTATATGGGACTGGCCAAAACTGACCTTATTTGTTGCAAAAGAGCTATACCTTATGATTACTATTTTTTTCTTCTTCTTAGTTTACATTATGATGATGATCGTCGTCATCATCATCATCGTCACTATGATCGTCATCATCATCGTCATCATCATCCTTGTCGTCGTCATCATCATCATCATCGATGCTCTTGTAAAGTTGCTGCACGGTACCTTATGAGCACCGTTTTCTTCTTGTATTTTATGTATTATTTTATTGTTGCTGCAACGTTATTACATGTTATTGTTCTTTTATACCTTTTACCTATAAGTGTACCTTTTACCTATAAGTGTACAATCTAAATTATGGATGAATGCTTGAATGTCATTTGAATAAAGAATTGTATACAAAATGTGTAATTATTGTCGTGAATGTGAGAGTGAGTGATGCAAGCACAGATTGTAAGTTTAGGCTTATATAACCTAAAATCTTCCTCCTTGATGTAAATACTGTGTCTGAATCTGATTTTTGTTTTGTATGTGTGTTCTCACAGCGTCTTGCATGGTGAGCGCTTTGAGCTGGTACAACGTTAAATATGATCTATTCATTGAATGTTAGCTTCTCTCGCATCTTCTTCTGACAAACGTTAAACCAAATGTTCTTACAGCCGTACTGTCGTGGATGGAGTCAGCCTGTGCGGACTAGTGTTGGAGGTAATCCTCGTTACCACATCTGCTTTGCTGACCAAGCTTTGTGATGGTCAGCACTGATACACCCACCACGCAGACCATCACTCTTCATGCTCTTTATGTGACCTGTTGTCCTTCATCCTGACAGAGAGGGGACATTTGTTTACAATACAATACCTAGCAATGCAGTGCAGAATAATACAATACAATATTAAAAATTTCATTTTAGATCTGTACACAAACTGAAAATCATTTCTTGTCCTTTTTCTCGTTGTTGTTGTTGTCCCTCTTCTTCTTCTTCTTCTTCTTCTTCTTCTTCTTCTTCTTGAGGATCCATAATCGGCGTTTGCTGCTGTAGACTTTTACTTTGGGAGAAGATTGGGCTTGTAGTACGTTATGTACACTGTCCTACGTTCGACTTTCACTCCCTTTAGCATTCCAGACCTAAGATTTGACTGGATTGCTGACGTTAATTCAACGTATGTTTTTATTCGTTTTTTTTTGTTTTTTTTTTTTTTATAAACTTTAGTCGGCCGTAAGTTCAAAAGTGGCCCACCTTGCTAAAGAAGCACTGTGGACACAGAGCAGTCTCACCGCCAAAAAGGGGTTGTGAGTCGCTATTTAACGCCCTCTACTGTGCATGACAGTCTACTTTTGGAGCACTCTAGGTCTGCATTTTGCGTTGTTATTCAGTTTAGACTGCTACGATCGTGGTCATTCACATGCCGGTGAATTACGAAGTAATGATAATAAATAATAATAAATTGCATTTATACAACGCATTTTTCATTAGAATAACAACTCAATGCGCATCATTCGTACGCATCATCACAACATTCGCTCTACATCATGTACAGCATCATTCAGAAAGGATTATTACTGTTCATACTATTTACACAAAAAACGCCTTGCGGAACAAGTGCGTTTTTAAGGAGCTCCTGAAGAAAACAAGGTCTGTACAATGTGTTAAACCGGCAGGCAGCGCATTCCAAACCTTGGGTGCTTGAAAACTAAAAGACCGTTCGCCAATTGTTTTAAGCCGACGCTTAGGCGCTTTCAAAAGTTTTTCATCTGATGAGCGCAAAGAACGAGTTGTAGTGTATGTAGGTAGTGAGTACCTCAGACAGATATGTACAGATAAGTACAGCTAAAGTACAGCGGACAGAGACCATTGGCGTAGAACACACTGTATCATAGACCCGATCTCCTTAAGATGCTGTCACGTGGTTGACCACTAAGTAAACTTTTCAGACTCATAAGGACCGTGTCATTGTTAAAAACGCTATGAAGTAAGACTAGTATGGGAAGTCGTAGGGCTGTTTTCTGTGTAGACTGGAAACACCGGCTTGTTGGGACGTCCAGATCTGTGATGCCTTTTGTGAGTGTGTTGGTACGTCCAGATCTGTGATGCCTTTTGTGAGTGTGTTGGTACGTCCAGATCTGTGATGCCTTTTGTGAGTGTGTTGGTACGTCCAGATCTGTGATGCCTTTTGTGAGTGTGTTGGTACGTCCAGATCTGTGATGCCTTTTGTGAGTGTGTTGGTACGTCCAGATCTGTGATGCCTTTTGTGAGTGTGTTGGTACGTCCAGATCTGTGATGCATTTTGTGAGTGTGTTGGTACGTCCAGATCTGTGATGCCTTTTGTGAGTGTTCCTTGTGTTTTTCTTTCTTTCCTGCTTGTTTCTTTGTTTTATTGTCTTCTTCATAGAAATTTCCTACTTTCTTTCTTTCCTTCTTTCTTTCCTGCTTTCTTTCCTTCTTTATTTCTTTCCTTCTTTCTTTCTTCCCTGCTTTCTTTCTTTCCTTCTTTCTTTCTTTCCTTCTTTCTTTCTTTCCTTCTTTCTTTCTTTCATTCTTTCTTTCTTTCATTCTTTCTTTCTTTCTTTCTTTCTTTCTTTCCTTCTTTCTTTCTTCCCTGCTTTCTTTCTTTCATTCTTTCTTTCCTTCTTTCTTTCCTGCTTTCTTTCTTTCCTGCTTTCTTTCCTGTTTTCTTTCTTTCCTGCTTTCTTTCTTTCCTTCTTTCTTTCCTGCTTTCTTTCTTTCCTTCTTTCTTTCCTTCTTTCTTTCCTGCTTTCTTTCTTTCCTTCTTTCTTTCTTTCCTGCTTTCTTCCTTTCCTTCTTTCTTTCCTGTTTTTCTTTCTTTCCTTCTTTCTTTCCTTCTTTCTTTCCTGCTTTCTTTCTTTCCTTCTTTCTTTCCTTCTTTCTTTCCTGCTTTCTTTCTTTCCTTCTTTCTTTCTTTCCTGCTTTCTTCCTTTCCTTCTTTCTTTCCTGCTTTCTTTCTTTCCTTCTTTCTTTCTTTCATTCTTTCTTCCTTTCCTTCTTTCTTCCTTTCCTTCTTTCTTTCCTGCTTTCTTTCTTTCCTTCTTTCTTTCTTTCATTCTTTCTTCCTTTCCTTCTTCCTTTCCTTCTTTCTTTCCTTCTTTCTTCCTTTCCTTCTTTCTTTCCTGTTTTCTTTCTTTCCTGCTTTCTTTCTTTCTTTCCTGCTTTCTTTCCTGCTTTCTTTCTTTCCTTCTTTCTTTCCTTCTTTCTTCCTTTCCTTCTTTCTTTCCTGTTTTCTTTCTTTCCTTCTCTCTTTCTTTCCTTCTTTCTTTCCTGCTTTCTTTCCTTCTTTCTTTCCTGCTTTCTTTCTTTTTCTCTCTTTCTTTCCTTCTTCCTTTCCTTCTTTCTTCCTTTCCTTCTTTCTTTCCTGCTTTCTTTCTTTCCTTCTTTCTTTCTTTCATTCTTTCTTCCTTTCCTTCTTTCTTTCCTGCTTTCTTTCTTTCCTTCTTTCTTTCCTGCTTTCTTTCCTTCTTTCTTTCCTGCTTTCTTTCTTTCCTGCTTTCTTTCCTGTTTTCTTTCTTTCCTGCTTTCTTTCCTGCTTTCTTTCTTTCCTGCTTTCTTTCCTGCTTTCTTTCTTTCCTGCTTTCTTTCTTTCCTGCTTTCTTTCTTTCCTTCTTTCTTTCTTTCCTGCTTTCTTTCTTTCCTGCTTTCTTTCTTTCCAGCTTTCTTTCCTGCTTTCTTTCTTTCCTGCTTTCTTTCTTTCCTGCTTTCTTTCTTTCCTGCTTTCTTTCCTGCTTTCTTTCTTTCCTGCTTTCTTTCTTTCCTTCTTCTTTCTTTCCTGCTTTCTTTCTTTCCTGCTTTCTTTCCTGCTTTCTTTCTTTCCTGCTTTCTTTCCTGCTTTCTTTCTTTCCTGCTTTCTTTCTTTCCTTCTTTCTTTCTTTCCTGCTTTCTTTCCTGCTTTCTTTCTTTCCTGCTTTCTTTCTTTCCTGCTTTCTTTCTTTCCTTCTTTCTTTCCTGCTTTCTTTCCTTCCTTCTTTCTTTCCTGCTTTCTTTCTTTCCTGCTTTCTTTCTTTCCTGCTTTCTTTCTTTCCTGCTTTCTTTCTTTCCTGCTTTCTTTCTTTCCTGCTTTCTTTCTTTCCTGCTTTCTTTCCTGCTTTCTTTCTTTCCTGCTTTCTTTCTTTCCTTCTTTCTTTCTTTCCTGCTTTCTTTCCTGCTTTCTTTCTTTCCTGCTTTCTTTCTTTCCTTCTTTCTTTCTTTCCTTCTTTCTTTCCTGCTTTCTTTCCTTCCTTCTTTCTTTCCTGCTTTCTTTCTTTCCTGCTTTCTTTCTTTCCTGCTTTCTTTCTTTCCTGCTTTCTTTCCTGCTTTCTTTCTTTTTCCTGCTTTCTTTCTTTCCTGCTTTCTTTCTTTCCTGCTTTCTTTCCTGCTTTCTTTCTTTCCTGCTTTCTTTCTTTCCTTCTTTCTTTCTTTCCTGCTTTCTTTCCTGCTTTCTTTCTTTCCTGCTTTCTTTCTTTCCTGCTTTCTTTCTTTCCTTCTTTCTTTCCTGCTTTCTTTCCTTCCTTCTTTCTTTCCTGCTTTCTTTCTTTCCTGCTTTCTTTCCTGCTTTCTTTCCTTCCTTCTTTCTTTCCTGCTTTCTTTCCTGCTTTCTTTCCTGCTTTCTTTCTTTCCTTCTTTTTTCCTGCTTTCTTTCCTTCTCTCTTTCTTTCCTGCTTTCTTTCTTTCCTGCTTTCTTTCCTTCTTTCTTTCCTGCTTTCTTTCTTTCCTTCTTTCTTGCCTTCTTTCTTTCCTTCTTTCTTTCCAGCCTTTATATTTTCTTTTTTTGGGGGGTGGAGGGTGGACGACGCGCGAAAGCAGAACGGAAATTTAAAACAAACGAAGATAGATTAAACTATAAAAATTTTGCAAGAGAAAGAGGGTAGAGAATCCAATATGAATCGTAAACGCAACAAAGACGCGATACTCGCCGGCATGTACATAGGAGGAAGAAGAAGAAGAAGACAGGAAATAGTTAAAAACAAAGAGCGGAACGAACGTTTAGAGAACAAGAAAGCTAAAAAGAAAATAAGAAGACGTGGTGGTGGTACTGCAAGCAAGTTGCCAGCTTCAGCCGCCATCATCTGTCAGCGTACTTAATTACATTCGTGCCACCCTGCTCCGCGTGCTTTCCACCACCCCACCCTCCACCCCCACCTCCCATCCCAAAAAAACAAACAAAAAACCCACCCAAACTTAAATTGAAAATAAATCACTTCTACACCTTAAAAACATTGGCAAAAGAAGGAAAGAAACAAAGATAGAACGGGAACGGAAGAAGTGTCGTCGTCGGTTGTACGTCGTCGGCTGTACTATCTTTTTTCAGTGTGTATGTGTGTGTGGGTTTGAGTTTGCGTGCGTGCGTGTGTGTTCTTTCTGTCGTTTATGCATTCTTTGTTTCTTTTCTTTTTTCTTTGCCTTCTGGGTATTTTTTGGTTATTGTTCATCGTTTACTTTCACAATCACTCCTTGAAGAGAAAAGTGTTAAATCAATTTATATCGATATTATAACATCCCCATTCTGCTAGCGGGTAGAATTCGTATAAACTGAATCTTGAAATGCAGAGGAAGACGACAAATGATTCATACTCTTGACTTTTTTAATTTGAGACGACTCCGGTCAGTGCAAAATTGAAACAATGTAATTATGTACGTGCATTTTCCTCCAATGTCTTCACCCCCGTTGGGGTGCCGGGTTTTTTTGTAGTGTATAAATAGTATTCCCACTTTGGGGAAATTTAAATAATCACTGTTTCTGTCAATCTTATTTGTTCTTTCTCGTTCCTAATCTGTTCTATCAATCTACCATCTTCTTCGCTAGACCAGTCGCCTACCTTTTTTCTTGAAAACTCTCCCAAAACTCCTCATTTGGGAATGGGTCTGTTGGGTCAGCTTTGGGATATTGAACGCTTTCTGCCATGATGATCATGATGATCCCTTGGGCAGTGATCATTTACCTATTTTAATTGATTGTTTCGTTGAACCAGAACTTACTGAGCGAGATCAAAGCATTTTATATAATATTATAAAGGCAAATTTGGAATTATTTCAATCTAATTTAAGCTTAGCAGCATCACATCTTAATTTTCATACTATTCGGCAAACGGGTATTGATCTGTCATATAATTTGTTAAGAAGTACAATTTTAGATGCTGCAGATAAATCAATTCCTAAAATTAAAAAAAAAAACCATCATTAGTAAACGTAAAAGCAAGTCCTTGGTGTAACGAAGAATGCAAACAAGCAGTTAAATTTAAACAACAAGCTTTCAAAAAATGAATGAAAAATAGAAACATAAATAACCCATTGTTAACAGCGGCACTGCACAAAGACTATAAAGAAAAAAAAACATTTTGTGTAATAGGCAGGTAGCAAAAGCAAAAAAGGATTACTTAATAATTTTGTTCAGGAAAATATAAATAAATCCAACGGACACGTCCAAGCTGTGGAAAGAAATAAGAAAAATGAAAAACAATTATTATTTGCCTGAGTCACCATTACTACTAAATAGTAAAACGTATAAGACAAATAAAGATAAAGCTGAATTATTTGCTGAGACGTTCGCTGCAACTAGTAGGACGGGTTCTTTGCCTGTATCAGAGCAAGAAAGAAGATACTTGTACGAACAGGAACATAAAAATAAAATTAGTACTGATGATAATGACATAGCCACTGATACTTCTACTAGAAATCAACCATTAACAATAAATGAATTACTTCAAGCTATTAAAAGCGTTGGTAAATTAACAGTATCTACAGGCATTGATCCAATTTCATATGTCATGGTAGAACACTTTCTTACTGATTTTATGCAAAATCTTGTAGATTTGTACCAAATGTGTTGGGAAAGGGAGCTATTCCTTTTGAATGGAAACATGCTACTATTACACCAATATTAAAACATAGAAAACCAAAATCAAAGCCTGAAAGTTACCGACCTAACTCATTAACTCCTCATCTTGCTAAATTATATGAAAGGATGATAAAGTTTCTTTTAGAATATTATTGTGAAAGTAAAAATATTTTCCCAATTTTTCAAGCAGGATTTAGACAAGGTCGAAGTACAACTGATCATTCTGTTCGTTTATCATGATATAGTAAAAAAGCCTTTGCTTAGCGAAAATCAGTCTTAGCTACTTTCTTTGATATACATAGAGCATATGATTCAGTTTGGCACATCAGGTTATTGTGGACATAAAAAAATTGGTGTTAAAGGTAATTTATATATGTTGATTAAAAGCTTTTTATCAAACAGAACATTTCAAGTACGCGTCAAGGGTTCATTATCAGAGTCAAAAACAGTAAATATGGGTGTTCCACAAGGAAGTGTTGTAGCTCCTATTTTATTTTCTGTAATGAATAATGATATGAAAAATATTGATTCCAAAGATTTCATAATGTCACTTTTTGCTGACGATATTGCTTTATGAAAAACTGTTTCATGTAAGTTTCATACACAAAATAGAATAACAAAATTTATATTCAAGGAGTATCAATACATGGTTGATATTATTATAAAATATATGTTTGAAAATTGATTCTTTTTATCAGGAGAAAAAAACTGTTTTTATTATATTTACCACAAAATCTATTGATTTTAATAGTAGTATGTCAGTAGTATGATTTCTATAGTTTGATTAATTAATTCCCTAATTTGGAAAATATCTATGATGTGCGCATGATAGATTTTGTAAATTGTTTATGTTACATCAGTACAATTTATGTTAATCTGATGAATAAAACTTGATGCAACAACAACAAGCTTTCTGCCAAATGGTCACTAGGGCTTTCTATGGTAATATTATTTAACAATGTAGGCCGTTTGTATATATGTGTTTTGTTAATATTTTGTAATGATGTTCATAATCTATTTTGTTTTCGTAAAATGGGATTTGATAAATTAGAGTACAGCCTTGGCGTCCCCTGCATGGGATGCCTTCATTGTAAAGTGACCGGCTGTTGGAATGCCTTCACTGTTACTATAAGGGTTGTTTCAACACATCTTTTATACAGATTCAGGGATGAGCCCTCTTTCAACCAAGTTGTGGTCCAGATTCGGCTCTTTGCAGTCCGCTGGACCCTATAAACAATGACTAACTCACTCATTCTGACGTCTTCGCTTTATTTACATTCCGAGTGCTCTGCTATTTTTCTGTGATAGCATGGCCTATTCCAGCTACCTGCGATAGCATGGCCTATTCTAGCTGTCTGTGATAGTAGTCCTATCGTAGCTGTCTGTTATAGTGCGGTCTATTCTAGCTATCTTTGCGATAGTGCGGTCTATTCTAGCTGTCAGACGTGTCTGGGCTCAAGTTTATTTCGGGCCATTGTTGGATAAGAAGACAGTTGAGAAGTTTTATAGAGGAGAAATTAGGTAGATGAGAATAACTGGTTATTTTTGTTGCCTTCAGGATTAGAAATTAAATAATTTTCCCTTGACATAAGTAGTATTGTGAGAATGTCTTCCGGTTTTTTTTATTTTCATATAAATTATCGAAATTGTTTATTTATGGTTATTATATTGTTGCTTATTGTTTTATTCATACTGTCAGGCAATTAAGTTTATCACTAAGCCATTCTTTTCCTTCACTCCAAAGAGGGTCAGTTGTAGAGGTAAAGGGGGAAAGAAGGGGAGGGTGGAGAGAGAAAGAGAGAGTGGGGGTGGGGGGAGAATATGAGAAATTCGGATGAAATATTTTATTACCTGAGGCAAATTATTTTAGTGTCAGTCCTTCCTTCAGTGATTCAAACATTGTTAATCACACACCCAACACTCATGGAGAGAGAGGGGGACTGGGATTCAAACATTGTTAATCATACACCCAGCACTCATGGAGAGAGAGAGGGGGACTGGGATTCAAACATTGTTAATCATACACCCAGCACTCATGGAGAGAGAGAGGGGGACTGGGATTCAAACATTGTTAATCATACACCCAGCACTCGTGGAGAGAGAGAAGGGGGCTGGGGTTGGGGGGGGGAGTTCCAATCCACCCACGAGGGTGCGCTCTGTCCTGTCATTGCCCTAATCCACATTGTGGTGTACGGGTGGTGATATGTTTAACAGTTCAGCGGTTTGGGGGAAAGCTGCTTGTAGCAAGACAAATTCTTTGTACCTTCGTCGCTGCGCTCAACTCGACGCTGCAGTCGCTTACTATGTAAGTGTAAAATGGTATCAGGGACCAACCGAGTTAAGAATAGTAGACTTGCATCCAGGTTAAGTGTAAGCAGCTTAGTTAGTTTTTATTATGCTGCAAGTAAAATAGTTGATGTTCCATTGATATAAATAATGTACGTTAATAAATGAACTTAATTAGGTTAATAACTAGAGTAAAGAAAGAAATGGCTTAAATAAATAAATAAATAAATAAATACACCGGAATGAACGCAGCCCTCGATGATCAAGTACACAGAGATCGCATGGGGATTGTCACAGAGTCATTATCATTATTAACTGTAATGATTTCAATTCTTCAAATGTGCAGTCACAGAAACTGGACTTTGTTTCTTGAACGGAGCACATTCCAGCTGAAAGAGATGGAAGAAGAAGAAAGCAAGAAAGCTAAGAAGAAGAAAGAAAGCGGAGAAGAGAGAAGCACCACCGCCGAAAAAAAAAAGTAAATCTTAATCGCGCACTTGCAAGAAGAAGTTTACAGGCAGAGTATCACTTCTCCTACCAATGGCTACCTCGCTGTCCCATTGAGGAGGAATGGCGGAGTAAAGAAAGTATTTCATTCAGTGCTAGCAAGGAAAAGGGGTGTCTGTAGTCGGGCGATAAAAAAGCGCTGATCAAAGGCTGGAGCGAGAGCGACATTCCACAGTCACGGCTAGGGTCGCTAGACTCATTATCAAAATCACATTTCTCTCCTGCTCCACAATAACGCCAAACGGGAATCTTGACCTCTCTTTGCCTGCCACCTATTCCTACAGGTCTTTTGAAAGCGCCAGACGGAGCTTTCGACTCTACAAAGGGTGTTTTAGAACCTTCATTATCCTCTTCCACTTCCCCCTTCTCTCTCTCTCTCTCACTCTCTCTCTCTCTCTCACACAATGCGCTGTGGCTGAGAAACAAGAGGTATACGCTGAGTTGGTGAGAAAACTGAGTCTTGAATGTAAACCAGAAAATGAAGCAGAAATTATTGCAGACTCAAAACCACCTTTTTCGACATTATTGCCAGCTTGGTACACTTGAAAAATGAAGGTTTATTTTCACTGGCTTTCCATGCGGTCATTTAATTAGCATGGCCCAAAGGGGAGGATTCTATTTAAATCATCATCATTATCATCGTCATCACCGTCATCATCATTATCGTCACAAAATAAACGAACTGTCTTTCTCTTTGTTTCATGTGCTGTGCTATCCTGTCCTTTACAGGTAAGTGACGAGTTCTTACATAAACAGTTGTGATTGTTAATAGCTTACATGTAGATTGGTACATGGTTGATGCGCTATAAGCCCGTTGTTGTCGGGTACTAGGTATTGTTAGGATGGCGCAGCAACGTAGGCTGTGGGAAGCCGCTAGAAAATGTTTAATATTAAGCATCGTCCAACTTGGTTAGTGCTTTGGAGGGTGACTATGCCTAAATGGCAACCACCGAACGACACAATGAAACACACGCACACCACACCCCACACCACGCAGCTTAGGTTACCTGACTCTCTTTCTTTATTTTTAAAAATTAAAAATAAATAAATAAAACAAATAAATAGAAGCGGGCGAAGGTAAAGCAGCGAGGAAGGGAGAGGTGATGGACGTCGCTCTCATAAGCTAGCTAGAGAAAAAGGGAGGTCACCAACGCCTTTCTTCCAACGACCCAAAGGTCTTTGCCTTTTTACCGGGTATTGTGGGCTATGAAGGTGGATCAGGGTTCCTACGGTCTTTGAAGATCTTTGAAAGTTGGGGAGAATTTGGATTCCATTTTTCCAGGACCTGGAAAGTCTTTTAAAATTGAAAATTGTCTGTGGTTTGTAAACGTTTGTTAATGTTGACAGAGTGCACACTCCCTGCTACTGGGATTCATACAAAACAAGCAAAGATGATAAGAAAATTTCAAAATTAATTTCTTTTCTTTTCTTTTTTTTGTCGGAGGAGAGACGATCAGTGTAATTTTGTTTTTTCACGGTGACCGGAAATGAATTATTTCCCTTTTAAAACTCTGGAAATAGTTTCTCTTGCCGAAGAAACAAAAGTCGGTTGCAAAGATACCGGAATCGTGCATTTTTAATGATTTCTAGTAAATTTCAGCAATCTAACCCGTGTTTATTAGTCTTGAAAGTTTTGGAAAAGTTTGGGATGATTTTAGAGTATGAACCCCGATGGTGTATTTATAATTGTTGCGGATTTTGTTGTTTAAGTCTGTACACGTGGTGATTTTAGACCTCCATTATTTACCTAGATTAAAGGGAGGAACGTCTAGTAAGTTCCACACCCCACCCTTGTCCTAAATCCATCAACCTTAATACCCTTTCCTTTGTTCATTCTATTCTATCTGTGTGTTTACTGTTGCTGTGAGTGCTATTCACCCTTTCCCCTCCGTCATCTTTTTTCTGTATTAAAGTATCTCGTTTTCTTCTCTTCTTTATCCTCTCTCTCCTCGGCTTCCTACTTTCCATCTTTTTTGCAAATAAAATCAATTGATCATAATGTATTCCTTCGCCTTCTTCTGCTCTTCCTTCTTTTCTTTCTTCTTTCTTGTAAGAGCAACACATAAAAATCGTTATACTGCTCGTCTTCTTTCTTAAGTTTTCTTCGTATTACAAATAGCGGTGGAATTTGTGTTTAAGAACATATTTCATGTGGCATGATTGTCGGCGATAACGTTGGGCAGGAAAATTCCCTTGTTGAGAAAGTGGAACAACATACCGACGTTTCGTTATTCACGTATCAATGAACGAACTTGCAAACACCAAGTCCAACAACACACAACTTTCCGTTTCAAGCGCACAGCGGTTTTCTATAATGCATTTTAATCAAGGTCATTTTTTCATGTTATAAAATTTTCTTCGAAACTTCCAGTCCTGTCAGGGTATCGTAAGGTTTCTGGTATATCTTAACTGCAGATGAATCGCTCACAATAAGAGGTGTTTGAGAGAACTTTACCAAGATGGTGTAATATTTGACATGAATTACAAGGCATATGTATGAATCTATCTCAACTTATGGGCAACTATATTTATCACAGCACACTTCCATCACCGCCAACTACTGTGTGGAATTGACCTATCTTTCGGTTATGCAGAAAACTTTACAATAATTATTATTTTAAGATTGGGCGTTATTATTTTTTTAAATTAACTTTTTAATTAAGTGCCCAGATTTTTTACCAGATTTAAAGGGTGTGCGTGGTTTTTACTTTTGTATCGGTACTGGTACCCAAATCGTAGCAAACGGAACGTCCGGAGTATGATCACAGTTTTTGTGTGTACACAGTACGCGATTAGTTGACACTGGAAGTGTATGTGTGCATTGTTCTGCTCGGCGACGCCAGCTGATAAGAGAAACAGCGTTTGCTGTGTCTAGAGGTGCAAGAATATTGCTCCACTAATCTTCCACTTTTTGTGAGAGAGAGAGAGAGAGAGAGAGGTGTTGGAGTGGGGTGAGAATTCATATGGTGATGAATTTATACGCTGAAATCTATATATATATATAAATTGCTTAGCCGGAAGTCCTTCTTCGCCTCTACTGTAAAGTTTGTCCGGTATGGACGCTGATCTGGGCAGGTGCTGGGCGCTGCGGATCGACCTGCTGTGCGCTCAAAACCCGCGAAATCGTTATAGCCGACATTTCCTTACCGAACGTTTAACCGTTTCTGAGATAAATAAATAAACAAAATGTCCACAAACTGCAATAGCCTCATTCCGCGCGCTTCCGATTCAACCCGTGTCAAGAACGTGCCGTTCCGTAATACCGCAAATTTTGTTTTATTTTCATTCAAAACACTTTTGCACTCATGTCACCAATCTTACAGCTGAAGGTTACCTGTTCACTTTCTTTTTTATCCATACTTATATGCGCACAAAAATTCATTCGCAAACAATCTTGCAAGAATCCAATTCAAGCGCCAAACGTGACGTCACATATAACTTTGCAGACGACATTTGACAACAGCGTCGGCTGTAAGTGTAAGTACATTGCAATAAATATCATGCCTAATATTTTTAAATAAAGGTATGACATTTACAAATACGTTGCCTAACATAAATACTAAATTAAAATAAAATATTTTAGTGCATTACTCAAACATGCACCTATAGGTTATACTCTGTTCTGCAGTACATTGCAATTCTCATTTTAAATTAAAATAGTTCAATGCATTGCTCGAGTCGAACATCAACATGTACCTTTTAATCTACTCTGTTTTGCAGTGCTTCATCATTCGACCCCTGCAAGTAAACTATTGCAATCATTTCAGTGCATTTCTAATGTTTGACTCTGTTCTTCTGTGTACTCACTACTGCCAGGGTACAAAAGCACTAGTATTGTATAATTATTAACAGGATAAAGTTAGGTAACCTTTGGGTCGTATTCAAGAACTTCTTTTTTTTATGAGACAGCTACATGAGGACGATTTATTTTCCTTTACTTTCCACGGGTCTTGCATCGAGAGGGAGAGACAAAGACAGGGACAAAGAGAGAGAATAGGTCAGCAGACACTCACCTTTGGTATCGGATTGCAAACTTGGACGACATGTCAAAAGTTAATTCGTAGTCTGTCGTCACATTGTATCTGCAGGCGATAGAGATGACGGTCATATGTATCGCGGGGAAAGATTATATAAAATGATCAAAAGTATCTCACACAGACACACGGACGCACACACACACCACACACACGGACACACACACATATCGATATATAAAATTATAATTATAATTAGTTGTTTTTCTTATACAATATAAGTATATATATAATACAGGTTGGCCCAAAAGTAGGTTTACAGACTTTATTGCACTACCTTTTATATGGTTGAAGTTACTTGCTTAGTAATACCAATATAACACATTCCTCACAGTATAAATCTAACTTACATAAACACATTTTTCCTTGCTGATTGTATTTTATTTTATTAGTTAATGCTAACTATTTACTTGAAGATTTTTTTTAATTTCAGGGTTAGTGGCGAACAGTTTAAATCAAGATGGTAGGTAGATTACCGTCCCCGGACACAACAAATCAAGATCAAAGGAAATGGCTATTAAAGCAGTATTGGAAGTCTGAAAATGCCGGGGTGTTGCAATTTTGAAGGAGGACATTTTGAGCATGTGAGAGATTAAATTGTTTATGTTTGTGTTAACAGGTATAACGAATTACCCGCTGTTCTAGTGTCGAATTTTCAAATAAATAGTCAACGTGATAAATGTAAACCTACTTTTATTATTATTATTATTATTATTGATTTTTTTTTAACACAGAATAACGACTTTATTGGTCCAGTACAGTTTTAGAAAGAAAATGGCTCTATTTGAAATGACGGCTAAGGGACATGTTCATTATTTTGCTGTGTTGTTCATTTTGTCCCGACATTTTTCCTAATCGGGCATGACCATTCTTCTTCTTCTTCTCTCCTTTCGTGACGTGATTACACAAGAAAAATCTCAAGCAGACAGCATCATATTCAAGTACATGATGATGTTGTGCAAGCGTGCTTAGAATATCGACCACGCCTGTGATAGATCTGTCGTTTTTGTACAACTGCGTCGCTTCTTCTACCTCTCCCCTCCCCTCTCCACGAACCCACCTCTTTCTCTCTCTCTCTCTCTCTCTCTCTCTCTCTCTCTCTCTCTCTCTCTCTCTCTCTCTCTCTCTCTCTCTCTCTCTCTCTCACTTCCTCTTCTTTTCTTCTCAACATAATTACAACACAATCTGTATGAGCTAGGATTGTGCAAAATATAATATTAAAATTATTTAATTAATTAATTAATTAAATAATAATAATAATAATAATAATATTATTATTATTATTATTATTATTATTATTATTATTGTTATTACTATTTATATAGCCGTCGCTTGTCATCACTAATCCCAAAAAGGGTAACCTTCAGGAGTGTGGAAACTACTGCAACATCAGCCTCATCGGCCATCTTAGCAAAGTCCTCTTGCAAATAATATTCAACAGGTTGAAACCCAAAGGTGAACAAATCACAGCTGAAGAAAAAGCAGGATTTAGAGCAGAGCGATGTACCACTGAGCAGATTTCAATCTCAGAATAACATGCGAAAAATATATAGAGCCTCAACAACATCTATATCTGCTTGTAGACTTCTAGAAAGCGTTTGACCGAGTCTGCCATGCAGCTCTTTGGGCAACCATGAGAGTGTACAACATCAGCCCTAACATTATTGAAGTGATCAAAGCCTGTATGACAAGGCTACCAGTGCAGTCCTCCGCAACAGCGCCATCGGAACTGGTTCAGAACAATAATCGACGTTCGTCAAGGATGCCTACTCTATCCAGCACTCTTCAACATCTTCCTGGAGCACATCATGTCCGATGCCCTTGCAGATCACGAAGGGGATAGAGCAATCTCCAAACTCCGTTTTGCTGATGACATTGATGGATTGGCTGGAGAGGAACAAGAACTTGAACATGTGGTACAGAGACTTGACACCACCTCCAGAGCCTTTTGAATGGAATTAAGTGCAGATTAGACCAAAATGATGATCAACAACACCAATGGCATCAACACAGACATCAAAATCCAATGCCAATCCCGCAACAGGGTGCATAGCTTAAAATATTTAGGAGCCATAATATCAGACAGTGATGTCTTCCCTTGATCTCACAAACAACTGCTGCACTGACGAGGTTGAAGCTCATTTGAAAAGACAGGACCATCAGTCTACACGCTAAGGTAAGGCTGCTGCGCCACGTAAACTGAATCTTCCTATACGCTTACGAAACACGGACCCTCACAGCGGATCTACAACGAAGAATACAACGCATGGAGATGAGGTGCAACAAAAGACTTGTGTGCATTTCCTATACCCAGCGCATCACCAACGACGAAGTCCGACAGACCATCACACAAGCCATTGGACAACACGATGACATGCTCACACTGGTGAAGAAACGGAAACTCTGATAGTATGACCACGTCACCAGAGCATCAGGCCTTGCAAAGACCACATCCTGAAAGGCACGGTGCAAGGGGGCAGAAGAAAAGGGAGACAGGTAAAGAGGTGGGAGAAAAACATTCGAGAATGGACTGGCTTGACACTGAGCAAAGCCATGAGGGTTGCTTAGGGCAGAGAAAGATGGAGTACGCTGGTTAAACGATCATCTGTGGTGCCCCAAAAACCTTCGAGTTACGGGATAGGTTAGGATAGTATATAGCATACATATCTAACGGCACATGGCGATTCATGGCGCCTGCTACACACTCGCAAATAGGCAATTATATAATCTAGGTTGAAGAGAAAATCGATCTGTCATTTTCTGCAACTTCATCCTCCATTTTTATCCTCTTTCTATTTCTTCTAATTTTGTTTGGAGTTGGTTGCTGTCTTTTAACGTGAATAAACAAACACACCAAATTTGAAAGAAAGGTCGATATAATTCGTTAATAATAGACTTTTAAAAAAATTAAGTGTGAATGAGTACGCACTTTAATGTTTCTGCTCTTTGTCGTTTAACAAGAATGAATTGATAACTTGTAGAGATAAACAGAGAGAGAGAGAGAGAGAGAGAGAGAGAGAGAGAGAGAGAGAGAGAGAGAGAGAGAGGGAGGGATGGAGGGAGAGAGAGTGTGTGTGTGTGTATTAGTTACTCATGTACACAATGTTCTCATGGGCTCTTGTAAATCTGATCAAATTTCAAATTTGGTGTGTTTGTTTGTTCACGTTAAAAGACAACAACAACCACCAAACAAAATTAAAACGTCTTGTCTGTATTGTATTCTGAAAACTGTTTTGTATTTTGTGTGTTGTTATTTTTTGTTTGGTGTTGGTCCACGATTACAAGTTGTAACACATGTCTATAGTTGTGTGTTCCTTGTTTGTGTGGTGTGGTATTGTGTTGGGTATCATATTCTACCGTTGCAGGTTTTGTTTGATAATGTTTTCTGTTGGGGGTGCCTTGTTAACGTTGTTTCCAAGCATGGGTGGAGACCGTAATCGTGAGTAGACTACAGGCTGCTTAGGTGATTGTCGCATGTTTCCAGAGAACGCCTTTCAGCGTCTTTCCTCACTTTTAACTTTGAACAGGTCTCCGCCACATCCTCTTTTTCTTCTTCCATTGTTTGATTCTTCCCTTCTATCTTTCTCTTCAGATGTGGCGGGAGGCCACGACAGGGAGTCAGATGCTGTGTAGAAAAAGTCATGTTTGGGCTACATATTTGCTTAGATGATTGTCACACGTTTTCTAGAGTACACCGTTCATCGTCTTTCCTCTCTACTTGAAACATTATTCAACCATTTTCCTAACCCTTATTTCTTCTTCTTCTTCTTCTTCTTCTTCTTCTTCTTCTTCTTCTTCTTCTTCTTCTTCTTTTCCTCCTCCTCCTCCTTCTCCTCTCTCTCTCCCCCTCTCCCTCTCTTCCACCCGTCTCCGCTCCCACATGAATAAAATATTTTCTCCCTCGATGCCATTGGTCATAAGCTGATTGGTGTTTGTGTGATGGTGTCAGTAGTGGCCCAACACAATCACATTCGTCATAACTGACATCTACTCCGTCACTTAATTGTCTAGCATTAGCTCCAGAAGCACTTCTATTGTTAAGCGGAAAAGAGCACCGATATTATCGCATCGTTACCTTGTTGTCGTGATGATTGCTATTGCTGCGTGTCATTGCTGCCACACGTTGTGTCTCGTTTTGTGGTGAACGTTGTGTATGATTGTGTTTTGTTGTGTTGTACTAGTTGCGTCCTTTATGTGATAAGGGGAAATGGCATTATCAGGTCGTTATGTTCTCATTATGGTTATTATTGCTGTTTACTTGCCGAACACAAAAGCCTATCTGCATGTGTGTCTTTTTCTGTAGCGCATTCATAAATCCTGACATTTTAGTACTTGATGTACCGGCACTGACCGTACTTCCATTAGGTTATTTGCATGCCAAGCACGTCATGCAGCTTTCTTGTGTTGTAATGATTATGAATGTTATCATTTATGACGTAGTGCGTTGGCATCCACTGAAGTTGATGCGGAAAAAGAACAGTAATACTTACTGCACGACGTCTCATCTCGTGCTATAGTGAGTAATTGGTGTTATAATGTATTGCTTGCTGTAATAACGGATTTCATAAAAGAATAACTGGAATGTCACATGTAAACGTTGAATAGCATTCATTCTTGCCACAAACAAGCATTGTCTCGTGTTATGGGAGATAATCAACAGTATATTCTGCATTGGCAGCCATTGTTGTATTGTGAGAACATGATACGAGCTTAGTTTTATAACTCCCCGCATTTTGACGCTTATTGAATTCTCCCCCCTCCCCTCCCCCCCCTCTCTCTGTCTCCCTCTCTCTGTCTCCCTCTCTCTTTCTCTCCCTCTCTCTCGCTCGCTCGCTCGTTCGCTGACACTTCCGGTATTGTGGTTAATCTGGTTGGCGCCATTGATTGGCTATTGTGCGGGTAGTGTTTCAGAATTTAGGAGACGCCTTCTTTTACGCATGCCCAAGCAACCGGAAGAAGGTCTACATACCTTTTCATTATCCCCATAATGTTAGTATTGTTCGAGACGCTGATTGTCAGTTGTGAAAGGCTGATTATTCGATTGTAAAGGCTGATAATTCTAATGTTAGATAATTTTCTCTGAACCTGCCATCGATTGTTTGGTTGCCATAGCTCAGTGGTCTGTGGCGTTACAATGCGTCATTTTGCAGCAGATTTTCAATTTTGGGCGATGTGAGCTCGACCCTGACTATTATATTAGCTCTACAGTTTGTTTGGTTTTTCTAGATGAATATGAATCAGACTTTGTCTTTGAAACCAGTTGCCAGATCTTTGACATTTTGTTTCAACCTTCATTGTTCCTATCCTATCCTATCCTGTCCCGTAACCCGGAGGTCGTAGGGGCACCACAGATGATCGTTTAACCAGCATACTCCATCTTTATCTGTCCTCAGCAGCCCTGATGGCTTCGCTCAGTGTCAAACCAGTCCATTCTCGAATGTTGTCCTCCCACCTCTTTTTCGGTCTCCCTCTTCTTCTACCTCCTTGCACTGTGCCTTGCAGAATAGTCTTTGTTCGTTTCATAATTTAAAGTCCCCGAGCGCGTGAGCATTTAGGGGATTCAACCTTCATTTACTTCAAAATTCTCTAGTACTGAATCCTTATTTGAAGATCTGTGTAGTCCTGTTTCACTTCCATTTCAGTACTGCGTGGCTGTATGTTTCTGAATGATCTTACCTGGAATTGTACAAAGGAAGGAGACGCCGACGTGAAGCTGGATGTGTAAACGTCCAAATGGACAGCGATGTCCCTTCGTGCCATACCCGCTCACAAAGCCATTGACAGAGTTGACTATCAGAGTTTCTGCTGCTTCGTCCATTCTCCCCCATCACCATTCCATTCCCGGATCCCCCTACCAGACGGCTGGACAGTTTGAGTGACTATGTAGTAGATAGATACTTTGGAAATTATGTTTAACTTTTCTGAAAATGGTGGGAGCATAATTATTAAGAAAGCAAAGAAAATCAGATAGTTCTTTAAGACTCGTTATTCATTTTTCTTACTCGTCGTTGTTCTTGTCAGCGAAAGCTCAGTCATTGATTTTCCTTCTTCTTCTTCTTCTTCTTCTTCTTCTTCTTCTTCTTCTTCTTCTTCTTCTTCTTCTTCTTCTTCTTCTTCTTCTTCTTCTTCTTCTTCTGGGATATTCAGCGAGTTAATGCTTGCTAGATGCCGCACAAGATCGGGTCAATGGAGGGGGGCTACGAGAGCGAGGGTCAGTTGTAGGTGTGTCAGGGGTATTAGCCGCAGTTCAGTGCTAGAGCGTTCGACGGGCACACCCTGGTTTGAATCCCGTGGTAGGCAAGATAAAAAAAAAAGTGGCCATTTTCACTATCCATCTTATTAGTGTGATTGCCCTGATGGTTCAGTGTTGATTTAGGTTCCTACCCTCTTTTGTCCCTGGGAGGATTATCACCGCCTGCTATATTGCCAATGGTGGGTGTGGACGTTAAACTTCAATGTTCATGCTTAATTGGCCGCTCACAGGACAAAGTGACCACATGTTAATCATACCGTACCATACTACTGATATGTAGCAAATTAATGTATCACCAAATGGCCATTCGGGTGTGGTAAACGAAGGCGCTGAGAAAACGTCACCTTTTCTGATAATCAGATCGCAACAGATACTCGTAATAAAGATTCTGTGTTATCGAAGTACACGAAGGAACTCGGGGTCTAAATTAGCTGACTGCACGTATTAGCGCCAATGTTATCAGGAGATATGAAAGATAAGTCATTGGAAGGAATGCAGGAATGTGAAGGATCTTTTGTATGTCACTTTTTTTGGCAAATGCATGTGCCTAATTAAATACGACGTAAATGTGTATATAAATGCTAAAAGGGAGGGGGTGGGAGAGAAAGAGAGAGAGAGAGAGAGAGAGAGAGAGAGAGAGAGAGAGAGAGAGAGAGAGAGAGAGAGAGAGAGAGAGAGAGAGAGAGAACGATCACAAGCAACAAGAAAGAAGTAACGTAAAAAAGCAGAAGAAAAAAAAGAAGAAAATCAGACAGCGCGGGAGGGAAGGACATTTGAAGAGGAAAGCAATAGGATTAAGAAACAATGAAATCTGATGCACACACAACACAAGAAAGCAGTATAAATCCAGCGAGAATGAAGAATAAGAGACGTGGGAGGAAAATCCAATCCAGTTAAGGTAATTGTGTAGCAATAAGAGAAAAAATGTGGAATGCTGACCCTAAGCATGTAAACGTGGTATATTAATACTACCTTCTTGTGGATTGCAGTCGCCGCGAACTTATTTCTGTATCCGTCGCAGCGAGTATCAACCGCGTTGGATAGGGTTGTGCAACTTCCTTCATACTAAATCTTCTGAAGGCGGTGTCGCTTCCTGTGAAATCCAATTACGAATAAAGATTGTCAACTATCCCGCATACAGTTCGTCCATTGTGACAGCTTTTCGGGTGAAAATTGTGATATTTATTTTATGAAGTATCTGCAGCATGCATAATGTCAATGATGCCCATGTAAAGAGTTTTCACACAATAAAATAATCCACGAACTTTAAACTCCGAGACATTGTTTAACTGAACGACTCGGGTCGGGTCCTTAGTTTGTGTTTTCAGTGTATATAACGAGTGACGCAGCTTCATTTCATGTGAAAGAATTCTTCATTTGCATACTTAAGACTGTTTTCGTCCGCTGGTGGTGAGAAAGTTGCCTTTTTGCTGCAGATATATGCCAGATCTGCTTAGGAATTAAGTACGTTCAATTGTTTTAAAAAATGCCATAGTATATAAAACAGCAATAAATACATTTCAAATTGAATAAATAAATTCATATTTTGTGCAACAGAATATCAAGAATATCCGACAACCTCTGCGACCATATTTGACGAGCGGGTAGTACTGCACTCTACAGGTTCCTTAAACCTTAGTGTGATTTATTGTGGTGGCTTAAGACGACAGGAAACAGTAGAGGCCCTTATTGTCCCCTTGCACCTCCCCATATAGCCACACGCATTCCTCATCCTCTTACTCTTCTTACATTACATTCAAAACACTTATGTGCGGGGGGGGGGGGAGTGTAAAGAGAGAGGTACTAGGAAATGGTAATCGCAGTTAAGACCTGTAATAATAATAATAATAATAATAATAATAATAATAATAATAATAATAATAATAATAATAAATAATAATAATGTTAATTGTAGAGAGTTGGTAGGGGGGGGGGGTATATTTATAGGGTCATGTCCCTCCCTGTCCTGGATACCGCGGCGTTGTAGCTGTCAAGCTTTTGCTGAAAAGGCTATCACAATTTCACATGCAAGGCCGAGCACATCAAGATCCAACACTTTGAACAAATAAATCGAACGAAATTAATTTTAAAATTAAATACCAAACGTTTGATCCAGAATAATCAGTGTGTGTGATTGAATAGTGGTGTGTGTGTTTCTTTCTTTCTCTGTAAACATGCCTTTTTATACTAAGATGTGATGTTTGTTATTATTTGTTATGATGATTAACGAGTGTTATTTCATAATGCTGTAACGTATTGTTCAAATATTTATCCTTGTTAGATGTGATGTTTGTATTATTTCCTACATTAAATGTTTAATCTCATAATGTTTTACCACATTGTTGAGATATTTGTCCTTGCACGCGTATGTGCGTGTGTGTTTCTTAAGTCTATAAACAAATGATATAGATGGTGGGAATGTATGTATTTCTTGCAGATTAGAAAATCTGTTCAGTGGTACGAGTACTTCGCCATGCCCTCAATACTGCTTGTTCTTCAGCTATGATTTGTTCAGCTTGGGGTTTCAACCTGTTGAGTATTATTTTTAGGAGGACCTTGCTGGAATGGCTGATAGTGCGGTAATTTTCACACTACTGAAAGACCCTTTTTGGGAAGAGTGATGACAAGCGACTGAGTCCATGGTGTAGGCCACTCCCCACTCTGCCAGATCTTGTTACAGATATGGCGAGGGTGTCAATCATCGCTTCCCCTCCGGCTTGCAACAATTCCGCGGGTATGTTGTCCACTCCCGCTGACTTCCCCTTCTTTAGTGATTGCACTGCTGCCTCAACTTCTTCTCGGAGAATTGGGAGGATTTCTTCTTCTTCTCTGTTCTGGGGACATGCTAGAACTGATGGGTCTCAGTTTGGTTTGTGGTTCTAAAGGTCAGAGCAGTATTCTGTCCATCTATCCAATACTCCTTGTTTTTCTGTAAGGCATATGCCAGACTTGCTTTGGATCGTGGAGACATTGGGCTTTTTAACACTTGTCAGCCGCATCATAGTCTGGTAGGTCTTCTTGCTGTTGTTCTTGTTCAGACTTTTCTATTTCCTGGCATTGCTTTTCTATCCAGTTCTCCTTTGCTGTGCGCATGCCTTTTCGGATGTCATTGTTGATTTTTCGGTAGGCATCAGATCCCTATGAGGTTTTTCGGTAGGCATCAGCTCCCTATGAGGTTTTCTTTTTTCTTTTTCATCTCTCTTCGTTTATCACACAGGTTCAACTGTTCAGGTGTGATCCACGGTTTCATCTTTGGCGCGGTTTTGGGCGGTGCTTGCCAAGGATCTCAGTGGCGGCATCTGTCACACCTGAGTTGAAGGTTGTGGTCATAGTGTTGGCATCTACTTCACAAGTTCCCGAAATAAGCAGTGATGCACATTTCCCTCCAATTGTGGCTTGGAATATTTTTGCCACCTCCGGGTCTTGCAGTTTACCCAGGTCGAACTTCAGTCTGGTGCACTTTGCTGTGTTTACTCACTTCAAGTGGATCCGGAAAGACATCATCACGAGATCGTGGTCACTTCCTATGTCTGCTCCTGGAAAAAGTGAGTCTTGATTCGGCTCTTTGCAGTCCGCTGGACCCTGTAAACAATGAATAAGTAACTAACAGGGCGTCCGGTGTAGCGAGCGAGAGATGTCCTGTCTGTGACCTGCCCATGATCTATATAACCGTTCAGCGAGGGATGAACAAGCCCTGTGTGTGTGTGTGTGTGTGTGTGTGTGTGTGTGTGTGTGTGTGTGTGTGTGTGTGTGTGTGTGCGTGTGTGTGTGTGCGTGCGTGAGAGAGAGAGAGAGACAACGAGAAGCAGTTAAGCACAAAAGATTTTAGGACAAGAATATGTCAGTTCTGTCTTTGTGAATGAAAAAGAAATGATAAGAACTAAGAATCAGGGACTCCAGCTTCATTAAATGCAGTTGCAAGTCTAAATACGTCAAAAGTCAAGGAGAGCTATCTCACCTGACCTGTCCCTAACTCCCCACCCACACACCCTCCCACCTCACATCACACTACCCCATACACACCCACCCTCATCTTTCTGCGGCCAGTTGCACCTTCACCAAACAACAAATCATTGATTTATAGAAAAAAGCATGGAGAGAAAAGATAAATTTGCGGCTGCTGATGATGATGATGATTGATGATGATGATGATGTTTGATGATTGATGGATGATGATGATGATGATGATGATTGATGATGATGATGGAAAGCACAATGGCTGCCTGTCTGGCTAGGTCGAGATTTTCCTCCAGTCTTTTGACTGTCCTTTACATGCATTCCCGTAATGTTGGAGCCGTATGCATGTCAGTCTCCTGCCAACTCTTTTAGCAGAATAGTTTGTAATAGCTTGTGGCGTTTTAGAGATGAGATCTAACTAGCGTGTCTTCAGTTGTTTAACAGCGAAGTCAGTATAGATAAGATTATTTTGTTTTAAGGGTACGTCGTATGTCGTACGTAATGACCTATCTATTTGTCGAATGTTGCAGAGTTTTTCACGGAGCTGCTGGATAACGCGCGGCATGACTTGCACGAGATGTTCGTCAGGACATACGGACTGCTGTACAAGCAGAACGCCGCCATCTTCGCGGATCTCTTCGACGACCTCAAGGCTTACTATAAAGGCAAAGACCGCAACCTGGCGGACGTCATGGATTCCTTTTTCAGCCGCTTGCTGCAGAAGATGTTTGAGCTGATCAACGTATCGTACGACATTGAGGACGAGTATCTAACGTGCCTGACGGAGAAGATGAACGACCTGAAGCCGTTTGGAGACGTCCCTATCAAGCTTTCCCTACAGGTCAAGCGGGCCTTCATCGCCGCCAGAACTTTCGTGCAAGGACTCGCCATCGGCCGTGACGTCATCCTCAGCGTCATGGAGGTCAGTTTGTGTGACGTCTTTTTGTCGTGCCTGTATGTGGGTAGGTGTGAAATGGCAAGGGAAGTTTGGCTGTCTGTCTCTTTTGAAGCATCGTGGCAGCCTTCATTCCCTATATAACAGAGACCAGCAGATCGTTGCAGAGAAGTAGATTACGTTTTGTGAACCACCTCACGGTAAGAAGCCGCGCTAGCCAAAAGTGACGAAATCACTGCAGAGAGAAGAAGGGGGGGGGGGTGGGAGGATAGGGGAGTGGAGGGGGGAGAGAAGAAAGAGGAGAAGGAGAAGAAGAAGAGAACAGGCGAGAAGGGGAGAGAATCCTTAGAGCCTGCAGCTGCAGTAGTAAATATCGCAGGCCGTTATCAGCATTAGGGAAGAGGAAGTAAGATGTATGTATTACCGCTGTGAATGAAACAAAGGAGAAGCAGACAGCTGTTTTTTTTTTTTTTTTTTTTTTTTTGTGTGGCCCACGCTGCTTTGCTGTCTTTGCTAATGAGCACAAAAAAATTGTTGTCTTTTGGTTAGTTGTTCCCCATGTTCTGTATCGTATAGCGGGGCGTAGGACGTTGTTCCCCATGGTCTGTATCGTATAGTGGGGCGCAGACGTTGTTCCCCATGTTCTGTATCGTATAGTGGGGCGCAGACGTTGTTCCCCATGTTCTGTATCATATAGTGGGGCGCAGACGTTGTTCCCCATGTTCTGTATCGTATAGCGGGGCGCAGACGTTGTTTCCCATGTTCTGTATCGTATAGTGGGGCGCAGACGTTGTTTCCCATGTTCTGTATCGTACAGCGGGGCGCAGACGTTGTTTCCCATGTTCTGTATCGTATAGCGGGGCGCAGACGTTGTTTCCCATGTTCTGTATCGTATAGCGGGGCGCAGACGTTGTTTCCCATGTTCTGTATCGTATAGCGGGGCGCAGACGTTGTTTCCCATGTTCTGTATCGTATAGCGAGGCGCAGACGTTGTTTCCCATGTTCTGTATCGTATAGCGAGGCGCAGACGTTGTTTCCCATGGTCTGTATCGTATAGTGGGGCGCAGACGTTGTTTCCCATGTTCTGTATCGTATAGTGGGGCGCAGACATGCAGTGACTTGGGCACACGCTACCAGTGTTTCATGCTAGGCAGGTCGGGAAAGGTTAGTGCTTGGGTGTGTGACCATGCTTGGAAGAGGCAAGCACCGCATGACAATAACTGAAACCAGCGCACCATACCAGTCCACCCAGCTGTGAATGGGTACCGTTAGAACCGGGGAAGGTCGAGCAACGAGGGAGAGGAGATAGGCACCGCCCTCATTAAGCTGGCCTACAGAAAAGGGAGGTCCCAAACGCTTCCCTCCCCAACGACCGAAAGGTTAGGAGAATGCCACCTGTACCCTGTATCTTAGTTTATTCCCTTTCCGCCCGTCTGCATAGTCCGTCTCTTGGTAGTATCCACTGTTTATTTTGCCTGCCTCGTCTTTCTTCTGTATTTCTCCAAAACTTCGGCCTCTTCTTCTTAGTCCTTCATCTTCCTCCTCCTACCTTCTCCTACCTCCTCTTCTTTCTTCCTTTTTTTTCCATTTTATTCCTCCTGTGATGTTTTGTTCTTTGCACGCAGAACGAATTAAATCTAGTAGGACTGATTGGCGCCTTCGTCTCTTCATCTCCATTTTGGAGTTTATTGTGTACAGCAAGATAGATTTAGCTTCTAGAAGCTAGATCTCTCTCTCTCTCTCTCTCTCTCTCTCTCTCTCTCTCTCCTTCCCTTCTCCCTCTCTCTCCCCTTCCCTCTCTCTCTCCCCTTCCCTCTCTCTCCCCTTCCCTCCTCTCTCTCCTTATTTCTCTCTCTCTCTCTCTCCCCTTCCCTCTCTCTCTCCCCTTCCCTCCTCTCTCTCCTTATTTCTCTCTCTTTCTCTCTTTCTCTCTCCCTCTCTCTCTCTCCCACCCTCCCTCTCTCTCTTTCTCGTACTCCTCCTCTTCCCCTTCCCCCTTCTTCTTCTTTATCCTGCCTCCTCCTCCTCTCTTTCGTCTCTTCATCCTCCTCATCAAACTGAGCTAGGTTTCGCTTTTAAAAGCTAAAAAGGCAGATAAAATAAATAACATTCTTTTTTTTTTTAAATATCTTCTTCTTAACTCTCTCTCTCTCTCTCTCTCTCTCTCTCTCTCTCTCTCTCTCTCTCTCTCTCTCTCTCTCTTCACAACACCAATTATTTATTTATCTATGATATATGATGTCTATTATTGTTTCTCATTCCCCAGTTTTTTCTTAGCTATTTCCTGTAAGGAAGAGGGAGGTTTTGCTGCTAGAAACTGTAAAGCTAAAAAAGAACATTTTCTTTCTCCCCTTCTCCTGCTCCTCATCCGCTTCCTCTCCTCCCATCTTCCAATCCCCCACCATACCCCACCGCCACCCCTCCCCACCACCTCGTTCGCTTTCCACGTAGAACGTTACGAGCTAGCTTTTTAATGCCAGAGGCTGTAGGTCTGACAGGTAGGTTTCTTCTCACCTGAAAAGTTCACAACAGGTGGGAAAAGGGCCACGTCATCACTGCGCTACCTCAAGCCAGATGAAACGTCGATCTTGAGACTCAGCCCAGGTAAGTCTGCGATTTTACTGGCTGAAAGTCGGGAGTTTAATTCCAAAATCTAAGTCTACATGTATATCAAACAAACAAAAAAATGTAGTTGGGTGGTAGAAAAAGCCTTTATCTACTGACACAAATTCTTCCTGATTTTAGAGTGCCTTTTTTTTTTTTTTTTTTAAATAGACTAGTGTAGATTAAGATGTGTAGGAATCCAAGCAGCAACCCATTTGAGGAATACATAGGAATAATTTCTACCCGATTCCTGTCGATAGTACTATCTTATAGTGCTTGTGTACGGTGAAACGCTTTGCTGTATTAGATGTAATTTGTCTGTATATTGGAGGAAAAAAATTAAAGAAAGGTCAGATTTGTGTAGTAAAAAAAAAAGGTTAATTTGAAACAAGGTGTGGATGGGTTCCATTCCCTGTTGACTTGCATTGATGAACGATGGATGATGATGATGATGATGGCGGTATTAAGACGGCACATTTCTTCATATCAAGTTTGAAACTGAAAGCGCTCTGCTTACTCCATTTTTTTTAGAGTTGAGTGCCCCCCCCCCTCTTCCCCTCTCCCACCTCCTCGCTCTCCTGTGTGTGTGTGTGTGTGTGTGTGTGTGTGTGTGTGTGTGTGAGTGTGTGTGTGCACTTCTGCGTGTTGTTAGGACCAAAGCACACACTACAAATAATTGCACCAATGGAGGATTGGAAGGAAGTTGTAGTCTTATGATTGAGACTTTGGGAGCGTTCTCTCTTGTATAGTCTTATCTGAATGTCAGAGGCTCTGTTTTTATAGGGTGTGGCGTGCTGTATGTGTGTGTGTTTGAGACAGACAGACAGACAGACAGATACATGTATACAGACATACTTTCTGCATGTGCGTGCGTGCGTGACCACATAAAACCCCCTCCACACATTTATATTGCAACACCATGGTGAGATTCAACGCTCGCCACAACTTTAGTTCCTCTGGCTGGGTTGCCTCCCTTTGATTCCTATCTGCCCTTGGCAGTCAGGGGCAGGTAATTTGGTTCAGAGGTTTGGCAGTGCCGTGCCCCTGCCTGCTAATGATATGTCACTCAACTATGTCTCAGGCAAGATCCTCGCTGACGATACTACACCGACTGCTGATGGTCTCTCTCTCTCTCTCTCTCTCTCTCTCTCTCTCTCTCTCTCTCTCTCTCTCTCTCTCTCTCTCTCTCTCTCTTTCTTTCTCTCTCTCTCTCTCTCTCTCTCTCTCTCTCTCTCTCTCTCTCTCTCTCTCTCTCTCTCTCTCTCTCTCTCTCAGACTACATATCATCAAAATATCCTCATCTTCAAGATCACCATCGTCCACTGTATTGGACATTAATCTTCGTAGGTATCGCAGCGCCTTGAGAAGCTCTCTGAGCTTGTAAGTGCGCTATATAAGAGAAATCTCTTTCTTTTTATCGGAATGACGTTTAGTTGTGACGTAGGACTTCGCCCTGATAAAATGCTCCTCATCCTCCTGCTCTCAGACTCATCCTTATTTCTCCTTTCTCCTTCCCTCTTCCCCTCCACCTCCCCTCCATACCCAAATCTTCAACCCCACGGCCGTCTTTCCATGCTCCATTCTCCCTTTCTTCTCCTTTGCGTTGGAACATCATTGATGGTTGTTGTTGTAACCACCTCAGTTTAAAGTTTATGTTGATGTCGATAACCCTACGGCAGGTTTACAATGCTCGTTCGTCCTCTGCTTGTATCTTTTCCTTCTCTTTCTTTTAAAGCCATCATACCAAGGGAGGAAGACTTGGAAAGGCCGGGTAGCTCATTTGGAAGAGCGGGTTGCTAGTAACCAAAAGTTCCCTGGTTCGAAACCCGGATTGGCCAACGTGTGACCATATTATGTTCCCTTTACCATCAACTGGTTCGCTGGTTCCAGAATAATGTGACCAGTAGTCGCTGATGGTTAAAAAACGGAAACTCCGATGGTATGGCCACGTCACCAGATCATCAGGTCTTGCAAAGACCATCCTGCAAGGCACAGTGCAAGGAGGTAGAAGAGGGAGACCAAAAAAGAGGTGGCATGACAACATTCGTGAATGGACTGGTTTGACACTGAGCGAAACAATCAGGGTTGCTGAGGACAGGAAAAGATGGAGTACGCTAGTTAAACGATCATCCGTGGTGCCCCTACGACCTCCGAGTTACGGGATAGGATAGGATAGGATAGTCGCTGATACGCTCCGGTGTCGCTTGACTATAATCTACAATTACCCTTACCGCTGAAGAAGAGTTGTGGCATAGCGTTCGAACATTTGTTGTCCATGAAGATCTTTCTTGTTGTGTAGATAGGGTTTATCTACAAATTCTGACACTTACAAGACGTACCCTGTGAATTCTGCCCCCCCCCCCCCCACCCCCCCTCCTTTTCCTGTGTGTATTATTCACATGTTCGACACGTCTTCTATGGAGTGGAATATCCGAAGGTGTTAAAATCTTGCAGGGTCCTTTTACAAACTTTGTTGTCGTTTTTGTTGTAGTTCCAGAGCAAAGCTGGAGAACTATTGTTTTTAGCTCTGTCTGTCCGTCCGGCCGGCTGTTACTTTTGCGAACTTTGCTCTGAAACTAACAGACGGATTTTTTTAAAACTTAGTACATACAAATATTATCCCTACCAGATGATAAAAATGTATGCATACCGATTGAGTCATCTTGTGACGTCATATTTTTTTTGGTCCCCTAATCCCATTTTATCCCAAGCTACCGGAGGGATTTGGTTCAAATTTGGAATGTACTTAGACCTTACCTTACCTTACCCAAGTTAAAACCAAACTTATGCAACATGTAATCATCGTGAGGTCATATGTTTAATATAGCCATTTGTAAAAGAAATTTTTTTTAAAGTATTTTAAACTTTGTATAATTAGCCCCTTGAGGCCCTGGCATATAATTACACAAATTAAAAAATAAACATGTGGATATTTGTGTTGAAATGGAGTCTGTATAATGGAAACATACACTTTTTGTGTGAAAAAAATTGCCAAAGTGAGAATTTGGCACTGCCCCCCATGGGGGACATTGGGCTTTGGTGGGAATTTTACATGTTCCCCATGGGGGACATTGGGCTTTGGCAAGTATGAATTTTTAGTACAATGTATAATCATTTCACACAAAAAAACCAACCAAATTTTATTTGTTTTGTTTATTTAGAAACATAAAACAGAAACTTTAGAAATATATTTGTACCAGTTAGCTAAACTGTGAGTGAACATTGACGAAAGTTGACAAGCCTTTGCTAATCCACATGATGGCATATCTATCCTATCCTATCCCGTAACTCGGAGGTCGTAGGGGCACCACAGATGATCGTTTAACCAGCGTACTCCATCTTTCTCTGTCCTCAGATACCCTCATGGCTTCGCTCAATGTCAAACCAGTCCATTCTCCAATGTATTCCTCCCACCTCTTTTTCTGTCTCCCTCTTCTTCTACCTCTTTGCACTGTGTCCTGCAGGATGGTCTTTGCAAAGCCTGATGATCTGGTGACGTGGCCATACCATATATCCAAGGGAAACTGAACCGTTGAGGACGTAATCGCCATGTTGTAGACCCTTATAAACACATATAGAACATCATAAGTAAATGACAAAGAGTAAGAAACAGTTAACACACAGTAGAACAGTATAAATAAATAACCAAGTCCTATTGCATCTCAATACCAAAAATAACCACAATTGAAGTAAGTTTTGCAGTATTTTGATAACAGATACACAGAAAAAGTGCATCCAACCAGCGTACTTCATCTTTCTCTGTCCTCAACAACCCTCATGGCTTCGCTCAGTGTCAAGCCAGTCCATTCTCAAATGTTGTCCTCCCTCCTCTTTTTCTCTCCCTCTTCTTCTGCCTCCTTGCACCATGCCTTGCAGCATGGTCTTTGCAAGGCCATACCATTGGAGTTTCCGTTTCTTCACCACTGTGAGCATGTCATTGTGTTGTCCAATGGCTTGTGTGATGGTCTGTTGGATTTCGTTGTTGGTGATGTGCTGAGTATAGGAAATGCCCCGAAGTCTTCTGTAGCACCTCATCTCCATGCTTTGTACTCTTCGTTATAGATCTGCTGTGATGGTCCATGTTTCTTGGGGTCCACACACATTATAAACATAAATAAACACATTACACTGTAAACCGTAATTGAATCAGCACACACATACTCATAGTCATAGCTCTCGGAGTCTCTCACACACGAACGAACGAACAATGAGGTTTAACGTCTACACCCACCATTGGCAATATGGCAGACGGGGATAACCATCCCAGGGAAAGAGGGGTAGGGACCTGAATCAACACTGAACCACCAAAGCAATCACATTGCTAAAATGGACAGTGAAATGACCACATTTTATATCACCCACCAGGGGATTCGAACCTGGGTCATCGGTGTGCCAGGCGAACGCTCTATTACTTGAGCTACGGTGGTGGGACACTCTCACACACATATTCAGACATAAATATGTATAAATGGATTGCCCATATACACTACACACACTAAGTTGAATGGTCAAATGGTTGGTCTGCTCTGGTTACCTACAGTCCCGTTAGCCCCTCTGGGGTCATCAGATGTTACCCCTTCTGTCCCGTTAGCCCCCATGGGACCTTCAGTTTTGAAAAAAATCGTATAAAGAACCCAACATAACACCGTCAAGGAGTTTGTTTTCTTTCAACACATTAACATCCTATTGACATGTTTACGATGATAAAAAGTTTGAAACTTACCTGCAGTGTTCCCGATTACGCACAGTAGTGCGTCAATTACGCACAAAATATGAAAAATGACGCAGAAAAATTGGCATGTGTGCGTCCTGTTGAAGCACACATTTTTTTTCGAATCGCTGATGTCAAAAATACGACCAACGAGTGGCGAACTAATTCACGGCATAATCAGAATCAGAACCCAACTGAGACTGCCATTGCAGACGATTAAAGATTGTGTCGGGAGTTGTCGTCCTTAAAAATCGCATGCGCGCACATTGTAAACTTCCAAGCAATACATTCACTGAACAGAAGAAATCTTCGTGAATCCATTCTTTGATTCTATCATACACGATCATGTCACTTCTGACTTGGTTGACTGGGCCCCAAACCCGTTCATCCACCGATTTGGGGACTCTCAAAATTTGCACAAGGACTCTTAAAATTGTATACCTGGGAGTCCCAAGGACTCTCATTTTTTGTGTGTGGAGGGAACACTGTACCTTTATTTAGATCTGGAGAAGTCCAAACGTTGCTCAGTCGTTCACTTCAAGTGAAACACGTGGCAACTGCCATTTGCCATAACGAGTTCTCTGCTTAGTTGGTTACCAATTGCTTCCCTTGCTTTAGTTTTGTTCCACAGAGGGGCTTCTGGGCTTTAGGGGTTATAAAAACTCTAAAATGCTTTCCTTTAGTTTTGGGATGGGGGTCTCTTTCTACTGGTCCCAGAGGGGGCAATGGGCCGCCCCGGGTTAGAGAGGACAGATGCCTTCAGCCTTAAACAAAACTATGGTATAGTGAATGACGTCATCGGGGTGACGTAATTTAAAAAAAGTTCTTAACATTTTGGATGTAATTAGATTGCAAGGTATTTAGTTTGGAAATAGGGATGCCTCCCAACCTGATGACCAAAAAGTATGCATTTGGGGTGACGTCATCATGGTGACCTCATGTTTTGTTTTTCTAATCCTATTTTCTCTCAAGGTACTGGAGGGATTTGGTTCAAGTTTGGTATATATACTTAGACTTTACGTATGCACCCAAAGTAACATAAAACCAAACTTGTGCAAATTGAGTGACGTACTCATCGTGACCTCATATTTTTAACCATTTATTTAGGGGTGTCGGATAGTGCAGTGGTTGGAGCACTCGCTACTGTGTCGAAAGTGAAGCACCGTCCGGTGCGGTTAGCACTTGGATGGGTGACCGCTAAGGCGTGAAGCGACAAATAACAACGCCCCCAGTTGACTCAACTGTGATTGAGTACCTACTCTCTTGAGGGTGGGGAAGGTAAAGCAGCGAGGGAGAGAGTTGGGCATCACCCTCATTACGCTGGCCCAAGATAAGTGTGATCTCCAACATCACGCTCCCCTACGGCCACAAGGCTATGGGACTACCTTTACCTTTACCTTTTTTTATTTATTATTAATTTATTTTATTTAATCGTTCTTATATAGCGCTTTTCCAGCTCAAGAGCTGCTCAAAGCGCTGGCCGATAAAAGATCTAACTCAAGCCGCCCGAGACGCCCACCCGCATTGTTAATTATTGTTTATTATTATTGGTTTCTGAGCGGTAAAGCTCTAGAACTGTTGTTTTTGGCTTTGTCCGTCCGTTCGTCCGGCATCCGTCCGAAGGTGACATCTGCGCACTTTTCTCAGAAACCTATGGACAGATTTCTGTAAAACTTGGTATTTAGTTAGGAAATAGTTAAGCCTACCAGATGATCAAAAAGGATTCATATCTTGTGATGTCATCATGGTCATGGCGACGTCATAATTTGTGTTTTATTTTCTCTTCTAATCCAATTTTCTTCCAAACTAATGGAGGTGAAACCTAACTTATGCTACGCACATCGTATGGTACAATCATGGTAACGTCATTATTATTATTATTATTATTATTATTATTATTATTATTATTATTATTATTATTATTATTATTATTATTATTATTATTATATTGAGCTTTTCCAGTTCAACAGCTGCTCCTAGGCACTGGTCAATACAGAATGTAACTCGAATCGTCAGAGGCGCCAGCTTAAGCTTATCGTCTAACGCCTCAATTGTCGTATTCATATTCACAACTTTCCGGCACCTCTCATAAAAACTCGTGGGTATCGCCATTATAAATTAAAACGAGGTTAGCATGAAACTAAGTTCCGGTCTAGCTTGTTTTGCTTTTATCAAAGCTTGATGCGTGACTTTTAAATATGGCAAATTGCCGAAAACGACGATTGTTAGAGCCAGAAAACGAGTGGGATAAGTATAAAAACGGTGGAGGAAGTACATGCTCAGTGAAAGGATGCAAAAAACAATCGTAGAGGCCTGTATTTGTGGCGACTTCGGAGGTGCGTCGATCATCGACAGAAAGTGAAACAGGACCTGAAGACTCTTGTAGTTTTCCATAGCTTCGCCGTCGCAACCTTCACAAAACACGAAGTAACTGACTATGTTAGGAGAGCGTTGTGGCCAAGTGGGCTAAGGCGGGACTAACTTGCCTTGTTCACAAGCCACAAACCAATGACGCCTGACAGGTGTGGGTTCGAGCTAGCATCTGGGCGTTATGTTTTTCCGAATAGTTTTCAAAAATTCACAAATAATGTTAGGTAGGTAGGGTTTAGGCGCGCCACTGGCGATAGAAAGGGATAATAAACTGCAGCAAAAAAAAATAAAAATATGTGAGGGTACGATACAGGTGGCCAGTGACACATGTTATTATTCTTGAATATTTGGAAATAACTCACTAAAACACGCGGAGAAAAAAAAACCGGAAGTATGTTTCATTGAGGGGATTCCCGTTGGTGCATAGGATAGCAGAAAAGTGTGAATAATGGGCACTCTCCCGCCTAGGACATGAGCGTCAGTATCTTTAAAATCCCCATGAGAGTTTGAAAGCAAAATGCAACCCCGTTATGAAACAGACTAAATGTTTTCCCATAGTCTTGGGGTACAAGGGGAGAGACGCATTAGTAGCTCCCTTTTGTCATGGTCAGCTTTTGAGTTCTGTGCTCTTCAAAAAAATTTTCTTTATCTGGGTTTTATGTCCGTCCCCGGTTCAAGTAAAAGATTTGGAAGTAGCGAGGTCTTTTCTATCGTCATTGGCGATTTTACCAGCGGCACAGCAACAACGGCGAAGGCCTCAATGATGATGATAATAGCGACGGAGTTATCGTGTGTGTATGTGTGTGGAGAAACAGAGACGGAGAGAAGGAATGGCAGAGAGAGAGAGAGAGAGAGAGAGAGAGAGAGAGAGAGAGAGAGAGAGAGAGAGAGAGAGAGTCACAGAGTCAGAGGAACCAAAGACTGAGTATGACAATGGAACTAGTATCCTAAACATAAGAGGAATAAAACAAAAGGTTTTTGTAATACAAAGACAGGAGTTGTTTTGCCTAAAGAAATGGTACAGGAGCTACAAGACGGCATCTTATATAGTACATGTATATATAATCCTTGGTAGATTCTTATTTCCCTCAATAAAGGAATAATAGGAAAGATCTATCTCTCATACGCAACCCAGTTTCTCTCTCTCTCTCTCTCTCTCTCTCTCTCTCTCTCTCTCTCTCTCTCTCTCTCTCTCTCTCCGTCTGTCTCTTTTTGTCTTTCTCTGTTTCTCTCTGCCTTTCTCTCTATGTCTCTCTCTCTCTCTCTCTTTTTTTTTTTGTCTTTATCTGTTTCTCTCTGCCTTTCTCTCTATGTCTCTCCCTCTCTCTCTCTCCCTCTCTCTCTCTTTTCTCCACACCCCACTCTTTCTGTCTCTGTATTTGGTGAAAACACCATCAATTTCAAGATACCTGATAAGTCTTCATTTATTTAACTCAGTGTAGGCTAATATCTACTGTGACCGTTTGACCCTTAATTCTGAAGGAAGCACGCGTCTGAAAGCGCCTATCCTTGGAGACTGGGGTATAGTAGGGTAGGATCTGTAGTATATCAACCTAAAAAAAATTACTGCATTAACATTCCTGCAGGGTTGTTATGGATCCTTCCGTGGAACAGCGTAAGTACACAGAGAGACTGGCCAGCTGTTCCTTAGTCAAACTGTCCAGCGGAATGCACACCTTTCTGGCTATCTCCCGCCGGAGTTTTCTGTATAGATAGTATCCCCACTTTCTGGAAATTCAGTGCTTTAAATTCCCAATTCAATTCAATACAATACAACTTTATTTATTCACATAGGGCAATTACAAGATTTAGAAGCAGCTTATATTATTAAAAAAAAAAAAAAATAAATAAATAAATAAAGTTTAAAAACATTGAAATGTATAACAAGGTATCACATTCGTGACATTGTCACACGATTTCATAAGCACATGTCATACCATACAAACATAAAGCAAACACACACACACACACACACACACACGCAAACAAACACACACACATCACGAACACTCACCGCCGACAGTTAAATCAAATAAAAACATGTAGATAAGAAAATAGGGTAAGAATATCATCAATCAATCATCAATGTTGCTGGCATTCGTATTTTGTTCTTTCTAATTCCTAATCTGTTCTATCAATCTATCTTCTTCACCTACCTATTTTTCTGGAAAATTCTCCCAAAACTCCTCATTGGTGTAAGGGGTCTATTGGTTCAACTTGGGGATATTGAACGCTTTCTGCCAAATGGTCACCAGGGCTTTCTATGGTATGATTACTTAGCAATGTAGGAATTTTATATGTATGTGTTTTGTTAATATTTTATAATGATGTTTATATTCTATTTTGTTTTTGTAAACGGGGGTTCGATAAGTTATAATACAGCCTCAGCGTCCCCTGCATCGGATACCTTTATTGGAAAGTGACCGGCGGGTGCCTTCAGTGTTACCATTAGGGTTGTTTCAGCAAATCTTTTATTGAGTCGGGTGTGAGTCTTCTTTCAACCAAGTTGTGGTCCTTATTCTGCTCTATGCAGTCCGCTGGACCCTATAAACAATGACTAACTGACCAACTAATCTTTCTGGCTTTCTTTGCAGTTTCATCTGTAATTTTACCTGCTAGCAAATGTTACGATTGAGACGCGCACGATAGTTCCGAACGTTTTCTGTTGGAAAGCATGTAGTAATATGGTGTATTTACCTTTGATTTGATTCTGCGCTGTTGCAAGAAAATGCTTTGTATAATGTTGATAATTTCCTTCGAATTATTTGTTTATTATCGATCGAAGTTTCCAGATGCATCTGTAAACTGAGGAAAGTTATATGACGTAAGATAGTACGTAGTTTCGGTGACGAGTTTTAATTTGATTGGGTGTTATTGGTTCGTTGTGGAATGTTCGAAGTTTCTCTGTATTGCAGAGAGGCTATATAAGTAATGCTCTGTCTACTTTTAAAGAAGTGATTTTTTATAGTGATTTTCGGAAAGCGATCTTGTATACTGTTGTTGAGGTTCGCTGAATAAGGTTGGAAAACTTTATACGACGACCCCTGCCTTGTTGCTAAGTGAACAGGCTGCGTGGATAAACGAATTCGAGTTACACATATCAAAATTCAATGTTGTGCCCTCTGCAAGGAGTCGACAGCATCAGAAACCTGCCGAGATTCCCATAAGCACACTACGCTATCTGAATCTTAAGGCTAAGCTATGTCGAGTAATATGCACAACGTGTCAGAAACAATAATCGGTTTCTGTAAATACATTTAGCATGAACATAATAATACATGGCAATCAATATAATCTATAAACATTTAAGTACTAGAAATCTACTAGTGTTAACTTACTTCTAGTCTCTGGGAACCGTGAAACTGTCTCTAGTCTCTCACTCCATTGGTAATGGCTGAGTTTGTGTTTTTTTAACTTCAGTCTGCTCTTTGTGCGCGTTTATCCCGGGGTGTATGGAAGATATTGATGAATATACGTCATTTCCGACCAATCATCTCGTTCTCGCGAATACGTTAATCTTTTATCGGACGTCTTTGTTCTCTTGTCCCGTCTCTGATACATCTCTACGTCTCAACTTCGAGTGTCAAGGGAGAGATGCAGGGTAGATCTAAGAGTGATATTATTCGCGTGGCTACTTAGAGGTCCAGTGACACCGGTCAGATGTCTAAGTGGGCTAAGTTACATTATTTATAGCGAGTTCTGCATGATATTATTGGGAGTGAACGTCTCCAGGATGTTAATTTAATAACTGCGAACATTCCCTTAGAGAGCTGATAAATTAACCTCAGGTTTTGTTCAGTACTATCTGTTTATTTTTAAGCTAAGTTACCATGTCTTTGTCGTTCACATTTCGGATATTGCAGCTATGTGTTTTGCCGTGTGTGGGAAGTCATGTATATTTGTGCAGGTGTTTGTGTGTGTTGTTATGTGGTCTGCCGTGTGTGTGGAGATCTGTAGCTTGGTGTGAGCAACTTCCCTTGACAGTTCATTAATGAATGAACTCATTTATGCGATTTATTTTCTTAACAAAGAAGAGCTTACTAGCACGAATGGAAAATTCAGCGCGACGAACGACGATTCTAACGCTGAATACCTGCGAGTCTGACGGGTGGTTATTGCGGAATGTTGCAGATTCCCCCGACAGACGCGTGCGTGAAGGGTCTGGTGAAGATGAGCCACTGTCCCAAGTGTCGCGGACTAACCAAAACCAAGCCTTGCAACAACTTCTGCCTCAACACCATGAAAGGTTGCTTCGCACATCACGCCGAGCTCAACGCTGTCTGGAATCAGTATATAGGTAAGGAACAACGTGTTTGTCCACCCTCCACCTCCTGTCGTCCTCTTCTTCTTCCGTCTCCTCCACTTCCTTCTTCACCCCCTCTTCACATATTTCTTGTCAGTCTGGCTTTCTTTTCCCTTATTCATTTAGTAAGCTTTTCAGTCCTTTCAAGCTTGTTTTTGTCCATTCTTTTAATTCACCTCCCATAATCATTTCTATATAGCGCTGTTCCAGCTCAAGAGCTGCTCAAGGCGCTGGGCGATACAGGACCTAACTCAAGCCGCGCGAGGCGGCCACTTGCTACCTTTCTTGTTTATTCCGCTGTTCTCTGCCTTAACACATATCTTGTCTGACGGGCTCCTTTATTTGGATGTCGCTTTGAATTATTGTATTCTTTGTGTAACGCCGCAGCGTCGTTGCCTGGTGGGTGTTGAAATCGGGAGTCCCCGGGCTATGGGTAAATTGCGTTGCATGGCGGAGTTTGCCGTTCTCTGTAAATAGCGTAAAATGTTGCAGGCTCCTAAAACTCTTTGACACATGTAAACCGTGCAGAAATAGCTTTTAGCGTCTTGTCTATTAGCGTGAGAAATGTTACGCTATTTCATCCATTTGGAACCTGCTGCCAACGTGTCAAACAACCGTTGGGCTATCGAGGACCCACTCAACACCGGAAGTAGAAGAGTGAACAAGGGGAGATTATTCATGAGGGGGAGGGAAGGAAGATTAGGGTTGGTACTGTCCCTTTTTCAAGTGTTGGGACAAGTGTACTAAGAGAAAGCTATAAAGGGAGGGAGGGGAGAGAGAGAGAGAACAGAGTGGGGCCGGGTAGCTCAGTTGGTAAGAGCGTCTTGCTAGTAACCGAAAGGTCGCTGGTTCGAATCCCGGATTGGTCAACGTGTGATCATATTATTTTCCCCTTTACCAACAACTGGCCCGCTGGTGTCAGTATAAATCGCTCCAGTAGTCACCTATTTGCGAAAGTGTCGTGTGACTATAATCTACAAACAACACAGAGAACAGAAAGGAGAGAGAGAGAGAGAGAGAGAGAGAGAGAGAGAGAGAGAGAGAGAGAGAGAGAGAGAGAGAGAGAGAGAGAGAGAATTGCACTTTGAACATTGAATCGTTAAATAGGATAATGGTTTCTGGCTCGAAAGCCTAATCATTCCACTTGTCCTGGACAGACAGACAGACGGACAGAAACACGAGCAGAAAATAGGTATATGGGAATATCGAGAGTGAGTGGAGAGAAGAGGAGAGAGAGCATTTTTCCTACCGTCAGCCCAACAGCGTGTAAAAGATGATCAGGACCACACGACATCAATTTAGCAGCAACCCTCGGGACCAGCTTGCATGGCCACACACGCCAGTCACATTGCTCAGCGTGGCCACCATCCCGAAGCAAGCAAACATTAGTAAGAAGAAGGGGAGCCCATTGAGCATGCTTTAGTAGTGTGGGTTTTGGTACATATTAGATTAGCGGACGCATATTACGTATGTATGTCAATGTGCTGCTGGAATAATCGCTCATTGCACTCGTCATAATGACTCATTGCCTAGAAAACAATTCTTACTGTAGAAATATCACAGCACAGTGCTTCCTTAATTATAGTTTACTCGATAATAGAACTGTGAATAAAGATCTCAAATCACTCAGGTTAGATCCCAAACATAAGGGAGAAAAATACATGTCAAAACCCAGCTAGAGAAAAGTGTGATGACATTAACAACCACAGCGTTCCGAGTGTCACGTTCCAAGAAGTGCGCACACTGGTCTTGGAATGGTGTGTCGCTCCTTCTGTGAAGAAAGGTGGACTACAACCAAACTGCTAGCATTAAAAAATGGACATTAAGGAGAAATAAATGGACACATAAACTAAGAATACCTTTTTGGACACAACACAACACAAAACATTACAGTGTACAATTTCTAGCTAAGCTGTTCGTCAAGCGGAACAAAACTCCGCAGAACAAAACAGCAGGTCCCAACAGAACTCTCGAGAAACAATAATCATAGCGGCTTCCAGCTTAGCTTTTGCCAGTCACCCAAACTCGTTTTTTAAGCGGTGTTATGCCGACCGACGTAAACTGGAGTTCGGTGTATCGATTTTTCTCTTTCAGCCACAGAGCTGTTGGATATATGCGCTATATCATCATAAATATAAATAATAAATAATAAATTCTCCTGATCAGACAAGTCGTCTCTTACTCTGGGAGATTCTCGAGACTGCATAGTTAGGCCCAAGTAGTCGTCGCGCCGTTAAATGATCTGTCCCCTCTTGCGCGACCCTAGTGCGCTGACCTATGAACTGTTACCTTTTTGTATGAAATATGGACCTTTTATGGGCGTACAGCGGACACGGCGAGCCTAGCAACTACTATGAGTGGGCCACACGTTATTGCAAGGCACAGAACAATTATTAGGAATTTTGGCTGCTGCGTACAAACAATGCCCGTTTATTTCAACAGAGGCGGAAGTCTTTCAGAGAGAGAGAGAGAGGGATGTTTCGAGGTGGATGGAAGGGAGGGGGGGGGGTAGTTGAGATCTGACATTTAAACTGATAAAATACATATAGATATACTGTATATGATAGACAGTACAGGGTATACCAATGCGATTGGGATGGTTCTTGATGGTGGCGTGTGGGAATCGGAGGCAGGCGAATGTGTAGACCGTCGAAGGAATACAGATTGTGGGGGTGGGGGTGAAGTTAGATTGATGGGGTGGGGTGGGGAGAGGAGAGTTGGGGATATTGGTTATGTTCAGTGCCGATTTTAGCAGAGTCCCATGGCTGTATGTTTTGCTTGGCACCGGCCTCTTAAACGTTTTAAACAGACTAAACACACCGCCTGCTTATAATCCACCAACGAGGGAGGAAACGAGGCCGGAGTAGATAGGGAGGAATGGAGATATTAGAGAGAGTACGGGTGGGATGAGGGAGAGAGAAAGATAGAGAGTACGGGTGGAATGAGGGAGAGAGAAAGATAGAGAGTACGGGTGGAATGAGGGAGAGAGAAAGATAGAGAGTACGGGTGGAATGAGGGAGAGAGAAAGATAGAGAGTACGGGTGGGATGAGGGAGAGAGAAAGATGGAGAGTACGGGTGGGATGAGGGAGAGAGAAAGATAGAGAGTACGGGTGGAATGAGGGAGAGAGAAAGATAGAGAGTACGGGTGGGATGAGGGAGAGAGAAAGAGACAGAGTACGTGTGGGATGAGGGGAGAGAGACAGAGAGTACGGGTGGGATGAGAGGGAGAGAAAGAGATCTATAGATTGTATAGGGGTGTCCTATAGCTCAGTGTAAGATGAGAGGGAGAGAAAGAGATCTATAGATTGTATAGGGGTGTCCTATAGCTCAGTGTAGGATGAGGGGGAAAGAAAGAGATCTATAGATTGTATAGGGGTGTCCTAAAGCTCAGTGTTGGATGAGGGACAGAGAAAGAGATCTATAAATTGTATATGGGTGTCCTATAGCTCAGTGTAGGATGAGGGACAGAGATAGAGATCTATACATTGTATAGGGGTGTCCTATAGCTCAGTGTAGGATGAGGGACAGAGATAGAGATCTATAGATTGTATAGGGGTGTCCTAAAGCTCAGTGTGAGATGAGGGACAGAGAAAGAGATCTATAGATTGTATAGGGGTGTCCTAAAGCTCGGTGTAGGATGAGGGACAGAGAAAGAGATCTATAGATTGTATAGGGGTGTCCTATAGCTCAGTGTAGGATGAGGGACAGAGATAGAGATCTATAGATTGTATAGGGGTGTCCTACAGCTCAGTGTAGGATGAGGGGGAGAGAAAGAGATCTATAGATAGTATAGGGGTGTCCTATAGCTCAGTGTGGGATGAGGGACAGAGAAAGAGATCTATAGATAGTATAGGGGTGTCCTAAAACTCGGTGTAGGATGAGGGACAGAGAAAGAGATCTATAGATTGTATAGGGGTGTCCTATAGCTCAGTGTGGGATGAAGGACAGAGAAAGAGATCTATAGATTGTATAGGTGCGTCCTATAGCTCAGTGTAGGATGAGGGACAGAGAAAGAGATCTATAGATAGTATAGGGGTGTCCTATAGCTCAGTGTAGGATGAGGGACAGAGAAAGAGATCTATAGATTGTATAGGGGTGTCCTATAGCTCAGTGTAGGATGAGGGACAGAGATAGAGATCTATAGATTGTATAGGGGTGTCCTATAGCTCAGTGGATAGGGAACTGCTTTCCTATGCAGGAGGTTGCGGGTTCGAACCCCGCGTGGGTGGAACTTACGTGACCGAGGTAGGTGGCTTTTCAGGACACCGAAGGTTTTCTCCGGGTACTCAGGTTTCTTCCCTCCCTTCAATAATGATATTTGATGTAGTCAATCTAAAAATTTCAAAAATAAAAACATTCTATTTTCGACTTCTCTGTAATAGCGATGTCATCAGGTCGCCGCGCTTTGAGTTCGATTGAAGAAAAAGCACGTGATAGCATCCCGTATTATCTTGCATTATTTTAACGTAGTAAACTTAACGGGTGATTTTATCTCCACCCACACCTTAAACTCGCGCTAATTATATTTTACATTTTCAATTAATTGACGTGATGGAAGATCGTAAAGTTTAAAGGGAAACAAGGCTTTACTGAAATTCGCACTGTGGAAAAGACGACGTGGTGCTTGTGATGAGTGACACACGGACACAAAACATGTAAGTAAGATTATTAGTTAACTTCGCCTCTTTCTCTTAATTATGTAAAGAGGAAGGGACAGACAGACAGACAGACAGACAATAGACTTTTAGTCAGCATTTTAGGATGATCTTCCTTCTTTCTCCTCGGCATCCGTCTTCATCACTTAGTTACAAGTTGCCGCGTGGTTGTGAGTGCTTTCGGTGCCAGAGAGTGACAGAAGCCGTTTGTCTGTTGCAGCTTGCCCCACCCCACGCCTCTCTTCGTCACTTCACCCTCACTACTCTCCACCCCCCACCCTCCACCCCCCACCCCCCAATCTCCGCATTCCTTTCCTTAATGCTGTTTTCACAACGCAACATGCTACAACATGTTAAAACGCAAAGACACAAACCAGAATTAACTGTAAAACGTTTAACACTAACAGCCGACAGCTGCAACATCGTAATACGTTTTTACATAATTTAGTTAATAGCTTTCCGCCCATTCCCTCAAAATATTTCTCGTGTGGTTTCCTCTTCCATCGCTCTTCTTCTTCTTCTTCTTCTTCTTCTTCTTCTTCTTCTTCTTCTTCTTCTTCTTCTTCTTCTTCTTCTTCTTCTTCTTTTCTAGAGGGATTGGGGTGAGGTTTTGGAAATATCCTATCCTATCCTATTCCGTAACTCAGAGGTCGTTGGGGCACCACAGATGATCGTTTAACCAGCGTACTCCATCTTTCTCTGTCCTCAGCAACCCTCATGGCTTCGCTCAATGTCAAACCAGTCCATTCTCGAATGTTGTCCTCCCACCTCTTTTTCGGTCTCCCTCTTCTTCTACCCCCTAGCACTGTGCCTTGCAGGATGGTCTTTGCAAGGACTGATGATCTGGTGACGTGGCCATACCATCCGAGTTTCCGTTTCTTCCCCACTGTGAGCAGGTCATCGTGTTCAATGGCTTGTGTGATGGTCTGTTGGACTTCGTCGTTGGTGATGTGCTGGGTATAGGAAATGCACAGAAGTTTTCGCAAGCGTATTGGATGATGGAGATGACAAGGGAGTGCAGCAGCCTTACCTTGGAATGTAGACTGATGGTCTTGTCTTTCCAAATGGCTTCAACCTTATCAGAGCAGCAGTTATTTGTGCGATCATGGAGAGGACTTCCTGTCGGGACCCATTGTCTGATACAATGGCTCCTAAATATTTGAAGCTATGCACTGTGTTGAGGGATTGGCCTTGGACTTTGATGTCCGTGTTGATGCGTATTGTTGGTAATTTTATTTTTATTGTATATGTTGTCATTTTTAATCTGAGTTCACACGATCGCGCTGAATCTCCCACTCCATCCTTCCCATTGAAATGAACCTGTTTTGTGATTATTCAATAAAACGTCTAAGCCTAAGTCTCTCTCTCTCTCTCTCTCTCTCTCTCTCTCTCTCTCTCTCTCTCTCTCTCTCTCTCTCTCTCTCACGCACCTCACTAACTCTTACTCGCTCTCACACACACATACACGCCAGCATATAAAAAATAGCCCATTTCCTCTCTGTTATCGAGCAATGACAACATTTCCTCTACGTTATCGAGCAATGATAACATTTCCTCTCAGTTATCGAACAATGACAACATTTCCTCTCTGTTATCGAGCAATGAGAACATTTCCTCTCTGTTATCGAGCAATGACAACACAAACATGAAAATGATGACACGCATTCGCGAGAAATGCACACAAACAGAATTCGCGCATTCGTACACAGAGAGAGACATAAGACAGAGAGAAAGAGAGAGAAGGGGGACAGACAGAGAAAGAGACAGAAGGGGGAAAGAGAGAGAAAGAGAGAGAAGGGGGACAGACAGAGAAAGAGACAGAAGGGGGACAGACAGAGAAAGAGACAGAAGGGGGATAGACAGAGAAAGAGACAGAAGGGGGACAGACAGAGAAAGAGACAGAAGGGGGACAGACAGAGAAAGAGAGAGAAGGGGGACATACAGAGAAAGAGAGAGAAGGGGGACAGAGAGAGAAAGAGACAGAAGGGGGACAGAGAGAGAAAGAGAGAGAAGGGGGACAGAGATAGAAAGAGACAGAAGGGGGACAGAGATAGAAAGAGACAGAAGGGGGACAGAGATAGAAAGAGACAGAAGGGGGACAGAGAAAGAGACAGAAGGGGTACAGAGAAAGAGACAGAAGGGGGACAGACAGAGAAAGAGACAGAAGGGGGACAGAGATAGAGACAGAAGGGGGACAGAGAAAGAGACAGAAGGGGGACAGAGAGAGAGACAGAAGGGGGGCATAGAAAGAGACAGAAGGGGGACAGAGATAGAAAGAGACAGAAAGGGGACAGAGAAAGAGACAGAAGGGAGACAGACAAAGAGACAGAAGGGGGACAGAGAAAGATAGGGACAGAGATAGAAAGAGACAGAAGGGGGACAGAGAGAGAGACAGAAAGGGGACATAGAAAGAGACAGAAGGGGAACAGAGAGAGAAAGAAGGGAAGAAATTTCGCGTTTTACAGCTGCTGCGTCTGAATCCTGCATCTGTGTTTCATGGAGTAATTCAGTATGTAATGAGGACGAAGTAACGTTGTGAATAAGTCTAAAGATTATTCATCTTAAAGTCTTCGATATGACTTCGCAGGTTTGTTATGGTAAACTTTTTTTTTTATTTTATAGAAAATACTCCTCCTACTACATTATATGAACTGACTTTTCCATCACCCACTTTCTTACTGCCAAACTAGTATCTACATTGTTGTAAGAGGTGAGTGAATCTGCCTTGCGATGACGTCTTTAATGCGAATAATTGGCCCCTCGCTGTCTCTTTAGCGACGGTGTCAGTAGCCTGTTACAGGGACATTAAGCGCAGTCTTAAGCTTGGTTTGTGGCTTGACGTTTATGTGCCTTCGGTTTTGATACTGTTTGTGGCGATCGGCGGATATAAACGTTATTTATATACCACAATCGTTATCGCTGTATTCGCTAACAACATCATTTCCGCATACGCTTTCATTGCTCGTGTAAACAGGTATCCCCAAACATTCATAACTGGGATCTATACAAATAATCATTTCCCTCTACACTCTGATATGCAGATGCAAACGCCAACTTTCTCCCCTCTCCCCCCATCCCCTCCCTCCCCCCCCCTCCCCGTTGTACTCTCACTCAGTCACTGGCGCTACACAGTCATCAGGGCCCAGTTTTACGAAGGTCTGTGTGGAGAGCATAAGTCGCAGAGGACTTAAATGGCTTATTCCCTCCCCGAGGTAATAGTTAAGACGAGCACCTAACGTTATGCCCTCGCTGTTTTACAAGCCCAAAACTGAGGTGCGAATAACTATTACCTCGCTCACAGCCCGCAGCGCGCCCGCTATCAGCATGTGAGGCTTACGTGATGCTATTTTTAGAATATGAGGTCATTGGAAGGGCTACGAAGCTGGCTTTGGTTATGTCAGTCTCTCGCTGAATAGGGAGGTGTAGCATACATACTGGTCAAACGTCCATGGCATGCCATCTGACACTCGCTTTATACAGATGGACAGTCGGTTTGCTTACATCCAATAAATCATCAACTGTCAGCTGAAAACTGCCAGTAGCATAAAAGCGAACGGCTATATTATCAAAAGCGGCCTCGTCCCCTATACGCTTTGGTGTTGGGGACGCTAATTTAATCCCATCAAAAGCGCACACTGTGTCGAGTCAGTCACAGACTCATTTGTTTACATGTTACTAACTTAGTGAACCAAGCATCTCTCTAATTTCTGTGCTGTCCACCTCCATCATCCCACTCCCATACCGGACTATCTTTGTTATTTTTATTTCTCCTTATCGCGCACTGAGCATTCGACAATGGCTGAAGACACGCGCCGTATAAATGGACATCATCATCTATAAGGATTTGCAGACTAGCAAGCAAGGTTTGCAGACTAACCCTGTCGAGTGGCCAAGTGTCTCAAAAGCACTGAAAATTCATCTATGATCTCCAGCAATGCACGCCTTCTAGCGATCTTATAACTCAAAGTCATCGAAAATATCAAGTGGATATGTACGATCACGGACAATTCTTGGTTTTTGTAGTCTATGCCGACGGATAAATCGGTTAGCGCGAGCAGGCATTTTGAAAGCGAAATGTAAACATCGCGAGAACGAGGCTCTTAAGTAGTCGAACCGAGCAGTTAGGCCACCCTACCACTTGACTTAGCTTATGCCTCCGCTATTCGCTTGCAGCCAGGGCATAAACCCTTAAGTCTTCTTCATAAAACGACGAGCACATAGCCGAAGCAGGGAATAACTTTATGCGCAACGAATATCGCTATGACCTCGCTATTCTCTGCAAAATACTCGTCGTAAAACTGGGCCCAGGTCCATACACATCCTTGCAGTTGTTCGCTATCTTGACGGCGCTTTTACCGCCCGCCTTTGCTGTATTTCAAGTTATTTTGGGGATCGGAGCGATAGCCTACTGCTGTGGTGTGGTACGTATGAAGTCTACAGCGCTGTTGTAGGGTTTCTGGACTTGCGGGTACGTTTCCTTTGAAAGGGCAGTGACCTCTTACCTCCCCACCCACCCCCTCACCGCCTCCCCTCCACCACCACCATTACTATCACCATCCTCTATACCTACTCCCTCTCCCTCTCCCCCAACAACTCCACTCCCCCCCCCTACACACACAAACTCCTCACCAAAACGAAAACGTTGACTAGTAGAGAAAATTGGTGGTGGTGGTGATGATGATGACCATTTGTATATAACGCTAATACCTTACGCTAAAAAACCAAATTATATTATGATGCAAAAACACATATTGCAACACAATATGGTGGGAGATGGAGAGAGGGAATGCTAGGAAGTGAAGAGGGTTTTAAACAATGTTTAGTGTGACGTCAAGGAATGGAATTGGAGGGAGGTCTATCTTTACAATACAATACAATACAATACAATACAATTCAACTTTATTCATCTCAAACTGAGCAATTACAATGGCAGCATCAGCGCAGTTTAGCAGAATACACAAGAATTGAAAATATTATTACATACACATGAGGAGTAATCCAATCAATAAATAGTAAATAAATAACAAATAAATAACAACATAATTATACGGTTAAGTACATACAATAAACTAGAGGTGAATGTCATAAAAAGTTAACTGCCCCGAAATATCATAGGTAATAGTTTCTTCGCAGAAAGCTAGAATTTAAAAAAATGTACCTCCTGACAATACAATACAATACCATACAATACAATACAACACAACACAATTTATGCCTCTCAAGCTGAGCAATTACAATTACAAAGGCGCAAAAATAACCAGTAAGAATAAGAATAAAAATTAAAAATGACCTTACGTACACACGGAGAGTACTCCCAATCAATAAGTAAATGTGCTGTTAAATGCATAAGTAAACTATAAAATATAAACTATAAAACAAAAAGTAGGGAAGGGGTAGGGGGCGGTGCATACAAAAGGGAGGAGGGAGGAGGGGGGTATTGACCGTCGGAAGATGAACGCAGCGCAACTTTACCGGTCTAGAAACTGCTTCCTCAATGATTATTACAGGATCCGTGGAGGCAGCGCTACAGGTTACACGCTACAGTGAGAAAAAAAATCGATGACTGAACTTGTTAGTTTAGATACAGATAGTATGGTCTGCTTGTGCAAAAGGACTATCCAAGACCTGTACTATTACAGGGTTCGTATGGTCTTTGAAAGTCCTTGGTTATTTTAGACCCCATTTTCAAATCCTTGAAAACTCTTGAAATTCAGACTTTATTATGGATTCCTTGAAAAGTCCTTGAATAATCGATTGTAGTAAAAGGTTTTGCTCACGGGTTATGGGGATATGTTTTTTAACTGAAAAGAAAACCTTGCCGTTTTTTTTAAATAATTTCCGAATGATTTTAATCCTTCGCAAAACATCATCTGCTGTGCCAAAATGTCTTGTCAGTTAACTCCCACTTCTGAGCATGAGCATTGACTACTCTTGTTCGATAGTAAAAGTGACTTTTCGAAAGCAAGTTTAAAAATACCTCATTGATTATGCGTTTTCAAAGCTATGTGATTCGACAAAAAAATACTGGAAAAGCTGGCTTATGAAGTCAGAATGGAACAAATGTGCCGCATTTCGAAACTGATGCGAAGGAAGCACTGAGATTAATCTTCCAATCCAGTGCACCGAGAAGCAAGGCAAAATCAAAACAAGGAGAAATCAGAAACATTGACAAGCAGAGACAGATGAAGATATGCAGGAAATTAAGCACAGTTTGTGAATACACGAAGCGTTTGCTTGTGAACTGTAGCTCTTCTGCTGGTGGCTTTCTGCAACACAGAGAGCGTTTGTGTTGGCTGTGTTTGCTATTCCAGGTTAAAGTTAACTTTTGGTTGGTTGCATTGATTAATATGCGAGTAGTTTCTTGTCGTTATTGATTGATTGATTGATTGTTGCTTTAGGTCCAGCGGACTCTTCCGAGCCAAATCAGGACCGGACAACCCCCAATCCGCATAAAAGATCTGCTGAAACAACCCTAGTGGGAAAATTGAATGCCCTCCACCGGCCAGTCACTTTACAATAAAGACATCCCACGCAGGGGACGGCTGAGGCTTTACCCCAACTACTCGAACCCCCGTTTACAAAAACAAAAAAGAATACAAACATCATTATAAATCATCAACAAAACACATACATATAAAATGCCTATAGTGCTAAATAATAAAATCATAGGAAGCCCTAGTGACCACCCGGCAGAAAGCGTCCAACACTCCCAAGCTGATCCAACAGACCTCATACACAAACAAGGAGTCTTGTCCAGGAAGAGTTTTCAAGAAAAAAGGTAGGTCATTGATCTATCGAAGAAGAAGATAGTATAGCAGAGTGATAGGACAGATCAGGAATGGGAAAGAGCAAATGAGGAAGACAGCGACAGTGGGAATTTAAAGCACTAAATTTCCAGAAAGTGGGGATACTATTTATACTGAAACCCCCGGCACTCCAACGGGGGTACTGTTGCCGCAGTGAATCAGTCATGCCTACAAAGGCAAGACAGGTTTTCAACTGGGGCTTTCCCTTTTCCCTTTATAGGTTAGAACAATCTACAGTGGCAAGATTGCTCATGACCCCAAGGGGTTTCTTGTCGTTAAGTCACTGAGGAGTAAAACTGGCACATTGAATAGGCTGTGATATGATAAAAGGGCGAGGTGAAAGTAGATCAAACCTGGCCTTCAGAGGAAACTCCTGTTGACAGGTTAAAGGTTTACAGGCGAATCACTACTTGAAATATTGAGAAACAAAGAATGTAACTTTATATTGGACTGAACTTTTTACCTTTGGTTGTGTATAGTAATATTCAGCATGCATAAAGTATATGCCGCTTTGTGTTAGTTAAGACTACCGATGGCTGTTAGTTGAATGTTGTCAATGTGTGTGTATTGCTCTGTGATTGTCCTTGAAATTTATTATAGTTTCCTGGAAAAATCCTTGAAAGCCCTTGAATTTTGTGAGCATATAATAGTAGTCAAGAGTTACCGAAAAGCTACTGTCTTCGTGTTGTGCTTGTTGCAGAAGGAGATCATTGGACAACAATGACGCACTATTAAAGAGTGTATTTTAGTGCCACAGATAGTCTGTCTGGTCTGGGGGACAGAGTATTCGGAGACCACAGATGAATTCTAGTAGAATTAGGTTGCTCGATAGCGACAGATAATCGGTCTTCTCTGCTCTATCCATTCATCACAACCAGACAACCGAAACGAACACTGCTGCTCTAGCGACAGATAGGCAAAGAGAGACAGAGACAGAGAAGGAGAGAGAGAGAGAGAGAGAGAGAGAGAGAGAGAGAGAGAGAGAGAGAGAGAGAGAGAGAGAGAGAGAGAGAGAGAGAGAGAGATGGTGGGAGGGGAGATGGGAAGAATAGTGATGGAGTTTTCCTGCACGTGAAAGAAGATGGAATGTGTACCGTATCGAAAGGAGGGAGGAAGCTGGTGGAGAGAAAGAGAGAGATCATTCACATACATTAAGGAATTTTAATCTAAAGACTGGAATCAAGAGAGTCCACCGCTCAATTTAAACTTGAAATTAACTGTTTCTCACCGTAAATTCCATACATTTCTCTGACTGTGTCCTCCCCCTCCGCCTTTCTCTTCCTCTCTCTCTCTCTCTCTCTCTCTCTCTCTCTCTCTCTCTCTCTCTCTCTCTCTCTCTCTTACCCCTCCCACTCCCCTTCTCTTTCTTTTTTTCTCTCTCTCTTTCTCTCTCTTTCTTTCTCTCTCTAAGACAACAGTATGTGTGCAGGAAAAACCACAGGAGGTGAAGTCAGTTCATTAAACAAAAGAACAGCTATGAAAATAATGTGCTGTTGCTTTGCCAGTCGCGCCTGGTTTTCCAGGCATATACGGGAACGTTGGGTGTGGGTGTGGAAGTCAGGAGTGGATAATGAGAGAGATAGTGTTAGAGGTATTTTCAATAAACGTTCACGATTTCTAGCTTGTTTCCTATCCTATCCCGTAACTCGGAGGTCGTAGGGGTACCACAGAATGATCGTTTAACCAGCAAACTCCATCTTTCTCAGTCCTCAGCAACCCTCATGGCTTCGCTCAATGTCAAACCAGTCCATTCTCGAATGTTGTCCTCCCACCTCTTTTTTCGGTTTCCCGCTTCCTCTGCCTCCTTGCACTGTGCCTTGCAGGATGGTCTTTGCAAGGCCTGATGATCTGGTGACGTGGCCATACCATCCGAGTTTCCGTTTCTTCACCACTGTGAGCAGGTCATCGTGTTGTCCAATGGCTTGTGTGATGGTCTGTCGGACTTCGTCGTTGGTGATGTGCTTTATCTCCATGCTTTGTATTCTTCGTTGTAGATCTTCTGTGAGGGTCCATGTTTCGCAAGCGTATAGGAAGGTGGGAGATGGCAAGGGAGCGCAGCAGTCTTACCTTGGAATGTAGACTGATGGTCCTGTCTTTCCAAATGGGCTTCAACCTTGCCAGGGCAGCAGTTGTTTGTGCGATCCTGGAGAGGACTTCCTGTTGGGACCCATTGTCTGATACAATGGCTCCTAAATATTTGAAACTATGCACTGTGTTGAGGGATTGGCCTTGTACTTTGATTTCCGAGTTGATGCCATTGGTGTTGTTGGTCATCAATGTGGTCTTCTCTGCACTTATTTCCATTGCATAGGCTCTGGAGGTAGTGTCGTGCCTCTGTACCAGCTGTTCAAGTTCTTCCTCTCCAGTCAATCTATCAATGTCATCCGCAAAACGAAGGTTGGAGGTTGCTCTACCCCCTATGCTGACTGTGCCTTCGTGATCTGCAAGGGCATCTGACATGATGCGCTGTAGGGACCGCGCCTTCCGTTGGCCACCAGGACGGAGGTGACAGGTGTGCTTCTGATGGACGACTTAGCAAGATCCGCACCATAAACAACATCGTCATAGGAACCTGGAATGTCAGGACCCTAAATGCGGAAGGAAAATTAGAAGAACTGGCCCACGAGCTGGACCATTATCGATGGGACGTTTTAGGTATCGGCGAACTGCGCTGGAAAGGCCTAGGTGAAACAATGACCGACAAAGGCCCCAAGCTTTATTTCAGCGGTAGAGATTAAAGGCACGAACGCGGCGTTGGATTCTTGGTCCACAAGAACATTCTAGCCACTGTCATGGGTTGCCGCCCAGTCTCCAGTAGACTCATTAACATCCGTCTGAGAGCAGCCCCTTTCAACACCACCATCATCCAGGCCTATCCCCCCAACATCAGACTATGACGACAGCGAAGTGGAGGATTTCTATGAAAATCTACAGGCTGTCCTTGACCAAGTGCCGAAGAAGGACATAGTCATAGTGGAAGGCGACTGGAATGCGAAGGTTGGCCAAGATGCGCACCACAACTGGGAAGACACATGTGGACCCCACTGCAACAACGAGACAAATGACAGGGGTCTGAGACTCTTTGGAGTTTGCCAGATACAACAATCTAGCTTGTTTAAAAGACAGAAAATACTTGATTGATACCATAATTATACCGCACCAAACGTTTAATCTGTGTATCTGGTCCCCCACTGTATCGTTATCAATAGCCAAACAAACATCCACAAACGGCAACAGAATAGACTATCGAGAAAGAATAAGTCACTGTGTGCGTGCGTCTGTTTGTGTGTGTGGGTGTGGGTGTGTGTGTGTGTGTGTGTTAGCCAGCTTGCTTGGCTTGTAAATTGCGCGTGCGCCTATCACTCTTCCTAGTGCTAGACCCCGGTCACCGCGGTGAACAAGGGGAGATAACTGTGCACAAGTAGTGATGAGCTAGAGTGATCTCCTGTCGCATCGAGCACGCTCCGCTGGGAGTGCTTACCGGCATCCATCTTGCAATGTTTCACGAGTAGTTAGCCTTTCTGTTGTATAAGCACTCGGGCGTTTTGTCGTGGTCTGGTTGTTTTTTTACCCGAGGCTCTGCACTTAATAACTAATGGCCAGATTTACAAGATGGCAGTATTTGTGGGTCAGGTCAAAAGAGCTTCGGCGATCGATTAATGGTATGTTCAAAAGCACTTTTGTGTAAATAACGTTTCTCTCTCTCTCTCTCTCTCTCACACACACACACACACACACACACACACACACACACACACACACATTCACATAGTTTACACAGGGGATGTGCCATCATGATTTGTATTATTATCGGTCTGTTTTAAAACATAGTTGAGATTTCAACCTAAGGAGTTCTGCAGTAGACTGTGTTTGCGAGACTGTCCGCCCACTTATCAACGATGGGGCATTGTAGTCCTTCCAATAGGTATGAAATGGAGTGAGCTACGATAAACGATGCCATAAACGGCTATGGAAGGGTTCAGGGGAAATAGAACGCTCATCTACCTGAGGACAGCGTACACAAGTTAAGGTGGAAGAAGTTGTTTACCGGTGATCTTGGCGTGATTGATGATCCGTGTGATCCAGCTGTAGAGGCAAAAGATAAGGATGGCGCTCACCATCGTCTTTCTTATCAACCACCACGCCAAGAAAGCATGCATGGCCTCTGCAGCAGTATCAATCTATCGAAGACCCGCAGTTACGTTCACTTCACGGTTCAGCTGCAGTTTAGGCCAAAAATACGCCTAGGTATAATGAGAGTTAAATACGCTTATGTCACGGTAAGAACACCTAGGTTAGCCTAAAACATACACAGTTTCAAAAATATAAAATGTACTGGAGATGAACTCATGAATTGGCCACCCAAGGGAACGTATTTCCAAATAAATAAATTACTTTTATAGCGCCTTTTCGATCTAACCCGAGCCGCCGAAGCCGCCAACTTGCAGCATTAAGCGCGCTGTCAAGCGCCTCTAAATTCTGAACTACCTGAACGTATGGACGTGTATTTTACTCTGACCTGTTCTTGAACAGAATCGCCGAATTCTTTATCGTGCCTCTGCAGCGGGCTGAAAGGTAGGCTAGCCGGAAAGTTTATATCACACACAGTAAAGTAAATTAGGCACCGTCACAAAATGCGTGGTGTTTGAACCAGAATCTGTTTCCATTTAACTTGAAAAACAATATGAACCATCAGGGGTGGTATTCAGGGAGCCGTTTCCAAGAGGATAATTGTACTGTTCGGCTTCGCGGATTTTTCCACTGGGTAAATGCTTCCTGAACCTGAATACCACCCCTGGGTTTCACGTGAAGTAATTAATTGTGAGCGGCTTCCCGTATCGGCCTGCACCTTGAGCAACTCTTGAGCTGGAAAAGCGCGATATAAAAACGACTAAATAAAAACAATTAATAAATTGGCCAGCGACGTCATGAGTATGACTGAGGCGACTTTGCGAGGGAATGTCACAATGGCTGAAATTTGCTACGCCGTGGTGTTTATGTTGGGTTTTGTTAAGAGTTCAAACAAGCGGCAGACGTTGTAATTAAGGCACCCCCTATGCTGCAACAACTGCCTTCACCAGGGAACGTAACTCGACCCCAACTCATCTACCGTACCCGGCTGCACGTGCGAGCTCCAACCAGTCATTTCCCCTGATCGCTCCCCTTTTGCTTGATCAACTCTCCCTGTTAGGTATTTCTTCTTCTTCTTCTTCTTCTTCTTCTTCTTCTTCTTCTTCTTCTTCTTCTTCTTCTTCTTCTTCTTCTTCGTCGTCGTCGTCGTCGTCATCGTCCTCTTTTTTCCTTCTCTCGTCTCTACATTTTCCTCTGCTTTCCTTACGTTTCCCCCCTCCCCCCCCCCCCCCTCTCTCTCTCTCTCTCTCTCTCTCTCTCTCTCTCTCTCTCTCTTCATCTCTCTCTCTCTCCCTCTCTCTTCATTTCTCTCTCCCTCTCTCTTCATCTCTCTCTCTCTCTCTCTCTCTCTCTCTCTCTCTCTCTTTCTCCCCTCCATCCATTCTTTCCCTCTCTTCCTTGCACACCCACCCACCCCCGTTCTCTTTTTAAACTCCTTTTTTTGTAGTTGTGTAGAAAAACATTAGTTTTATCTCCGAAAATACCTCTTTGTGGTTTTTTTTTTTTTAATTCCTGTTGAACGAAGTCTGTGGAAAGACTCTGAATAGAAAACTTGCAACGTTTGTCTTGGAAAGCTGATCCTACGCGTTCTGTCTTTGAAGGGCAAGGGTGGGGGGGGGGGGTGAGGGGAAAGGACAAGAAGAAAGTATTTGTACTGAAGTGATCAACTATCTTACTACATGTATTTGTACTGAAGTGATCAACTATCTTACTACATGTGCACCGTCCCTTTTTGCTTTCTTTCCTTACCTTCTATTATTATTATTATTATTATTATTATTATTATTATTATTATTATTATTATTATTATTATTATTATTATTATTATTGTGTTGGTCCCCAGCTTCCTATTCTTCAGCAGCATTCTCTCTTCATGCCCATAGAAAGTTTGAATAATTATAATTATGTATGTTTATGCCTTTGCGCTTGGCTATATTTATACGTACGGCTATTTGTGTTTGTGGTGTACGGAATATGCTTTTAGCTTTTATACCCCACCTGGTGTTTTGGTTTGATTTCAGATGCCCTGAAGAATCTGGCAAAGCGCTTGGAAGGACCTTTCAATATCGAGTCCGTGGTCGATCCTATTGACGTCAAAATCAGTGACGCCATCATGAACTTGCACGAAAATTCCGATCCTATCTCCAAACAGGTACATCATATTGTTACGTTTTACTAAGTTGTCATCATTTGTGAGTTTCAGTGACTGCGTGATGAGCGTTGTTGTTGTGTTGTTGTTATGTTGTTCTTTTAAATATGATTTGTTGTCTAGTCAGTCTTGTGTAGAACTGCATTATATATATATATCTTCTTCTTTTTTCTTTTTTTTTTAATTTTATTTGTTGTTGTTGTTTTTTGTTTTTTTTTTTTGGGGGGGGGGGGGTAAGGAAGGGAGGAGGGAGGAGTTTACTCTGTTATTTTCATTCGATGCCTCATAATTTCCTGTAGCTTGAAATGGAACAACGGCATGGCACATTTAGAGAGGGACACTATTCGTAATTTACTTGGCTCCTGTAGCTTGAAATTGGAACAGCGGCATGGCACACTTGGAGAGGGACACTATTCGTAATTTACTTGGCTCCTGTAGCTTGAAATTGGAACAGCGGCATGGCACACTTAGAGAGGGACACTATTCGTAATTTACTTGGCTCCTGTAGCTTGAAATTGGAACAGCGGCATGGCACACTTAGAGAGGGACACTATTCGTAATTTACTTGGCTCATGTAGCTTGAAATGGAACAACGGCATGGCACATTTAGAGAGGGACACTATTCGTAATTTACTTGGCTCCTGTGGCTTGAAATGGAACAACGGCATGGCACACTTAGAGAGGGACACTATTCTTAATTTACTTGGCTCCTGTAGCTTGAAATGGAACAACGGCAAACGCCAACTGACTTTCCTTAGGCAGCTTTTAATTCGTACTGAGGTGGTGACTGCAATGTCTGTGGAGGCCTGCGCATCGTTTCTTTGTTTGCTCAAAGTGCACCACCGATGTTTGTCTTGAACGAGTCAAGTAAAGAACATCTCGCAAACTCTCGTGTCCGCGCGCGGATTCTCGCGTTGTGTGAACAGCCCGTTTGTTGACATTTTTGTCCCTTTGATGTATGTGTGTTTTCTTTGATTTTTTGCTGTCAGAGGTGTCCCGCTTGCTTGTCGGTGATTATTCGGAGTTGTCCCTCTTGTTGTTTTGGTGATTACTAACAACTTTTACCAAGTCTGAGCCCGCATGGTGGTGTTGGCAAGTTTGGCTGTGCTTGTGAAAAGTGAAATTCCGTCGCTGCCACCACACCCTCCAAATTTGACATTCCTCGCATTCCGCAATTCGTCATTCTCTTCTTTCTAATTTCTGCTCATAAATCTTCTTCTTCTTCTTCTTCTTCTTCTTCTTCTTCTTCTTCTTCTTCTTCTTCTTCTTCTTCTTCTTCTTCTTCTTCTTCTTCTTCTTCTTCTTCTTCTTCTTCTCTTTCTTCTTCTTCTTCTTCCTCTGTTGCTGCTGCTTTCTAATGACAAACACTCATTGGTTTATTACCATTGGTCATTCTCATGGATATCCACCCCCCTTCAGCGCCTTGAGAACTCTTTTGGGATAAAGGACTGTGCACTAAGCTGGTTCCATTCTAACATTTCTGATCGTTTCCAATCTGTTTGCATCGACAACTACCTTTCTGAATCGTCCAGACTTGTTTTCGGTGTACTCAGGGGTCAGTTCTAGGCCCAGTTCTATTTACCCTTTACACATCCCCTCTGTTTAGATCATCCAAAAACCATTATACTTTCCACCATTTCTGCGCAGACGATATACAGCTCAAAAACAGTAAAACCTCTCAAAACCTTCCATCTATTCTGACCAAACCTTCTGACTGCTGTGAAAACATTTATAACTGGATGACTGCCAACAAGCTCTAGCTCAGGGCTAACAAAACTAAAGTTATGCTCACAGGTACCAAACCAACTTGTCGTCTTCTCACCCTTGGCCAAACCATTATTATTCCTATGTCATATTCTGTCAAAACCCTTGGCGTCATCCTTGACAACATCCACTCCGTGTCAGAATTCATCAACAAAACCTGTCAAACATGCATCTTTCAGCTCCGTAGAATAGGCCTCGCCCGCAAGAATCTGACCACTGCCGCCACAGCCAAACCCATTTCCTATCTTGTCCTGTCACGCTTAGACTGCTGCAGCTCTCTTCTTGCTGGACTTCCTTCCTCTTCTGTTATCTGCTCCAACGTGTTCAGAACTCAGCTGCTCGTCTGGTTGTCAAAGTTAAAAAATCTGGTCATATCATAGCCCTCCTACATTCTCTCCACTGGCTTCCTGTATCTCAGAGGATTTCTTACAAAATCTGTAGTTACTGTTGCAAGTGTGTCCATGGCTTAGCCCCTTCCTACCTCACCCAGAACATTCACTTCTACAAGCCATCTAGAAATCTTCGTTCTTCCTCTGACACCCTCATGCTACAAATACCCCGCTACAAACTCTCCTCTACAGGCTGTCGATCCTTCTCAATGCTTGGTCCTTCAACTTGGAACTTTATTCCTCTCTCTCTTCGCAGCTCTCCGAACATAGCCATTTTCAAGTCCAACTTGAAAACTTATATCTTCCTTAAGTAAAATGTCTGATCTCACCTCTCATCACCATCATCATTCCTTCTTTTCTGATTCAGACCACCGCCGTCAGACCGCATGCCCCCAACCCTCTCACTCCTTAGCTGCTGTCTTCCTCCCTCTCCCTCCCTCGTCTTTTATATTTCACTTGTAAATATTATTTTTCATGTTTATATTAAGTGTGGTTTTTTTTTTTTTTGAAGAATTTATTAGTGTCTCGTTGTTGTTTCACTTCTTTTTGTACGTATTTCGATGTTAACGTTAAGTATAAATGCGTGAGAACTGCGCCTTGAACTGATGTCAATAAGGAAAAGCGCTATATATACACTAATTATTATTATTATTATTATTATTATTATTATTATTATTATTATTATTATTATTATTATTATTATTACACTGTATTATCCCACCGTCATTCATTAATACCAACCGTCCATGTTCCTTTCGGTCTCTTTCCCTCCTTCTCTCACCTTCCCCTTCCCGAAGTTTGTTCCTAGTGTGTGACTTGGTAGAGAGCCCAGATTTCCACACAACGCTCTTATTCCTCCTTCATCCTTCCCTCCTACTCTTTATCCTCCTTGATTTTGCCGTGACAGTGGCGCTGACGACAGCTGCTGTTTTGCTTTAGGGGTGTTTGCAGTGAAAAGACGCTTCCGGTTGGCATCTCGCTGTCACTTCTCGTTGGCGAGAGTTGTAACCCGAGACCTCTTGACTGCTCGCTGCCCTTGAGACTATTCACGGTCCACACTGGTAATGACGAGACTTTGAGAGAGTCGAGACTCCTTTTTAAGATGTAGTAAGCAATGCGAGGTACGAACCATCAACCACCGGTAAATTCTTCGTGGCCAAGTCAGAAAGGCGCCTGGCGAGACGCGATCAGCATATTGGCAGCTAGCACCCATAGGCTGAAGAAGGAAACTGTCAAGCTTTGGAAGTCAAAGAGATTGAGTGGGTTGGATTCTGAGCAATACATGCATTGAGCCTATTGCGTTTTAGTAATATGTCGATGAGGAGGAGTTTTGGGAGGAGTGGGGAGAAAGGAGAGGACTAAGAAAAATTATACAATCTTCAAATTAAACGTTAATGTAAATAATAGAAATTATTTTGTGCGGAATAGAGGAAGGCAACGAAGACAAGAGCTGGAGAGTGGGGATGGTGGTTTCGAGTGGGGGGATTGGTGGGATGGAGTAGGTTGTCGTGGTAGTGTATGGGTAGTCAGGACGGCTGGGTTGGTGTGAGGAAGGGATAGAGGGAAGTTTTATGGTGGGCGCAAAAAGAGTTCAAATTAACGTAATCGCGGCTAGGAAGGAAACTTGATTTGGATCTGCAAATGGCCCCCACATTCCAAATTGAGGTTGTTTCTGCCCAGGGGCCAAAGAAGGAGGGGAAGGGGGACGATAGAAAGGAACGGAGGCGGAGAGGAAAGAGAAGAGGAGGAGAGTGTGAAAGAGGGAATTGTTCTAAGAGTTGCTGCGGGCGCTAGTGACCCATCTGGGAAGCAGGAGTAGCCTGTGTCATTATCAAGTCAGGGGATTGAACCCACACGCCCAGAGATGTGCGCGGTATAAGAGGTACGTACCGCTGAGCCACTTCCACCTAACATGGAATCGGAGTAAGAGAAGGGATGGAATTGGGACAGAAAGAGAACAGAAGAAGGGATGTTTTATTTACAGAGATGGACAGACAGAGAAAGAGATGGTTTAAAGGGATGAAGGGAACGAGAGTATCTGGGGTGTTGGGATGGTGCTGACTTCATGACTCACAGCACTAATGGTTCCAATTTTCGCTGTGGGTTTGCCACAAGGCATTATCTTGTCTCTGGCGCGTGCGGATATGCAAGTAAAAGACCCAATGCTAAACCAACTCTTTTATACCCAGATTTCTACCACAATTACAATACTTTTGTACACAGTCCATCGTTTAGGCGCCTGTTTTACTGAAGGTTTCGTTTTGTCTGCAACCAATAACATACCAGGGCGAACGTCGCATGACATTGGTAAACTAGTCCGAACGTTAAAAGGAGTGGTGTATAACGAATGGCGTCTTGGTCACATCACCGTTGCGTCATTACTACCTTTAATTTTGACATCATGATGGCGTCATAACAAATTCCGTCTCACAGTAAAATATCGCCCGCACGCCATTTTAACAGCGGGAGCTTGGCAGCGAGGTCTGTGACCTCTACACTGCCAAAAGGTCAGCCGTCATCCTCGCACCCTTCGCGGCGCTGTGGATCAAGTTCTGGCGTACACGTATTATAATTGACAACAAGCTGTCCATCACCGTTTACCGTGGATCACGTTCTGCAGTACATGTATAGCATTTCTATACAAGCTGAGGGCCATAGACGAGACACATGTCTGCTGGACCCTATAAACACTGATTATCTATCTATAGACGAGACACTAGCGCTGAGTACTACATAATACCTCGGTATGCGGTGGGCAAAAGATCGCTTTTGGATAGCTGTAGAATTTCATCCATCATTAGACCTCTCGTCGATGCCTCGTCCTCGTGAGATGACCGTCTTCGCCACATTGGGCTGATTCGTAGAGCCATTATCATTCTTCACCAAACTACAAAAGTATTTAAGCGAGAGCTGCTCTGATCACCTCTTCAACGTGACTCGCCGTCCGCAAAGAGATAAGGACTCAAATGTACCCAACCTTTTTCAGCCTCGCTTGAAATGGCAGGCCTTCGTATCTGACCTCGTCTTGTTTCTTTCATGCTTTCAACGCCATATCGTTGATACGTATACTTCCGGCCTAACTTTCACCATCTTGTTGCGTGTAGGAATGACATACAGACAGTGTTATGACCAACCCAGCCTTGTATTAAGCTTACCTGTTGCCAGATTTGCCTCCGTAAATCGGCCGTCAGCAGCATTACCAACTCTTACTACTTAGCTTTCTCCGCTCGCACGTAAAAAAAATAAAAAAATAGAGGTGTCAGGGTGTGACGAGGCGTACAATCGAGCCCTGAGTCAGACAGCACCCACTCATCTCTCCCAACCATCCAGTTACCCATCTACACATCCAGTCGCCCTTAGGACGCGCGCTGGCTCATTCGCTTAAGCCCCGCCCCTCGGGCATCACGTTAAAGCCTGACACACAACCAGACTCGGGGTCAGTTGCAAGCCCTCCAGCCTTCAAGCCACAACAACTTGTCCGAAGACACGTCTCCATCGACTGGCGACCTCTGAGCTACGGCAGTACTCGTGTGCTTCACCCCGTCTTAGTCAAGACGGCTCCTGTGCAGGGCTCATACCCCAGCCTTGTATCATCTCTAAGTCGCTGACCCGCTGCAGGCCCCTGACAACCCAGGGAGTCAACGAGAAGCGTTCCCCCGAATTTCATCACCCCATAGACAGCTAGCAACGTAAGCTGAAATCTACGCCTGTACCTCAACCAAGATTGGCATCCTCGGTCATTGCGCAAGAAGAGTGACCGACTGACCTGCATTCCAAGTGACGCCACGCTAAGCCTGGTCAACTGTCCAACCAGACTATTTTGGAACAACCGCCGCCCTTCAATAACCAGCTAAGTTATTGACCCACGAGCATCACCACTCTATGATCATCTGGCCAGAGACTATCCAGATACACTCTTGCCCTGTGATGATATCAGTCCACAGTAGCACTAGTACCCCCGAAACCATCCACCCAGAATATCTCCGAGCTACTCCCTACTGATATAGACGCTACCCCGTGACTCACTATTAGCATTACTCAATATAGACGACCCAATTCGATTTAATAAAACTTCCTAGTTAGCAATTGCACCTACCCAGACTGGCCTTTGTTTTCGAATTTCTCAACTAGTGTAGTATACCATCTTTCTCGTCTACCCTCTGACTGTCTCTCATTTAATTAGTAGCCCTAGCCTTAATCTCTTGAATGTCATCGCATCATTAGCCTAACAAAGGAGGTAATACAGCGCTAGAGATTAAGAGCTTACCCTCCATTCCCCCAACCCCTTTCTTTGTGACACAGGGGAGAGATTCGTGTCTGTAGCAGTGTGGGGGTCCATTGCGAGATATTGGACCAGAGCTGTAAATGAACAGTCAGCGCGGCACATTAGAACAATCAGGATTTTTCTCTTGTTACCGAAAAATCGGAACATCTGGGAGAAATTCTCTGTCAGAGTAGACTATAAATAAACGTTCGTGTGACGTTTAAAGCCGAGATGCATTTGTCCGTTTCATAAATTACGACAGTCTGGAATGTGCGATTTATCTTTTGGTCTGCGTAAGTGGACGTAATATGTTACAGTGTGTTGTGTAACACGGCGTTGGGCGTTTCAGTCCATGGATACTGGAGTCAAAAGTAAAAAATGGGGGTGGAGGACGGGTGCACACAGAGAGAGAGAGAGAGAGAGAGAGAGAGAGAGAGAGAGAGAGAGAAGTCGAAGTCGAAACCTTTAATAAGATTATAGCTTTAGGTCCTTTGGGACCTGTCTTACAGCTAGTCCCTGCTAAACAATGCAGAGCAAACAAAATAATTAACATTAAATAATTTGATACAAACATATTCCTTAACTACGGTAACAAATCACTAAGCAAATTAATGCATTTTAATACACATAATCCCACCCTTCTTCCCCCCCCCCATCCCTCTCCTCCTCATTCCGCACACACAAGCACGCACACACACACACACACACACATACACATGTAAATTCACACATTCTTAGTAACTTAAATTGTGGCAGGATAGGGAAGAACAAAAAGGTATGTAATCATCTTAAATTAAATATTAAGAGCAAAGGAAGCTTAAATATTTATGGAACCTTGTTTTAAAAGATGGTATTGCTTTACTTTTTTTTTACCTCTTCTTCACGCTTGGACCAGCATAGGACAGAAATGTTTTAAATATGTATAAGCGTGGTCTTCGTAATGTCAAATTATGTCGGGAAGATGAATAACGAGATGATGGCTTGCTATAACGTGCTTTTAAATAAGCAGGAGCTCTATTGTTAATTATTTTATACATTAAAACGGTCTTATTGTAATGTAGGTGTTTGTTAAGGGGAAGCAAGCCAGCTATTTTTAATTTTGAATCAGTTGTGATGGAAACGTTGGGGATAACTAATTTTGCAGCTCTGCGGTGAGGTCAGTAGAAATAATTTTTTGGAACAAGGCTTCACTGCAGCCGTCCCATATTGTTGATGCATAATCAATGTGAGGTTTGATAGGAGCATTATAATGAAGTTTGTTAGCATCTGAAGTAATGATGTATTGAAGCTTAGACAACTTAAATAATTTTGTTGAGAGAGTTTTACAAAGATGTTCAATTTGTGAATGGCAACTGAGTTTGTTAGCTATGATTACGCCTAACAGTTTATGACTTTCAACCGGTGTGATATTTTATTCAATTCACTACTAAATCAAGAGAAAGCGGAGCCCGCTGATGCTTTTGTCTAGTTATTAACATAGCTTTTGATTTAGCTGGATTCAGTGACATATAGTTTAATAAACTGCACCAGTCAGCAACACTGTTAAAGGCACATTGTAGAGATTGCTGAATTTCAGCTATGTTACTGCCTTGATTTTGTAATGTTGTATCGTCGGCTAACATATGACACTCAACAGAATTGTCTGCGAGATGTAAAGGTAAGTCGTTAATATAGACACAAAATAAAACAGGACCTAAAACATATCCTTGAGGAACCCCATGCTTGATTTGGCCTACAGAGGAATTTTTACCATGGAGATGTACGAATTGCGTCCGTTGAATAAGATATGACTGGAAAAAATCCAAGGAAGAGCCATTGAGATACAGTTCAAACCTTTGGAGCACTATGTACTGATTAACGAGCTCAAACGATCTCGATCGAGAGAGAGAGAGAGAGAGAGAGAGAGAGAGAGAGAGAGAGAGAGAGAGAGAGAGAGAGAGAGAGAGAGAGAGAGAGAGAGAGAGAGAGAGAGAGAGAGAGAGATGGAGAGATGAGAGAGGAGAGAGAGAGAGTGAGAGAGAGAGAGAAGGAGAGAGGAGGAGGAGGAGAGTGTAGAGAGAGAGAGAGAGAGAGAGAGAGGAGAGGAGTGAGAGAGAGAGAGAGATGAGAGAGATGGAGAGAGAGAGAGAGAGAGAGAGAGAGAGGAGGAGAGAGAGAGAGAGAGAGAGAGAGTGAGAGAGAGTGAGAAGACAGAGCGTCGGAGAGGCTGAGTGGAGTGAGGGAGAGATGGAGAGAGAGAGAGAGAGAGTGTGAGAGTGAGAGAGAGAGCGGGGAGTAGAGAGAGAGAGAGAGAGAGATGAGAGGAGGAGGTGAGAGGAGGAGGAGAGAGTGAGAGAGTAAACAACGACAGTCGAGTAACGGGACTGTATTCAACAGGAAGCGAAGCCATGAGGGTGGCTGAGAGTACATGGTGTGGAGGAAGAGAGGAGACGTGACTGAGACGACGAGACGAGTCATAGCGTTTTAAACTTCATCGGCTAAAGGCTTTCCCATGAGTCTAATAGCGTGGCCGGGGATCCCTAACGTGTTATCTTCTGGCACGTTTATCATAACTGGAGATTCTGTTGTAACTTTCGGCAGTACAGTACCGAATCACTATACTATCCAAAGTCCTTGGGGCACCCCCAACGACAATTTGAGTTACGGGACTTGAACAGCCAATGAAGGGTTCTGTGCAAGGTGACTGAACAGAAGAAATAACAGCAGCAGGGGGTTGGAAAGAGAGAAGGGATGGAGAGATGTTGGAAGAGAGGGTGATTAAAAGTCGGGAGTGGGAAAAGTTTTCTGTAAGCATTTGGTCAGCCGAAAAAATCTTCCCCCGAAGACCGAGCTAGTTGCGGACTATAATCCATGTTATCAGACACCCTTTCTCTCCTGAGCACACCTCCAGACTCAGGAGTTGTGCGCGCATTTTTCTGGAAACCCAAGCTTTGGCAAGGAAGAGTCCCAGATGATTAGACTTCACATCTGTCAAGCCTTGACGAGATGATGGCTGGCTGGGCCCACCGCTTGCGGGCAGCACATGACGGAGGTGTCGGTACACGTGATTAAAGAGCCGGCATGTATACGTACGCTTTCTGCTTTTTACACGTGGAAAGTATGGCTACCAAAAGTACATTTGGGATCTGGTCAAAGTCTGTAATGAGCCAGGGACATTTGTTATCGGGGACCTTCAGCTTGTTAGACGGAATAATCACGACGCCTTGCTGACAATGCGTGTGGTTACAGCGTTCGGTACAACCTGTGGCCCATTGTGAGCTGGGTGAGGCTCTCACCTGTTAACCTGGTGTTTTTGTTTGGGGATCACTTGCTGCAATGAGCTTCTCGAAGTCGATAATTTGAGAATATTCGTCGATCTTTCTCTGCTCTCTCTCTCTGACCTGACCATCACCAGACCAACCAGGTGATAAGGTTGAAATGAAATAAAGGAGGAGGAGAGCCTACTCAGGTGCGAGCGCCGCTCTTACGAGACGCGCAGACGAGCGGGGCGAGAGGCGCTTCCAAGAGATAAAGACCCCTCGTGACAACAGCCCTTACCCTGCGTTGCCGCGACTTTGCTTTTCTCTCTCTCTATATGCTTTGGTCTAGGACTCTCTCTTCGCTCCCTCTCTCAGGGGGAGCGGTCGGAAGGGGTGAATTTTTTTAAAATCAATGTTACTTACTTCAGGGCTCATGGGGGGAAGGGGGGCTTGGCTCATCCGCTCTGGTGGGTATGGACAGTGTGGCCAGTACTGGGGGGAGCGATGGGTTGGTGAAGGTGAGGATAGCGAGAAGGAGCGCTTCCCCCCCCACCTACAGTCTTTTGGTCTCCTTCTCATGGGAGTCAATTGTTTAGGCGCTGGTTTCCGAGCCCAGGGTCGGGTTTACACCGCAAGGGACCCCCGTTGCGTGTTCGGTAGGTGGTGGGGTTGGTGGGAAGGGACAGCTCAGGCTTTTTGTTTTTTTTGTTTTTTTTTTAGGGTAACGATTTTGCATCATTAAGCAATAAAGCTTGTCTCTTATGGAGATCTTGGGGGCAGTTTCTCTTTTTTTTTAAATCCGGAGACTTAGATGCCTACTATCCTTCTCATTCTCCACCCACCCTTCATCCTAAGACCCGTATTATTAGGTTATCCCTTGTTCTCTTTCTCCAAACGAACGAAACCAGGGTCCAGGGTCTTTGGTGGGATGACGGGTTTGTGGCGCCCCTTGCTGTTAGTGGACATTGCTGGACACTGCGACACGTGACGTTTATCTCTGACACTGTCAACGCCTCTCGCTGACGACAGCTGGATGGGGTGAGGATGGGAGTGGGTGTGTGATGTGTGTGAATGAAGGTTGCGCTTGGTGGGTGGGTGAAGGAGCAGTAAAAAATACTGGGAGGGGGCAGAGAAACGTAAAAAGTGAGTTGAAAGAAGGGATGGTGGGGGAAGGCTGTGGATTGGGTGTTAATTTCAGTCAATTTGAAATCAAGTTCATACCCCTTACAAAAAAGCACTGCCGGACTCTAGTGTTACAAAGCTGTCTATTTGATACTACTATCTGCCAGTAACCTGTTACTACATGGGGGTCCCGTTGTCATCGAAGCGGAAGTTTATATAGAAAAATATTGTGGGCCTAGTCCTTCGAACTTCTGCTCTGCTTCTTGTGGAATTTTGGTATGTCCTTGTTTAGTGGGAAGGAGTTTGCGTTCAGGGGCGATGCTTTTGCAAAGAGATTAGTGGAAATCCAGGTCTCGCTTACTGATTGATAGGTGTGCCTGATCAGTGGATGGGTTTGTTTTCATGACTGAGCGGCCCAACAGAGAAACATACAATCAAAAACAAATATCATCTATCTCAATCAATCTCAACTCTATCACACACGCATACATAACATCACTCGCCCTCATTTCCTGCATTATGGCACATTTTTACTCTTGTGACCAGCTGTGAAGCACCCACACACTGGGCCGGGCTGCAGCTTCGGGAAATCAACGGGGCCCCACTAAGGGCCTATTCTTGGCATCCGGCTTGCCAGGCTGTGCAATAAGACTCGCATTGGAGCTGAGCTATGGTGAACGTCGGGGCTGCCACACCTTGCCTTTGCTGAAGATTTCTCGCACATCCCTGGGATGCGAAGGTCAAACTAAGTACTAGTACCACCTTTCACGTGGGTTCGTCCAGACTAAAGGTCCCGCCACACATACCGGTTTGAAGGCCGATTCAGATCGGGTTCGGATCCGTTTGCGATCGGGCCGGACTCCAAAGTTTTGCCTCACGTCCGATCAGGTCGACCCGAAAAATTCATTTTATCTTTCACTAGTGTCAGTGTCTCGATCCAAACCAACAGGTTTACCATCCCCAAACAGCCAATCCACCTTATCCACAGCAGAAATATGTCTACAGCTACAAAATTTGAAAAATGGTCGGGAATTCAAATCAACCATACAAAACTGCAGAGGTTATAAGGAGAGTCTTTATTAATTTTCACTCGTTGTAGGTCCGTAGTATAGTATATATAGTATGTAATTGAGGCCTACGAAAGACGAGACTTCCCAGCCTGTCACCTGTCATCAGCTTCGTTTGTGCCGCCAAGTTGACAATGAACACGGGACGCATTCTGATTGGTTGGAAGTTTACAATCGGGGCCGATTTTGCACAGCAGAATAGAACAGGCTCTAATCGCACGATACTGAGCCGATTGTCATTGGACCGCAGGGCAAGTAGTAGTTCTGACGTCATCACGTAGCAATCGGGATCGGATCGCAAACAAAATCGTTGCACAATCGGCATGTGTGGCGGGGCCTTAAGGCAAAGTATTTTGTGCATGTCGGAACGGTGTCAGTGCCTTGAGCAGCTAGTTGGACAGTCCCGCTTCTCAAGGCAGTATTTAATATATCTCGCTATCCTGCGACCCCAACCCGCAGACAGTGAGGTGGTGGATTGGATTGGAAAGGAACCTTGGCTCAGAACCTGAGTTATAATAATTATAAACAATGACCAATTTAAACTGTACAGTTGTATACAGCGCTCTTTAAAGCTTAAAAAGAAAAGGCGCTGGCTGCAAAAAAAAAGGGGGGGGGGGGATTTAAGTCAAGCCGCCCAAGATGGCAGCTGGCAATATTACGTGCATCTGATTTCAACGGCGTTGATCGGAAAGTGTTTAAGGATAGTTTTAAATATTTTTTTTCTGGAGGAGACTCCTTCTTCACCTTGTATTCACATTCACTGCTTAAACAGAGACTCGTGTGTTAGGGGCATAATCTGCAGCGCTGGAAATGGAGTGGGAGGGGAGAGAGGGGGGGAGAATCAGTATAGACCAACACGCACATGTGGAGTCAAGTCGCTGAAACTTCTTCAACGGCGGAATAGATAAAATGATAAAATTTATTTAGTGAAGGATAGAACCGGACAACAAGGCTCCACAGAGACAGAGACAGAGCAAGAGCAAGACGGAGCCTATTCTATCCCGTACTCCAAAGTCGTTGGGGCACCACAGATGATCGTTTAACCAGCGTACTCCATCTTTCTCTGTCCTCAGCAACCCTCACGACTTCGCTCAGTGTCAAGCCAGTCCATTCTCGACTGTAGTCCTCCCACATCCTTTTGTCTTTCTCTTCTTCCGCCTTCTTGCACCATTCTTGGAAGGGGGGGGGGAGATTGGGGAGGGGGAGGGGCTGAGGGGTGGTCTTTGCAAGGCCTGAGGCTCTGGTGACGTGGCCATTACCACTGTGACCATGTCATCGTGGTTTTCAATGGCTTGTGTGATGGTCTGTCGGACTTCGTCGTTGGTGATGTGCTGGGTATAGGAAATGCCCAGAAGTCTTCTGCAGCACCTCATATCCATGCTTTGTATTTTTCGCTTAGGTCTGCTGTGAGGGTCCATGTTTCGCAAGAGTATAGGAAGATGGAGATGACAAGGGATTGCAGCAACCTTACCATGAAGTGTAGACTGATGGTCTTGTCTTTCCAAAATGGGCTTCAACCTTGTCAGGGCTGCAGTTGTTTGTGCTATCCTGGAGAGGACTTCCAGTCGGGATCCATTGTCTGATACAATTGCTCCTTGACCTAAATATTTTAAGCTGTGCACCGTGTTGAGGGATTGGCGTTGGACTTTGATGTCCGTGTTGATGCCATTGGTGTTTTAAGTCATCATTTTGGTCTCACTTATTTCTATTTCAAATGCTCTGGAGATGGTGTCAAGCCTCTGTACCAGCTGTTCAGCGTCTTGTTCCAATCCAGGCAATCCATCAATGTCATCCGCAAAACGGATGTTGAAGATTGCTCTACCCTCTATGCTGACTGTGCCTTCTTGATCTGCAAGGGCATCACCATGCCGGAGGCTAGCGATGTTTTAAAGCTGACAGCCATTTTGATAAAACTGTTTGTTTTATTTCTCGGTAATTCACAGAATGTACTGTTTGTTTCATATAACGGTATTTCGCCGAAGTGATTTTAGACTACAACTATAAAAAATTATTACTGTTTTCACGCCGGATTGGTTACAATTTATTTCATAAACGCTACGAATAGACAGAACGGCACGCAGAGAGGAGCGAAGGGAGGGAGATAATTGATAAAACACTCATGTAGTTCGCTAAAATATTGGACACGTGGAATGTGGAAAATTTATAGGATAATGACTAGGGGTTGACAGTGTGCGGTGCAGAATGAGCTTCACGTGCCTTCTCTCTAGTGATATTCCCAAGAATCAGTGCTGAGTGGCAGGTTGATAAAACAGCCTATGGAGAGTTCAAGTCTTTAAAATTCCTCACAGCCAGACTAGATGGAATTTGTATTGCCAGGATAAGAAAAAGACATTTTAGATGCTGGGAATGGGAGAAAAAAAATTCCCATTCACTACAAAAAGTAAATGTCTGCCTCACTGTTCCTGGTCACGTACGCCTGCCGTCTTGGTCGACAGGAAAGTTAGAATGAGTTTTAAGACGGTAGTGAATGTTGCTTATTGAAGTTGTTTTATTCAGTGTGTTTTTTTTTCTTTCTTCCATCCTTCTTTCTTTTTTTCAGTTTCTTTTTTTTTCATGTTCTTTTTTTCTTACTTTCTTACTTTCTCTCTTTCTTTCTTTCTTTTCTTTCGTTCGTTCGTTCGTCCTTCCTTCCTATCCTAGGTGCTTTTCCGACAATCTAGCATCTCTTATGGGCCTGTTTTATTTGGAAAGCTCGTGGAGGTTCACGAACATTTTCCCGAAGTTCTCCGATCCCGGACCGAGGTTATTGAACCTTTCTTTGTTCGAGATTACATTACATTATTATTGCTTTAGGTCCAGCGGACTCCTCCGAGCCAAATCAGGACCGGATTGTTCGAGATCTGAGAACCTAAAAAAATGGAGTTCGTGAAGCTCCACAAACCTTCCAGTTAAGACAGGCCATTATGCCCTTTCTGTAATGAAGTAGTTCCAACGAAGACTAAATAAACGACCGCGTGTTTGTTGTTTATTGAATTGATTTAGAATAGTGTCTGTTGAAGGTTGTTTTTGGGAAAGGTAAACTCAGTTGTGTGTACGGGGTTGTTTGTCCATAAAATTATTGTTGTATGCTTAATGTTGCTTCCATGATATGTGAGTGCAGATTTTCGCAGTCTGTGGCCACCCTCGCCTCAAGCCGTCTCCGTCACGGTCCAAGAGAGAAGCGCAATCGCCCTACGGTGGTGGGTACAGCAATGCGGGAGCTTCCGGAATTCCTGCAACCCAGGACGGTTATCCCATTCCGGGGGTTCCGGAAAATGCAGGCAACTCGGAAACTTACGGAAACCCGGGCGGTTACGGCAGCCAGGACGGTCAGGACAACTACGGTAGTCAGGAAGGTCAGGGCAGCAGATCTGGCGGCTCAGGACCCGCGTCACCGGACTTCTATGACATCGATAACTACAACAAGCCCAGGAAGACCAGACCCACCACTGGTGAGAGAGACAGACAGAGAGAGAGAGAGACGGACAGAGAGAGAGACAGAGAAAGATAGACAGACATAGAGAGAGAGACAGACAGAGAGAGAGAGACAGAGAGAGCATGGCTTGTCGGTAGTGTGTATGCGTATGGGATTTCAACTTTTGGCTGGCTGTTAAATACAGCTGAAGTGGGGTGATGTCGAGTGGAAGGTATTTGGTGCGTGTGTGTGTGTCACGTTGACAACATGGTAGAATCTAACACATCATTAGGGATCGTTCAAAAGCGAGTGATTTTTGTTGTGGAAGTGATTTCTGCAATACTTTGTGCAGTTTATGCTCTCATTAATATGCAAAGGCGAAAGTTCACGATTCTTAGTGAATTCGTGGAAAAGGACTTTCCCACGAAGTTGACTTCGTTGGTATATTTTGTTTCTTACATCGCTTGTATGACATCCCAAACTATGTTATTTTGTGCAAGAGATCTTACTCAACCATTTTAGATGTGAAAATGGGGCTCTGCACTTGTTTTGAGATTTAGAAAGTAGTTTGAAGCGAAATTACTGGAAGTAGGTCAAGTTTGTCCTCGTATGAATTCGCCTCCCGGAAACCAGAAACAGAAAAAGTAGTGCGGAATCACTTTCACAACGAAAATCACTCGCTTCCGAAAGATCCCTATTGGTTGATTCCTTGTGTTACTGTGGGCAAGCACGAATTGATTTGTTGATTAACCGAAAGGTAACAAAGGGACCATTTGAAGAATGAATGAATGCAGTCACGAACACGACATGTTATCAATTAAGTGTTTTATCGATTGAACAGCTGCAGGCACGAGTCTGGACCGTTTGGTGCGTGACATCAAGGACAAGGTAAAGACAGCCAAGGACTTTTGGGTGCAACTGCCATATAACATCTGCAACGACGAGGACTTCGCCGCTAGGCCAGATAGTGAGGATGACTGCTGGAATGGTCAGGATAGAGCCAAGTGAGTTTGTTGTAATTAGTAGTCTGCTGTCAGTGGCAGACAGTTACTCATTTCTCATTATTTGATTATATCACGTAGTTATCATTTCATGCGTTCATGCATGCATCCACTTATTGTTTAATTGATGTAGAGGGAATGGAGTAAAACAGAACTGCTAGCATTGAAAATTAAGGTAGACTCTAGTGTAGTGTAACATAATTTATGTAGTTATGTATTCATTACTTCGTAACTAATTAATTCAGTCTGTGGATTTCTTGTTTGTTTATTTTATTAATTTTGCAATTTAAGATGTTGCCACGTTAAGTGGGTGGCTGGCATGCTGAGGTAAAAAGGCAGGTTTGGCATCACAGAGAATTGGTTCATGATGCAGGGCCATTTCGATAACTAGCGGAGGAGTCCTAACCACGAACGCCATTTCGCAAGTTCACATTAACATTTCTATGTCTTAAGTTCTTTTTGAAAGTTACTTTTAGAGCACCGTCGGCGAATCCATCAAACCAAAAATAAATATAATGACTTATTAAAGAAAGAAAATAATAAATATTTTTTTATTAGCAACTTTCACTCATAAATCGGACCAAAAAACGTAGCGTAGCAGACTATCCAGGCGTTTGTGTTCGTCGTTAGGTTTCACAACCTCAGTAATGTCTCGTGTTTCACGTGCACTGTGATGTGATGGCTGTCACTGTTCAACTCGGTCCTTATCTTGTGACTTGACACCTCCCTGGCGCCTTACTTTTTTTCTTCTTCTTCTTCTTCTTTTTTTTTTTTAAAAAAAATCTTTTTCTTATTTCTTGTCTTGCACTTTCCTTTTTCCCACCTTCTTCTTCATTTTCTGTTTTCTCAAGTGTGCTCTATCACTATCACACCATTCAACTCTTTCGCTCACTGTCCTTAAGCTCCTACACCCCCCTAGCCCTATCTTTTAAATCCAAACCGTTCACTTCTTCTTCTCTCCTCCTTCTCTCCTTCTCGCTTTGTCTGTTTTTTTTTTTTTGCTTGCTTGCTTGCTTTCGACTCTGCTTGTTTCGCCTACTCAGCCTCAGTACGTAAATTGCGTTAAAGAACAGATTTTTATGACAAGAAACGACAACAAGCCATATAATTGATAGCGTTTTACACAAACAGGGATCGTTTGAAGCTAGAAGTCCAATCTCCACTATGATCAAGATTTAGCCTCCACTAAGACTAATGCCTATAACGGATGGTTGGCCTGTATTCACTGTGTTTATGTGCGTGGAGGGAAGTGGGTCTTGAAACAAACAAATAAAAGGCATGAGAATGTGAGATAGCAGTGTGGTGAAACAGAGAAGTTCAGATAGTAGGTGAAACAGAGAAGTTCAGATAGTAAGTGCAGTGGATTCTTTCATGACAAACAATGCCAACAAATGTCGGGCATTGGAACAGAGCTGATCTAGAGATGTTGAAACAAGAAGAGATTTCTTTTTTATTCTTTTGGCTGAGGCACTAAGTTTGCACGTTGAGCAGACATGTCCTCCTACAAGCCAACTTCACCATTATCGTCATCATCATCATTGTGGGTTCTTTTTATTTTAATTGTCAAGACAGTTTACATTGGGGTTATATAGAGGACTCTGCCAACTCAAAAATACTACTCAAGGTTGTGAAGTGCTCGAGTTGAAAAGTAACACTGTCTTTGACCCCAGCTCTCATTTTTGTTTTAGTAATGGATTTAACAGTATTCTGCATTCTCCCTATTTCTGTCTCGAGGTTCATCCGGATTTTGCTTAGACTGTAACTCGTGTAAATGTGCCTAATGACTAATATTACTGTCGACACTTACAGTTGTAACTCATTTCACTCTGTTATGTTGAAGTCTACTTCTATACCCAAGTAGGAATGTATTCTTTTTAGTTACTGTAGTGGGTGCCTCCGGCGGCTCAAGCTCGATCCTGTGTCGACCAGCGCTTTGAGCAGCTCTTGACCTGGAAAAGCGTTATATAAGAAGGATTTCATGCCTTACTACTGAATAGTGGGGCCGGGTAGCTCAGTTGGTAAGAGCGTCTTGCTAGTAACCGAAAGGTCGCTGGTTCGAATCCCGGATTGGTCAACGTGTGATCATATTATTTTCCCCTTTACCAACAACTGGCCCGCTGGTGTCAGTATAAATCGGTCCAGTAGTCACCTATATGCGAAAGTGTCGTGTGACTATAATCTACAAACAACTACTACTGATTTTGTGTCACGCTGTCTCTATCCAAAGACACCCCTGAGTTGAAGAAGGCAGGAGTGATGAACCAGACCAACTTAAACATTTAACTGTGCATTGTACGCCTAGTCCAAATTGTTTTATTCAGTTGTCAGAGCGTCAGACAATACGCCAAAGTGCCTCGCGTAGGATCCTGTAGCGGACAGCGCATTGGGCTGAAAAAGCGCTGTATAAGAACTATAATTTCCTTTGCTCGTAATTGATTTAAAGGTGTGTGAAGTCCTAGCCGTACTGCTGTATCTCACAACTGACAGAACACTGCATTATTCCCTCTCTTATTTCAGATACATTCCTGAGGTGCAGAAGGACGGCGTGATGAACCAGATCAACAACCCCGAGGTGGAGGTGGACATCACCAAGGCCAACACCATGTTCACGCGACAGGTCGTGCAGCTCAGGCTCATCACCACCAGGCTCCAGACCGCCTTCCACGGCGAGGACGTCGACTGGATCGACACGGGTGAGAAATTGACAGAGATCAAGGCCAAGGGCAAGGCAAAGTAGTGGCAGGGTTGGAATGTTGCGTCGCCGTCAACACCAAGAAGAAGAAAACGTCAAATCTAGAAAGGGAATAATATACAAATACTTGAAAAAAAGACGTCGGCAGATCGATACTGGTTAGAAATGGAGGTCAAGGACGAGAGAAAAAAAAAACAAATATTTTTCCACAAATAATGCGGATTGCGGATTGATCTAAAGTGTAATATAGTTAGTTAGTTGTTTATAGGGTCCAGCGGACTGCAAAGAGCCGAATCAGGACCACAACTTGGTTGAAAGAGGATTCACCTCTGATCTGTATAAAAGATCTGCAGAAATAACGCTAACGGTAACACTGAAGGCACTGCACCAGCCGGCCCCTTTACAATAAAGGCATGGGACGCTGAGGCTTTACTCTAATTTATCGAACCCTTATTTACAAAAACAAAATAAAATAAAATATTAATAATATTAATAAAACACATACCTAGACAGTGCCTACATTGCTAAATAATACCATAGAAACCCCTAGGGAACATTTGCCGGAAAGAGTCCAGTAGCGTCAAGCTGACCCAACAGACCATGTACACAAATGGTAATAAGAGACAAAACCGGTAATTCCTGCTGAGGTAAAATACTCTACCAGCACTGGAGTGCAGCACGTTTGACCACAGCTGAAGAATGCCTGTTCCCACCAGCGAAACTTGAAAGGGAAAGAATGCTACAAGATGAAGAGGAGAGCAGTGAGAGAAGGGAGAGAAGGGAGAGCAGTAGGGAGAGCAGTGAGAGAAGGGAGAGCAGAAGGGAGAGCAGTGAGAGAAGGGAGAGCAGTGAGAGAAGAGGAGAGCAGTGAGAGAAGGAAGAAATGAGAATGGGTAGAAGGGAGGGAAAAAAGGAGAGGCCTATAGATTCAAATGCAGTCAACACACCAAAAAAAAAAAAAAAATACCGACAGGATGTCCCTTAGAATTTGAGAATGACGGAGGGGTGGGGAAGGAAGAGAGAGTTGGAGGAAGGGGTGGGAGTACTAGAAAGACGAAATGCAGTGTTGGTGAAGGCAAAATGGAAAGGATGCTGCAGAGAATGAATGGAGGGGGGGGGGGGGGGGGTATTCGTGTGGTGGAAGGGAGGAGAGTTACAAAAAGAGAATGGGAAGATGGAGAGGTTTAAAGCAATATGACGTGGATGCTAAAAGGAAAGGTTGCGTACAAGATGTATTGGTAAGGAGGAGGAGGGTGGGGGGGGGGGGGAGCAGTAGTTTTGGAGAAGTAGAATGGATTGCGAGAATGAAAAGGACGGAATGTTGGAACACAGAAAGGAAAGCTAAACTGACGTAGAATGGGCCACATGATGAAGAATGAGAAAAAGATGTGATAGGAAGGGGGTGAGAGGGAGCGAGAGAGAGAGAGCGGGGGTGCAGGGGGAGGAAGGTTTGAGTGAGTAAATTGCTGGGGATGATAGAAAGAGCTAGAGAAGTGCACGAAGAAGAATGGGAAGGGAAAGATTGGCGGTTTGGGTGGGGTGTGTGACAGAAGTGACTGCCCAAACGTTTGTTTTGTGCAGCTGACATGAGGGGTGTCGCTGACTGTGACCTGCACTGACTCACTCTTTACTGGAGTCTCATCCTCTCACCATCCCTTCTTCTGGCAGTTCTCACTCGCTGTTTCTGTTCCCAATGAACGAGTCCCATTTTCCCTTTCTTCTTCTTCTTCTTCTTCTTCTTCTTCTTCTTCTTCTTCTTCTTCTTCTTCTTCTTCTAGTTCTTTCCTTCTTTCTATTTCTTCGTCTTTTTCTTCTTCTTTTTCCTCTTATTTTTCCCATTCGTCTTCTTCTTCTCTACCTCCTCGATTCCTCCAGTTTGAAGGAAAGTCAATTTTAGGACAGCGAGTGACTGTCTTTTGCTGCATTATTTTGTTAACATTTGTTTGTACATTTTCTTAAGGTGGTTTTGAAAGGATGGGGAATCGGGATGCCTGAGTGAGGGAGATGGGGTGGAAGGAAGTAAGATGACAGAAAAAGAAAAAAAGAAAGAAATGGAGGGATAACCAAAAGGAAGTTAAAGAAGGGGGAAGACATTATTTCACAACCCAAAATCAAAGAAAGAAATTTGAACCATGCCTTAAAAATGTTTTTTTTTAATCATTTGAATTTTGAAATTTTATGCATGTGGGTCAGAGAGAGAAGAGATGATAAGAAACTAGTTTGGAACAGAGTGAGAGAGGGCACAGTGATTTACCTATGTAAGAGAAAGAGAGAGGTTGTGCGTTTAAAGAGAGAGGTCTGGCTAAACGGCCTGCTTGGGCTAGGAGGCCAATGTCATATTTGTTGATTAGTTGTTGTGAAAGGATAAAGTTCCAAACAAATAGCTAGGATAAAGAGTACCTCCGTGGAAAAGAGGAAGAGAGAGAGGGTGTGGGGGAGGGAGGGGGCTTGGAGGCTTAGAGAGTCTGTTGGTGGGTCTGTGGGTGGGTTAAAAATGTAAGGGGCAATTGGGCAAATGCCTTCCTCCTCTTTCCTGGTGGCTTTATCGATTGATGTGCCCGATGGTTATTGATCTACAATATGGAGTGTTTGTGGCCTTCAGCATTGCTGGCCACTCTGGGGGCTTCCTCTGTGCAGACTCCTGTACTCTTCCTGTTGATCTGGGTGAAGTACCGCTTGTGCTTTGGCCTGTAAATTTGAATCTGAAGATTACTTCAAAGAGACCAGTTGTCTGGCTTTATTAATATGACGTCTGGCACTAGCACAACAATATGGTAGTTTGTTTGTTTTGGTGTTTTTTTTGGGGGGTTGAGGCGTTTTTCCCAAAGATATTTGGGTGAAAGCAGCAATACCTATAATAATATATTATGTTATGAACGTGTTTTTCCTCTAGTTGAACTAAAAAGTGTGGGGGTTATTGTGTGAGACATCTAATATTATGCCTTATCATTGTGTTCACTAGTTTGATAATTATGTAACTGTTCAACCCCAGTTATAGAAGACTTTTGTTTTATAATTGCATATTTTAAAATAATTAAATAGCGTAATAATTGTAGTTGGGAAGGTGTTTTGCAGAAATTGTATGTTGTCTGGAAAGATGATGGGATGATAAGGGTTTCTTAAAGTAATCCAAGGGAAATAACTATCTAAAGGCCTACGCATTTTTAGAATATTTGTATGCGATGTTAAAAGTTCTTTCCCTTTTTTGAGGCTTTTTTTTTTTAATCCAATTTTTTTAAATAAAATTATTATTTAAGTAAATCTAACATTTCTTGAATATTACTTTGTATTTTCTACTTTAAGATTTGTTTTAGTCTGTTGTTGCGCCAGTGACAATGTCCCAGCATGAGAAGTTGCTCTATATGAGTGTTTTATGTTCATTTAAATTGCTTTGATATAGGCGTAGTATAGATTATTGTTGCTGTAATTAATGCTTTATTTTTGTGTGTGTGTGTGTGTGTCCACAGAGATTGAAGGCATTAGTGGATCCGGCAGTGGTGATTTCGGCGGTGGCAGTGGTTCAGGTAGCGGTTACATCACAGAGGAAAACCGGAACGGTTTTGTGGACATTGACAACGCAGACCCAGTGGTCACCAAAGTGGACAAGCCTATCCGAGGTGGAAGTAGCGGCAACCGAAAACCCAAACCTACCGACCGCCGACCTGGTCAGACAGGAGGAGAAGATCGCAAACCTGGCCCAAGTGGAGGCATCACAGAGAAACCACCCAGCACTGCGGCAGTGGTGACCTTCTCTTGGACATTGTGGTGCTTGGTGGTGGTTGGCGGAGTGGCATGGCGATTGGTTGTGTTTTGATCGTGTGACAGCTTTGGACACTGGATAGCTACTCTGACTAACTGTAAACGAGATCAACTTTTCATCTACTTACTACTACAATGTTTGTTGTGATGTCAGTCAGTTGATTGTGTGAGAGCCAGAAGGCTGTGGAAATTACAAGCACAAGCATAAGAAAACACTGCGAGTTCTTTGTGTGTATATGAAATCTAGTAACATCTATCGGAATATAAACCATCTCCCAGAGTAACAAGTTCTGTACGGATAAATGGCACAACTGATCAAAGCACTCTGGATGCCTGAAAATGCAAAATAAAATATTGTGGTTTCTACAGTTGTCATAGTCAGCGGATTTTGTCCTACTTCAGCAGGCATTCTGGACTGTGGATTGTGATTTGTTAATGTAGAAGTCTGCAGATAAGTTTTGTGGTTCTGGTTCAACGTCTATGGAGTATGACTCACATTCTGACAGATACGATTCATATTCTGTCGGATTTGGATTTGGTTCGTATTCTGTCAGATGCGGCTCATGTTCTGTTTGAGTTAGTCATGAGAGTTCATCCTCACCAATTAAGTGCTATACAGGAAACTGATGAGGAACTCTGTGGCTGACTCTTTAGCTGAAGGATATTCCTCACACTTATGGTAAAGTTTTTAGAGCTCTTTGACATGCAGTCAGAAAGAAGATGAACAGGTTTAACTTACCCACCAATGTTGTATCACATTTTTGCATCTGACAAAAGGTGAACCGTCTTTGATTAATTTTTGTTTCATTGTGACAAATGTTGCATAAGACTTTTTGATCTGACAAAGGGCGTACAATTGGCATTGTAGAAAAATGTTGCAAAAGGCGCTTTTTCTATGGACTGCTAACAGAAAAATGGACATGATTCCTGCCACATAAATTTTACAATGCTGCCAGTAACAGGAATTAATCAACGCAACTGTTTGGTGATGATGTTTAATGCTTAAGTGTTGAACAGTACATGATACATGATTTTACAGATTAAGTGTTTGTGGGTAGCAATCAAGAACCCCTTTATTCATGTGATGTGATTTTATTAGTAATATTTTGCAAGAATGTCTTTGTCAATACAACATTGTCATGATATATTAACTGATATTTCAGGTAGTTTTATTTGTTAAAAAAAAAAGACGAAGTATAAATTGTAATCAAGAACATGATTAGAGAACGTGTGATTTGAACAACTGTTTTAAATATTCCATCATTACTGAAAAAAACATTTTAAAAATATTTATTATTTGATAAAATATTGACTTGATTATTTTTAATTGGTGACGGAAGTTTGCCTTTGCGGCAGATCAGTCACTTTCCAAAAGGAAATAATATGAACAATACAGATTTTATTTAGACTGAATTTCTTTACAAAATCAGCGTAGGGTTTAGACAATAGTAAAATATCATGGTAGTGTTGGTGATGTTTGGTCAACATGCTGCTTTGTTTATTTCTATTGCATAAACCAATGACGCCGTTCCATATTAGATGCAGCAAGTCTTTTTTTTTTTGTCTTTGTCAGTTTTACATTGTTTTGCCACATGATTTGTGTCATACCACTTTACCACATTGTGCCTCAGGACCGCAGCATATCGGTGCTTCACTTGCCCATGGAGAAAGCCAGAGATATATTACTTCTCAGAGGATGTCGGAGATAATCCACAGAATCCAAAGATGATCCATGGTAAATGTTGGAGATAATCCACAGAATTCAGATATGATCCATGGAGAATATTACTTCTCAGAGAATGTTGGAGATAATCCACAGAATTCAAAGATGATCCATGGAAAATGTTGGAGATAATCCACAGAATTCAGATATGACCTGTGGAGAATGTTGGAGGTGATCTTTAGTATTTGAAGATGATCCTCAGAGATGATCCACAGAGGAAGTCTGAGAAAATGAGACATAGAGGACCATGTTAGAGAGAAATAAACTTCCATACATTTTAACAGAGGCTACCTTGTATCATTTACTTTATACCATAGAAAATGAAACATAACTTAACGCACTAGGTTTGACATAAACAGCTACACGGCAATTTCACAAAACATCACCAACAATTCAAAATATTAACTGTATGGAGAATGTTGGAGATGCATTGAGGTTGTTGGAGATGTTGGTTACATCAGTAATTGTGGAGTATGACAGATGGACATTAAATGAAGAAGAAAACTGGGGGGTAAAATGAAATTTTTAAAAAGTCCTATATTTGATTTTATGGATACAATAGCTCTAGTCTAGCAGTAAAATTGATAAATAGTACACTGTTACTTTTGTCAACATAACACCATGGACAATATCAGCACCTTGTTTTGTATAAAATAGATAAATCTTGCGAGAATTCTTTGATGAGATACTAAATCCAGATGAGGTATGAGAAGATAAAGAAGATATAACGCAGCAGACTAAATATATTTTCAAGGCATAATGTATTTCGCTGAAAGCTTCATAAGGAATCTAAAGAAACTGGAGATAACAAATAGTATTAGATATTAAAACATTGAGTGAAGTCTTTAGCTTTTTAATATGGTAAGCTTCTGAATTTTATGTTAACCTGGACATCTCTCTGAATCCAAGGTGTAGGATTTATCTGTTGTGGTTGGACTCGATGCTGTGTTTTGGGAGGAAAAAAGTGAATTGTGGTAACAAGATACCACTCATATAATAACGCAACAGTGGTTTGCCAGAAAGCGAAGAATGTTGAAAAAAAAACATGTTAATGTTTCTTTGGTCACCAGTGGCAAATTGAGGCGTTATTAACACAAGTAACAGAAGAAACTGGCAGTTTCTTCAAGAAGTTAACAGGAGTACTTTGCGTGTGTACGTGTATAATGTGTTAATATTTCTTCAGGAAGTACAGTGTGACTTTGGGAGCTTTGGTGTGGTGCTTCTGTGGGAATTTCTCCCAAGGACAAATGCAGGGCAAAACTAACCTTTCCAGAAAACTGACAGTTTGACTATCTATGCCAGATGGTGTAGGAGGAGTTTTAGAGGGAAAGAGTTTATGACGACATTGATGAAGAAAGGTGAACTGCTTGTGGACATTGCAGGAAGTTGGACGTACTGGTGCGCGTGAACTCTGTGACCAAAAACCACAAGCAAGAGGCCAGAGACTTACAGATATAGGCAAAGCAATCGGGTGAGGAAAGATGAAAAAATTTATTTCAGCCGTGCCCTGTCAAGCAAAGCGGCAGTTTGTAGAGAAGTGTAATTTTGTATCGCCTGCTTTGTATCGCTACAAAACAATATGTGTAGAATGCCATGTATAGTTTTGTGCGTAGAATTATTACAATATGTCTGTGTGTCTGGTTTCATTTTTTCCCCTTTCGTTGGTGTCTGTGTGTACTCCTCTTCACATTTCGGCTGATTATATATATTTATATATATTTGTAAAAAAAACAAAATTCACAATGATGAGAGAGAGAGAGAGAGAGAGGGGGGGGGGGGGAATGGTGTTGAAAATGAAAGACAATTGTGTGTGTGATAGGTTGTTGTGGTCAACATGTACCATACAACCTCCTTTGCTAATTTATCATAAGGTATTGATTGTGTATGTGTGGAGTGTGATACAGACATTGCATTTGTCAATAACTTGAAATTCTAGGTATTGTTTACCCCTATATTGTTGTAGTGAACTTTGGTGTTTGTTTAACTCCTTAAATGGTTGTAGCAATGTTGAGTTTTTATGTTACAGTTAGTCAGTCAGACTTTGTGCGGTTTGATTTTTGTTACATAATGAAACTGTCAGTGTCATTGTTGTAGTAACGAAATGTCAAAAGGTTAGCAGCACTGTAATTTCAATATTCAAAATACAATTTTCTACAGTGATAAATTGACAAAATTTGCTATAAATAAAATGCTATAGTTTTCTGTAACTATTAATTTAATACAGACAATTTTCAGTTTATATTCTAGTGCGAACATATATTATATGCACTTCTGTGTATTATTTCAAATGTTGAATAGGAATTTTTCTGTTACACAGGGTTATTTATATTTTAGGTGTTTTATATAATTTTCTGTACTTAAATTATTTTGTTATTATCGTTGGGATATTTTAAAAGTTGAATTTAAGATTTAAAGGTAAACTTGTATACTTAAGTCTTTTGTGGCTTTTCTAACAGAACATGCACATTTTGCTGGTATTGCATTATGAGGGCTTTTTTTAAAATTTATGACAATCAGGGCACGTAGATTTGATAAGTCAATTTTTAAAATTTTTTATTTTAAGCACATTTGCTGAACATTGGAAACTCATTTTATCAAATTACTGCCAAATCAGAAAACGGGTAGTGTTAATTACTCCAACCTGTTTTTAGCACATTGGCCCCACACTCTCTCTCTCTGAAATTTTGTTTTCTCGGTGGCTTTGCTATCTTTTTTTTTCTTTTTATTGCAGTTTACACAAAAATATTTGATTTGATAGAATTTGTTCAAAAATTGGAATACACATGCTGATTAATGGAACCTTATTTGTGGATGACATTGGTGTTGAAAACACTGATGAGTTATCCCATAGGCCATACATCAAAATTGCAGATTTATATGTAATGTAAGCATAAAATAATGATCTAATAAGTAATATCAGTTAAGGTTTTTTGTTTCTGTTTATTCTTAATACCAACACTTACAAAGATGGTTCATTTTAGATTCATATGTTTATTTTATTGGTTAAAAGTTATGATTGATGCAAATTATTTCAGTGTTAAGAAATGGAGTTTGTAGCAGTCTACCTCAGGGGCATTTATTTTATTTTATTTTTCAGACACATAACCTGATGTCCATTTTTGTGTGCTTGAAAGACGCATCAAATGCCTCAGTTTTTTTGGTTTTTTTAATGTTTCTGTTCTTTTATTGGGTCAATCTCATGTCATTGATTACTTTGTGACTTTTTCTTTAAATCTGTTTATAGATCCATGCATTTTGCTTGAGTTCTTGCTTTATCACATTTATTAAATATAAATCTCTTTTCTCGATCAATCAGCTATTGAGCTGTGTTTTTTTTTCTTTTGTATTTTTTTGACTTTGTGTTGACTCTTTTTGTTTCTTTTTTTTTTTTTAAATGTTACCATGTACTTGTGTCTGTGTAATGTGTTGCTTGAAGTTCTATTTGGCTTTTGATATGATCTAATATATATTAACACTCGTACACTTATATATTATTATACACGTTTTGTGTGTACCAGTATCCACTAGATGTACGTAAATAATTCAGTGCTACTCAGACAATGTCCTTTGTCTTTGATTTGGGTTTAGCCATTCTTAATAATTTTGTCTTTCAGTTTTTGCCATCAGGAGTGCCGTTTCATCGTTCTCCATACAGAAAAAGGAAGAAACAACATAGCATCACATTGATGCCATCCCACTAGCGTTGTATTAACATTTAATTCATTTTTTTTACTAGGTCTGCTCGTGTTTTGTGGGCAAACTGACTCAGGAAGTGTTTTCATTGACTCTTACAAAGGCATTTGAGTAAAGCTTTTCTTAATGTCATTGATTGCTTCTAAAATATTTTATCAGTTATTATGTCATTCATTTATCAGTTGTGTTATTGATTATTTAGATATTCTTTATCAGTGGAGGCATTGATTATGCAGAGGTGCCAACCAGTACGGATTATTTAATTCCGGCTAAGTGAATTAAATACAGAAATACGGTAGCTTTTATAAGAATACGTAGAAGAAGTTGCCAATCGTTTATCTTTGCCAGCGGTGCTTCTGTACCGGTTTTTGGTCTCAGAATAGTACTCATGCACTCACTGAACATCGCTGTGTGCCTGCGGTATTTTCCGACACACTTTTCGATTCAAAACTGTACCAGTACTCCTTGGACTGTACCCTAATCAATCGCGTGATGAAAGCCGAATCAAGCACACGCGACCCGAATCAAACAAGTGATCCATTTGTTCAATGAAAACACTCATTCTTAGACTTTCGGGGTGAAGACTATAATGGGGGAACTCGTACAGATCTATTTTTAAACTGACGTCAACTGGGGTTAGGGTAAGGTTGGGTTAGGGTTACCCTACCCAACCCAACCCTACTCTACCCGTACTCTACCCCTAGTCTAAAAATAGACCTGTACGAGTTCCCTCCATAATAGACTTCACCGCCTTTCAGAGTGTTTCAAAATCGCGAAAATGGCAGGACGTGGGCAAAGAAAAGTTGTCAAGTCTGATGACAAAGCCGATTCCCCATCAAAGAAAACAAAACCTGCAACTAAACGTCTGCAAGATTTTCTGCATTCATACACAGAAGCACATCCATGCATCATTGCGTCGAAACTGTCAACAAAGTACGCACGAGGTACTGTCTGTGGCTTGATTTTTTTTATAACTTTTATAAGTCATGGTGGCTTTGACGATGTTGCCAGGCATTTTGCATCTGCTAGACACAAAGCTTACTTACTGTCCAAGATCATACTGAGGATTCTCTTGATTCCTGTGTCCAACTGTTCATGTGAAAGGGTCTTTTCTCTGGTTAGAAAAAATAAAACTGACTTTAGAGGGACTATGGGAAGTAAGACACTGAATGCAATGCTGCAGTGGAAATCAAGAAATTCAAATACTGACTGCTACAAAACAAAACTCTCTCCAACACTTCTGAAAAAGGCAACTGCTAAGTCTTTGAAACAATAGAACTGTTTTGTTGCTGACATTGCTTTTATTGGAAAGACTGTCAGTATCATTCATGTTAAGTAAAACAAGTGTAGTGTTCAACAAGCTGATCTTCATGGTGATTTTAGAGTAAAACAAGTGTGGTGTTCAACAAGTTGATTTCCATGGTGATTTTAGAGGACTGAAAATAGCCTGCTATTTCAGAGGTAAGCCTGTCGTTATAATGTCGTAGGCTGGGTTTTGTGAGAAAAAAAATACTGACAAGTGTTAAAAAATACTTACAAACAGGTCCGGAAATACTGACAAGAAGATTAGGAGGTTGGCACCTCTGATTATGTAGATATTTATCACTTGTGTCATGGTGATTATGTAGATTTCTATCATTTGTTTTAATGGAAGCATTCTTTTAAAAGTTGACATTTTATTCCTTTTTTGGTAATTTTAATTTGTTTAACAATAAAGTGACACGCATTTACCATTTTGACATAGTTTTTCTAAGATTCAGGTAAAAAGATTGTGTCCTATTTTTGTGTGGTCTTGTTATAGTAAAATTTTAGAATAAGACTTTTCTTGATTTAAAAAAAAAAAAGTTCTTACTTCATGTGCTTGATAGTTACATACCTGTCTTCATAGGACTTTGTTAAACAGTTATTCTGAAAACTAAACAACTTGTATGGTTACAACTATTCGTAAGTGTTGTTTATGACATTTGTAAAAATATTCTTAACACATTGTTGACTCATTTGTAAGATCTCTTTTGTTAGTTAACATCACAAATCAAGAAAGCTAAGGTGACAGTTTGTTAGTAGAGTGTTCATTTTTTAATTTCCATTTACGCTTTGTTTTGTCACAAAATAACAATAGGATCCTTCAGTTTTACGTTTATGTTAAATCAGTATTTTCTCTATTACTGTGTGTACAAGTGAGTGAAGAGAGGGAGAGAGAGATTGAACTAGGAAAACAAATATTAAGCCTTTGTCGTTTGAACATCATTCATAATTTGTACAAAGAACCATGTTACTGTCATGTTTTCAATCTGCTCTCAGTCTTGTATAGTCCTTGGTCTAAACGGTATTCATTGTTATTCTATACTGTTGTACTCTAAGTCTAACGCTGTTAGAAAGCATTTGAAGCAAGATACGCAAACTTCAGTGTTGGTTTTATGATATATTCCCTTAAGAGTTGAACACACTTTTTGTGACAAGACGTGCATTCTTATTATGCTAAATAACTGCGGATTGATATTCTTCATGGTGTAAACATGTTTGTGTGCGAGTTCTTAATCTTATTAACTATTTGTGAATGTGAGTGTGCGCTGAGTGAAAATGCATTTAAAGATGTTGATAATTCTAAAATAATTAATGTTCATTGAGACCATAAAATTGTTATTACATGTGTGCTTCGTAACCTAGAATAAAACAATATATATATTTATTTTCTCTGCCAGTACAGGCATCACTTTTATATTAAAAAATGAAACAATTAAAACATCAACGTGTGTGATACATATGATTCATTTATTGAACCGACTGGTTTTTGAAAAAATCTGAACAATGACAAAAGCATGTTTCATTTGGTACTTAGTGTGATCTTTTTTAGTGTTTTCAGCATTAAATGTTGTGTTCTTTGTCAAGAGTAGACATTTTTACTTCAGGAGATAAGTAACATAGGAAAATATTTCTAAAATTATATAACTATTGGAGGATAGCTGTTGCTTTGGGTTTTCATTTTTTTCCTGTAAATATGACTTGGTTGTGTGCATTTTGTTTTCTTATTGACATCGTGTACAAATATTGGTTTATATTCTGAACAAGTACCCCATCGGCAGTACTTGGGCAAAATGTTTTTCATGTTGATTTGCCAAAGCTGCATTTGTGTTGTGGCATGCCATTGGCCTGCTGTCCCAAGTTGTAAGGTGATTGTTGACTGGCTGCTGGCTTTAAAAGTTCTGTCATTGGATAAACTGGGAAGGTTAAAAGGGCTTGACTAGTTTCTTTGAAAGTTAGAGAGATTGTTATGATACTGCATTACTCGTCAAACTAAAAAGAGTGATTTATTTTGTTTTCATTATTTGTGTAAATTGACTGTTGACTGTTCTAGGCTGTTCTTTATCTAAATAAGCTGATGCTTGGCATTTATTGCTGTCCTAGTTTCTAAGTAAGTTATTGTTGATGCGTTGAACTGTTGACTGTTAATTGCTATTAGTGTCGGTGTAGGGCAAGTCAGATGAACCAGCATGTCTCTGACGGCATATCTCTTGACAGTATATCGTAGGTTTTCGATACCTTTCTGTACTTGTATGTAATGAGTTTCTCTTTCCACTTTTGACAGTCGATACACTAACATTGCATTTCTCATTGTCAATCTTGCCTTTGATGTACATTTTATAACATATTAGCGTATAGATCTATATGTTTCCGTTATCTGGTTACAGACTCTTTTTGTCTTAATTTTTCACTCAGTGTATTTTTTATTTCTTCGGTGCTGTTCAAACTGAAGAAGAACAAAAAAAAGAAACGACATTTTACTTAAAAAGAAAGATTTGACTAATTCACCAAGATTGTAGTTGGTGACTAAGTAACTGGTGTCCCATTTGGTAGACTAGATATTATTACCCCTCATTAGAATTTACATTGTTACCATGATTTGTGCCACGTCCTTATTACGGGTTATCATTGTATTTTCAGTTGAGTTACTCGACTTATTGTTATCGAAGAACCCCAGTTGTTAGCCACACCTTACATTTTGTGAACTGATTGTTCAACGTTACATTTTGTGGTTAGTGTCAGTGAGGGAGAGGTTTTACTGTTTGTATGATTATGTCGTTCATGTTTGTGTCATACCAAGGATTTGACATTGTGTCATGAATACAAAATACAGCTATAGTAAGAGTGTACGGAATATAACGCATCAGAGCGAAGTGTAATAACTTATAATACATTGCTAGTCACAAGCCTCATGGGTTTATTGTTTGGTTTTGTTTGGTAGTTAGATTGGCTCACAGTAGGTAACGTTAGTTACGAGTGGCAGGGTACAGCAATGCTTTCCGTAGTTTTTATTTAAGATTGAAAGTATTTAGTAGTCTAGAATTTTAGTTGAATTTGTTCACGCTGTAAGAATTTTATTTATTTGCATTTTTTGCAGGCTGCAATTTTATTTTTCGTTCTTAAAACATTGAGTACTTGAGTTTATTTGAATAAGAGGAACATTTCTTTATTTGTTAAGTCTTGAAAGGGTTCATATTAAATTTCTATTTAATCAATTAATGCCATTGTTACAGGTGCATACATGTGTTTCATATTCTTATTACATTTGTGATGGTTCTTGACTGAGTTCGTTATGGAAGTGGGGTTTTTCCCTAATTGTTTTATTGAAATCAAAAGCGAGGTACAATGGACTGTTTTCGCCAACTTTGGCTTTGCTAATAGTTCAGTTTGTGAAACACTGCGTGATTGGCTGCACTCTTTTCCTGCAGCCAATGTCACAGTGTTTTACAAGTGTTATTACCAGGGAAGTGTCACAAAGCTAAGATGAAAACGACAGCTCATTTCAACTTTTCTTTTTTTTTAATGCTGACCTGTGACAGGGAGGTTTGATTCAAAAGTTTGTTTTAGCGTGTTCAGACCACAAGGGTTAATGTTTGTGTTGGATATTGTTTTCAAACAATAGCTACTTTTTTTTTTCTAACGTGTTTGGGTTAACGAGGGTTAATTTTTGCGTGAAATTAGGTTTTTGAAACAATTACGGTATTGGGGGGTGATTTTGCAGAAATGTAGCCAATTGATGTTCAAGTAGTTTTAGTGTGCAAGAGTGTGTTTTTTTTTTCTGACATTTGTGTCCATTTTGTGTGCTTTTAATCCTCGTCTTCTGTACCGAAATCATCCAACACTCTTTGCCCCCAATTTGGACAAACTCGCACTGTGGTTTTTTTATTTGCCAGTAGTCGTGCTGGTAGAAGTTACGGTGATTGTCTGTGTTGAAGTGTGTTACATAACTTGTACTGTCAATGTGTAGTAGTCTTTTTTTTTTTTTTTTTGTCCCTTTTCCAAGTAGTCTGGCGTCTTTATTCGTTTTTATTCTCTCAACAGTCACCGTAAAAAAAAACGTTGCAAGCAAATCGACAGCAACTTGTATGAATATGGAAATATTATTTTAAAGCAATTTAAATAAAAAGATTTGTATTTAAACGAGTTGTTTTTTTTCCCATTGACGTTCTTGGCTTGATATGGTGTTGACTGACCAAAGAGGTGAATGAGACCTTGTCTTGTTTTTTGTTCTGTTGTTTGTTTCCTCCTATCCCGTTGTTCTTCTTTATTTCTCCCTTCCTTCATTTCTTTTTCTTTTCTTCTTCTAATTGTTTGCTGCCTCCTACTTACATGTATCTATGATATTTTTGTATTTCTAGGGTTGTTTCAGCAGATCTTTTATGCGGATCGGGGGTTGTCCGGTCCTGATTTGGCTCGGAAGAGTCCGCTGGACCTAAAGCAATAATCATCTAATGTAATGTATTTCTAGACTTGTCTGGTAAAACTTTGAAGTAGTCGGGGAGTTGGAAAGGGGAGAGGTGGTGGGATGGACCAGAACGAGACAAATGTAGGTCGGTCCATCGGTCTGTTAATTGACATATCTCAGGAACCCCTGAAAGGATTTTGACCAAACTATATAATATAGGATTGTTATATAGGTTAGTGGCCTGCCTTCCGTGCCATCCTATTTAGCTCTACCGCGAAGGTCAAGGTCACTGGAGCATTTTGTTGCTAAAAAGGTTTAGCTCAATATCTTCAAACAAAAAAAATAACAACGGGTTTTCAGCGATTTTGTTGTTTGTCAGTAAGTCTGTCCGTCACACCGAATGTTCTCATTTTGTTCAAAACACTATTCTCTCAAGAATATAAGAACCTAAATTCATAATGTTTTTCTTTTTACGGATACTTTGACTAGCTCATTGGTATTTGTACTTTCTTAAAGGTCAAGGCTATTGTGCTTCATCTTTTTCTAAAGACGTTTTGCGCCGTATCTAACATTAGCTACGCCGATTTTCATAGTATCTGGCTTGCAGATAGTGGCCTACCATGTTATGCTTTTCTTTTGATTCGTTATGATAAAGTCCAGTCACCACACCGTTGCCAACTTACTGCTTTAGGCGCACTGTCAAGTGCATCAAACAACTGAGCAATCCTCAACCACCTAAATATAGACCTGTTTATTTGAGCCTGTCGCCAGTCTCCTTTTATTTTCTTTCCTTCTCTCTTTTTGTTTCTTTCTGTCTTTCTTCCTTTCTCTCTTTCTTTCTACTTTTTTCTCTTTCTTTCTTTATCTCTTTCTTTTTTCTCTCTTTCTTTCTCTCTTTCTCTTTCTTTCTCTCTTTGCTGCTTTCTCTTCCTTTCTTCCATTCTTTCTTTCTCTCTCTTTTTCTTTCTCTTTCTTTCTCTCTTTCTTTCTTTAGCTTTTTCTTTCTCTCTTTCTTTCTTTCTTAATTCTTCATCTCTGGCAGTGAAACAATAGAGTGGAGACGTAAATCGGCAGCCTAAACATTGGTTCAACGAAGATGACGAGAAGGACGTGGGAAAACAAACGCCAGAATAAAACGCTAGATCTCAACAAACTGGACCGACAGTTCAATACTCATTTTGACAAATTATTCACAAATGACGACAAAGCAATATAATAGAAAGCGAGCGTTGTGGCCAAGTGGGCTAAGGCGGGACTAACTTGCCTTGTCCAGAGGCCAAAAACCAATGGCGCCTGACAGGTGTGGGATCGATCCGTCTTCTGATAACAATGAAGTGAAACATTGAAACCAACAGGCGCATGAAACAAAAACAAATGGAAATCAAGCATTCCCAAGGTACACAAGCACTTACAATGGCACAATGGACCAGCAGTAAACTTTTCTTTTTTTTTTTTTAACTTGGACATGAAATAGAGTTTGCCAATATGGATGATTATCCGACCATTTTCAACAGTTCTGTGTTAATTTGTTAATTAATAATAAACCAAATGCCAATTTTGGGGGGTGTATGCTCTCTCTCTCTCTCTCTCTCTCTCTCTCTCTCTCTCTCTCTCTCGCTCTCTCTCTCTCAAATACAAACACTCGAACCAAAATTACAATTCATCACTGAAGGCTTATTTAATATTTCTGTTCGTAATAAATGATTTTTTTCCCCAATGTTAAACTAGTTGTTGGTTTTTTATCAGTAGTTGTCCAACGTTGTCTTCGTTCTTCCCCACAACAACGGTTAAGACTTCCAAGCGTGAAGTCTGGCAAAACCAACAAGAAAACATTGGCTATCGGGCCTTCTCCAACACAGCTCCAATGCTATGGAATGGTCTTCCCATGACCTTGAAACAATCCAGCTCTGTGGCGGTTTTTAAGAGAGCCTTGAAAACGCTCTTTTTCACATCTACCAAATAATCGTTTAAGAAATCAGCTGTACATAGTTTTTTGTCTGATGGCCACATCTTAATCTCTTGTTTCCTCTCCACAAGCGCAATGAGCATGAACCTTGTAATCGTGGATACCTGCGCTATACAAGTCTACATCATCATCATAGTTGATTCAGCCCCGATGCTTGAATCCTGATAAGTGTAACTCGGATTCGTTTATCCACGCAACCTGTTCAATCAGCAACAAGGCAGGGGTCGTCGTATGAAGTTTTCCAACTTTATTCAGCGTACATCAACAACTGCATACAATCGCTTTTTCCACTTTCTCTCTTTTTTCAGACACAGTGCATCAATTATATAGTTTTTCTATACTCTAGAGAACATTAGAACATTCCAGCGTGACGCAATTATAACCAATGACAATGAAATTCGTCATCACTGTCTTACGTCATACAACTTTCTTTAGGATCGGCAAGCTCTCAGTCACCAGCAGATCTATCTAGACGCTTCTATCGATAGTAAACAAGCAACCCTAGAAAATTCTCCAATAATATCGACCAACGAAAATTATCAACATTATACCAAGCTTCTTCTAACAACAACGCAAAATCAAATCAAAGGTAAATACATTCTGTTATTGAATGCTTTGCAAAACAAAACGATCGGATCTATCGTGCGCGTCGCAAACGTAACACCCAATGTAGAGTGTTTTTTTCCACAGCAGTGCTAAGTGGTAGAGTCATGGATTCGTGTACTCCCATGGTAGAGCGTTCGCCTGAAACACCGATGTTAAGTGACCCTGTGGTGAGCAAGATAGAAACGGGCCATTTTCACCGTTGGACAGGACAGAGCAATACAACACATAGAGACGCAGAGTATTCACCTCAATTTTTCGAAATCCAGGTTTTAAAAAACAGTATAAAAGAAAATATGAATATATTAAATAATAAACATAAGAAATTAACAGGCAGGCAAAGGCAATTACTAGTGCCATATGGCAGAATAACGCCACCATCACCTTCACCACCTCACCTATCCCGTAGTCTTGTGAACCGTGGGGGCACCACTGATGTTTTGGCAATCAATTCTCTCCAATTCTCTGTCTTCTGGCTCTCTTAGGGCATCACTTAATCTTAGGCCTGTCCACTCTACAATGTTATCTTCCCACCTCTTCTTCTGTCTCTCTTCCTCCCACCTTGTACTGTCCCCTGTAAGATTATTTGGATAGTCCATTTGATCTTGTGACATGGCCACATCAAAGCCACCATACCACCAACTAAAATACATTCTGCCTGTTTTTACTTATGTTTAGTATTTAAGATTTTTATATTTCCTTTTATACTGTTTTTTAAACCTGGAGTTCGAAAAATTGAGGTGAATACTCTGCGTCTCCAGCGCCTCCTAATTTTATGACATTGTAAACATGATCCGTGTGAGGTGCCATGAAGCTGATGTCCTCTGTGTTGTATTGCTCTGTCTTGTCCAACGGTCCCGATACAACTCTAAAGAATTAACTGGACCTTAAGCAATGTACAAACAAACAAATAAATTGTGGGGCGGACTATAAGACAACAATAAGCGTTAAAGAAAAGAAAAGAAAAGTAATCATACAAAAACAACAGAGAAAACCGAACCAAAGGAAACAATAACATATTTACAAATTGAACTGAATTTGACAATAATTATGATTATGCAAAGCAGTGTTAAATTTTCACAAGTTCCCGTTTGTTCAATTGACAACCAACGCTCTTTAGCCCACTAATAACTATTCAATGGGTGATATTAATTTATGAATACAACTTAGCACTCTGGCATGCTGTAATTGTTTTGTTTTATGATTCAGTCACCAACAGCACAAACTTGAATATCATAAAAAGGCCTTATGTTTGTATAAATAAATAAATAAAAAAAAATAAATAATAAGTAGAATTGAAAACAAATGTACAAAAATACCAGCATTATTGCAGGGAGTCGTTTTTCTACACATTGCACAGTAATTTTGTTGACAAATATGTTCGGGATTCATCAGAAACACGCCGATACAGTCAAGCAATAATTATCGTCTGTATTTACATGTTGCTATGTGGTCTGTTTACCTCCCTTGACCTGCTCCGCCACGCAGCCGCTTGGTGTCGCCGTGGTATCGCTGACGTCACTCGTTTCGCATAGAATCGTGTTATGATTCTTCTTTGTAGTATACCCATATTCTTTGGTGACAAGCATGAATGACCTTTAACATTGTCCTCTTCCGGCCGCGACAAAATGGTGGATGTGTTGTTGTACATGAACAAGTAAGTTTTGTATGTTGTGTGTGCAGCAGAATTCTTCCTTTTTTTCTTTACCAACAAAACAAAACAAACACTTATTACAGCCTCAACTACTGAAAGATGGTAAAAGTGACGCAACTGTCTTAAGTTTCTGTGCTACATTAGTGCTCTGTTCATGATATTTCACGTGAATTTGAGTCTTCAGTAAGACTTGAGTCGAGCGTTGGTAATGTAGAAAAGGGACTTCCGAGCCTGTGGCTCACTTCTGCAGCATTTTCAGTTACATTTGTCAACTTCGCCACTTTAGGTCTTCTGTCGGTGATAATTATCATCTTCTCATAATCATCATCATCATCATCATCATCATCATCATCATCATCATCATCATCATCATCGTCAACAACAACAACAACAACAACAACAACAACAACAACATCATAATGTGGATGCATGTAGTGCTTTCAGCGTTTGCAAAGTGAGTTTTTTTTTCTAAGAAACATTTTACCATAATTAAATGTGAGAGCCAATCACATTATTTTAATTCTGGAAATTATAGAGCCACATTGATTTCTGGCAATTATGGTACATTTTTTTTTTTAAAATCTCACTTTGCAAATATTAAAAGCACTACATGCATCCCAAACACAACAAACTAATGCTAACTTCCTGTTCCGGATTATAGGAATAAAACATGCCATTAATTTTGATTTTTTTAAAAATATATATATTTGGACCAATGAATTTAGCGGAACATGCGACGTTTGACATACATGCCAAGGGGGATAACTTCACAAGAAATATTTTAGACGCAGGTATAGAAAATACCATTATAGAGTATTTTGCTCCTGATTCAATGGAGATAACTCCTGCTTTCCAAACTTTCACGAAGATTGGCATTTGGTGGAGTTGTACTCCCCTTAAACTTTGATCATGATTCACTGCAGAATGATGCATGTTTCCAAGTCGGAGGTAACATGTCGTTTTGTTTTTAGTTACCTAGAGTTATCCGGTCTAATATCTTAATATACTACGAAAGCTACCCCGAGATGCAAGCTTTTGGTCGGGAAAGGATGGGGTGGATGGAACAGTTAAGATGGGGGTGGGGTAGTGGTTGCATGGCTGTGCTAGGTTTGCAACGGAAAATAACCTCTCGATTGATCGGGAAGATTTGATTATTTGATAGAGGACAGAGCACAAATTGTAGGCGAGAAACTGTGTTCCTTTGCAAACTTTAAGTGTCTACCCCAACGTTAGACAACTCTAACGAAACATGCTGGTAAGCCGCCCAAAGTTGTTTCCCTCGTATTTTCGAGCATGGTCTATTGTTTCACGTAGTCTACTTTCCCCTTATCGTCAGACAAAATAAAAATGTCTTTGAGAATTCAAGAATACATTCCAGTGAATTTCTACCTAATTCACTGCAGGACCCGATTAAAGTGGGTGCTATTGATGCTGCAGCATTAGGCTCATTCCTGAAATAGTCCCAGATGAAAACAGACGAGAATTTTCCGGAAGCTGAACAGTTTTCCTTAGTTATATTAACCTCAAAATAATTCTTAGAATGAAATTTGGAGTCAGACCTCAGCCCACGGGAAACGTTCAAAACTCAGACGTATCTGGTCATGATCGACAGTCTGTTAGCTGAACTGGAAAGACGGATGAAGGCGTATGACGATATTTGTAAAACATTCGGATTTCTCTCGGAGCTAACGTCACTGAGCATTGAGCAGATCGAGGACAAAACTAAGAATCTCGTTTCCTCGTATCCAGATGACTTGGAAGACACACTGGTGGCTGAGCTGATACAGTTTGCTGCACTTATGCGCACTCAGAAACTGGTGACTGTGAACGAACCAGCAGAGCTGACCATGTACAGGCTTTTGTCATCGGTGAATCTTTCTCAGACATTTCCAATCGTCGAAATTGGGTTGCGCATCCATCTGTGCATGATGGTGTCCAATGCCTCCGGCGAGCGGAGATTCTCAAAGTTGGGAATAGTCAAAGGAGAGCTGCGGTCCTCAATGGGGCAGGAAAGGCTAAGCATGCTGGCGCTTATGAGCATTGAGCATGAGCTGCTGCGCAGCCTTGAATTCACTGACACGATCGAAGAATTCGCGCTTGCTAGGCTCGAAAAACAACAATATAAGTAAGCAACACTAGCGCAGTAGTTAGAGTGACAATATGCGTAGGTTAAGTTGATCTGGTTTAGTCTTTTCTGCATTGGGTGCATTTTTCAGACAATTGCTATTGAATGTTGATGTTACATAGTTTGATGTTAATCTCGAGTTGTTACGATAATACGTCTTTATTATCATTCATGTTCAATAAAGGCTGGCTGGTGGTGTCGTAAGCAATTGGTCGGTCTGAGTGCGCATGTACGCTGAATGTCGAATGCACATGCACCAATGCCGAGAAAAAAATAGGCCTTTTTTGCGCTGCAGCATCAGGCCCAATTTCGTTTTAATCCGGCCCCGATTTACTGGCGATACCTTCTGGTTCTTATTTACATTATTTTTTGTTGTTATTGTTGTTTAACCATGACATAAAGGCAGAACATTTATTTCACTTAATTATATTTAAAGTTCAGAAAGGATCTCAGGTACTAAATTTATGAAGGCAAGGCATGCAACAACAACTATAATAATAATAATAATAATAATAATAATAATAATAATAATAATAATAATAATAATAATAATACACTCTTGTCAAGACTAACACGCTTCAGACAGAAAACATTTTTGAAGGACTCAGACTCGAGTCAGAGATCAGTACGCATCTCTTTAAATCCATATTGCCTCGTTGTATACTTTCCCTGCTGAGCAATACGTCATATATTTTGTGCTGGAATAACAGTCCAGGTAGTGGCGGGAGTTGTATGTGTGACGGGGAAGAAAGAATGTATTTGTCAGAGCTATGAGAGCGAGAGAAGGGATGATGAGATAGAGGGAGATAGAGGGAGAGAGAGAGAGAGAGAGAGAGAGAGAGAGAGAGAGAGAGAGAGAGAGAGGGAGTGATAGAGGGGGAGAGAGAAAGAGAGAGAGGAAGGTAAAGGACGGGCGTGGCACTATTATTTTATCCTGTGCTAGAGAGTATGTGTTGCGTCAATTACGTGTGTTGTAGTTAACCTATATAGTACGTAGCATGCATGAAACCGTAGGCGTGTTATAAGTTTTCATTGTTATTATTGTTGTTATCATTATTAACAATGTTAATATTATTGTTGTTATTATTAAATATGTTATTATTATTATTATTATTATTATTATTATTATTATTATTATTATTATTATTATTATTATTATTATTATTACAGGGTTTATTTTTGGCGTCGGTCATCGGTCATTGACGCATAAAAATCTGAAATGACTGATTGGTTTGCCAGCCAGCTGGTCAAGTGACCTATTGATTTTACGATGGGGCGGTCAAACTTTGCGAAGATTTGTCAGTAAGTATTATTTTTATAATTATTTCTTTTTTTATTTTATTTTGTGGAGGTAATTAAATAAGGTTAAAGAATGGATGCGGACCTGTACTTTTCCATAGAAACATAAAAAATGTCGGCAGCATCATGAAATGTCTTGATAAAGGTCTTCGAGACCGAAACCGGTCGACACTTGTCTTCTGTTGTTTTTGTTTTCTTTCCTTCTTTTATAGTTAAATTGTACCATGTTTAATACTCAAACAGGGTAAAAATAACTCTTCCTGCAGTATGTGCTTCAGCCGCAGGCTCCATTACTTTAGTTTATAGGCCAATTCTTCATTTGGTAGTAGTATAACTGTTAGTGTATAATATTTATTTTATATTTTCTCGATCTCTTACTCTTAGCGTTACTACAACTGTACTAGTATCTGTATCTTTATCGCTCGATTTATCATGTTTATTACTGTTTTAAACGGAATTCAGATTTGTCACTGATGCCCGAATTTTAAAGAGAGAGAGAGAGAGAGAGAGAGAGAGAGAGAGAGAGAGAGAGAGAGAGAGAGAGAGAGAGAGAGAGAGAGAGAGAGAGAGAGAGAGAGAGAAGGTGGAGGGATGGATGGAGAGATTGTATGCGAGATATGTAATTTTCATTATAAATGTTATTCATTTCCTACAGGCAACTTACAGTTCCTCACGAAATATGTAATTTTCATTATAAATGCTATTCATTCCCTACAGGCAACTTACAGTTCCTCACGAGATATGTCATTTTTATTCTAAATGCTATTCATTCCCTACAGGCAACTTACAGTTCCTCACGAGATACAGTACTCCTCTTTTAACGTCACTACAGTTTAAGGTCACAACGCGGATAAGATCAATCAGGTTGTTGGTCCCCGCCAAACACCTTCTTTGTACCATTTAGAATTCCTCGCTTAGCGTCACCTCGCATAAGGGAAAACCTCGGATAACGTCAACCCCGTTTTGGTTTCCAAATGGAGGAGACTACTGCTTAAGAGAAATTGATGTCACAGATGACGTCATTTATGAGGTCACTTCATGTTTTGAGATGGAATTCCATCCCAGAACACCTAGCTGTCACGTCCAGCCAGCATCCACGTTATGCGACACTCTGCAATATACATGGGAACCACTTTGACAGAGTGCGACCCATGGGCGGTGTAGAGGTGTAACTGTGATCTGCCGTGTCCCCTCCTAGCGGGACGTATTGTCACAGTGGACCTTACCCTGAATTGACTTCATTCACTAGCGATAAAGCATGTGTCGTGGCATAGACAAAGTGAACAATTCGTTAAACTTGTGTAAGGTTTTCTGCAAATACACCCAATAATTGTCTTGGTGCATACTTTTTATTTTTTATTCTCATTTGCGTGCGTGCGCGTCAATGTGTTTGTGTGCGTGTGTGAGAGTGTGTGTATTTGTATGCATGCTTGCATCCGTTTGTTTGAGTGTTTGTGTGCTTATGCATCATACACACGCACAAAAAATACATATTACATTACATTACATTATTATTGCTTTAGGTCCAGCGGACTCTTCCGAACCAAATCAGGACCGGACAACCCCCGATCCGCATAAAAGATCTGCTGAAACAACCCTAGTGGTAAAACCGAAAGCTCTCCACCAGCCAGTCACTTTACAATAAAGACATCCCACGCAGGGGACGGCTGATGTTTCACCCCAACTTATCGAACCCCCGTTTACAAAAACAAAATAGAATACAAACATCATTATAAATTATCAACAAAACACATACATATAAAATGCCTACATTGCTAAATAATAACATCATAGGAAGCCCTAGTGACCACCTGGCAGAAAGCGTCCAATATTCCCAAGCTGATCCAACAGACCTCATACACAAACAAGGAGTCTTGTCCCGAAGAGTTTTCAAGAAAAAGGGTAGGAGACTGGTCTAGCGAAGAAGACGATAATATAGCAGATTGATAGAAAAGAGCAGGAATGAGAAAGAGCAAATGAGAAAGACAGCGACAGTGGGAATTTAAAGCACTAAATTTTCAGAAAGTGGGGATACTATTTATACTGAAACCCCCGGCACCCCAACGGGGGTAAAAAATGCATATACAGTAATGCATACATGCATACGCGCGCACCAACGTGCTCACATGTACACACACACACACACGCACAACTGTCACACGACACAAAAATTTAGCACCTCGTATAAGATCAAGTTTTTTACTGGTAGTTGATCTTATCAGAGGACTGTTTAGGGTGCCCCTCGGATAAGATCAAACAAAAATTTGGTCCCGTGGGGGGTCACCTTAAGAGAGGAGTACTGTATGTCATTTTTATACCCCCGTTGGGGTGCCGGGGGTTTCAGTATAAATAGTATCCCCACTTTCTGGAAATTTAGTGCTTTAAATTCCCACTGTCGCTGTCTTTCTCATTTGCTCTTTCTCAGTCCTGCTCTGTTCTATCAATCTGCTATACTATCTTCTTCTTCGCTAGACCAGTCACCTACCTTTTTTTTTGAAAACTCTTCCGGGACAAGACTCCTTGTTTGTGTATGAGGTCTGTTGGATCAGCTTGGGAATATTGGACGCTTTCTGCCAGGTGGTCACTAGGGCTTCCTATGATGTTATTATTTAGCAATGTTTGCAAAGGCATTTTATACATGTATATTTTTTGTTAATAATTTATAATGATGTTTGTATTCTATTTTGTTTTTATTAACGGGGGTTCGATAAATTAGAGTGCAGCCTCAGCGTCCCCTGCGTGGGATGTCTTTATTGTAAAGTGACTGGCTGGTGGAGGGCATTCAGTTTTTCCACTATGGTTGTTTCAGCAGATGTTTTATGCGGATTGGGGGTTGTCCGGTCCTGATTTGGCTCGGAAGAGTCCGCTGGACCTAAAGCAACAATTATGTAATGTAATGTAATGTAATTTTTATTCTAAATGCTATTCATTCCCTACAGGCAACTTACAGTTCCTCACGAGATAAATGCTATTCATTACCTACACACAACTTACAGTTCCTCACGAGATAAATGCTATTCATTACCTACACACAACTTACAGTTCCTCACGAGATATGTAATTTTCATTCTAAATGCTATTCATTCCCTACAGGCAACTTACAGTTCCTCACGAGATATGTAATTTTCATTCTAAATGCTATTCATTCCCTACAGGCAACTTACAGTTCCTCACGAGATAAATGCTATTCATTCCCTACAGGCAACTTACAGTTCCTCACGAGATAAATGCTATTCATTCCCTACACACAACTTACAGTTCCTCACGAGATAAATGCTATTCATTCCCTACAGGCAACTTACAGTTCCTCACGAGATATGTAATTTTCATTCTAAATGCTATTCATTCCCTACAGGCAACTTACAGTTCCTCACGAGATATGTAATTTTCATTCTAAATGCTATTCATTCCCTACAGGCAACTTACAGTTCCTCACGAGATAAATGCTATTCATTCCCTACAGGCAACTTACAGTTCTTCACGAGATAAATGCTATTCATTCCCTACAGGCAACTTACAGTTCCTCACGAGATAAATGCTATTCATTCCCTACAGGCAACTTACAGTTCCTCACGAGATAAATGCTATTCATTTCCTACACACAACTTACAGTTCTTCACTCCTTTCAGTTTTCACCCCACATGAAACTTACGTAATATAAACATGTCGTGCACCAGCCATGGACAAATGTGTGGGAATAAGTAACACTATAACAGGAATATGTCAATACAAGTTAACAACAATACCCCCCCACACACACACACCCACTATCTGATATAGAAGTCATTGAAAAACTGTGTTGCTTTGTTTATGATTGTTTCAACATTTTAAAAAATCTTAAATTTAATTCATTATTATGTGGTAGATAGTGTTCAACAAGCTGCCCTGATGTTATTTATTTATTTTTTTTTTTAGTAAAATTTACGTCCCGCGGACACATTAAGCGTATAGGGGACTGATGTTAACAATTGTTCTTAACCTATATTGTAGTGTCACGTTCAAATAGCAAGATATTTTCTTTTCTGTTCTGTTATTTACAACACATGAAAGCTCAACAAACAAAAAAACAAAAAAAAATAATCCTTTGCAAAACCTCACACAGTTGACAAAGGTGAATTATAAAACAGGGCAAGATTTAGTCCCATTCCTTTCTCTTCTGGGGTGGGGTGAAAGTTACTTTGTTAAAGCATAACATTATTAATTCTGTGTTGTTGGTTATTTTACAAAAAATAACAATAACATTACTAATTATTCCAATTTTAATATTCAAAACGTTAAACATCCACATTTGACCAATATCGTTATTATTATTAGAACATTCCGTTTTATAAGCCTACATTTGTAAATATGGGTGTCGGATAGCGCAGTGGTTGGAGCACTCGCTACTGTGTCGCAGGTTAAGCACCGTCCAGTGCAGTTAGCACTTGGATGGGTGACCGCAAAACGTGAAGCGACAAATAACAACGCCCCCAGTTGACTCAACTGTGACCGAGTACCTACTCTCTTAAAGGTGGGGAAGGTAAAGCAGCGAGGGAGAGAGATGGGCATCACCCTCATTACGCTGGCCCAAGATAAGTGTGATCGCCAACATCACGCTCCCCTACGGCCACAAGGCTATGGGACCACCTTTACCTAACTTTACCTTTACATTTGTAAATTTACTCTATTTTAACAATCCTTGTTTTCCTTGCCAAACATATTACATAAATTTAACATTAGCTCGTACGAAAAATATTTTCTACATATAAACATTGGTCGAATTAGCTTTTTCTTTGGACACTAAAAAAGTCCAATGAAATTCGTCACCAATAGAACCCATATTACAAATTTTTCAAAATCTGTCTTCCCTTATTGCACCTTTGCAATGACAATTTTTGTACATAACTTATGATCTGTACAACAAAAATTAATGTTGCCAAAGTGTGAACATAAATCTCAACCAACTGCCTTCACCATCACAATCGTCATCATTACCATGACATTAGCATGCCATACGCCCAAGAAGGTCGAGGCCGCTGACCTGTACGCTGAGGGTGTACAAAGGTCAAGGACCGTGGCGTTAACTTTGTTGCTGCATCGGTACGAACCCCAGGAGTGAAAAAACAGGAACCGATCGGCCTGTGTATGACATAAAAAAAATATATATATATAACTACACCAACAAAATGATGTAGCCAATAAATAAATAAAACGAATAAATTACGCATTAAATAAATGCCAGTCTCGTCATGATATATGATGTACGTCAGACATGACGACACGGATGACGTAGGCTATGACAACCTATCGTTTTAGTCCTAATATTGGGCTTTCCCGATAAAAAGGGACAATACAGAGTCCAAAAAAAAAAAATCACAAGGCACCACTGTTTGGCTCAGTGGTCAGACGCGCAGCTCAGGAGATTTGGGTTTAAATTTTAATGGTGACGGAAACATTCTCACCCTCACAGGGGCCAAATACTCTTTGGACGGGGTTCCCCCACCTTCTCCTGCGGCACGCCAAACGACTTATTCGTTGTGTCAAAAGCATAGGTGACAAGCTCAGATCAACAGGCCTACACACAGGTCGATCAGGGTGGCACCATGGTATTTGGCATTGACAGTGCACTTGATGCAGCACGTTAGCGTCTTGTGCTGTTAAGTTGCAGCCTGATGGCGGTCTTGAGTAGCTCGTTGAGCCGATATAGTGCTCTATACGACAATTACGTTTCACGTGGCGAAAGTGAGTTAGACACGTTAGGTGTAATAGGTTTAAAATCATGGAATTGATGGAAAAGATTCATTACCACTGCCACCACCGCCACTATCACCATAATTATCCTTACCATCAATACCGTCGCCGCCACCCTAAATGAAGGTTCGTTACTGAACATCTTCTTGGGGAACATTCTAGTTTCGAGTTGCTTTTGCATATAATAACTCCTACCCTCATCCACTGGCACAACCAGACGAGGGAGAGGTCACAGTGCAAGGGATTGGCGCTGAGGTCTAGGAGCCTCAGTCTGTCGCGCGTGGTCTGGTTGAATGTCTGTGGGCTCACTGTGCTGATCTTGTTGTCTTCTAGCTTCAGCACCTGTAGACACACGCACAGACATCGTACCAACAATGGACATACAACCTAGAGCCATGTAAGCATACCTACGTATGCATGGCATCTGCGAACTACTCCTTCGGACGAGTTTTACACGAGGTCTAGTGTGTGCATTTCATTGCACGGACTTTAAAGATCCTGACGCTCATTTCTTAAAGATTCTATTATAATATTAATACCACCCAGCATGCTCTGGGTCCGATTCCCTTTCGGTCATTCATGATTGCTCAGTTGTTGGACGTCGCGCATCAAGCATGCAGCAAGTTGTATATCTATACACACACACACACACACATCGGTAATTAGAATTGACCAACGCATACAATTAGAGCAAGAGAAAGATTGACGATTCCGAAGAAGAGGACAATAACAATTCACACTTTTCTGCTATCCTATGCACCAACGGGAATCCCCTCAATGAAACATACTTCCGTTTTTTTTCTCCGCGTGTTTTAGTGAGTTATTTCCAAATATTCAAGAATAATAACATGTGTCACTGGCCACCTGTATCGTACCCTCACATATTTTTATTTTTTTTGCTGCAGTTTATTATCCCTTTCTATCGCCAGTGGCGCGCCTAAACCCTACCTACCTAACATTATTTGTGAATTTTTGAAAAATATTCGGAAAAACATAACGCCCAGATGCTGGCTCGAACCCACACCTGTCAGGCGCCATTGGTTTCTGGCTTGTGGACAAGGCAAGTTAGTCCCGCCTTAGCCCACTTGGCCACAACGCTCGCCTAAAATATTCAGTTACTTCGTGTTTTGTGAAGGTTGCGACGGCGAAGCTATGAAAAACTACAAGAGTTTTCAGGTCCTGTTTCACTTTCTGTCGATGATCGACGCACCTCCGAAGTCGCCACAAATACAGGCCTCTACGATTGTTTTTTGCATCCTTTCACTGAGCATGTACTTCCTCCACCGTTTTTATACTTATCCCACTCGTTTTCTGGCTCTAACAATCGTCGTTTTCGGCAATTTGCCATATTTAAAAGTCACGCATCAAGCTTTGATAAAAGCAAAACAAGCTAGACCGGAACTTGGTTTCATTCTAACCTCGTTTTAATTTATAATGGCGATACCCACGAGTTTTTATGAGAGGTGCCGGAAAGTTGTGAATAACGGCAGCAAGCAGGACGATGATAATGATACAGTTTTATTGATGATAAAAATGCTGAATATGATGGCAACAACGACGACGAAGATGATGATGACGACGAGGGAGACTATGATGATGTTATTTATTATCGAGGATTTTTATAGCGCACATATCTCACCGTACTTGGCGACTCAAGGCGCTGGCCAATACAGGATCTAACTCGAGCCGCCCGAGACGTCAACTTGCAGCCTTTGGGCGCATCGTAATAACGCTCCAGACAACTGAGCACAATCCTGGGCAGCCATGGATGGGGGAGAAGGACCTAGGTGCATGCTGGGTGTGTTCTTGTCACCGGCACTCACCCGTCTAGGACATGAGCGTTAGGATCTTTAAAGTCCGTTATGATGGAATGTATGCGACACAGACTAGACCTCGGTTTATACTCTCATCCGAAGGAGTAGGAAACGGGAGTAAAGTATCTTTCCCAATGACACAACACAACAAGGAGCCTGGGCTCGAACCCGGGACCTTCAGATCCGCAAGCCAAAGCTCTACCATTAGGCCACCGTGCCTCCCATTGGATGTTAATGACGAAGAAGAAGAAGACCAAGAAGACGAAGATGAAGAAGACGAAGGTGAAGACGAAGATGATGACGAAGATGATGATGATTACAACGACGATGATGCTGGGGATGATGACCGAATACCCAACATTGCGGGTAAAAACGAGTTTGACAAGGCAAGGCAAATTTTATTCCAGAAAAAACCCATTAAGGGCACATGGACATGGTTAAAATAATACACACAAACATGCAAAATAATTAATTACAATTATAACATTTTAGATTTTAAAAAAATATAATTTTTTAAAACTATTTCTTTATACAACGGGATAGCGTGGGGGGAGGGTTGGGGAGGTGGCTGGGAGAGGTATTGAGTGGGGAAAAGAAGAAAAAAGAACTTGATTGGGGACAACAACTATAAATCATAACTAACAATACAATTCAATCTAAACACATCAATGACAAACTACTGAAATAATTTTTATTACACATAACCTGTCAACATCAGAACTATATTAATTTTTTACATGGGATAAAATGGTTACATTTGTTTAATTATATCTATATATGACGAAGGCCAATGGAATATAGCGCTGTTGCAAAACTAGTGCAGATAGAGTTATCCGTCCCTGCCTTCACCTATGCCAATGACACCGGCTAGTTCCGGTTGAGTATTAAGCATGGCCGCACGTAGACGGAAGACTTGTGGCGGAGAAAAACAGTATTGCGTTTGCTGCCCTAATTTCGCAGGAAAAGTAATTGAAGGGCGCATTGTCAAGTTACACACATTACCAGCTAACAAAACACTGAAACGACTGTGGGAACAACGTTTGCGACTGATTCGGAAAGATTACAACAATGTAAAATAAGATTCAAGATTCAAGATTCAAGATTCTTTATTGTCCAAACACAAGGCATGGATATTTGTTTAGCAGTGCAATAAGGAAGGAGATAACAACATCAAAATTATTACAAACATGGACATACAATATTGATACATTTGATATACTATCAAAAACAACTTCCATACCAAAATACAAATCTATAAACACTAACACACATGCATAAACAGATAACCAGCCACATACCCATGCGTACACATTTAACACACAGATAATTATTCCATAGTTGAGTCTCCTCTCTGAAAATCCTTATCGGGAAGAGAGGGGACTATAAACTGATACACACACACACAGTATATGTATACACAACTACAACACTCACCCGTTCTTCCATGCCTTAGATCCATCCTAGATCATAATAATAATAATAATAATAATCATTATAATAATAAGAGTAATAATACAAAATAATCATAATAATATTAATAATAATCGCAATCATTAGAGTAATTAATAATTATAAAAATAATAATAATAACAATGCAACTACAACTAATAATAATAATACAACAGCAGCACCAACAGACAACTAATAATTAATATATGGTAATAATGATAATAATAATAACAATACTACTACAACTAATAATAATAACAACTGAAAGACTGAAAATAATAAGACATAATTGCAGTTGCTTCACTGAATTAAAAACAAAAATTATTCTACTGTATAATAATGTTATCTTCTAGATAAACTGCAAAATTAAAATTTCTCAATTAAAAAATTAAAGCAAAGAAAAAGAAAGAGACTTCGAATTTCTCGTGAATGTAGGTCACTGACAAACGAATTAGGCCTACTGAACAAACAAATCAGCAATCAATGTTTAGGCAAGCAGCCATCCTGAGTAAAATTTGAACGATTGTACAAGAGAAATATAATTTATATAACCCTCCATCTTTCTTGCTTCAACCGGAACTAGCCGAACCCAAGGGCCGCAACCGATCCGCCACTTTCGCTTTCATTATGAAACAGCGCTATAGCAATACAACGTGGCTGACGATAACGACGAATAATCTTCCTCTTACCTGGAGGCTGGGGAGCCGGTCGAAACAGCCATCTGGAATAGTCTGCAGTTGGTTCTCGGCCAGGGACAGTCGCTCCAGATGGGGGAATCGGGTCAGCAGATCACAGTGTACAACCTCCAATAGGCCCGCGTGAAAAAGGTCGAGATGGGTCAAGGCCGTAAGGTTGCCTAGCAACTGGGTGACGTAGTCACCGCTGAGATGAGGGACGTAGTTACCGCCCAGGTTGAGTTCCTGTACGAAGTTTCATCAAAATCATCATCATCATCATCGATCATCATCATCATCATGCGAGGGTTGCTACTGCTACCTAGGTTTAGCACAAGAATAGGGCTATCGCCACCACCCACCCCTTCCCCCACCCCTCTCCCTCTCTTCTGCTCCTTCTTTTCTTTTTCTTCTACTCTTTCTTATCTCCGCTCTTCAATGTTACTGTCATGATCACCATCGTCCTTCTCTTCTTTCTGATAATCTCTATTCTTTTTCTATCACCATCTTCCCTTCCCCACCCCTCACCTCCATTTTTCATCCCATTCTCACCTGTAGATGAGGACATCTGTGGAACACACTCTGCGACACGCCGTTCCTGGTGAACTGCAGGTTGTTGTACATCAGTGACAGCGACCGCAGGTTGGGGTTAGCAAGCGCCTTAACACACAGAACTCGTGAGAAGGAAAAACCGCGAACAACATCTTTTCGTTTAAACACCTACGTAAAGTGAATTAATTTGAGTGGACTGAAAAACGAAGAAATAAAATCAAAGAAAGTACGGAAGAAATAAGAACGAATGAACAGATTGGCACAGATCGGGCTCAAAAGGATCCAGCAAGAAGCAACTAAAGACCTATCTGTTGAGACGCCGCTGGCATTTGTGTTTATTTACTTTTTTCGAAAGTAAGTTAGTTCGTTAGTTATTCATTGCTTACAGGCACTAGGACCACAACTTGGTTGAAAGAGGACTCACCCCTGATCCGTAAAAAAGATCTGCTGAAACAACCCCAGTGGTAACACTGAAGGCACTCCACCAGCCGGTCCTGTCCTTTCCTTCCTATCCTATCCCGTAATTCAAAGGTCGTTGGGGCACCACAGATGATCGTTTAACCAACGTACTCCATCTTTCTCTGTTCTCAGCAACTCTCATGGCTTCGTTGAGTGTCAAACAAGTCCATTCTCGAATGTTTTCCTCCCCCCTCTTTTCTGCTTCACACTTCTTCTGCCTCCTTGCACCGTGCCTTGCAGGATGGTCTTTGCAAGACCTGATGCTCTGGTGAGTGGCCATACCATCGGAGTTTCCGTTTCTTCACCACTGTGAGCAGGCCATCGTGTTTTCCAATGGCTTGTGTGATGGTCTGTCGGACTTCGTCGTTGGTGATGTGCTGTGTATAGAAAATGCCCATAAGTCTTTGTAGCACCTCACCTCCATGCTTTGTATTCTTCGTCGGAGATCTGCTGTGAGGGTCAATGTTTCGCAGGCGTATAGGAAGATGCAGATGACAAGGGAGCGCAGCAGCCTTACCTTGGAATGTAGACTGATGGTCCTGTCTTTCCAAATGTGCTTCAACTTTGTCAGTGCAGCAGATTTTGTGCGATCAAGTAGACTCATTGCCATCCGTCTGAGAGCAGCCACTTTCAACATCACCATCATCCAGGCCTATGCCACAACATCAGACTATGACGACAGCGAAGTGGGGGATTTCTATGAAAATCTACAGGCTATCCTTAATCAAGTGCCGAAGAAGGACATAGTCATAGTGCAAGCCGACTGGAATGCCAAGGTTGGCCAAGATGCGCACCACAACTGGGGAGACACATGTGGACCCACTGCAACAATGAGACAAATGACAGGGTCAGAGACTGTTGGAGTTTGCCAGATACAACAATCTGATACTGGCAAACACGCTTGGTCTCTTCAAAAAGTCCAGATGATGGACATGGCACAGTCCCGGCGTGGAGCATCATAACCAGATAAACTACATCATGGTCAAGACACGCTTCAGATCAAGCATCAACAATGGCAGTACACGCACTTTTCCAGGAGCGGACATCGGAAGTGACTATGATCTCGTGATGATGTCCTTCCGGCTCCAGTTGAAGAGAGTAAATACAGCAAAGTGCACTAGACTGAAGTTCGACCTGGACAAACTGCAAGACCCGGAGGTGGCAGAAATATTTCAAGCCACAATTGGAGGGAAATGTGCACAACTGCTCATTTTGGGAACTGGTGAAGTAGATGTCGACACCATCACCACCGCCTTTAACTCGGCCGAGATCCTTGGCAAGCACCGCCCAAAGTAGAAACCGTGGATCACACCTGAACTTTTGGACGTGTGTGATAAATGAATATGACTATCGAAAAATCAAAAATTACATCCGAAAAGGCATGCGCACAGCAAAGGAGAACTGGATAGAAGAGCAATGCCATGAAATAGAGAACAGTTTAAACAAGAACAACAGCAAGAAGGCCTGAAGCGGCTGACAAGTGTTAAACAGCCCAAGGTCTCCCCGATGCAAAGCTAGTCTGGCATATGCCTTACAGAAGAACAAGAAGTCTAGGATAGATGTACAGAGTACTGCTCTAACCTTTACAATCACACACCAAACGGATACCTATCAGTTCTAGCATGTTCCCAGAACAGAGAAGACGAAGAAATCCTCCCAATGCTCCGAGAAGAAGTTGAGGCAGAAGTGCAATCGCTGAAGTAGGGGAAGTCAACGGGAGTGGACAACATACCCGCGGAATTGCTTCAAGCAGGAGAAGAATCGATGATTGACGCCCTCACCATAATTTGAAATAAGATCTGGCAGAGTGGGGAGTGGCCTACACTATGGACCCAGTCGCTTGTCATCACTCTTCCCAAGAAAGGTAACCTTCAAGAGTGTGAAAATTACCGCACCACCAGCCTCATCTACCATCCCAGCAAGGTCCACCTGAAAATAATACTCAACAGGATGAAACCCCAGGCAGAACAAATCATAGCTGAAGAACAAGCAGGATTCAGGGCAGGGCGAAGTACCACTGAACAGATTTTCAACCTCAGAATAATCTGCGATAAATACCTACAGCACCAACAACATCTATATCATGTGTTTGTAGACTTCAAGAAAGCGTTTGACCGAGTCTGGCATGCAGCTCTGTGGGCAACCATGAGAGTGTCAACATCAGCCCTAAAATTATTGAAGTCATCAAAAGCATGTATGACAAGACTACCAGTGCAGTCCTCCACAGCAGCAGCATTGGGGACTAGTTCAGAATTACAATGGGTGTGCGTCAAGGATGCCTACTCTCTCCAACACTCTTTAACATCTTCCTAGAGCGCATCATGTCAGATGCCCTTGCAGATCGCGATGCCTGAATGATGGTGATGTTGAAAAGGGCTGCTCTCAGACGGATGGTAATGCGTCTACTGGAGACTGGGCGGCAACCCATGATAGTGGCTAGAATGTCTTTATGGACCGAGAATCCAATGCCATGTTCGTGCCTGTCCTCTCTACCGCTGAAATAAGGCTTGTGGCCTTTGTCGATCGTTGTTTCACATAGGCTTTTCCAGCGCAGTTTGCTGATACCTAAGATGTTCCATCGATAGTGGTCCAGCTCGTGGGCAAGTTCTTCTAATTTTCCCTCCGCAATTAGGTCCTGACATTCAGGTTCCTATGACCATGTTGTCTCTCGTGCGGATCTTGCTAAGTTGTCCATCAGTAGCACACTTATCATCTCCGTCCTGGTGGCCAACGGAAGGCGCGGTCCTTGGTGACTGTCGCGATACAAGCGCCTACTCTAGCATCCTCGATATTCTGCTATAGGCCAGACAATGCGTCATAGACAGTACGTCATAGACAGTGACGATAATAATATTGTTTTCGGAATGACGCAGTATGCGACATTGTTTTTATTTAGTGTAGTTCAATTTTAGATTATTGTTACCATAGACAATTTGTGTACTATCCTTTCGATTGGCTGGATGTGGGAAATATCGTTAAGAAAAACCATTCGAGCGACCATCTTGGAGGGCAAGGAACATATGTTTACGCCAGACCACTATTTCGGATGACTGAGGTCATAAAGTTGGTTCAAAAAGCTCGTCTCACCCTAAACAACACGTGTCGTAGACACCACAAACGAATCCTGAGCTGGTAAGTTACGATTCGATGTGTGAAGCTGGGGAATGGGTAGTCTTGTGCTTGTGTCCATTGCGCCATGCGAATCATTCATCGTCCTTCATCAAGGTGATTCGTTATTATTCTTCAATGTATGCAAATTGTATGATAATAGTTATTTTAACATGTTGTTCTCATTTCATATAAATTCTTCAGCGCGTGAAGTTTATATGGTGATAGTTAATTTAACATGTTTAGCTTAGTTCATAAAGAATGTTGGTGCATTCTTAAACATTGGAACAATGTGGATGAACAGCGAGGAAAGAACATTATTATGTTTTGAGAATAAGATACAATAACCCGTGAATATGCAGGGTTCTTATTCAAATAACGTCAACGGCGTTCCTCGCTGGTCATTCAACAGGATACAGATTGTGTATTTAGTCCCTGTTAATTTGTCTGTGCGCAGGGAAAGGATTTTTGTTTTTGCTTCCTTCTTCATAATATTTTCGACTGTCGGATTCCTGATATGATCGTTTAACCTACTTCCACCCTCAACGCTTATTCTTCTGATGACATGGAGCTCGTCATATCCCTGACGTCCATGTGAAGCCAGCTGGACGATAATCCTTTTGGTCAAACGTGAGGACAGAATAAAGTTAAACAAAAGAGACAATTCTTCTTCTCCATCAGGGAATCCACGTCAGATAAGTGACAATTTTAATCAACAGTGAAATTATTTAGAACCATGATTTCACGGGTTTGTGTATCACATCATATGAAATAAATATCATCAACCATCAACCAGTGGTATTCTTTTTTAGTTGTAAAAAAGCAAACAGGACGAATGAATAGCCAGTAATTTCTTTTATTCTTTATTTTCTATTTCTCAACATTATTTTCTTGTTTCTTATCGATTTTAGGCATAGTAAAAAGAGGAAATTGATTCTATTCATATAAAATTCTTTTAAATATTCATTCACCCTTTAACATCAATATATATATTAATATAAAATATATATATAACGCGACAATGGGGGCTCGTCTCGTGATAGTTGGAGTCACAATCACTTTTTAAGTCGTGTTACCACTGGTGGTGATGATATTTACTACATTGTACATGTAAATTATCATTGTATCATTCATTTGTTCAACGCGGGAGGTTGGCGGGAGCCGCTCTTACAAATGGGCGGACTTATGGACTACCCTACCAACCAATGTAACATCAGCTTCCCACGTCGATCATAATTACCAGTATATTTACAGATATAATTAGGTTGCATATTTATAACTTTATGCAAACGACTCCCAGTACGTGTTGTCAATCAAATGTTCAGCAGTAATTTCGGGTATTACATGCTGTAAAAGAATAGGCAGAACGGTGGTCTATTTTATTATCTCAGTCTTAACCGATTGAGTGTTTGAAGCTAATATTGGAAGCCTATAGCATTTGTTGTTATAGTGAATCCGGAGACACGAGGACCTGTGTCAATATTAGAGAGAGAGATAACAAGTTATAATTTAGTACAAAGACTAAATAACTTGTTGACCTACTAGTCACCTTTGAAGGTAAGGTAAATGTTCTATGTTCAACGGACCGAACAGTAGACAGACAGTAGCGTCGCGCTTAATAGATCAGTGATAAACGGAATAATCACACAGGATCATTAAGTCAGTTTTGTAGCCTAACATTTCTGTTCGCCGAAGTAAGAGCGACATAGAAAATTAGAAGAATACTCGTAGTGAGAGAGTATTAGCAGAAGGGTCTAGTAAACTCATCCGCCACAAAGGAACGGACCGCGAGTTATACTAGAGTGTATTTTATAATTTATAAATATACACACAGTAAATCCCTGAGACACAGGTGTATCATCCAGGGTGGATTGTATCTGTGTGGCAATCAAATAAGGCCACGTACAGTTGATCTTATTAGGCGAATCAAGGTAAAGGTAGCAGGATAACTTTTGTGAATTTGATAAGTTTAGCTACTGGATTCGAGCCTAGACAGTGACACGTTATCACAATTCTAATTACATTACAAGAATGAATTAGAATCTTTGAGTTCGAAGTAGAACTGGTGTTAACAAGAGGGTGCCATTGCCGGATACACAAAACTCTTCTTTTCAAGTTCTTGGTTTTATGCTGTTAATACGCGAATAGCAAATAACAGAATTTGCGGTAAAAGCGTATAGTTATAACGAATCCATTGGTGTTGTTCGAAGATATTTCAAAGAGTTGCCATTTTGTATTTTTTTTTTCCTCCTCGGGAAAATAACGTCATTGACGTGACGTAATCGGCGTGACGAAATCGGAACTTTTCGAACGCTAATTTATTCTTTCCTGTCGTATTACATTTTTGGAATTCGTAAATGACGACTCGTGCTCAAGCGGAAGCAATGGAAGCCAACGATCCTTTCCTAAAGTTTAAGGCCGAAGGAGAAGCGTTGGGGTTGTCGGGTCCAGATCTTGTCAATTACGTCAAGGAAGAGAAAACGCGTTTAGCTGAAGCTGAAGAAAGAAAGCGACAAGCTGAAGCTGAAGCTGAAGAAAGAAAGCGTCAAGCTGAAGCTGAAGAAAGAAAGCGACAAGCTGAAGTTGAAGCTGAAGAAAGGAAACGACAAGCTGAAGTTGAAGCTGAAGAAAGAAAGCGACAAGCTGAGGCTGAAGAAAGGAAGCGTCAAGCTGAAATCGATGAAAGGAAACATAAAGCAACATTGGAATATGAATTAGAACTCGAACGAATACGTCACGTGAACAGTGACAACACCAACGACAATGCTGCCGATCCGTCGGATTCCCGTTCATCGCAGTTTTATCAGGAAAAATTGAAGATAAAACTACCTTTTCTGGAAGACAAAGATGATCTGGAAGATTATCTACGCACATTTGAGAGAACGGCTAAGATTCAAGAATGGCCAATTAATCAATGGGCTCCTCGCCTAGGCACCTTGCTAAAAGGGAAAGCGAGGGAAGTCTACTCTATGTTGAGTGATGCTGATGCCGGCGACTACGGAACATTGCGGCGATCATTATTGTTCCGATTCCAGCTGACGGCTGAAGAATATCGAAAAAAAATTTCGAGAGGCCAGAAGACAGCAAGGAGAATCAACACAAGAGTACGCTACCAAGTTAGATCTCTGGTTATCCAGATGGCAGGAACTTGCAGGGAAAGACAACACATATGACGATCTGCGTGATTTGATACTGCAAGAAAAGTTTCTTAGTGGGATACCGTTTGATCAAGCGCGTTTTGTCAGAGAAAAGGAGCCGGAAACGATGGGCGATGCAATAAGATTTGCTTTAACCTACGAATCAGCAAAGCAAGCCACTATATCTGATCATGAAAGACCCAGGAATAGATTCGGAGATAGACACAAGCATAGTAGAAGGAAAGAAGATGAGGAAGGAGATAAAAAGAAGGTGGAGGTAGCGCAGAAGCAGCTCCACAACGTCAGGACAAGGAGGCCTGAAGTAACCTGCTATACTTGTAACCAGCAAGGTCATGTGGCGAGACAATGCCCAAAAGGAGGGAAAGAAAACAAAGCAGCCGCCGCAATAGCTGGAAGTATGAGGCAGGAGGATGTACAGAGTCACGGCAAGCTCTGTTCATTATGTACGGCGATACCGTTCTCGCCGGAGTGCCAAGTAGAAGTGGAAGGAAAGCAAGCGACGGCATTGCGCGACACTGGAGCGTCGATCACCATCGTCGATTCCAGTCTCGTACCCGAGCGATGTTTGTCAGGAGAGACCATTGAGATAGTAATGGCCTCGTCGCCTGCGAAGTTATCACTACCAATTGCGACGGTACACATGAACACACCATTCTTTGAAGGGAAGACTGTTGTGGCCGTTATGAAGCAGCCGGTAGAGCAAGTTCTTGTAGGGAACTACCGTAAGTCTGAGGATGGGAACCTGACGCCTGTTCCAGTTTACGCTATTCGAGAAGTGTGCGCAGCAATGCAAACTAGAGCTTCTGTGGGGAAAACAGATAAAACATTGAAAACATCCAATTCTCTGCTCGGGGATGTCACTCCAGTGGAGTTGGGACAAGCTCAGAAGGAGGATCCAACCCTGGAGAAAGCAAGGAAGCTAGCTGACAATGAGACCAAGCATGGGAAAGGAGGGCGCAAATCAACTTCTAAAACTACCTACAGCTGGAGAAAGGGAATTTTGTACCGTACTTTTCTCCAAAACGGTAAAGAGACCAAACAAATTGTTGTCCCAAAGAAATATCGCAACGAAGTGTTACGATTGGCCCATGACACGCCGATGTCAGGACACCTGGGTGTAACCAAAACCAGGAAGAGAATCTGGAACGATTTCGTATGGCCCGGAATCTGCGGAGACATCAGACGCTATTGCGCGTCATGTGACATATGCCAGAGGACGTCACCGAAGGGTCAAGTTCGGAAACTGCCGTTGGGCAAGATGCCAATAATCCACACACCTTTTGATCGTGTGGCGGTGGATATCATCGGACCTATCTTACCAGCGTCCGACAGGGGGCACCGCTATATAATCACCATGGTGGACTATGCTACACGCTACGTCGAAGCCAAACCATTAAAATCCATCAAAGCCGAAGATGTGGCCGAATCATTGTGGGAAATGTGGACTCGCTTAGGTATTCCGAGAGAGATTCTGACAGACAACGGATCTCAATTTGTAGGATCCCTAGCTGACGAAGTGAACAGGCTATTGAGTGTGAAAGGCCTGAGGACCACACCAAGACACGCACAATGCAACGGGTTGGTGGAACGTTTCAATGGTACCATCAAAAGTATGCTGAAACATCTTTGTCAAGAACAACCAAAAGAATGGGACAGGTTTATTCCTGCACTTCTATTTGCTATCAGAGAAGTACCGCAAGAATCACTACAATTCTCTCCCTTTGAGCTTCTTTATGGACGAACTGTACGAGGACCGTTACAGATTCTGAAAGAGCTCTGGACACAGGAAGAACAGACGGAAGAAACTAGGACCACATTTCAGTATGTGATCGACCTCCGGAACAGAATTGAAGAAACCTGTAAAATCGCCAGAGAAAATCTTGGAAAAGCGAGCGCTAAACACGCGAAACATTTCAACATGAAAGCAAAAGCACGAAAATTCAACGTTGGAGATAAAGTTCTCATGCTTGTTTCTGATAAAGCCAACAAACTGCAGATGCTATGGAAAGGTCCGTATGTTGTCACTGACCGCATCAATGAATGTGACTACAAGATTGCAGTAGGAGACAATGAGAAAATCTACCATGCTAATGCACTGAAACTGTACGTTGAAAGAGAAAAGCAAGTGAAAACTCATATCGTCGCCGTTGTGATGATCGACGAACATGAACAGAAAGGTACTACTGAGACAAAAGATAGCATACCCGTGATTCAGATGGAAAATGCCAAAGGACCGACAGATAATCATTCATTGGACAAACCGACGGAAAAGCAAGACACAATGAGCAATTTCATTGATGACGTCATGGTAGCAACTGAGACGTGGGAGGAGCACGTGCAAGTCCTCAAAGCAACGTTGGATAGATTACATGAGTGCAATCTGACAGCAAAACCTTCCAAATGTTATTTTGGATTTGAGAGCCTGTCATTTCTAGGACACATAGTTGGTCAAGGTACAATTCAACCGGAAGAGGACAAGGTTGAAAAGATCAGAAACGCGCAACCACCGAAGACGAAGAAAGACTTGCGCGCTTTCTTGGGTCTAGCAGGATATTATCGGAAGTTCGTGCCGAACTTCGCTACGCTCGCACTGCCGCTGACTGAAAAGACGAAAAAAGGGCATCCTGAACGAGTTCAGTGGGACGACAAATGCGAAGAAGCATTCACGTCACTCAAGCGAGAGTTGTGCAAGAAGCCAGTCATCTGTCTCCCTGATCCAGAGAAACAGTACGTCCTGAGGACGGACGCATCAGACAGAGGCATTGGCGCTATCCTGATGCAAGACCATGGTGATGGTTTACAACCAATCGCGTACGCCAGCAAGAAGCTGAGTGAAACTGAAGGCCGGTATGCCACGAACGAGAAGGAATGCATGGCAATAGTATGGGGAATACGGAAGTTTGAACAATACCTGTTTGGAACAAAGTTTGTTATCGAAACAGATCACCAGCCTCTACAATATCTGCAAAAAGCAAGAACAGAAAATGGACGGCTGATGAGATGGGCCATACAACTCCAACAGTACAACTTCTCCGTACGTGTCATTCCAGGCAAAGACAATATCGGGGCAGATTATCTCAGCCGCTCGATGTAAGTGTAAGGAAAAATTGCATTCTTGATTTTTCACTTAAGCGGGGGGATATTGTCGCGATACAAGCGCCTACTCTAGCATCCTCGATATTCTGCTATAGGCCAGACAATGCGTCATAGACAGTACGTCATAGACAGTGACGATAATAATATTGTTTTCGGAATGACGCAGTATGCGACATTGTTTTTATTTAGTGTAGTTCAATTTTAGATTATTGTTACCATAGACAATTTGTGTACTATCCTTTCGATTGGCTGGATGTGGGAAATATCGTTAAGAAAAACCATTCGAGCGACCATCTTGGAGGGCAAGGAACATATGTTTACGCCAGACCACTATTTCGGATGACTGAGGTCATAAAGTTGGTTCAAAAAGCTCGTCTCACCCTAAACAACACGTGTCGTAGACACCACAAACGAATCCTGAGCTGGTAAGTTACGATTCGATGTGTGAAGCTGGGGAATGGGTAGTCTTGTGCTTGTGTCCATTGCGCCATGCGAATCATTCATCGTCCTTCATCAAGGTGATTCGTTATTATTCTTCAATGTATGCAAATTGTATGATAATAGTTATTTTAACATGTTGTTCTCATTTCATATAAATTCTTCAGCGCGTGAAGTTTATATGGTGATAGTTAATTTAACATGTTTAGCTTAGTTCATAAAGAATGTTGGTGCATTCTTAAACATTGGAACAATGTGGATGAACAGCGAGGAAAGAACATTATTATGTTTTGAGAATAAGATACAATAACCCGTGAATATGCAGGGTTCTTATTCAAATAACGTCAACGGCGTTCCTCGCTGGTCATTCAACAGGATACAGATTGTGTATTTAGTCCCTGTTAATTTGTCTGTGCGCAGGGAAAGGATTTTTGTTTTTGCTTCCTTCTTCATAATATTTTCGACTGTCGGATTCCTGATATGATCGTTTAACCTACTTCCACCCTCAACGCTTATTCTTCTGATGACATGGAGCTCGTCATATCCCTGACGTCCATGTGAAGCCAGCTGGACGATAATCCTTTTGGTCAAACGTGAGGACAGAATAAAGTTAAACAAAAGAGACAATTCTTCTTCTCCATCAGGGAATCCACGTCAGATAAGTGACAATTTTAATCAACAGTGAAATTATTTAGAACCATGATTTCACGGGTTTGTGTATCACATCATATGAAATAAATATCATCAACCATCAACCAGTGGTATTCTTTTTTAGTTGTAAAAAAGCAAACAGGACGAATGAATAGCCAGTAATTTCTTTTATTCTTTATTTTCTATTTCTCAACATTATTTTCTTGTTTCTTATCGATTTTAGGCATAGTAAAAAGAGGAAATTGATTCTATTCATATAAAATTCTTTTAAATATTCATTCACCCTTTAACATCAATATATATATTAATATAAAATATATATATAACGCGACAGTGACCAGGGCGACGACCGATCCGGTATGAAGTGAGTGGTTCTTTTCATCATATGGGTAAGAAAGACCTGTAGGGGCCCAATCCTCTCCAGGCTGTTGGCCACTGCCGAAATCCACGAAAACAGTGTGGCTCGCATTGGCCCCGAGCACGTGGTCTTTGAACCTGACCGGTGACTTCTGTGTAGAGGACTTTCGCCCAGTCATGCCGTGCTATCGCCCCTGTTAGTCGCCTCTTAAGACACGCCGGGAAACGTTGGGTCTATTCTATTCAGTGCCCGAACCCACACCAACCGGTCATTTTACAATAAAGGCATCCCACGCATGGGACGCTGAGGCGATACCGTAATTTATCTAACCCCCGTTTACAAAAACAAAATAGAATATAAACATCATTATAAAATATCAACAAAACACATACATATAAAATGCCTACACTGCTAAATAATATCATCATAGGAAGCCCTAGTGACCATTTGACAGAAAGCGTCCAATATTCTCAAGCTGACCCAACAGACCTCATACACTAATGAGGAGTTTTGGAAGAGTTTTCAAGAAAAAAGGTGTGACGGGGTTTTTATTGTTGCTGGGCTCTGCACAATGGACTGCTATTACCTCCTCCTCTTAGTCTATGGGGATAGCTATTTATCTCCCTACGACTTCACTTAATACATTTATTTGTTTAGCTCGGTCTGTGTTTAGGCTGGGGTACAGAGATAGATAGAAAAATGGTAAATGATCACTGTCACACTAGCTTTCACACGGCTATGAATCATATGTAGTCCAGCCACTTGATAACAGTAAAAATCACACATTTATTTCTTCTACTCTATACACGATTTTCGAAGTACGAAACTAACTTAAAAGTTCAATTGTCAATGCGAATGGTTCGCTCGCTGATAATCTAGGCAGCTACTTTTTCATCATAGGGCACTGGATACTTTCTGCCCTAATGGTCAGATTTCTTGAAGAGTGTGGTCCTGTTTATACAGAGTTTTAGTGCACTGTTTCTTGTGGCACTTAACTGCGTGGTTGAAGCGCTGCGTTGAGGTCGCTTCTGGGACAAACTGTGTTGTCGTGGAGTCTTTGACTTTGTGGTTCGTCGGTTGGGCTATCTGCGCACAATGCTGGAGATGCCTCGGCAGCCAACTGTAAGCGTCGACTTGGTTGTCTTTTCCTGAGTTCGGCTCACGATATAACGCCTGCTCGTCTTTAACATATGAGACGACGTTCTGCACAACCCTGTATAATAGGTCTGTGCAGAGAGTCTCACTGAAGGCCAAAGTAGCCCTCAGTGATAGCTCCACATCTCTATACATAAGCGACGAACATTCTGCTAAGTCTGTGGTCCACTGGAATCTCCACTCTAATTTCCTATACATATATAAATATAAAACATGGCTAATCATACACATAGAGAAATAATTAATATTATAAACATTCTCTGGTACAGCCACTGGTCTGCAGGCATACATATAAGTTAAACAACAGTGGATCCGTACATAATACAACATGGCGTCGGCCGGTCGTGATCGCCACGTGGACACACAACGTGGGACTAACAATTCTTAAGCATTGCAAATTTCACAAACATAATTTCAACAATAATATAAATACATCACGATGAAACAGAAGTATGTTCATTTACCTGTTTGACAATGTCAGGCCGTGGCTACTTGATTGAATTCGAATATTCAACAAGTATTGCTGTCTAATCTTCTCAGGAGAGAGATTTCTGCTTGAGTGTACTGTGTACTGCTCAGCGTTTCAACGAAGACTGACTTTCTATCTCTTTGCTTGAATCACCCAGAACCGGTTCTATCTAACCTAGCTGCGTTCTCATTGTATGAAACAACTCTGAGTGGGTGTAAAATTCAAAGCTCGATCGTAGGCTGCGATGATGTCACTAACTGTGCTTGCATCAAGCTACAACTGTGTTGCGCATGATCACTTCTGTCGTCCGCTTTAGACTAACAGTAACCTACTAAGTCTATACTGACTAAACAAGCAAAAGCTCAAAAGCAGTGGAAACGGGGCTCTTGTTACAGAAGGTAGGTGAATGGTCTAGCGAAGAAGATAGTATAGTAGATTGATAGAACAGATTAGGAATGAGAAAGAACAATGGAGAAAGACAGCGACAGTGGGAATTTAAAGCACTAAATTTCCAGAAAGTGGGAATACTATTTATACATAAACCCCTTGCGCCCCCACGGAAAGATCTTTTGCAAGCGAAGGACCAGATTTGGAGAACATAGGTGTTTCCTTGTGTCACCTTGTCCTGCATAATCTAAGGCTCAAGCATTCGACTAAGGATACCCATAGCAGGAACCACTCAAAGCTAGACTGAAAACAGGGGAGAAACTCCCTCTTGGGGAACAATCTCTTCCAAGTATGACCAGTCGCCTTCCTCTCCGCCACATATATAGACACAGGCCCTGAGCACCTAAATCTCTTCTCTCTATATATATACATATTAATAGAGAAGAGAGAGAGAGGAGAGTTTAGTGCGCCGGGCCTGTGGTATAACACGGTAAATAGCACGCCATTGAAGCATACCACACTATCATACCGTGTCATCCAGGCGTTTTAGAGGACCTCCCTGCTCGTCCAGATTCAGCGTGTGTAGATTGGGAAATCGCTCGTGCGAGAACGATTCTGCCAATATATCCTGGAAATTGTTGCGCTTCAGGTTCAGCTCCTAAAATGTGCACAGCATGTGAACATGAAATTAACTGAAACGCGTAAGAACAGGACATTCATTTACTATAGTTTAAGAGCCTAACGACCAACAAATATATACTAGGCCACAAGGGAAACTTTAAACATTTCAAAAGAAGAGAAGAATTACGGTGGGGGAAAAAAGACAGGATAACTGAGGCCAAAGATGGAAGCAAACACATGTTAACTTTCAGCACAATAATCGTGGGATCTGCTCAAGGCGCTGGACGATACAGGATCTAACTCAAGCCACTCGAGGCAGGCCCACTGGCAGTTTTGGGTGCATCGTCTGACGCCCAGACAACTGAGCGCAATCCTGGGCGACCTGGTATGGAGGGAGATGGGGCCTAAGGGCCCTAACCCACCTTCAGAGCGGGGAGACAGATGACGGATGGAGGAATATTGTTAAGCGAGTTGTAACTCAGGTCCAGTGTGGTCAGATTTGGATACAGGGAGTCCCCCGTCACGCTGCAGGTCTGAAGAAAATCCATCAAACTGTTATCTCCCAGCCTCAGAACCTGTAGTAAATAAATACTTCTTTAACTCAAAGATTTCCGCACACAAAAACCCCAAGCATGTTCCTTGCAGAGTGTGGGGAACAAAGGCGAATAAATACAAAACATGTTGAGGTTTGGGCTGTCAAACGTCAACTTTAGTCAAGATTCTTATTGCCCAATGAATTAAATACATAGGATTTTGTTTTGGTGATGCGATAAAACATTCAGTCACTCTCTACAACAAGCAATCATCCTACTAAATCAACTGATGTGTTACACAAAACCTTAAATTCTTTGCTTTACCTACCTGCGTTGGTCTGCTATTAATATTATATGATTTAAATTGTTCCAATACATAAGAACAATTGTTCTCGTTTTGCATGATCTATCAAATAAATAAAACGAGCAAATTAACGACAGTTGGTTAATCAGTTAATCGATGAATCATTCAACAAAACAATCAGCTCTAGCAATCAGTTGACTAATGCGAGTCAGTTAACGACAATTGGTTAATTAGTTAGTTAATCGATGTGTTACACTCCGTTTGATGGTGGTGTTTTCTATCAGTAGTAGATTCAGCCCCAATGCATGAATTCTCCTGATGAGTGTAAGTTCGGATTCGATTATCCACGCAACCCGTTCAATCAGCATACAAGTCACTGAGTCTTCATATGAAGTTTTCCACTTTTATTCAGCACACATCAACATCTGCATACAATCGCCTTTTCACTTTTACAACAACACAACACAACAACACACTCTCAAAACAGTGCGGCACATATATAGCCTCTCTCTTCTCCCGAACACCCTGGATCAATCGAGTATGACGCAATTTAACCAATCGCTTCTAACTTCGTCATCACTGTCTTACGTCATACATCTTTCCTTTCTGTCCAAGCATGTTCTCAAAATATCTACGCCTTCTCGCGAAGCTTCTATTGACAGTAAACAGGCAAATCTAGAGAATTCTCCAATAATATCGACCAACGAAAATTATCAACGTTATACAAAGCTTCTTCTAACAACAATGCAAACTCAAATCAAAAATAAATAAACTCTATTATTGAATACTTTGCAAAACGAAACGATTAGATCTATCGTGCGCGCTTCAGACATACTATCCTTCGCGTTTCAACGTAACACGATGAAACAATCAACAAAACAACCAGCTCTAGCATTCAGTTATTTAATGTAGGAAGTCAAGTTAGTCAATAAAAAATTTCATTCACTTATGCCAATAATAATGTAGATACAAGTTTTTACAACGATAAATAACAATAAGCAGGTAGATTCAACAATAATGAAACAAATGTTATTTTTCATAACAATTAAAAAAAATTAGAATATCAAACCAAATCAAATTGGTTTGCTCTGTATTTTCAATTCTGTCGTGTTCTAGAAGCAAAACCCTAACCCAACTTACCTGTAATGACGTCATGGTGACGTCACTGATGATATTGTTGAGGCAGTTGGAGCTCAAGTCAAGAACTGTGAGCGTTTGACTCACGCTGGTAAGTGATGTCAGGTTCAGTGACCCCTCACCCTCTTCTCCAGCCAATCGGTTTCCAGACAGGTAGAGCGCCTGAAGATTGGGGAGGCACAGGGTGTGGGGGATGGAGGTGATTTTATTGTAGCTTATCATCAGCAAAGTCAGGTCAGGAAACAGCGAGGACGGAGCATTGATGACGGCTGGAACATCGATGGATTTAGATGACTGCTGCTGAAGGTTTGGACTTGTTAGCCCCCCATCTTCCTGTAGCAATGGCTCACGGCTTCTCTTCTGAATGAGCGCATCCACACTGACCGTGTCGTCTGGATTATACATGCCTTGGGAAGTTTGAGGAAACTGATGACTCTTTGTAGGACTCGCTGTTGAGGTTGGAGGAGGTTTGTCGCCCAGACCTGAAGAAGCAGACATGCTTTCGATAAAACCAGTGCAGGTTTGGGGAAAGGCAGTCAACTCGTTGTCGCGCAGGTCCAGTTGCCTGATTGGCATAAAGTCCAAACCGCGGGTGTCCAGGCTGGTCAGCCCGTTCCGAGGCAGGATAAGGTCTTGCAGGGACGGGAACATCATCTTGACGTTCGTCAGGTTGACGCTTTTCAGGTAGTTGCTAGTCAGGTTCAGCGAGGTCAGACTGGAAAGACAGGTGTCCAGGTGACACGATGTTCCGGGATTGGGAAGAGACGACAGGTTGCAGTTGGCTAGGTTTAAACTCTGCAGAGAAGGAAAGTAAGAAGCGTTTGGAAAAGCAGAGAGTTTGTTCCCGGCCAGTGAGAGATTCTTCAAGGCATCCAGAGTTTCTCCTGACAAAAATATCTCTGTTAAGGCATTATGGCTCAAGTCTAAATCCTCTAGGTATTTCGTGGTGTTGAAATCAAGTAAGCTTATATCCAGTCTAGTCAGACTGGTATTCGATAAGCGAAGCGTTCTCAAAGAGTCCAAGAATATAAAGAGGTATGTAGACTCGAACGGTACAGGACATAGCCAATTGTCGCTAAGATCAAGAATCTCAATTAGTTTGATTTGGTCGAGCACTAAAACTACTGTGGTGTAATTGAGACGTGGGTTGGCTTTCAGCAGCAACACACTCAGCCTGTCAAATACCCCGAAGGCGCTAGGCTCCAACATGTCAAGGTCGTTGTTTGACAGGCTCAATTCCGTGATCTGGGTGACGTTGGCGAAGAACGACCCGCTAGAGATGGTCGTCATTCGGTTGAAGGCTAAGTTCAAGAAGCGGACACTAGAAGGCAGCCTTGGCACCCAAATCAAAGGTTGAAGCTGGTGGGAGCAATCAGCCGTGACGTTAGAACAACGACACAAACCGTCCCCGCAACTGTAAAACGCCGGAGTTGTCCTTTCATGCTCATAGGCAGTCTCGAATGACTTTCTGTCGCTTTCGTCACCAGAACCCAAGGGTTCATCTTCATCATCTTCGCTGGTGTCGTCTTCGTCTTCGTAGCCCTTGGGGCGAAATGTCAACACTGCGCTTTTTTCTATCTCTCCTTCAATTCCCTTTTTATCTTTGTTTCCTTGAAAGGGGTCAGCATCAACCACCATTTTCCTGACGCCATTTTCAGGGCCGATTACTCGTAATTGGTTAGGGATTTCGCTGCCCTTGTCAACAGAACCAGCGGTTCTGTCTAAACGATGATGCGAAGAAGTGAGGCTTCCTTCAGTAACTTGGAAAGCGATGTACACGAACAGACTAGTTCTTATCGTAATATATTTCATTTTTGTTGAGATTTTTTCCTTGCGGTTTGTGGTTCCGCAAAATCAGCTTCTGAGTAGGCCTATGCAAATAGATAAATTATTTCATACTCCTTCTCGCTTTGTCCTTCTTTGATGACCTTGTGCTGCAGTTCCCGCTCTTTCGCTATATAGTTCAATTTAATTTCTGACGGTTTCACAAGTTCACAGCCACCAATCATTTTCTAAAGAAATTCAAAATCTCAAATCCTCTGACTGTTGAACACAAAAATAATGCAACAGTAATGTTCAAAGCTGTCAGGTAACGCAGTAAGAGTAAAATTAACATGCGACCGCGATCAATTGAAATATCTCACATAAATACTCGCACAGCTTCGCGAAGAAGGGTAAAAACCATTAACAACTTCCTTAATAAGGCCCTACTCACAGGACGGAGTTATACAGATTGCAGATGCGTCCCTGCTTTTCACCATCGCCTGATTTGTAATTTCGAGCATCAATAAAGAAAGAAATAAATAAATTTCTCTTATATAGCGCACTTACAAGCTCAGAGAGCTTCTCAAGGCGATGGCCCGTAATATCCAGCAATCACAAAATAGTTTGCTGAAGTCAGGATTCGAACCCACGTCGCCCAAGACGCACTTACACAAGTCGTGCGCTCTGACCACTGAGCTATCCCTGCCGCCAATAACATTAATATTAACCCAGGGTTCGTCAGACACTAAAATATATAGCACAATTTAAAAAAAAAGAAAAGGTATGTTATTTGTTTTCGTTTTGCTTTCCCTTAAAAACAACTACAACAACAAAAGCAACAAACACAATAGATAGTTGCTGATATCAGATAACTATAATATAATTATTGTAACAGAGACTGATAATTCAATGCAGAACAATGAATTTCATTACATAATTGTTGCTTTAGGTCCAGCGGACTCTTCCGAGCCAAATCAGGACCGGACAACCCCCAATCCGCATAAAAGATCTGCTGAAACAACCCTAGTGGGAAAACTGAATGCCCTCCACCAGCCAGTCACTTTACAATAAAGACATCCCACGCAGGGGACGGCTGAGGCTTCACCCCAACTTATCGAACCCCCGTTTACAAAAACAAAATAGAATACAAACATCATTATAAATTATCAACAAAACACATACATATAAAATGCCTACATTGCTAAATAATAACATCATAGGAAGCCCTAGTGACCACCTTGCAGAATATTCCCAAGCTGATCCAACAGACCTCATACACAAACAAGGAGTCTTGTCCCGGAAGAGTTTTCAAGAAAAAAGGTAGGAGACTGGTCTAGCGAAGAAGACGATAGTATAGCAGATTGATAGAACAGAGCAGGAATGAGAAAGAGCAAATGAGAAAGACAGCGACAGTGGGAATTTAAAGCACTAAATTTCCAGAAAGTGGGGATACTATTTATACTGAAACCCCCGGCACCCCAACGGGGGTATGTAGCATCACAATCATCTCGACAAAACCCGTTCAAGTGCAGACACCACGTAAACAGAAAAGCGTGTGACACAAGCTTTAAACTCAAAAAACGCTTTTTAAATAATTATGTACTATTTGTGGAGGAAGTTCTGGCTTGGTTCTTTCACAAACATGACTCATTTACACTGATCTGAAAGTGACGAAGGAACAGACCTCAATGGCTCAGACACGACGTCACGGCTGCATTGCTGAGACTCGCCGAGGCCTACGGTTGACTCTCACTAGAGAGAGATACAGATAACAGAAACCCGATTTTTATTTTGTCGAATGACGTACACCGTATAAAATACCTAGAACATATCTGTTACGGTTGAGACGCGCACGATAGATCCGATCTTTTTGTTTTGCAAAGCATGCAATAATAGTGTATTTACCTTTGATTTGATTTTGCGTTGTTGCTAGAAGAAACTTTGTATAATGTTGACAATTTTCGTCGGTCGATATTGTTGAGAATTTTCTAGAATTACTTGTTTACCATCCACCGAAGGTTCGAGATAAATCTGGTATAATAGCTAAGGGATTCTCCTAACATAATGACGTAAGACAGTGCATAGTTCCGGTGACGAGTTTTATTTTGATTGGGTGTTATTGCGTCAAGCAGGAATGTTCGAACTTTGTCGCCATTGTAGAGAGGCTCTATAAGTAACGCGCTGTCTGATTGTATGAGTCAGGGGCGGATCTTGTTCTTGTGCCACTTGTGCACGTGCACACCCCCCTGGCGGTCCAAAAAAAAAAAAAAGAAAAAGAAAAGGAGGAAGAAAAGGAGAAGAAAGAAGACAAAAAAATTACTAATTCTTACTCACCACACAGTTTCATGTACCTCCAAATTAGTGGGGTTTTTGTGTGTGTGTGTGACCAAACTTGTACATGCATCAGGTCAGTTTTGAATAAAACTGATGTGAGTGGCTATTTCTTGTTTTATTTGCAGTAACTTTATCTGTATAAGCCTTTATGCAAGATGTTCTGCTATTGTAAATTTTATCATCAGAGTTTGCAGAGGGGTGTTTGTGTGTGTGTGTGTGGGAGGGGGGGGGGACTAAACTTAAAGAGGACTTTTAGCACAAAACAATACTATTTTCAGTCCTTAAAATAATGCCCAAAATGCACCAGATTGCACAGATTTTAACCATTATTTTCAAATTTTTCAAAATTTGAGCTTAATTAGTTTCCATTTGTTTTAGGTATGGAATTCATAACCTTGATATTACCTCAAACAACTGCAAACTAATTAAGCTCAAATTACATATATATAGTACTAAGCCTATATCCTATCCCTATCCTATCCTGTCCCGTAACCCGGAGGTCGTAGGGGCACCACAGATGATCGTTTAACCAGCATACTCCATCTTTCTCTGTCCTCAGCAGCCCTGATGGCTTCGCTCAGTGTCAAACCAGTCCATTCTCGAATGTTGTCCTCCCACCTCTTTTTCGGTCTCCCTCTTCTTCTACCTCATTGCACTGTGCCTTGCAGAATAGTCTTTGCAAGGCCTGATGATCTGGTGACGTGGCCATACCATGGGAGTTTCCGTTCCTTCACCACTGTGAGCAGGTCATCGTGTTGTCCAATGGCTTGTATGATGGTCTGTCGGACTTCGTCGTTGGTGATGTTTTGGGTACAGGAAATGCCCAGAAGTCTTCTGTAGCACCTCATCTCCATGCTTTGTATTCTTCGTTGGAGATCTGCTGTGAGGGTCCATGCTTCGCAAGCATATAGGAAGATGGAGATGACAAGGGAGCGCAGCAGTCTTACTTTGGAATGTAGACTGGTGGTCCTGTCTTTCCAAATGGGCTTCAACCTTGCCAGGGCAGCAGTTGTTTGTGCGATCCTGGAGAAGACTTCCGGTCGGGACCCCTTGTCTGATACAATGGCTCCTAAATATTTGAAGCTATGCACTGTGTTGAGGGATTGGCCTTGGACTTTGATGTCCGTGTTGATGCCATTGGTGTTATTGGTCATCATTTTGGTCTTCTCTGCACTTATTTCCATTCCAAAGGCTCTGGAGGTGGTGTCAAGCCTCTGTACCAGCTGTTCAAGTTCTTGTTCCTCTCCAGCCAATCCATCAATGTCATCTGCAAAACGAAGATTGGAGATTGCTCTACCCCCTATGCTGACTGTGCCTTCATGATCTGCAAGAGCATATGACATGATGCGCTCTAGGAAGATGTTGAAGAGTGTTGGAGAGAGTAGGCATCCTTGACGCACACCGATTGTTGTTCTGAACCAGTTCCCGATGGCGCTGTTGTGGAGGACTGCACTGGTAGCCTTGTCATACAGGTTTTTGATGACTTCAATAATTTTAGGGCTGATGTTGTACACTTTCATTGTTGCCAATAGAGCTGCATGCCAGACTCGGTCAAACGCCTTCTTGAAGTCTATGAACACATGATACAGATGTTGTTGGTGCTGTAGGTATTTCTCACAGATTATTCTGAGGTTGAAAATCTGCTCAGTGGTACTTCGCCCTGCCCTGAATCCTGCTTGTTCTTCAGCTATGATTTGTTCAGCTTGGGGTTTCAACCTGTTGAGTATTATTTTCAGGAGGACCTTGCTGGGATGGCTGATGAGGCCGATGGTGCGGTAATTTTCACACTCCTGAAGGTTACCTTTTTTGGGAAGAGTGATGACAAGCGACTGGGTCCATGGTATAGGCCACTACCCACTCTGCCAGATCTTGTTACAGATAATGGTGAGGGCATCAATCATCGCTTCTCCTCCTGCTTGTAGCAGTTCCGCGGGTATGTTGTCCACTCCCGCTGACTTTCCTTTCTTTAGCGATTGCACTGCTGCCTCAACTTCTTCCCGGAGAATTGGGAGGATTTCTTCTTCTTCTCTGTTCTCGGGACATGCTAGAACTGATGGGTGTCCATTTGGTGTATGGTTGTAAAGGTCAGAGCAGTACTCTGTCCATCTGTCCAAGATTTCTTGTTCTTCTGTAAGGCATATGCCAGACTTGCTTTGGATCGTGGAGACTTTGGGCTGTTTGACACTTGTCAGCCGCTTCACAGTCTGGTAGGCCTTCTTGCTGTTGTTATTGTTCAGACTGTTCTCTATTTCCTGGCATTGATCTTCTATCCAGTTCTCCTTTGCTGTGCGCATGCCTTTTCGGATGTCATTGTTGATTTTTCGGTAGACGTCAGCTCCCTGTGAGGTGTACTTTTTCTTTTTTTTATCTCTCTTCGTTTATCACACAGATCCAAAAGCCTATATATAAAATTTTAAAGGTGCGCCAAAATGTAGAAAGGCGTTTTGCCTCATATCTGGGGCAAGAAGTCCAAGTTTTAAAAAATCTTGTTGAACTCTGTGTATACTTTCTTGTATTGCCATAGGCGAATGTTTGTGAAATTTCGTAGCTTTGACGTGTCTCTATGGTTTAAGCCTATGTCGAGGTGCTATCTACTTTAATAGGAAGAGCTATTACATTTCTCGCTTATGGGGGACGCTTTGCATTGTATTATCCTATCTACAAAAATTAAAATGTAACACTTAAAAACAAGACATTGTTCGGCGAGTCTCAGTTGACTGTGTGACGCGCCATGTGTCATTCTATTTGAGCACTCAACTGGTGAAGCGCAGGCACCACTTCAAGAAGAAAAAGCGTGTGTGGGAAATACATTTCTGTTAGGAATCAGTGTGTGGACTTGGTCCTTTCACAGGCATGATTCATTCTCTATGAGGAAGTAACTGTGAAACAATATAACCTAACCCCACCCCCCACCCCCACAAAAAAAAATCTTGTGCTTATATAGAGTTAAATTATTATTAAAGTGTAACTATAATAATCATTGTCGAATTTTTAAAGGCCCTACAGGAAACACATTTCAGCGTCATAGATTATCTTCAAATTCACAATATGGAGTGCCCCACCGGCAAAAAAAAAGAAAAAAAGATTAAGCCAACGCCCCCCCACCCCCCACCCCCCCCCCAAAAAAAGAAAGAAAAGAAAATAAATAAATAAAAATGTCAAAGGTACGGTTTTTATATAAATCGATACATTTAATTGTTTATGTGCCTATTGATACCATCAAGGTTGTTTCTAAAAATAGCGAAAGCGTTTATAGTACCCTAAGCTGTTCGTTGTCTTAGCGGTTTGTTTGTTATTAAATTATCGTCCCCAAACACTCTTGCGTATAGAGGACAGAAGGCTTAGCGGGGGGTCTGTGTAACGTTTTCGAGTTGATCTTCAAGGTCAAGGTCATTTTAGGCCTTACATAAACAATAACAAAATTGATCGTCGTACAGCGGAATGGCTCTATATAAGATAAGATAAGATAAGATAAGACTTATTATCTTTTACAAGAAATTACATTGTGGTGTACAATTACAATCAACAAGGAATAAACATCACAATAATAATAACAACAATCATAATGACAATGAGGATAAAAATGCACAGTCACACATGAATATAATTACACTTACTCATGCTAACATTAAACGACAGCAAATGTTAAATGAAATTATTTTGGGCAAAGAAACACACTCATACACACACACACGCACACACACATGTCATTTATTAAGTAATGAGACAGCCTTTGGAATAAAACTGTTTTTCGTTCTGAGAGTTCTGACCCTTGGTGTTTGGTAGCGCCTTCCAGAAGGCAGGAGCTGGAAGTGGTGCGCAAGCACATGAGTCGAGTGCTATCCAGCACAAAGCAAATGGCTTTCCGCACAACACGTCTTTCATACAACACCTGCAGACTCTCTTCTTTCACTCCCACAACCCTCCCACAGACTTTAACCACTCGATCCAGCACACTTTTGTTTTTTACACACAAACTTCCATACCAGCAGATAAAAGAAAAAGGTAAGAACGGACTCAATAAAAGAAGAATAAAAGGTCTGAAGGATGCGGCTACTGACTTGGAGATTTCAAAGTTTTTGAAGGCAGTAAATTCTAGACTGACATTTTTTGTGGATGGCCTGGGTGTTTGCAGTGAAGTTCAGTTTCTCGTCAATGATGGTTCCCAGGTATTTGTATTGAGTGACTCTCTCGACTGTAACACCATCAATGACAAGGTCTGGAATGAGAGCGTTGTTTTTACGAAAGTCAATGACCAGTTCCTTAGTTTTCTTGACATTTAAGTCCAGATAGTTTTGTTTGCACCAGGAGCTGAACCTATCAACTGCAGAGAAATACGCAGCATTTGAATTGGACAGGTCCATAGTATGCATCAACATTGGGTTATTTGATCATACACGAGCATCAGAGGTTATGTGAAGTTAGTTCGTTAGTTAGTCATTAATTATAGGGTTCAGCGGACTGCATAGAGCTGAATCAGGATCACAAGTTGGTTAAAAGAGAACTCACCCCCGATCCGCATAAAAAATCTGCTGAAACACAAATGTAACGGTAACACTGAAGGCACTCCACCAGCCGGTCTTTTTACAATAAAGTCATCCTATGCAGAGGACGCTTGGGCTGTACTCTAATTTATCGAACCCATATTTACAAAAACAAAATAGAATATAAACATCATTATAAAATAATAACAAAACACATACCTTCTAGAACATGCCTGCATTGTTAAATAATAATAATACCATAGAAAGCCCTAGACCATTTGGAAGAAAGCGTCCAATATCCCCAAGCTGACCCAACAGACCTCGAAATACACCCAAAAAAAATGTAAAAAATGGTAGGTGCCTGGTCTAGCGAAGAAGATAATAGATTGATATGATAGAATAGGAATGAGAAAGAACAAATGAGAATGGTTTATGATACATTTTTTGAGTATCTTTATGCTGCCTCATAAACTTAATAATGTAATTGCCCTTTGGGATGAATAAAGTTGTATTGTATTGTATTGTATTGTATTACAGAAACAGTGGTAATTTAAAGCACTACATTTCCACAAACTAGGGATACTATTTATACAGAAACCCCTAGCACCCCCACAAGGGTGGACGGGGGAAAGGGTGTTGGGGATGGAGGGGTGTTATGTGAAGGTCAAGGTCATTCCAAGGTCAAGGTAATTGATTGAAGGTCAAGGTCATCCCAAGGTCACTGATTTTGGGCATAATACAACTGTTGCTGTAGTTTATTTGGTTGTACATTATATTGGTGTAAGTTTGGAGAGAGAAGTCAAGGTCATCTCAAGGTCAAGATCAAAGTCAGCATTTCTTTGCATTTTAAAGCTTTTTTTTTTTATTCAGTTTTTCTGGTCACTCATTTTGATGTAGAATGTTGAGAGTTCCATAAGAAGCATGTAAGTCATATGGGCCTTGCCCTTCAAGTTGTTAGTGAAGTTGAGCTATTATAGTTGTGTGCTAATTAAACTATTAATTAAGAGTGCTTTGGAAGGGCAAAGGAGAGAAGAAAGGATGAGAGTGATGGTAGCCTAACTGACGAAATTGTGTTTTGGGTGTTCATTCCAATACTGTTAATGTGTGTGTTGTTCATTCCAATACTGTTAATGTGTGTTGTTGTTCATTCCAATAATGTTAATGTATGTTGTTGTTCATTCCAGTACTGTTAATGTGTGTTGTTGTTCATTCCAATACCGTTAATGTGTGTGTTGTTGTTCATTCCAGTACTGTTAATGTGTGTTGTTGTTGTTGTTCATTCCAGTACTTTTAATGTGTGTGTTGTTGTTCATTCCAGTACTGTTAATGTGTGTTGTTGTTCATTCCAGTACTGTTAATGTGTGTGTAGTTATTCATTCCAATACTGTTAATCACTTAATGTGTGTGTTGTTGTTCATTCCAATAGTGTTAATGTGTGTGTTGTTCATTCCAGTACTGTTAATGTGTGTGTGGATGTTGTTCATTCCAATACTGTTAATGTGTGTGTTGTTGTTCATTCCAATACTGTTAATGTGTGTTGTTGTTCATTCCAGTACTGTTAATGTGTGTGTTGTTGTTCATTCCAATACTGTTAATGTGTGTGTTGTTGTTCATTCCAGTACTGTTAATGTGTGTGTTGTTGTTCATTCCAATACTGTTAATGTGTGTTGTTCATTCGAATCCTCCTAATGCGTGTTGTTGTTCATTCCAGTACTGTTAGTGTGTGTTGTTGTTCATTCCAATACTGTTCATGTGTGTTGTTGTTCATTCAAATCCTCCTAATGCGTGTTGTTGTTCATTCCAGTACTGTTAGTGTGTGTTGTTGTTCATTCCAGTACTGTTAGTGTGTGTTGTTGTTCATTCCAATACGGTTAATGTGTGTTGTTGTTCATTCCAATACTGTTAGTGTGAGTTGTTGTTCATTCCAGTACTGTTAGTGTGTGTTGTTGTTCATTCCAATACGGTTAATGTGTGTTGTTGTTCATTCCAATACGGTTAATGTGTGTTGTTGTTCATTCCAGTACTGTTAGTGTGTGTTATTGTTCATTCCAGTAGTTAGTGTGTGTTGTTGTTCATTCCAATATAATTAATGTGTGTTGTTGTTCATTCCAATATAATTAATGTGTGTTGTTGTTCATTCCAATATGGTTAATGTGTGTTGTTGTTCATTCCAATATGGTTAATGTGTGTTGTTGTTCATTCCAATACGGTTAATGTGTGTTGTTGTTCATTCCAATACGGTTAATGTGTGTTGTTGTTCATTCCAATACGGTTAATGTGTGTTGTTGTTCATTCCAATACGGTTAATGTGTGTATATGCGTGTATGTGAGGATGGTTAGTGTGTGTATATGCGTGTGTGTGAGGATGGTTAATGTGTGTATATGCGTGTTTGTGAGGATGGTTAATGTGTGTATATTCATGTGTGTGAGGATGGTTAATGTGTGTATATGCGTGTGTATGAGGATGGTTAATGTGTGTATATGCGTGTGTGTGAGGATGGTTAATGTGTGTATATGCGTGTGTATGAGGATGGTTAATGTGTGTATATGCGTGTGTGTGAGGCTGGTTAATGTGTGTATATGCGTGTGTGTGAGGATGGGTGATGGTGAGTGGGTGTGAGTAAAATGTGTTTAAGATGCTATTAATAGTATTCATATTATTCTACCTCTCCAGTTCAAGGAAAATATTTTAAGGAAGTTTATCAACTGAAACGTTTTGAAACCCAATATCCAAAGTTTCCTTTGAGTGCGTGTGTATGTGTATGTGTGTGTGTGTGGGAGAGAGAGAGAGAGAGAGAGAGAGAGAGAGAGAGAGAGAGAGAGAGACTGATTCGATATTACTAACAGGAAATGATTTTAGCATTATTGTGCTAATCTAGCATTAATTTGCTAATCTAACAATCAGCCCTTCTTTCATTCACTCAAACATTTAGTTTAAACACAGAGGAGGAGGACGAGAAGAAATAAGAAGACTGTGAGGAGGTGTGTGAACTCTCTTCCTCACGCTCTGTTGATGAAGTTTATCATCTCTCTTTTTTTTTCTCTCTCTGTATTTGCAATAACAAATAAAATATCAATCCATTAGAAAACACAAAAATATTGTATAAGTTACCGGCAATGTATGAAATCCGGCACTCTACAGAATATGCCTAGGCATTCTATACAATACTGGGATTTCACACATTGCCGGTAACATATACACTATGACAAATAAATCCAAACCACAAAAAAAGAGGTGAGTTATCATGCAAACAGTACAGAGATAATTCATTATCAGTTCACAATAAAGAAAATTACCGCACCATCAGCCTCATCAGCCATCCCAGCAAGGTCCTCCTGAAAATAATACTCAACAGGTTGAAACCCCAAGCTGAACAAATCATAGCTGAAGAACAAGCAGGATTCAGGGCAGGGCGAAGTACCAATGAGCAGATTTTCAACCTCAGAATAATCTGTGAGAAATACCTACAGCACCAACAACATCTATATCATGTGTTCATAGACTTCAAGAAGGCGTTTGACCGAGTCTGGAATGCAGCTCTATGGGCAACAATGAAAGTGTACAACATCAGCTCTAAAATTATTGAAGTCATCAAAAGCCTGTATGACAAGGCTACCAGTGCAGTCCTCCACAACAGCGCCATCGGGAACTGGTTCAGAACAACAATCGGTGTGCGTCAAGGATGCCTACTCTCTCCAACACTCTTCAACATCTTCCTAGAGCGCATCATGTCAGAGGCTCTTGCAGATCATGAAGGCACAGTCAGCATAGGGGGTAGATCAATCTCCAATCTTCGTTTTGCGGATGACATTGATGGATTGGCTGGAGAGGAACAAGAACTTGAACAGCTGGTACAGAGGCTTGACACCACCTCCAGAGCCTATGGAATGGAAATAAGTGCAGAGAAGACCAAAATGATGACCAACAACACCAATGGCATCAACACAGACATCAAAGTCCAAGGCAAATCTCTCAACACAGTGCATAGCTTCAAATATTTAATAGCCATTGTATCAGACAATGGGTCCCGACAGGAAGTCCTCTCCAGGATCGCACAAACAACTGCTGCCCTGACAAGGTTGAAGCCCATTTGGAAAGACAGGACCATCAGTCTACATTCCAAAGTAAGACTGCTGCGCTCCCTTGTCATCTCCATCTTCCTATATGCTTGCGAAGCATGGACCCTCACAGCAGATCTCCAACGAAGAATACAAAGCATGGAGATGAGATGCTACAGAAGACTTCTGGGCATTTCCTATACCCAACACATCACCAATGACGAAGTCCGACAGACCATCACACAAGCCATTGGACAACACGATGACCTGCTCACAGTGGTGAAGAAACGTTAACTCCGATGGTATGGCCACGTCACCAGATCATCAGGCCTTGCAAAGACTATTCTGCAAGGCACAGTGCAAGGAGGTAGAAGAAGAGGGAGACCGAAAAAGAGGTGGGAGGACAACATTCGAGAATGTACTGGTTTGACACTGAGCGAAGCCATCAGGGCTGCTGAGGACAGAGAAAGATGGAGTATGCTGTGATCATCTGTGGTGCGGACAGGATAAGATAGGAATAAGGACAGCTCTTCGTGCATTAAGGCACACAGTTTCACAGGGCATGCAAGTTTCATGGGGCAAACTGACACTTTTAATATAACATAACAATACAATAAACACATTATTTTATTGGTCTCTCCGCCGTAGCTCAAGTGGTTTGCCTGGCACTCCAATGACCCAGATTGCAATCCTGTGGTGGGCGAAATAAAAAGTGGCCATTGCTCACTGTCCATTATAGCAGTATGATTGCTCTGGTGGTTCAGTGTTGATTTAGGTTCCTCCCCCTTGCTCCCTGGGATGGTTATCCCCGCCTGCCAATTCGACAAGGGTGGGTGTAGACGTTAAACCTCGATGTTCATTATTTCATGTGGCAGTACAGCATCTACTACAAAAAGGTGTGTCTGTGAAATTTGGATCCCATTTATCATAGAATGAATCAGAATGACACACATGTCAGTTAACTTTGATATTATATACTGAAACCGAAAGAATCATTTCACTGCTTGACTTTTCAAAAATAATGTTGTCAAGGAAGGAGATAGGAGTTTGTAACCAGCCCCTTTTCAAGCTATGCAGAAGATATTTTTCAAAGACAATTTTCCTGTTGTGTAAAACCATCGTGAGCAATTAATAATCAATCATGCAACAGAGGAGAAGAAAGAAGGAAGTTAACGTTAAAATATAGTATATTGTCTAGTAGCAGACTTTTGCCAAATCAAATATAATTATTTACATATGCATTTATTGCTCTCTCTCTCTTTCTCTCTCTTTCTTACGCACACACACACATACACATGCACACACACACACACACAAACATTCTATCTCTCTCTCACACAAAGTACACATTCACTTATATTTTTCAATCTTACATTTATTTATTGCACAAATGGATGAGAACAAGATTACATGCGATTGAGATGTTCCAACTGCCACCTCAAGGAAAACAAGTTGGCAAGGCATTCAAATGTATGTCCAGACACTCGCCCATACTAAAAACTAGTATTATAAAAAGTGTTAGTTTTTGCGGGGTTGTTTGTTCTTGATTTTTATTTCAAAGAAGCAAAATTAAAACACGGAATGCTTGACCACTCTTTGGACTAAGCTACATTTTATCAAAATTTGTAATCCAGTTTTGAGATACAGTCCAAACGTCTTTAGAAAATGATGGACCTCGGCGACATTGAACTTTGGGAAAGTGCCAATATGAATTATATTAAAGTCTGAGCTACTGCTAAAGCATCAGCATAGTACAAATAATCAAATTCGGTCCAGTAATTTATAAGACAATGCAAACATTGTGTTTTGACTAGAAAAGTATAATACCAACCAACAGTTCGACTTTACATTACATTACATTACATGATTGTTGCTTTAGGTCCAGCGGACTCCTCCGAGCCAAATCAGGACCAGACAACCCCTGATCCGAATAAAAGATCTGCTGAAACAACCCTAGTGGTAAAACTGAAAGCTCTCCACCAGCCAGTCACTTTACAATAAAGACATCCCACGCAGGGGACGCTGAGGCCATACTCTAATTTATCGAACCCCCGTTTACAAAAACTAAGTAGAATACAAACATCATTATAAATTATCAACAAAACACATACATATAAAATGCCTATATTGCTAAATAATAACATCACAGGAAGCCCTAGTGACCACCTGGCAGAAAGCGTCCAATATTCCCAAGCAGATCCAACAGACCTCATACACAAATAAGGAGTCTTGTCCCGGAAGAGTTTTAAAAAAAAAGGTAGGTGACTGGTCTAGCGAAGAAGAAGATAGTATAGCAGATTGATAGAACAGAGCAGGAATGAGAAAGAGCAAATGAGAAAGACTGGTAATTTAAAGCACTAAATTTCCAGAAAGTGGGGATACTATTTATACTGAAACCCCCGGCACCCCAACGGGACTGGCCTTCTGACAGACCAACCAATGGTCTGCCAATGAAGGATCGGCTCCTAGGTGAAGTTTCTGGAAACCAATAATCATCAAAGTCGGTTCTGCTGTTTTTGAGACGCAGAGTAAAACGTTCTTAGCAAATAACACCTTGAACTTTGATACAGAGCAAAAATGAGGGCACGGAAGGCTGACCACTAACCCAGAAAAACAGAAAATGTTTCTATGAAGTTTGCTCAAAATCTTTCTAGAGGACCAACATTTAGCTGGGTCCGTTTCCCGACAATTTCAAAGTATTTCCGGATAGTATGCGGAAATCCAAGAAGTGTAAAAAGCAGATTCGCGTAAAACATATATAAAAGGAACATTTTAGTGCAGAATTTGAACCTTCTATAGTACAGAAACAGAAGTGAATTAAACTTGCAGGAAATATTGAAAGAAAATGTTGTCATACAATCACACACTTACATGGAAATATACAAGCATTGAGATTATAGTGCATATAAATACATCTTTTTTACAGAGAGAGAGAGAGAGAGAGAGAGAGAGAGAGAGAGAGAGAGAGAGAGAGAGAGAGAGACAGAGAGAGAGACAGAGACAGAGAAAGACAGAGACAAAGAGAGAGGGATGGGGAGAAAAAAGACAAAGAGAGGGGGATGTATCACAGACTGTCACGCACAGGGAAAAAGTATCGATGCCAAATTAAAGTTTCTGTAATATAAAAAGTGTTAAACATGGTGAATATACACAGGCACATGATAAACAAACTACAAACAGAGAGGATAAAGAACGGGTGCGCCTCAGGGTGAGTGGGATGGATTAAAATAAGTGTGTTCAAGCCAAAGAAGACTCAACTAAAACTATCAAGAATATTTTTGTTGTTGTTTTATTTAAAATATAAATGGCATTTAATATTGAAAACGGTGACTTGCGTGCTGTTCTATAGAGGGTTCCCCACAGTCCCCAAACAACTTTGGACATGGCCACAAGTTTGTACAGAACGAGTGATCACAGTGTAAAAAGGCTACAGGTTTGACTATAGGGTGAAAAATGCCATCATAGGCACAGCAACTTGTGTTAGCAGAAGGATACAGAGTGTCCAAGCCTGCTGAGGTACACACACACCACACACTTGATCCTAACGTAACATTGATCTGAATGTTTTCAATGGCCTGGCCGTAGCCTGATCAAGGGCGTTGTACACTGACTGATCGGGATGCAAGCCTCAGCAGACTCGTGAGTAATGCTGGGCTGGGGCGGTGCTCACAGATGAACATATACACGCAGGATTTAATCTCAACTGTTTATAATGACCTTGTCGAGTGGAGTGACTAGTCCACAGCTACTGTTGACTAGGTACTATTACAAACCTACTATCATTTATTTCCTTTCCCTCTTCCACTCTCAGAGGACGTTTAAACCCATGATGAGACCTTTCAATAAAAACAGACACATGAATGGTATGAATGCATCTTGGACGGATGCAATGAAATCAGTGCAACTGTCTAAAACCGCACAGAGAACATCGCGCAAATAAAATCTTAACATTAATTTCTGGCTGCCTAATATAACTATAACACTAAACAGAAAGCGGTTTTGCTTTTCAATTATGTACAGATATTAAACAAAAATCTCTACCTGAAATGCCCAAACAAGTCTTGTTCTACTGTAAAATTATTTACATACACAGTGCAGTGAACCTCACTTTTCCTCCACCCCACCCCCTCCCCCCCAAATTTGCCACCTCTTCTTCCCCCTCACTAGAAATCTAAATTTAAAACAAATGCCAAACTGGAAATAGGAGCTAACTGGACTACAAACACGGGTTAATGTTTAAGGAAAGAAATCAGGTTAATGTTTAAAAAAAAAATAGCACCATATTCCTGAGAAAATGTGTGATATACAAGGATACAAAGATCTCTTAGTTAAAACTCTTCCAATATCCCTCACTGAACGTTAACAGTAAGCTACCAACAGAGGGAAAGATACTACTGACAGGAAATGCATAGGTTGGTCAATTAAGTTGTGTGTTTTTTCCAATTTATAAAGCACAACTGGGAGGGATGGGACTTGGTGTACGCGAAATGGGTTTGTGTGGGAGAGGAGAGAGGATGACCTCACTGTAGACATAAATGCACTAAACTACAATTTGTGCCTTGCTAGCTTACACACATGCATTCATTTCATTACTAAAAGTACTCCCACACACAAAACAATCTTTTACAAACTGCAAACTATAATTCTGACAAACCAAAACAATTTGCAAGGTTCATGGCTCAAGATGGAATAGAAAGTTTTAGACTGCAGCTTTTTGCATTTGATTTGGGAGGGAGAGAGGGGAGGTAAGTCTGTATAAAACTTCCTGTATAATAATATTAATAATAATCATCATCATCATCATCATCATCATCATAGTAATACTACTACTACTACTACTTCTTCTTATTATTATTATTATTATTATTATAAAATTACGTTCTTGTTAATAAAAAGACAGAATGTACTACAATAGTGAAGGTAGGTAATGTGAACTGGTCAAATTGATCACTTTAAAAAATCGTAAATATAAACCAAAAAGAAAGAAAGAAAGCAAAAAAACAACTTTCTTAAAATGCTAAGAAATGAAACCTAAACATGCACTAAGAATTGAAAAATGCATTAGTGGAAATGCAACAGGAAAGAGAGAGGGAGAGGGAGGGAGTGAGGGAAAGCTAAGAATAAAAAACGGGTGTGTGGGTAAGGATTCAATATTGAAAAAAAGAAAATATGAAGAAAAAAAAGTCAGATGAAAAATGCATCAAACAAAAATTTAAAATAATTCTTTGTAGAACATAACAATGTCTTGCTACCATTACCTACAAAGGTTTTAATAAACATTATTCTTACAAAAGGTGTAATACACACCATTACAACTTCAAGTACTGTGTTTTGCTCTCAAACTTACTGCAAGCATTTTCAAATGACTTGTAACAGATTCACTTCACATCTGTAGATCTACAAAGGCATAATATACAAATTCTTACATTTGCAATTCGATTTGTTTTAAAAGTTCTGTGCATTTTCAAATGTTTCACACACAAACACATAATTTTAGTTTTGTCTATTGTCAGGCATAGAATAAAACGATTTTCTCAGGTTTGCATCCAACTACATGTAAAACAATGCTTTGAAGTAATCTTCATCATCATTATTACGACCGATTTTATTAGTTTTGTCACTGCAAGTTTCATCATCAAATTTGTTATCATCATCATCCCCACCCATCACAGCATTATCGTCATAGTCAACATCATCACCATCACAACTGAACACATAAAATAGACACTACATGTATTACTGGTGGACTACTCCACCGATCAAGCCAAACAGATCTATACATCACATATACATCCTCACATATACAAGACACACACTTGCACACGGACCATTGCAGACATACACACACAAACACACACATGCACAAACTCATGGATTAAGTTATACACTTATTCATACATAATGTTCATACACAGGCATACACATCTATAATCACAGGTTTATACACACACGTATAAATTTAAACACATGTACAGAATACATTACACACAAACAAACAAACAAACAAACTCACCATGTCTAAGGTGAGATTGTGTGTAAGCTAGAACACCTACACTGGTCATTGGAAAAAAAAATGTCTGGTAATTTGGTAATTTGGTTCATGTATCACCTAGAGCTAAACTGTGATTACATCAGATACTTTTACTTTGTTTTATTTGTAATATTTGTAAGTAATTAGCTCTAAAATTGCAACTCATTGTATGAACGTAACTAATGAATTTTCAAATTCAATCAATTAATTTATTATGTGTGTATCCATTAAACAAAATTTTTTTTTATATATGTATTTATATGTATTATTAACAATTTAAGTACATTTTTATTGGAAATCAAATATTCTTTTTATTATTTAAAAATTAATAATATTTATTGTTGTTTGAATTATGTTTAATTATCTGAAATTTTATTTTTAATCTGATAAATTTTAATTAAATTATGTAATCTGAATTATTTTGTTTTTTATTTATTATTGTTTGTTTATTTTTGTTTTTTATATTTTATTATTTGTTTGTATTTTTGCATATGTTTTAATATTTGTATTGTAAAAAATACATAGCAATTACATATTTGTCTGTATTAAAAAGAATGTTTTGTTTTTTTGTACTATAATTAAAGTTTGTTAAAGGAATGTTTGTATTATATTTTATTAAATTTTTAAGTTTTATAAGTTTTTAAATTTTGTAATTGAATAAATTTTTGTAAAAGGTAAAGGTAGTAGTCCCATAGCTTGTGGCCGTAGGGGAGCGTGATGTTGGAGATCACACTTATCTTGGGCCAGCGTAATGAGGGTGATGCCCAACTCTCTCCCTCGCTGCTTTACCTTCCCCACCCTCAAGAGAGTAGGTACTCAATCACAGTTGAGTCAACTGGGGGCGTTGTTGTTTGTCGCTTCACACCTTAGCGGTCACCCATCCAAGTGCTAACCGCACCGGACGGTGCTTCACTTTCGACACAGTAGCGAGTGCTCCAACCACTGCACTATCCGACACCCCCACTAACTCTGACCCAATGCATAAACTGTGAAGCGTAAGCCAAATGTGGCCATTCAACTCATAATGTGTGGCCACCCGTCAAAATTCCAGTTCAGTGAAAAATCTCTCAACCCACCATAAAACGTAAGCCAAATATGGCCACTACTTAAGATTGGACACTTTCAGGTTTATTTATTTATTGTTCTTATATAGTGCTTTTCAGCTCAAGAGCTGCTCAAGGCGCTCGCTGTTAAAGGAAATAACTCACACCGCTTGAGGCGCCACTTCTGCAAAGTTTTTAGGCTTTTTTTCAAACCCCACTTCGTAGTTTGTCATGCTTTTGTTTTGTACAGCTTGTGACGCCGATAATTCTTCTGCTACTGTAGCAGATGGACTTTACCTACTTCCAGCTGCTTGCTTCAAACTACGTTCCAATTCTCAAAACGAGTGTCGATCCCCATTTTCACATCCAAAACACCAACTCATATCATTTTGGATGTCATACAAGCGATGTAATAAACAAAATATACCCACGATGTCAACTTCGTGGCAAAGCCCGTTTTGTCAAAGCCACTTTGTGGGATTTTGTGAACTTTCGCCTTTGCATATTGATGACAGCATAAACTGCCGACGTCAGGGACAGAAAGTAGTGTGGAATCACATTAACAACAAAAATCACTCGCTTCCGCTAATGCCAAATTTTTTTTCCCACCCACACGATGACTCACTTTGGTCGGTGATGAGGTGGGCACAGCCAGTAGCTTTTCCCCTTATGCACTCCTCAGGATCATTTATCATCGTTTGTTTCCATGTTTGATAGTTTGCTGGTTTTTCTATACAAAAACTTTCTGTTTTCTGATGTGACTACAACATAATCATTGTATTTCATACCCATGACCAGCAACTTTTAGGTTGACAGTGATCACTTTGATATAGCCAAAGTTATTCTTCCTTAAACAATAATTAATACCATTGTGTTGTTGTTTGTTTAGTTTCTAAACAAAATCATTTAATTGGTTTTTTTCAAAAATAGTTTTTATACTTGCTCATTGTGTTTGTTTTCTGCACATGGTGATCAGCTTTTAGGTCTATTGGTGATCACGTTGATGCAGTGTGTTTGACTGGTGATCATGTTGATGCAGTGTGTTTGACTGGTGATCATGTTGATGTAGTGTGTTTGATTGGTGATCACGTTGATGCAGTGTGTTTGACTGGTGATCATGTTGATGCAGTGTGTTTGACTGGTGATCATGTTGATGCAGTGTGTTTGACTGGTGATCGCGTTGATGCAGTGTGTTTGATTGATGATCACATTGATGCAGTGTGTTTGATTGGTGATCACGTTGATGCAGTGTGTTTGATTGGTGATCACGTTAATGCAGTGTGTTTGATTGGTGATCATGTTGATGCAGTGTTTGAATGGTGATCATGTTGATGCAGTATGTTTGATTGGTGATCATGTTGATGCAGTGTGTTTGATTGGTGATCACGTTAATGCAGTGTGTTTGATTGGTGATCACGTTGATGCAGTGTGTTTGATTGGTGATCATGTTGATGCAGTGTTTGAATGGTGATCATGTTGATGCAGTATGTTTGATTGGTGATCATGTTGATGCAGTATGTTTGATTGGTGATCATGTTGATGCAGTGTTTGATTGGTGATCATGTTGATGCAGTGTTTGATTGGTGATCATGTTGATGCAGTGTGTTTGATTGGTGATCACGTTGATGCAGTGTTTGATTGGTGATCATGTTGATGCAGTATGTTTGATTGGTGATCATGTTGATGTAGTGTTTGATTGGTGATCATGTTGATGCAGTGTTTGATTGGTGATCATGTTGATGCAGTGTGTTTGATTGGTGATCACGTTGATGCAGTGTGTTTGATTGGTGATCACGTTGATGCAGTGTTTGATTGGTGATCACGTTGATGCAGTGTTTGAATGGTGATCACGTTGATGCAGTGTTTGAATGGTGATCACGTTGATGCAGTGTGTTCAGTTGGTGATCACGTTGATGCAGTGTTTGATTGGTGATCACGTTGATGTAGTGTTTGATTGGTGATCACGTTGATGTAGTGTTTGATTGGTGATCACGTTGATGCAGTGTTTGAATGGTGATCACGTTGATGCAGTGTGTTTGATTGGTGATCACGTTGATGTAGTGTTTGATTGGTGATCACGTTGATGCAGTGTGTTTGACTGGTGATCATGTTGATGTAGTGTGTTTGATTGGTGATCATGTTGATGCAGTGTGTTTGATTGGTGATCACGTTGATGCAGTGTGTTTGGTGATCACGTTGATGTAGTGTGTTTGATTGGTGATCACGTTGATGCAGTGTGTTTGATTGGTGATCATGTTGATGCAGTGTGTTTGGTGATCACGTTGATGTAGTGTGTTTGATTGGTGATCACGTTGATGCAGTGTGTTTGATTGGTGATCACGTTGATGCAGTGTGTTTGATTGGTGATCACGTTGATGCAGTGTGTTTGATTGGTGATCACGTTGATGCAGTGTGTTTGATTGGTGATCATGTTGATGCAGTGTGTTTGATTGGTGATCACGTTGATGCAGTGTGTTTGATTGGTGATCACGTTGATGCAGTATGTTTGATTGGTGATAACGTTGATGCAGGGTCCCTAAATATTCTTTAAAATCCTTTTGCTATTTTTCACTTTTGGTTTCTACACATTCATTTGTAAATTTTCTGTATTATTTTTTTCTTTCTTTCTGTAATCATCTAAACTGTACGAACAGGGATCAGCTTTTTGGACGGTTGGTGATGACTTTGATGCAGCCAGTGAAGTCAGCAGAGACGATGATCTCACGGTCTTCCGTGTCATCGTCGAAGCGGGCCACGGCGTTTGGGTTTTCAGCCATGGCCATGCGGAAGATGAAGGAAGGGTTGGGAGCAAAGACTGCCGCAGTGACCACTGCATTGTGAACTGCAATCACAACAATAGACATTTTTAATGCTGTGACCACTGCATTGTGAACTGCAATCACAACAATAGACATTTTTAATGCTGTGACCACTGCATTGTGAACTGCAATCACAACAATAGACATTTTTAATTCTTTTCAGTGCAACAGACAGTTTGGGTCACGCTAGCACAATTTAGATAAAATGAACATAAGCAAGAGGATGCCTCGGCAATGACTACACTACCCCCGTTGCGAGACGGGGTTTTCGTATAAAATTATCCCCACTTTGTGAAATTTAGTACTTTAAATTACCATTGTTTCTGTCATTCTGATTTGTTCTTTCTTGTTCTTAATCTGTTCTATCAATCTTCTATCTTCTTCACTAGACCAGTCACCTACTTTTTTTTTTTTTGAAACTCTTCCAAACTCCTCAGTTGTGTATGGGGTCTGTTAGGTCAGCTTGGGGCTATTGGACGCTTTCTGCCAAATGGACACTAGGGCTTTCTATGGTATTATTATTTAGCAATGTAGGCATTTTATATGTATGTGTTTTGTTAATATTTTATAATGACGTTTATATTCTAGTTTGTTTTTGTAAACGTTGGTTCGATAAATTATGGGATGCCTTTATTGTAAAGTGACTGGTGGAGTGCCTTCGGTGTTAAAATTAGGGTTGTTTCAGGAGATCTTTTATATACGGATTGGGAGCGAGTGTACTCTTTCAACCAAGTTGTGGTCCTGATTTGGCTCTTTGCAGTCCGCTGGACCCTATAAACAATAAATGACTAACTAACTAATGATGAAACTGTAAGAAAGCGTTGCAAAGGGTGTAGGGCGGAAGTGATTTATCAGTTTACCTTTGATTGCCTCCCAGTAGTCGTTACGATCTCGTCTAGCGGACGTGAACTTGACAAACTCATGGTTAGTTTTCCATACAAAGATAAAATGATCCTCTGACCCACTGATGATGTACTTCCCTGTGGGACTGTCAAATAACAAAAATGGGCAGAAAATAAAACTGGAATACAACAACGTACATTATAATTTTCATAACATATAAAGCAAGACCCAAGTCTCAGTATTTATTCAGACTCTTGGAAGACATGCAGAACTAGCGAAGCCATTTACACATTTCACACATAGCCAACTAAAAATAATGCAAAACTAGAAGGGCAAAGCCCTTATAACTCACATACTCCTTATATTTGACTCACATGCTCCTTAAATATTAACATGAAAACGAGTGCCCAAATAAACTAAATAAAATGGAGGCATTAAAACGCAAAGTAATACTGACTTTGATCTTTCTATGCTCTTGAGATGACCTTCACCTCTGGGTCACTTCAAAGTATCTATATAAACTGACTTTTGACAGCTACAGTGACCTTGACCTTGGATTGAGGTTGACCAAATGTGCACAGTATGTGTGTCTCATTGATATTTATCATGCATCAAAGAATCTTAATTTCAATATTAATGAAAAAAAAAGTGAATTTTTGTGTCTCAAGTTTGGTTGTAATAGTTGAAATAGATTCCGAGTACTTAACCACTTTAAAGTTTTTGGACAGACAGATGGACATTTTTTCCTATACAACTTTTAGACTATTTAGGACTCATCCCGCACAGATTTGCAAAAATCTTTTTTTTGGGGTGGGTGGGTGGGGTGTGAGGGTTATTACATAGACTCACATTGCTATGCATGCCAGTCAACAACATGGAAGCAATGAGTGAGAATAAAGTTCACCTTTATGGCAAAAGAGGTGTCAGATATAGGTTGTCTGAAATTTTACTGGCATTTGGCGTCCTGCTGAGTTCTTTCAGCAACCTTGTATAACAGCAAAGGCTAGTGGATTATTTTTTTTTTTTTTTAATGAAAATATTAACATCTTAAATGAGGAAATGCTATGTTTGTTTACCTGAAGCTGGCTTTTATCTGACTGCTGTTGTTGGCGCAACCTTTGTACTTGCAGGTCAAGGTCAAGTCCTTCAGGCTGTACAGACGTACGCGAGAGTCGTTGGAGGTCACCAGGATCTTCTCCTCCCCTGGCATGGCCTCGATCCCCGTGATCTTGCGCCCTCGTGAGTTCTTGCCTCGCGTGGACCGAACATTCAGCACTGTGTAGTACTTCAATTGCTGAAACAGACAGGGAAATAATAGGCATGACCTACTACATAAAAGTTGTGACAGGGACATACTTTCAAATTGTTCTTTTATAATTGTTGACTCACATGCATAGCAATGTAAATCTATGTACTGAACCAAAACAAAAACAACACATACTATGCAAATTTAGTTAACCTCACTCCAAGGTTAAGGTCATTGGAACTGTCAAAAGTCAGTATAGGTACTTTGGAGTGACCTTTACCCTAAACTATGAGAGATATAAAGTTCAAACTTGTATTAGATTGATCTTTTATATATGTTCCTTTTTTGCATTGATCTTGAAGGTCAAGGTCATTTTAGGCCTTGCAAAGGTGGTAAAGGTAAAGGTGGTCCCATAGCCTTGTGGCCGTAGGGCAGCGTGATGTTGGAGATCACACTTATCTTGGGCCAGCGTAATGAGGGTGATGCCCATCTCTCTCCCTCGCTGCTTTACCTTCCCCACCCTTAAGAGAGTAGGTACTCAGTCACAGTTGAGTCAACTGGGGGCGTTGTTACTTGTCGCTTCGCGTTTTGCGGTCACCCATCCAAGTGCTAACCGCACTGGACGGTGCTTAACTTGTGACACAGTAGCGAGTGCTCCAACCACTGCGCTATCCGACACCACCTAAATGGCCTTGCAAAAACGTACAAAAAACAGGTCATCGTACAGTGGAATGACTCAATGTAACCTATAATATGCAAACAACATGGGATTATTTGATCATACATGAGCATGAGATGTCACTTGAAGGTCAAGGTCATCCCAAGGTCAAGGTCACTGAAGGTCAAGGTCATCCCAAGATCATCGGGATTTTTTGGCATAATACAACTTTTGCTGTACTTTATTTAATATTACAAGAGTGGATTTGGAGCTGGAGGTCAAGGACATCTCAAGGTCAAGAGCATAGAAAGATCAAAGTCGATACTACTTTGCATTTTAATGCCACCGTTTCTTTTTTTTTTTCTTCTGGGCACTCATTTTCATGTTAAATATTGTAAGTTCCATAAGGAGCATGTGAGTCATATGGGCTTTGCCTTTCTAGTTTGCTTAAAAGATTGAATACTGATGCTGCTTCCTCACATGAACACTGTGTCAAGTTATAAAAGAAAGTGTTTATGACATATAACACCAGCGCACCCAGCTTGTACGGGGAAGCAGACTTACATGTGCCTGTGACAGTATGTGCTTGACTGCACTTGCCTCATTTTACATACTTCATGTATTATTGTGCAGCTCAAGTTGTTAGGCAGACAATGAAGAAGATATTTTAGTGGAGTAAACAAGAATTGCCATAAAGTAAACGAGCAGGTTATCAATAATCTGGAATGGACCGTCAGCCACAGACTCCGGCAATGATGGAGTACTACTAGCATATTGAGGCAATCAGCACTAGGTGCCTGGACCCCAATCTGAGTATAAGACTATTGTAAGCCTACACACAGTCTACGCTTGACAGATCACTGGCACTCGGCTTACACAAGCCAAGGGGAAGGTCAACTTTAGTCAAAACTAATGAAATAACTGTTCTCGTGATCAGCTACATGAATGACTACACAATCTTACGTATATCATTAGTATCCACATTATAACAGCATGCCCAGCGAGGCTAATACTCACATCGGTGGTGTAGAAGATGCACCGTCCATCGTAGGTGCCGACCACAGCCAGACGGCCGTTGTGGCAGAAGCTGGCGGTGGTGATGAGGCTTGAGGAGCCTGAGCCGGAGAGCTCGTTCCACATCGTCACCTTCTTGTCTGGAATGTTCCACAACCGGATCTTCCCATCCAGAGAGCCGGAGAGAAAATAGCGGTCATCCTGGGCAAACGTGATGAAGATGATCATGATAATGAAAATAATGTCTTTGTTCCCTTTTTTGTCATCCCAACTGGACAAGGCAATAATAATGAAAATTAAAATGGTTTTTCCTGTTAGTTTATTTCTTTAATTTGTTTCTTCGTCATCTTGACCTTCGTGTCACCTAAAAAACACAGGTTATCTTTCCTCTTTGCGTTCAGTTTTACTTTTTCTTATTCTCCCTGTATGCTGCAAAGCAGTCAAAACAAAAGTTTTAGAATACGATTTAGAAGAATGAATAACAACCCAACCTTGATAACTGTGTCCTCAAAAAGCTAACACAGAGGTTTTAGCTTATTTTCTATTTAATTATCCAACGTAGGGTCACACATTTTTGTTATCTAGCGTAACAAATCCTTTTAAGATGAACCGTTTCCTTTGCCAGGTGTGATTACTTCTGTCTTCCTTTCTCAGAGATCAAACCCAAAAGTACACTACACAGAAAATGATGTGTACAGTTAATAATATATTAATAATAATAATAATTAATATTTATAAGGCTCTTCGGATCTAGGTGCATGTTTGGTTGGTTTGATAAGTAAAACGTTCCAGGGACAATGTGTACATGTAGACTGGTTCCTCTAGGGTCCAAAAATTTTCCCAAATATGAAAACGGACCACTTTACTTCCAATATATCCATATCTAATATATAGCTCTTTCCATCATCCATGATAAAAGTCAGGTGCATGCTCAGCACTTCCAGCTACTACCTTCTGGCTGGCACTTCTGAATGCCTAAGATTCGTACCTTGAGCACTAAAAACAGCTTTATACCGCATTCTGTACCTCTCATTAACAGATAATAAATTTAACCAGTTGTACAATATGTGTGTGTGGGTGTGCATGTATGCATGGTTTGACTATGCCAAGTAAGTATAATCCTGAAATTTTTGATCATATTATGAACACCACGTTGTAATTTCTCATAAAGATAATAAAGTTGTCGTATTTGCATTGTATCCAAACCAATGTCCACTTGTATGACGCACAATAGTTGAATTTGTAACAACAAATGAGTTTTATTTTCAATGTCAATTAATATTGTTATTGTAATGTGTTTTAGTATTGACCGTTTGTACACCACAATGTATATTTCTTGAAACAGATAATAAAGTTGTCTTACCTTATCTTATCTCATCTATATCCCCATTAATATGGTCTATGTGCAGATGATGTCATGACATAAACTTTGACAGACTTTGTGACGTCTGATTATTTTCCCGCAAATGAAGGCATTATGTTATTTGCTTCCACTAACAAGGGACGCTACTCAGAAATCTGCAGGGAGATAATACAAGTAACACCAGATATACACTGATACAAAGCCAAGTTACCTTAGGGTGGAAAACGATGGCGGTGACAAAGTCTATGTGTTGGAATGTACAGAGGCATTCTCTGCGAGAGATGTGCCACAGCCGTACAGTCTTGTCCATAGACGATGATAAAATGAAGTAATTCTGAACAAAATATCATACAATTAGAGATAAATCAACCAGGTTAAAAACGTAGTACAGGCGTGACCTTATAATACTGCTTAGCACAAGGGAAATGACAAAATGAAACCAAATGAAATGTGTCTATACCCTCAAAGAAAAAAGTCAATAAAGTCAATAAAAAAATGTTTTTCAAAATGTGTATTGTTCCTCAAACAGCTAATCAAAACAAAATAGCTTGATTTAACATGTATAAAGATAACACCTTCCATTTGCCTTACAAAAGAAAGAAACAAAGAAGCAGTGCTTTTAAACCTCCCCTTCCTCCCCCTTTACCTCCTTCTGAACAAAAATCCCTATCTATCCATCTTCACCACTGTTATTTCCAACATACTACTACAATAAACTAAATACATAAATCAAGCTTTAGACACTGCACCTTCGCATTGGGGTTGTAGAGCCGCTTCCCAGTCCATTGATGAATGACCAAGGACGGCTATTACTATTATTAATAATATTTATTATTATTATTATTATTATTATTATTATTATTATTATTATTATTATTACAAGAAAGAAATTAAGCACTGACCTTTGACCAGGAGAGGTCAAGGAGGTCAGCAGTATGACCTTTGTACGTGCAGAACGGTTTCTGCATGAACGGCGCCATGCTGTCATCCTCTTGCTCCTGATTCAGTTCTTTCTGCAAGCACAATAGCAAAGTATTTTGTGTTATTTTTAGCACACAATGTAGGTGAAATGGCTGCTTAAGGATCTAGAGAACAAAACACTACACAGGTGTCATGCTTGATGCTGATGATAGAACCCAAGATGCTCTCTTGATGCTAGCTTGTGCACTGAGCAACCCTTAATCCAGACCACTCGGCGTCCTTTATTACAGACCGCTCACCGACCCTCACAGGCCACAGCAACCATACACATATTAGTACCGAAAATCTTCAAATCTCCCTCTCCCTTTGTTGCTCTCTCTCTCTTCTATTTGTTTCTCTCCCCCTGAATCTCTCATTCGTCTCTCTAGCTCTCCCTTTCTCTATCTCTCTCACTCTCATTTTTGTGTTACATGTTTGGAAACTCATGTTAAAGTGCTACATTCCAATGGCTGCATTGTACGACCATTGCTTTGATGATTATATTTAACAATGTTCCCTGCTGAGAACTACCTGCATGCTCGACCACACTCGATCCCTGCAGTGCGTGAAAGACCATTTGTAGTACTGAAAGAGAATGAGAGGAAGAGAAAGTGAAAGAAAAAAAAAGGAGAACTCACCAATGGGTCCATGGGGTTTCCAGCTGCTGTGGCTGCTGCATCTCCTGTAGACATGTTCAGGCTCTCCTCTGACTGGGTGGGGGATATCCGCACTACACAGATAAGATCAGAAAGATCTCCATGCCTTTACACCACATGTTTGAGTGATAAAGGTGTGTATTTAGGGTGTGTGGAACATTTCAGCGTGTATGTGGGTATAGATTTCTGCACTTTGAACTTAATTGATTGTTTGGGGAAAAGTGCATGTATAGTATACATTATTATTATTATTATTATTATTATTATTATTATTATTATTATTATTATTATTTGAGACAAGTAAGTTAAGACAAAAACAAGACAAGACTAGTTTATCCTCTTAAAGCCAGAGCAATGTGTGTGGTTTGTAGCATGGGGACATAAACAGTCAATCAATACACCAAACATGATCTGCAAGCATGAACACAAGCATACATTTTAAATATTTCTAAAACTGAGCCTACTCTGTATGCGGTAAAGCTATCAACTACTACAGTTCCTACAAACCAGTTTGACTCTGGAAAGTAAAAAAGTGAACGTTCTATCAGGCAGTCGCCAAAAAAGTTCCGGACAGCTGTTTCATAATGCGCTTGTTTAGATCAAAATGCCTCTCGTCTCTAAACACGGCGCTGAAATGACTGTCTCTCACACACACATACATATACCATCACCATCGTCGTCACTTTCAATTTTTTTTTTTTTTTTTTTTTGGATTCAGATTTTTGCCACTACCCACCCCATTACCCCTTCTTAGCTCTCCCTTCCTCCCTCTCTTGTCTCTTATTCATTAGCAAGTGTCTTGCCCGATGTCATTTTGTATGAAGCCGGATGTTTAGAATGGATGCATGAGTCCTGTGTTTTGAACTGAAATTGTTCCTTATGAAAAAGGGCTATATAAATACCCTTATTATTATTTTATTATTAACAATACACACACATTACATTACATGATTATTGCTTTAGGTCCAGCGGACTCTTCCGAGCCAAATCAGGACCGGACAACCCCTGATCTGCATAAAAGATCTGCTGAAACAACCCTAGTGGTAAAACTGAAAGCTCTCCACCAGCCAGTCACTTTACAATAAAGACATCCCACGCAGGGGACACTGAGGCTGTACTCTAATTTATCGAACCCCCGTTTACAAAAACAAAATAGAATACAAACATCATTATAAAGTATCAACAAAACACATACATATAAAATGCCTACATTGCTAAATAATAACATCATAGGAAGCCCTAGAGACCACCTGGCAGAAAGTGTCCAATATTCCCAAGCTGATCCAACAGACCTCATACACAAATAAGGAGTCTTGTCCCAGAAGAGTTTTCAAGAAAAAAGGTAGGTGACTGGTCCAGCAAAGAAGAAGATAGTATAGCAGACTGATAGAACAGAGCAGGAATGAGAAAGAGCAAACGAGAAAGACAGTGACAGTGAGAATTTAAAGCACTAAATTTCCAGAAAGGGGGATACTATTTATACTGAAACCCCCGGCACCCCAACGAGGGTAATACACACACCCAAACATGCACGCAAGGCTACAGACAATGGGCTCACAATACAGGAACCTTTAAGGATAATCTTTTAATTTATTGCAACAAGTCAGCAAAGAAGCGGGCTCACCATCCTCATATTTGCGGCGGATGTCTTCAAAGTAACCAAAACAGCTCTTCAGCACCCAGATCCGCAGTATACTATCCTGACCTCCTGTAGCCTAGGAAATTAAACTTAAAATATAAATAAATAAATCAAATAAATAAACATAAAGGAATAACTAATAAAATAAATAATGTAACAAATTAAATAAACTACACGAATATAAAGTACTAAATAAAATAAATAAATATAAAGTAACAAATATATTAAATAATAAAATAAACAATTGCCTTGGCATTAGGCGATGTGACTAGGGTTGCAAGTGGGCACCTCAGGCGATTTACGTTAGATCCTGTATCGGCCAGCACCTTGAGCAGCTCTTGAGCTGGTAAAGCTCACTATAAGAACTTTTTTTTTTCTTCTTTTTTTTTTTAAACAACAACATCATCACCGATGCTGATAACTCACCAACAGTTTTCCACAAGGAGAGAACTTCATCGTCCATATAGCCCCCTGTGCGTGAAACACAAAACAAATATTGACAATGAATGACCGCCTCGCCAATACATCAGGCTTAGGGAGGCAAAAAGTTGATGTAAAACACAAGTGATAAAGGTGACCCTCCTATAGAGATGGACAGCAGTGTATTGGCAGCATCTTGCATAAAATACTTATTAGTAGCTGTTCTCAGTGCAATGAGGGAATGATAGCAAAGAGTTATCTCCCCTTCTCTGATGCCAATGGTTTTCATTGGTGGATGTAGGCCATAGATTCAGACGGCCATCTGCCTGTGTTTTCAGCTTGTCAGTGTATCAGCTGGGCTTGGTGAAAATCAACGAAAAACGATGCTTAACGTCCTATTGCATGAGCGTTAAGGACAATAAAATTGGGCTAAAAAGCCCTCATCTTACATATTTACCAGACCTGGGACTGAGTATTCCTAAGCATGAGAAGACGCATGAATGAAGTTTCTCAGAAAAAAATCTTCATGCGAAAAAAGCATCCATAATTTGGCTTGCTGGCAACAGAGATGGGAAAGAGCCTAACTTTGTGAAATAGAATTCATTGCCAAACATTGTTCTAGAGTCAGACGCATCAGGCTTATTTCCATGAACACTGAAGTTCAGCGTCTTCATCCACCATTGGCGATGTGGTAGATGGATGTCACCATCCCAAAGAAGATGGTGTAAGGACCTAAACCAACACTGAACTTATTCATTTATATATATATTATTGTTTGCGTTTGATAAATTAAAGTCCCACGTCACATTAGCGAATAGGGGACTGGGAAGGGGGGGGGGGAGGGAATTTTACGTCCCAATATAAATATTAGGGACAATTAACCAGCAGAAATGCTGTAATTAAATACTGCCAGAGCTCAACAAGGGAAAAGGCCAGCAAGGCCAACCGACGGAATAAAAAGTTACAGAAATGCCACATAGTCAGTAAATCAGCCACAGCCCCCCCACCCCAACCCCGCCCACACCGGGCAAGGAGGTATACTCTATGACCACAGAGCGGCAAAAACCAGCCGAACCAACCCATAAACACATTAAAATAACATTTAATTACATTAATAACCAACATAAAATCTTACAATTAAACCGGGCAGGCGCTAGGCAAACCGGCGCATTTCCACCCATCTAACCAAACCCCGTAAAATAATTCTAAAATTACACACACATATGGGCCAGGTCAGCCGGTATCATTGGCCGCAGACACAAGTCTGTCCAGAGAGACGACCTGCGATGCTAACTCCCGAAAACATTTCACCAAGGCCTTCTCTAGGTAAGTGACTGTATCTTGGCCTAGTTCATCAAGTACCGGGGCCAACACGCCCAAAATCTTTTCTTTCAGCACCGGCGCAGGCGTCGAAGCCTGAATGGACCGATCACACCTAGTAACCTTGACCGGTACCTCCATAGGAGTTTCGTCGGGCCCCTCGGCCGAGGAGGCTGTCTCCAGACATTTAGTTAGGGCATCCACAGTCGCCGACAGTGCTGTTACGGTCCGAGTTAGCCGCTCAATGGTCCCCTCTAACCCCCGGATAACCACCCAGGGGTCCCCAGCTCTGTCGGCCGCTGCGACGCGGTCGCCCATGTCGAGCAAAGGGCCATCGTCTCGGCCACCCAAAGCATGCACCGCAACAGCGGCGCCCCGCCCGACAACAGTGCCACCGCCCCGAACCGGTGCGCCAGCTCCGAGTGGACCCACCCCCACTGCGCCACCGGTAGCCACGTCAGAACGCTGCGCAGAAGAGACCGCAGCCGCATATGACAGCCCCCGAGTCGCTTCTAAGCGTATCTGGTTCTTGGCCAGGCTGATGGCCTGCGCCTGGGGCATAAAGGTAGCCGCACGTAAACTATTAGCAAGCATACGTTCCTTCTTGACCGGACATAGGTGACTGGCAGCCGAGTGCTCACCCTGGCAATTGAAACACCTGCGCTTGACGGCCCGACACTCGGCACCCGTATGGCCAATCACGCCACAAGAGGGGCAAGTTTGTTTTTGCACGCAGTTTTTCCGGATATGCCCATATCGTTGACATTGGTAACAACGCAGGACAGAAGCCACGAAAGGCACCACCGCGTACTCGCGTGCATTAACCAACAGTGTCGTGGGCAACGAGGAGGACAAAAAAGTGACCCTGACGGCAGTCGAAAACTGTCCATCGCTACACTTCATTCGGCGGAAACTTTTTACGTTGCATTCACTGACCGCCCCGTCCTCTCCAACAGCTCCCCCATACCTATCACCTATTTCCTCATCGGAAATACCGACAGGGATGCCACGAATCACCCCATCTACAGTTGGCATCGGGATATTGCCCACGATTTGAACCGCCCCCAAACTGGTGAGTGCCACCAGCTTGCCCTGCTGGGCACTAGTTTTACAGCCCACCAAAAACCCATCCTTGAGGGGCCTCACACGATCAACCGTGCCGACGGCCTCCTGCAAAATATCAGGCATTCTCCATCCCAAGGACTTTAGGGCTGCCGCATCAGTCTCACACTTTTGCTTCAGTATCACCGGATATTGACAAAGCCCGTAATTGGGTATGGGCCTTTCACTGGGGACCTGACCCACCCTCCCTTTCCTACGTCCACCCGCCACGGCTTTCCAGGCCTGACCCTCACCCGCCTGGTTAACACCAGGCGGGGGGGGAGGGAGAGGGGGGGTCTCCTGGCACACAGGTTCATTAACGTCCCGGGGAGTGATAGCCCCCAAGGCCCCATCACCACCCAAGGGGCCAAGGGAAGAATCGCGCTCCACCCCAGATATCTCAATTATGTCCCCAGCAGAGACAGATGAAGATGTATCAGAAAGCGTCTCAAAGGTCCTCTTCCTATTGGGTGACATAGCACATGCACCCGCAGAGGCCATCAGGTCAACAACCGTGGGTAGCCTAGGGGTCAGCTGCTCATCACTTGAGCTCTCAGCACTCGGCATAGCCGATTCAGTGGTATTTTTAACCACGGGAGAATCAAGTCTCCCAACAGCGCCATGACGCCTACGCCGGCGCTTCCTGGCAGATTTAATGACGAAAGACATGTTCAGTCAACCAAAGGGACCAAAGAAACACAGTATGGGAACGGGGGAGGGGAGGGAGGGGTATGACCGAGAAACAGACTACGTGGCAAATTTAAAAATCCTAATCAGGACCTAAAACACGATAAAAATTTTATACATTATTTTATACACCTGCCTATACACCTGCCAGTCTTATGGAATGTTCCCAGTTGAAAACTGGGTGGTGAAACATTGTATAAGTCTTTGTCATTCATTCATTTATTGATTGATTTGCTATTTATAAATTCATTTATTGTTGCTTATTAATTTATTCATTTGTTATTTGTTTATTTATTGTTTTAGGAAAAAATATATTTACCAAATGTGCTGTGTGAAATTGCTATTGCCAATTTGGGTTGCGAAAATGTGTATAATTATGGTCCCTTTTTATTCACTTATTTTTTCATTTGACTTATTTATTTATTTATACTTAAAGTGGGTTGTGCCTAAACATGGAGATAAGCCATGAAGTGCATCTCGCAGACAATCTTTAGAATGCTCAAAAGCAAGGTTTACATTAAAATTGTGCAAATATCATAAACATTAAAATTGCATGAATATATACCCAAACAATTAAGTCATCTCTTCGCGTCACTTGGACACTGTAATTTTTTTTTCTCAAGAATTTTATCTCGATCTCAGACGCACTTTACATTTATTTGTTTATTTGTTTCTTGCTTATTACTATTAAAGGACACGCACAACAAACTTACGGAATGTTCACCATTGAGTTCCTGAAGCAGGTTGGGTTGAGAAAAATCATACGGCCCCTTGTTATTGCTTGATGATTTGATCTGCCAAAAAAAATTCTCATTGGTAAATCAATTAATGCAAACACTAAATAAAATTTCAAAAATCTGAAAAGGAAATGAAAGATACAAACTAAGCCCTCCCACTCCATCCCCACTTCTTCGGGGAGAAAGAGAACCCTCAACATGAACAATAAACCCCGCTCCCAAAACCCCACCTCTAAACACACTAAAAAAAATATTACTTTAAACATTTTGAGTAATTTCAGCCTAAATAGGACAAAGAAATTACACATTAATTTCACGGACCAATCTTTAAAAACAAAAGATTAACCAGAAGGTTCAAACAAACTGTGATCAAGGGAGACAAAAAGTCTGGTTAAAGCACATTTACTGACCTTGAAGATTTTCCCATCCACCGACACCTCTTCTTCCACTGCTGCCTCTTCCCCATGCATCACTGCACAGCATTCATTTCATTATAACAGATTTTTGAATAAATGTGTAATAATATTACAATAATTTCTGTAGTACATTGCTCTAAAACAAAACTAATTAAACATAAAATCAACACCAACAATGTCTAAAATGCACAAACAAACAGCATCTCCTTCAGGCCAAAACACCTTCAGGCCAAAACATTAGAACAAGACAGAGATATACAAAATATTACCATGGTCAGCCACTGCCTTCACTTTGCTCACGGTTTTGCCCAAAAACTTCTTCAGTTTGATTCTGCACACAAACACACACACAAAAAGAAGAAATAAATCAATAAATAATATCTATGAAGTATCGAAGAAATAATTACATTAATTAAACAAACTATCACACACACACAAAAGACGAAACTCACACAAGTTATGTAGAGAATGAGAAAGGGAGTTAAAATGCTTGTATGTTAAGCTGCTTGTTTCTAGGAAAAAGTTCAACCTAACCTTATTATTATTATTATTATTATTATTATTATTATTATTATTATTATTATTATTATTATTATTATTATTAGTAGTAGTAGTAGTATTATTATTTTTATTATTATTATTATTATTTGAATAGACTAACATACAAATAGGCAAAGAGAGAAAGACAGGCAAGCAAAGAAAAGATGTTAAAATTATTATTTTTTATTAAACCCTTCATCATCTATGTGAAGCAAATTTGGACTGCCTTCCCAGCAAAATCACGCAGCTCCACCCAGAATAGGAAATAGTCCATGCTGGGTGTATTGCTGTATCTGGAACTAACCTATCTAGGACATGAGCATCAGGATCTTTCAAGCCCCGTCTGATGCAGTGTATGCAAGTACAGACTAGACTTTGGTTATGATAACGATAAGATACAATCATTTATTGCCAAGTGATTGATGGATGAAAAAGAACACAGGACCGCTAGCTTTCAAATGTACAATAATGAAAAATAAACTGGTACATAACAGTCAAGGAATGCTAATTATTATTATTCCTGCTCTGTCCTTCACTCTGCTATACTATCTTCTTCTTCGCTAGATCAATGACCTACCTTTTTTCTTGAAAACTCTTCCTGGACAAGACTCCTTGTTTGTGTATGAGGTCTGTTGGATCAGCTTGGGAGTGTTGGACGCTTTCTGCCGGGTGGTCACTAGGGCTTCCTATGATTGTACTATTTAGCACTATAGGCATTTTATATGTATGTGTTTGGTTGATGATTTATAATGATGTTTGTATTCTATTTTGTTTTTGTAACCGGGGTGTTCGCGTAGTTGAGGTCAACCCTCAGCCGTCCCCCGCGTGGGATGTCTTTATTGTAAAGTGACTGGCCGGTGGAGGGCATTCAATTTTCCCACTGGGGTTGTTTCAGCAGATCTTTTATGCGGATCGGGGGTTGTCCGGTCCTGATTTGGCTCGGAAGAGTCCGCTGGACCTAAAGCAACAATAAATCAATCAATCAATCAATTATTATTATTATTGAGGATTTTTATAGCGCACTTATCTCGCTGTACATGACCAGACTCTAGGGGCTGGCCGATACAGGATCTAACTCAAACCGACCGAGACGCCTACCCGCAGCCCTTGGACGCATGGTCTGACGCCCGGACAACTGATCACTATCCTGGCCAGCCAGGGATGGGGGAGAAGGACCAAGTGCATTCTGGGTGTGTTCTTGTTACCGGCAGTCACCCGTCTAGGACATGAGCGTCAGGATCTTTAAAGTCCGTTATGATGGCATGTATGGGACACACAGACTAGACCTCGGTTTATACTCTCATCCGAAGGAGTAGGAAACGTTGACAAAGACGAGACAAAACGATACAATACAAAGTGTTGCAGCTAAGCTGTTCATCAGGAGGACAACACACAAGAGACAACAAAACGAAGACTTCCCAACAGAACTCCAACGAAGAAAAAAAAAAGAAAATTTAGAAAGGAGGCAAGAAGAGGAAGCAATAGTTTTAATAATAGGCGAGTGATAGTGAAAATATTCAAAGCTTTGGAAGTTTTAAAATAACCTAAGTAGAGTTTAAGATTAAAAGTAACTGCAAATGCCACAGACAGTGTAAAAGGGGAAAGAAAACCCCAAAATAGTGAACTGAAAGAGGAGTTAAACGCATGGGAAGGAAAGGGTACATGGTGATGAGATATGTTGGAGGGGGGAGGGAGGTAGAGGGGGGAATAGGCAAGTAGGACAAAGGGGTGCTGAAGCAAAACACACTCACTTCAAAGTAGACACACTCACACAACAAAAAACTACACCGGCACCCTGCCCCCCCCCCCCCCCCCCCCCCCCCCCCCCCCCCCCACAAGCAGTGAAGGCGACCCCAATGACAAGCCAACCTGTCTGACGACCACCGCCACACTGCTGTCTCTTGCTGTGTTGTCCGCATGATGTCTCAAAAATGTTAATTGTATCGTTTTGTCTTGTCTTTGTCAAAATTAGGGTTCCCTTGACTTTAACGTGTATGTTTGTTTGTCATTACAATGAAAGATTACAAGGAAAGAGCTTTTGGTACATGAGGCAACAATTCAGCTTCACACTCACAGCAAGCAAATAAATAAATACATTTTACTGTCATCTGAAGGAAAAAGACGTAAAAAAAAAAAAAAAAAAAAAAAAAAAAAAAAGGTTACTTCCAGAATGAAAAGAAACAGAAAAATAAAAAAAAATAAAGAGACCTACCCTTTTCTTCTCTGTGTCGTACCAGATGATGCCACGCTCTTTTCTGACCGTGTGTCCGATTCATCGCTGTTCTCCAGTTCGTGAAGGTTAGAGTCACTGTTACAAAGGAACACTCCCATTAGCAATGCCTAAAAAGTGATGATGATGATGAGGAGGAAGAGGAGAAGGAGGATGACGATGCAGAATACTTTTACTTGTTTGCGGAGGTTGAAAAGCAGTGGGAATCTGCAGCCAGAAAAAGCGGAGAAATGTTGGAGTCAACGAAGCGCACATTCTAGCAATACAACACACATTTCCCTTCACAGCATAAAGCGTATCATGCGGTTTCCCACATTTAAAAATCTGCAAAAACCGTCTATATGATGAAGACTGTAGGGAACAGAAAGCTCCAGCAAGGCACTAAGACGACACACACACACTAGCGATGCATGAAATGACAGTAACGAGCATTTACACAAAGAACAATGCTTACAGTGGGTTTGCATTGTGTGTGTGTGTGTTTTCCAAGCTAAACTGTACAACACAATTTTGATAATAATCAAAAACGGCATAGCCTACAGCAGGTAGAAAGAAGAAGCTCATGTCAGTTGGAGTAAATAATACACAAAAACTCATCCTGATACACATTTAAACTGTGCACGTGTGTTCTGAAACAGATCCTGCTTGTGTTCTAGTACCAATCCTAACAACACTGTCAGCAAACAAGGAATCCCCAAAGTGCAATAAAAGACAACAATCAGCCCAAGGCAATATCTGATCGCAGGAGGTACACAGACGCACGCATAAACAAAATATATTTTCACAAATAAACACAACCGATTTAAACAAAACTAACACAAAATCCTGAGCCATACGCTTGTTGTTGGTCTTTGGATTATGCTATAAAGTAAACTATAATAGAATAGTCTGAACACAGTCCATCCAAGCCAATGCTAATATAGCGCACAACTCCATGACACATACATGCTTAGTGTCAAGTTAGAATGCTTATAGCGCAACATGCAAAACATCAGAGAAAGCATAATCAAACTAATAATAATAATAATAATAATAATAATAACAGAATTTATCATGCACATGCATCTCACAAGATTTGGTCATTGTAGGCACACTGTTAACAACAAAGGTGAAAGCAAACAAAGCATAGCAAAACCAAATCTACAAATTCACAATGAGACAACATTCTTGTAAGAAAACACCACCAAGACAGAAAGCTAAAGCACATTTCTGATTTGAATTCTTTCAGCCATTTTTATCATTATTTCAACAATCAGCAGCTGTCTCCTCATTTACTTACAAATGACCTTTTCCAGACTTTCTTGTCTTGAAATATTATTTAGTCATTCTGCTAGTCTCTTAAACATCCACTCAAGCAAACAAAAACTAGAGATGTGAGAAGGAAACATATACAGAACAAGCATGCTGATTTAATTTAAAAAAAAAACAATCAACGAACCCAATAACCAATAAAGTTATTTAAAACAAACACACAAAATTGTCGACAGTGAGCTTGTCCCATTAAAGAGAAAACTGCAAACAGCCCACAGCAACAAATGCAAAATGCGCAGATTTACTTACTAAGAGATGCTGAGAAAGCAGGGATGAAAACTGGGTGAGCGCAGGCTGAAGGTTAAAGTTCATCATACAACAGAGTTAACACCAACAAAGTGAGAGACAGCTATGACGATACACTTGCATCTGTTCCTGAATGTGAGCGGAATACAGTCTGCTAATAATGCAATGTTTTATTAGTAGCCGCTACGCTGCTCACCTCCTGATATGGACGCCAGTGCTGAGGATACCACTCTACACAATAGTTAAAATGCGTCTATAAATATCAAAATTGCACAGAAACCTGTCAAATATATAATTGATGCTAAGGGAGGACTATTCGTTTATATATCCATACATTTGTTTGTGTCTAACATTTGCGAAAATTGAGTCCAAGCTTCGTGACCTACCGTCCAAAATGTTTGAATGCTGTAGCAACTTTTGCGACTTATCTCCTTCTGAATGTCTAACGGGTGTGAAAAAAATGGGTGTTACCGGTTGTGTGATCAACACTGGGTCTCTGCCTGTTGTATTGTTTGACACAGTACATAGCTAGGGAACTCGCGAGATGATCTTACAATAGGGACAGAATGGGTTATTTTAGAGCTTACATCTCAATAATGGGGTTTCATAAACTCTTCTATGATCATGCTATCTAGTGTAACAGTTTAAAAAAATGACCTGGGAGTCATTTTAAGTATTAGTAGTTAAGCACCATTCTACAAAATGGTCACGGCCTTTCGCTGGATGATAGTCATTCAGTTACACTTATGACACGTCGATTACCACAACCACAAAGCGTACAGCAATCAAAAGTAAACGCAAAAAAGCATTAAAGCTGGAAAGAATAAAAGCCATAGCAAGAAATAAGCTGACAAGAAAGGCTCTGTGAAAAAAAAGGGAAGAAATCCATTCTACCAACAACAACTTGTATTGGATATTGCACGGGGAGGTAAACAGGCAGAGAAAGTGCAAAAAACAAATATCTGAGAAGCTGAAGCTGAAACTTTTTTCAGGAAAAGGTTTTAGGCATAGCCCAATCTAAGCCTAATCCTTTAACTTTGTGAACACTAACAATAACATTAAATATAGTGTGAATAATTAAATCATGTTCCAAGTAGAATGCCCTGTGCGTTCGGGCACTGAATACAACAGACCAAACGTTTCCAGGCGTGTCGTAAGAGGCGACTAACAGGGGGGATGTCAGCACGGCCTCACTGGGTGAAAGTCTTCTACAAAAGCAGAGGAACCTCACGTTACTATATGTTTAACTACCACGTGCTTGGGGCCAAGGCGAGCCACACTGTTCTCGTGGATTTGGGCCAACGGCCTGGAGAGGATTGGGCCCCGCCAGATCTTTATTGCCCAAGAGACACCGTATGATGAAAAGAACCACTCACTCCATACTGGATGGGTCATCGCCCGGGTCTTCAGGGACTGTACCTTCCTTTGTTCACCAGGACAGAGGTGACAAGTGTGTTACTGATGGACAAATTAGCAAGATCCTTACGAGAGACAACATCGTCATAGGAACCTGGAATGTCAGGACCCTAACTGTGGAGGGAAAACTAGAGGAACTGGCCAACAAGCTGGACTACTATCAATGGTACATTCTAGGTATCAACAAACTGCGCTGGAAAGGTCTAGATGAAACAACGACCGACAAAGGCCACAAGCTTTATTTCAGTGGGAGAGATGACAGACACGATCATGGCTTTGGATTCTTGTTTCACAAAGACATTCTAGCCACTGTCATCGGTTGCCGCCCAGTCTTCAGTAGACTCATTACCATTCATTTGAGAGCAGCCCCTTTCAACATCACCATCATCCAGGCCTATGCCCCAAAATCAGACTATGACGACAGCGAAGTCGAGGATTTTTATGAAAATTTGCAGGCTGTCCTTGATCAAGTGCCGAAGAAAGACATAGTCATAGTGCAAGATGACTGGAATGCCAAGGTTGGCCAAGAGGCGCGCCATAAATGGGGAGACACATGTGGACCCCACTGCAACGAGACAAATGACAGAGGTCTAAGACTCTTGGAATTTGCCAGATACAACAATCTAATACAGGCAAACACTCTTGGTCTCAAAAACAAATCCAGATGATGGACATGACACACTCCTAGGCGGGAGCATCACAACCAGAATGACTACATCATGATCCATAAACACTTAAGATCAAGCGTCAACACCGGCAGGACACGCACTTTTCCAGGAGCAGACATCGGAAGTGACCACGATCTCGTGATGATGTCTTTCCGGCTCCACTTGAAGAGAGTAAACACAGTAAAGTGCACCAAACTGAAGTTCGACCTGAACAAACTGAAAGATCCGGAGGTGGCAGAAATATTCCAAGCCACAATTGGAGCGAAATTTGCACCATTGCTCATTTTGGAAGTTGGTGATGTAGATGTCAACATCATGACCACCACCTTCAACTCAGCTGTGACAGATGCCGCCACTGAGATCAGTGGCAAACACCGCGCAAAGAAGAAACCATGGGTCGCACCTGAACTTTTGGACCTATGTGACAAACGAACAGAGATGAAAAATAAAAAGAACACCTCACAAGGAGCTGAGGCCTACCAAAAAATCAACAATGACATCCAAAAAATCAACAATGACATCCAAAAAAAGCCTGCACACAGCAAAGGAGAACTGGATAGAAGATCAATGCCAGGAAATAGAGAACAGTCTGAACAAGAACAACAGCAAGAAGGCCTATGTTACACTCAATTTGATGTTGGTGTTTTCCTTTATCAGTATCCGATTCAGCCCCAATGCTGAATTCCTGATAAGGTGTAACTCAGATTCGTTTATCCACGCAACCCGTTCAAACAGCATACAAGTCACAAAGTCGACGTATGAAGTTTTTCACTTTTATTCAGCACACACCAACAACTGCATACAATTCTCAACTCAACTCAACAACTTTCACAGCAACTATCAACAACTCTTTTTATTCACAACAACTCGGCACACGATTAAATAACCTCTCTCTCTTCTGGAACAATTTGGTACATGGTAGAAATGACGTACTGCCACCAATCGAACTAAAGATCGTCATCACTGACTTACGTCATACCTATTTCCTCTACTTCCGGGAACATTCACGACCTTCGATATCCATCGGGAAATTTCTATCGACAGATCACGAAAATTCTTCAATAATATCGACCAACGAAAATTATCAACGTTATACAAAACCACTCCTAACAACAATGCAAACTCAAATCAAAGGTAAATAAACTCCATTATTGAATACTTTGCAAAACGAAACGATTAGATCTATCGTGCGCGCTTCCGACATACTTTCGTTCGCGTTTCAACGTAACAGCCTACCAGACTGTGAAGCGGCTGACAAGTGTTAAACAGCCCAAGGTCTCCTCAATCTAAAGCAAGTCTGGCATATGCCTTAAAGAAGAACAAGAAGGGGAGCAGTGCAGTCTCTGAAGAAGGGGAAGTCAGCGGGAGTGGACAACATACCCGCGGAATCGCTTCAAGCAGGGGGAGAAACGATGATTGACGCCCTCACCATTATCTGTAACAAGATCTGGCAGAGTAGGGAGTGGCCTACACTGTGGACCCAGTCGCTTGTCATGAATCTTCCCAAAAAGGGTAACCTTCAGGAGTGTGAAAATTACTGCACCATCATCCTTATCAGCTATCCCAACAAGGTCCTCTTAGAAATAATACTCAACAGTTCGAAACCCCAAGCTGAACAAATCATAGCTGAAGAACAAGCAGGATTCAGGGCAGGGCGAAGTACCACTGAAAAGATTTTCAACCTCTGAATAGCTTTGAGAAATACCCATACCACCAACAACATCTATATCATGTGTTTATACACTTCAAGAAAGTGTTTGACCGAGTCTGGCATGCAGCTCTGTGGGCAACCATGAGAGTGTATAACATCAGCCATAACATTATTGAAATCATCAAAAACCTGTATGATAAGGCTACCAGTACAGTCTTCCACAACAGCACCATTGGGAACTGGTTCAAAACAACAATCAGCCTGCGTCTAGGATGCCTACTCTCTCTAACACTCTTCAACATCTTCCTAGAGCGCATCATATCAGATGCCCTTGCAGATCACGGAGGCACAGTCAGCATAAGGGGTAGAGCAATCTCAAATCTCCATTTTGAGGATAACATTGATGAATTGGCTGGAGAGGAACAAGAACTTGAACAGCTGGTACAGAGGCTTGAAACCATCTCCATAGCCTATGGAGTGGAAATAAGTGCAGAGAAGACCACAAAATGATGACCAGCAACACCAATGGCATCAACACGGACATCAAAGTCCAAGATAAATCCCTCAACACAGTGCATATCTTCAAATATTTAGGAGTTATTGCATCAGACAATGGGTCCCGACAGGAAGTCCTCTCCAGGATCGCACAAACAACTGCTGCCCTGACAAGGTTGAAGCCCATTTGGAAAGACAGAACCATCAGTCTACACTCCAAGGTAAGGCTGCAGCATTCCTTTGTCATCTGCATCTTCCTATACGCTTGCATGGAGATGAGGTGCTACAGAAGACTTCTGGGTATTCCCTATACCCAGCACAACACAACTTGACGAAATCCGACAGACCATCACACAAGCCATTGGACAACACGATGACATGCTCACGGTGGTGAAGAAACGGAAACTCCGATGGTATGGCCATGTCCCCATAGCATCAGGCCTTGCAAAGACCTTCCTGCAAGGCACGGTGCAATGAGGCAGAAGATGAGGGAGACAGAAAAAGAGGTTGGAGGACAAAATTCGAGAATGGACTGGCTTAACACTGAGCGAAGCCATGAGGGTTGCTGAGGACAGAGAAAGATGGAGTACGCTGATAAAATGATTATCTGTGGTGCCCAAACACTTTAGAGTTACAGGATAGGATAGGATAGGAACTAGAAGGGCAAAGCCCATATGACACACATGCTCCTTATAAAACTTGCCATGTTTAAAATGAAAATGAAAAATGACTGAAAAAAACAAAACAAAATGAAACAGTGGCATTAAAATGCAAAGGCATACTGACTTTGATCTTTCTATGCTCTTGATATTAAAATGATACTGAACTCTGGCTCCTAATACACTAATGCATTATCAAATAAAGTATGGCAAAAGTTGTATTATGCAAAAAAAAACGGTGAACTTGGGGTGACCTTGACCCTTAAGTGATTGCTCATGCACGTTTAATCAAATAACAAAATGTTGTTGCATACTATGGGTGAAATAAACGGCCATTCTACTGTACAATGACCTTTTCTTCTTTTTTTTTTTCTTTTTTTTTTGCAAGGCGTAAAATGACCTTGATTTTCAAGATCAATGCTAAAGCCTGGGAAGTACTGGATGGAGGTTCAATGCTTTGCCTTAACATTACCTTCATCGTGCCACTCAGCATCTGCAATTTGCTAACTACACTATCGATCATTGGCAGTCCAGCATTAACTCTCTCTCTCTCTCTCTCAGAGCAAGAGAAAGAGATAAGACAGACAGACAGACAGACAGACAGACAGACAGAGAGAGAGAGAGAGAGAGAGAGAGAGAGCAGGAAAGAGAGAAAGAGAGAAATTCTGTGACTTGGTATGAGGAAGAATTCTCATTACTTTTGAAATATTGAGAAACACTGTGTTGTTTTTTTTCCTCATTTTGATGGAGATGAGTGAGTGAATCTATTACCTTTTGATCAAGATGAGTGAGGAAGTCTATGATAACTGTGGTCACCGATGCAAGAAGGAAGGTAAGGTTAAGGCAAAGCATTGAGCCTTCATCCAGTATTTCTCAGGCTTTAGCTTCTTCGTACTAAAGTCTATGCTTTCAAGCCACTCCAAAAGACGGATCATTATTTTTAAAATCATGAAATAAATGAAAGACTGACAACTGGCTTACCTGCGATACTCCATAGTACGTCGCATGAGATGTAAAGAGAGGGGGTTGACACACTGCGGCAGTCTTTCCTCTGCTGCGCTCAGTGGTAACATCTCTCCTGTGTCCAAGTTCCTCACTGTCACAAGCTCCAAGATTTCCTGTCAAAACAATAATTTAACTGTTCTAACTCTAACATCTCCCAATGTGCCTAGTTCAAATGCTTTACAGCTTCAACATTGTTAGACACACAGAAATAAGATGGGTGTAGCGTGCAAATTCATATTACGCTCAAGTAATGCCATGTTCAAATCAAATAAACGTTTATTAAGAATCCACTCCACCACATTAATGTCATAGTCACCAACAACAGTGGTGACCATCACAATGGGTCTCAAATGTTAAAGCAAAGCAGCTGTTGTTATACAATATTAACCAGCTCAAAGAGCTGCTCATAACACTTACCGAGGTCAGGACCCGAGGAACCAAGAGGAAGAAACTACAGGTAAAATAATTGTTTCAAACAGACTAAAATGGACCCTTGTAAACATTGAAAATTATGAAAATGGGCATTACAAACAATGAAACGGACAGAAGTTGAACTTCACAGACATTGAACCAGACCAATAAAAACAGTTAAATAGACTAAAAGGGGCCATCACAAACAACAAAACAGACTGAAATGGACCATCACAAACAATGAAACAGACCTTCATAAATATTGAACAGACTATCACAAACAATGAAACAGACTGAAAATGAGCTTGACAACCATTCCCACAAACGTGTCAGCACTCTTACCTCATCAGTGAGAGGTCGGCCTGAGTTGGTGCGAGGCCTCTCGTTGCCTGGAGGGATGACGGAAGGAGGAGCCAGACTGTCCTCGCTGGGGGGAGGAGAAACAATGGTAGGGATAGGTTTGCTGCTCATATTGCTGCCTGCGCTGCTGCCATCTCTGCTGTCTCCAGGCCGGTCAGCGCTGGTGGCTGTGGCCTCTTCTTGTTCCACTGTATCCTCTCTGCTAGAACTGGCCTTTAATACCCCTACTGCGGCTTCCTGCAAATATTTAAAACAAAATCAAATATACTTTTATAGTACATGCCATCCTACCCTATCCTATCCAGTAATTTGAAAGTCATTAGAGCTCCACAAATGATCGTTTAACCAGCGTACTCCATCTTTCTCTGTCCTCAGTAGCCCTCAGGACTTGGCTCAGTGTCAAGCCAGTCCATTCTCGAATGTTGTCCTCCCACCTCTTTTTCTGTCTCCCTCCTCTTCTGCCTCCTTACATTGTGCCTTGCAGGATGGTCTTGCAATGAAACTCGAAAGAAAATTCCCAAATTGATGTTGCTGTCAAATTGTTGTAGTAGTAGTTGTTAGGTCGTTGTTTTTCTTCTCTTCTACTTCTTCTTCTCTTCTGTTGTTTTTCTTTCTTGGTTTTATTGATATCATCACTGTCCTCATCTTTATCATCATCATTACTGCCACGACCCCTAGCACTACCATTATTATTATTATTTTATTTTTTTTAAAGATGATCATCACCGAGTTCTCCAACATCAAATTTATTATTAGAATCACCACAATCACCATCTCATCATCATTGTTGTCACTATCATCATCACCCTCTTAATCTTCTTCTTCTTCTTCCTCCTCCTCTTCAACCTCCCTTCCTCACCTCTGCGGTAATATGTCCCTCCTCAGAACTGTTGAGCAGAGCCTCCATGCCCTTGCTTGAGCGAGGAAACATGGGTGAAGGCAGTGGCTTCAGCAGAGAACTGTCCGACCCTGTGCTGTGAGTCTTGTGCTATCATCAACACAACAACGATCAAATCACACACTTTGTTGTCCAATCTAGGGTCCACAAAGGAAGTATTCCAGGGAGAGGGACCTACAGTAAGACGGCAGATGTTTGCCATTACTTACACCTTGTACAAGTGAAAGCAAAGAGAGAATGACATTTTGATGGTAACAGTCTTTGGTGGACAGGGTTATTCTTTTTATATTTTTATTACTTTAGATCCTTATTCTTCTGCTTTCTCATGTCCCCCCCCCCCTCCCTCCCCACCCCTCCCTTCTCCCATGGGATTCGAACCTGGGTCATCAGTGTGCCTCTGAGCTACAGTGGTGGTGGGGCGAAACTTCAACAGTCCCTGAGAAAAAAGGCTACATAATTGTATTTTTTGTTAAATCAAATCAAATGAACAGTTTGAATTTTAAAACGTTCTGTCTATTGCTCAGAACATGTTATGATAGCATGTCAGCTTGAATTGGATCCTGAGTGAGCTGTAAACGGTTCTTTGTGCTATGAGGTCGCTTGAATTGGATCCTGAGTGAGCGTAACCGGTTCTTTGTGCTATGAGAACAAGCAAGTCAGGTCAAGTACTGTATATAACCAGAGATGCTAACCTGCAGAAAAATCCGTCAGTGAGAAATTTATATATTGTCAGTAGATTTAAAATTTGTCAGAAGACAAGAGGGAGCAAAGGTCCAGGATTGAGATTTCTTATTAAAAATCATATCGGAAAAATCAAAGATGACTGAGCCCGCCAAAAGAATAATCTATAATAATCTGTGGTAAAACTTGACCCCGACTGAAGTCAGAAGGATAATCGATATCAGTTCGCAAAATTTTTAACATCAACCTGCTACGAATCAGAATCATGTACAGCACAATGTTAGAGTTAATTAAAATAAATCACTTTGAGGTTGTGTATCAGTATAAAATTTAAAAAAAAAAGGGTAAATCTCATTGATTTCTTTGCATTGTTTTGTCTGCTGCTGCTGCTTCAGCGCAGCTAACAAGGTTGTGAACTATGATATGCAATAAGTTAAACAAAAGCAAGCTTCAATAATTGAAGCTATCAAATAGATTTATTACCTTATAAGGTCGTTATATAATATGCTGCATTATTTTATACTGTGACAGTGCCTAATTGTAATCAGTCTGAAACATGTAACAGTCCTTTTGCCATAATCATCGGCTGCAAATATATATTCTTGTAAAAATTATTCTCGCCATAAGAAAAATGACTTTAGCGTAAATCTGTAAAAAAACTATTTGCCACCGGAAAATAATACGGGGAAACCGTGATGGTTGGCATCTCTGTATTTTTTGTTAAATCAAATCAAACGAACAGTTTGAATTTCAAAACGTTCTGTCTATTGCTCTGAACATGTTACAGACCTGCCTACCTCAGATTTTCAGTTTCAGTATTCTGACTGGCAAAATGTGGTATTTTGGGACCAAAATTCGTATTTTCACTCTCGGCGAATCGATGCATTCGCAAGTAGGAATTTAACAATTGTAAATGTAACTTAGTGAAGATAAAGAAGAAGTAATCACTGCATTAAAAAAAAAAAAACTCAATCTGATTCCTTAAATACACTGTTCCACGATTTATTTATTGACTACAGAACAAGCGCAAAACTGTCATTGCTAGAGAGCAAAAATTCAGTTGATAAAAACTTAAATTGGAATTGGAAACAAAAAAATAATTTATCTATAGTGAAGGACTAAGTAATTTATATGATGTGCAAAAATGTCAACATTGTTTTCCTTCAGCTGCTGGCTATAGCAGCTCTTGAGCCTGTCTGGTTCTTTGCTACAAAATAAATTATTTACAGTAACTGACTGGGAAAAATTATACGCAAACTGTCACTCAGCACTGTTTTCTTTCAGCTGCAAGCTATAACAGCTCTTGAGTCTGTCTAGTTCTTTGCTGGTGTACACTGTAGCAGCAGGTTTGGACTTGAGGACTAGCAAACTCTTAAGTGTACCGTCACTTAAACAGGATCGCTGATCTGTACAATTTTTTAAAGCAGGAAAACACTCGCTCACAATGAGCGCTTTAATGGGGGATTGTCAAAATCCACCCCAACACAGCAGCCAGCTCTTTGTAAGGCTCAATCTTCCCAACTGCAGCCCACTTTTCATCCATTCTCTCAAGGCTGGTGATTCTGGGGTCCATTCAGGTTGAACTTATGTAGTAATCTCTGACAATAAAAAGTTTCAATTGTTTCTGAGACTTAAGTATGGCGCGCAGTATGGCGCCGTGTGAAATGTATTAAAACCCAAAACAAACGTCTTATTACCAAAAAAAAAAAAAAAAAAAAAAAAAAAAATTAAATTGCCAAAATTCGTATTTTTTAAGGTCTTTGCGTATTTTCGTATTCTAGGTCTCAAAACCGTAAAAATACGGGAAAATCCGTAACGGTAGGCAGGTCTGATGTTATGATAGCATGTCAGCTTGAATTGGATCCTGAGTGAGCTGTAACCGGCTCTTTGTGCTATGAGAACAAGCAAGTCAGGTCAAGTACTGTATATAACCAATCTTTCAATCACAGGGTATGTAGCCTTACCTGAGATCTGCGTTTTCTGGGTGGTGCCACAGGCACTGCAGGTGGTGAAGAGGTTGGACGCTGCTTTACTGGCTGCGAATGCGCAGCACCCTCCAGCTGCAGCGTGCTTGGTGGTGTGCGGGACTTGGTGCTCTTGACGATGTCTGGCTCTTCCCCGCCTCCTGCTTCCGTCTCCTTGATGATGTCCTCAACCTGTAACAAGTGGTTGTAAAATGAAGATGAAATTTGTGTTTCTTATATTGGCTTTTTTCCTCCCTCTACATATTCAGTCAGACCATTTTCCCACCAAATTCAATTAAATGTATTTTCAACTTCCTTGATCGTGTCCGTTTTTTTAACCTTTAGCATGCTACCATCGATATATCCTATCCCGTAACTCGGAGGTCGTAGGGGTACCACAGATGATCGTTTAACCAGCATACTCCATCTTTCCCTGTATTATTGAAGCCCATTCAGTTATTCATCATTCTTTCACGGATAACACTCAGCTTCAGACGTCTGCTAAACCCCAGGACGTTGACTCTGTTATCAGTTTTATGCAGGAGTGCATATGTGATGTCAAATCCTGGATGACTTTCAATAAACTTAAACTAAATGATGATAAGACAGAAGCTATGATCATTTCCTCTCCGGGAATGTCAACAACTACTTATCTGCCTGATTCTCTTCTTGCTGGTATTACTGTTGTTCCTTTCTCTGCCTCGGCCAAAAACTTAGGTGTAATACGTGACTCACATCTCACTATGCATCCCCACATTCTCAACCTCCTCTGGACCGTGAGCTTTGAATTGTGTCATATAAGCTCCATTCGCCATCTCCTTTCTGCCAGTGCTACTCAGACTCTTGTCTTCATCCTGTCTAGGCTTGACTATTGTAACGCTCTTTTCTATGATTGCCCTCAGTATCAGATGCACAAGCTGCAAAAGATGCAGAACAATGCTGCTCGCCTTATTTTGCGTGTTCCAAAATCAGACCATGTCACTTCATGTGAAATCATTGCATTGGCTTCCTGTGGAGAACAGAATACAGTATAACATTGCAAGCCTTTGTTTCAAAGCTGTTACTCTGGTCCCTTGTATCTCTCCGAGTTAGTCCACTTCTACACACCATCAAGATCTGTCCGTTCATCTTCTGACAGTCGCCAGCTTCGTATTCCCCGTATCAAAACAACAACTTTTGGCCAAACTTTCTGTTTTTCAGCCCCCACAGTTTGGAATTCTCTTCCTTTAACTGTGCGCTCTGTTGAATCATTGCTTTCCTTTCGCTCTGGACTGAAAACACACATTTTCAACATCAACAGTGTCTATCCTTAAATCTCGGTCTTGAACTTTTCTTCGTCAAATACTTAAAACACAATCATAGTCATTGTGTGTGTGTGCGTGAGTGTGTGTGTATTGTGTATGTCCTGATTTGATCTTTCACATTTTACTTTCACTTTCATTATTTATGTATTTATTTAATTATTATTATTTATTTATTTATTTTTCTTCTGTAAAGCTCTATGAGTTCTAGTGAGGAGGGGCACTGTACAAATGTTAATTATTATTATTATTCTCATTGCTATACATGTGAGTCAAAAACCCCTTAATTTTAGGCATGATTTAACTAGCAAACTTTACTCGTCTTATCATCCCTTGGTGGGTATTACCCCTTAACACGTCTGTCTTACCAGCGAGTCAAAGTTTTCAGCCTTCTGGTCATTGATGAGGAGCGTCAGTGATTTGTTCTGCCAGTCTTTTTCGGGTTGAAACTGTCGCAGGTTGCTGGCCATTTCCTTGGCTTTGCTTGTCAGCTGTGTCGAGTGATCTGATGCTGGGGGATCCAGTTGATCCTCATTTTCAATGCCGTCAATGCTGTCATAATAAAGGATACCATTTATTACTGATATTACACCGCAGTGTGATTAAGCTTTTTGTTTCTTCTTTTATTACTATTAATATTAATATTTTACATCCTTTACATAAAATTATAACATTTTTTTTTTGGTACAGGATTTGTAATAATATTATTGCACGCATGTCATTGCAAAATAGATTAATATTATTTTGTATACATCAGAAGCTGCCCTTGCATTCAGACCTACCAGGAAGGCATAAATGCATATTTAAAAATGTGTACACAGGAACAGTTTTGCAGGACATGTTTGATGGCTGCAGGACATGTTTGATGGCTTCACTCATTTAATTACACAAGCACAACAAAGTCTTGAACCCAGTATCCAACCTGGGAGATTGGGTTCAATTATAACTTTGGCAAATTATTTGTGCACGCCTAATCTTGGTCGGGGTAAGTGCCGTAAGCAGCTCTTTGAGGCAGAAAGAGGAATATTCAGAAACGATGCACTGCGTATCAACTGTTACCATTTTGTGACTGCCATCTACATACCTCTCTTCCTCCTCTCCACAACCAACAAACAACATTTACCTGTCGTTTCTTTCCACACTGGCTCTCTCCAAAGGTCGTGAGTCGTTTTTAGGAAGGTCACCCCACGACCCAGACCTTTTCTTGGCATGCTTCACGTTGCAGTTTGGTACTGTGCTGGTTGAGCTCTCCATTCGCTCAATTGTGTGTGACTTAGGGCCCAGAATGTTCCCTGTCCCTCCTGCTACCAAAAATACAATAAAATTTTAAATTGAGTCAGCTAAGTTCCATTCAACTTATTTATCTGGTTTCTCAACTGGTCAGGTCATTGGGAAGGGGTGTGTGGGGGAGTGTGATAGGGGGAGAAGGGCGTAAAGGGGGAAAATGAGGGACAAAGTAGCAGAAATTTTCCTCCATTCAGCTCTACTGTAAGTATGTCTGGCATGACCATTGATATCCATTCCGTGATGCTGATTTATAATTCGTTCATCTAAAAAGTAATAAATGAATGAAAATTGTATGTGACAGTGAAAAAGTGTAAATAACAAAAGAAACAACAACAAAGAAGAAGAAATACTTCATATTACATTTTCTTTGGGGGACTTCAATGTAAATAATGATTGCACTAGGAATTTTGATGACTGTTACCTCATTGGCTATACCCCACTTTTACCTCAATATGACTGTAATCTTTACTGCTAGAACAAAATAAATTTAAATTTGTGTGTGTGTGTGTCTCTCTCTCTCTCTCTCTCTAATGTATAATAAATTCTCTCCAAATGGCTAGCACTGTATAACAGCCATTAAGAAGCAAGGAATAAGCAAGCCAAGGGAGGCAAGTTGCTTTAAACATCAAGAAAGGTAATTATCCTGCTCTCAAAGCCGGACCAAAAGTGCGACCTACTGGCTTTCCATGCGCTTCTCCAGGAGCTAAAAGAGCTCAAATGCAGTACAATTGCATTCATAAAGCCTGGTTCTTCTGACACATTTCGACTTCAACCAAAGATCTCATCAGAGGAGGTTTGGCCTTCAATGTTGACACTACACTAAATGCAGTCTATATGAACTGCATGGGTTGTCAAGATGACTTGCTCACAGTGGTAAATGGAAATGGAAACTCCGATGGTCTGGCAACATCACTTGCTCTGGCAATGTGCAAGGAGGCAGAAGAAAAGGGAGACAGAAAAAGAGGTGGGAAGACAACATTCGACAATGGACTGGCTTGACACCTGAGTGAAGCCATGAGGACTGCTGAGGATAGATGGAGTATGCTGGTTAAATGATCCTCTGTGGTGCCCCAACGACTTTCGAGTTACAGGATAGGATAGGATAGGATAGGATAGGGGTAGTCACAAAGACACCATTGAGAAGTTCACATTAGGAAGAAACCAGTCGCAAATTGAAAAACACCCCAGTTGCTAGGGCTGACCAAGAGAATGACTTTGAAAAGGGTTTTCAAATAATTGAAATGTATATATACTGGAGCGGCCTGTTTGTTGTGTGCAGAGGACGAATGTTTAACAATTAAATTATATATAAATAAACATATATACAGGGTTCAGCCTGACACAAAAAAGCTATGGGCCATTGGGCCCCTCAGATCAAATTTCAATGGGCCATGATTTCAGCAGTAATTTACATACATGTAAAAGATAACCTGGAGATATTATTACAGAAATTAAAACAAAATAGATTATTGTGAGTGTGCATGTGTTGTGAAGCACGTTTACCAAGAAAACACTAATCAGAACAGGGATCAGTATTTTGACTTGACTCGGGGCTCACACAATCATCTTGCGTAGGATTAGCGGCGGTAGACTGTAGTTTAACAGCAGCAAACGACAGTCTAGACTGTCCTACCTCAAGTTTAGGGGTTTTTTTTTTGTTTTTTTTTTGGGAGGGGGGGCATTTTCAAAGCGGCACAAAGAAAAACACAAAATCCTCCTTGCACGCACACAACATACGCGCAGACGATAGCAAATTCTGATTTGGTAGAATCGTACAACACTTCTTATTGGCTGAAAGATCAACATCCGGGCCCTCATAGCCAATCGCTGAACTTGCCTTAGCAAAAGCACGTTTGTCGCCTCCAAAACAGTGCACTGTTATTGTGGTGGCGCACTGGTACCAAAAATCGAAGCGCCATTCGGCCCCTGGCAAGAATTATAGATGGGTCATTTTTAATTTTTATGCGTCAATGGCGCAGGGCGCGCTAGTAAACTGATCCCTGTATATATGTTCATTCACCCCACTGTGAACATGAACACAACTTTTTTGTAACTCACAATGGGTGTATTTTCCCCTACGGTTTCTTACAGACATAGAAACCTCAAGGTACTGTGCTGAAACCACCCTTGTGGTCACGTCACTTACCTGTTGATGCCATGGAGACGGTCGGCACGGTGCCGAGGTCAGACATCCCTGAGGCAATGGAGGAAGCGTTGCCACCAGGTGAGTCCTTCTCCAGGGAGGAAGAGTCTTGAGAGGACAGGTGGGCCAGGGAGGAGTCGCTGCCAAGCAGATGGCGCATGTCCTCCAGCTTCTTGCGGCGCTGGTCCTGTTCCAGCAGGTGATGCCGAAACTCCTGTTGACAACCCACGGCACTGCTAGTAATTTACAGCAATATCAATATTAGCAAATTCAGCATTATCATCATCACCCACAGCAAATTACTAACGTCACCGTATCACCATCATCATCATTATCATTATCACCCCCATCATCACCTTCTGTTTATCCTCTTCCTGCTTGCGTCTGTTCAGTTCCTGAAGACGCCTCTCTAGCTGCCGGTCTTCATGCTGACGTCTGCACGCATATACATTTGATTTCACACTTTATTGACACAGTGACAAGATTTCTCAACACAACTTGCTACATTGTCCTCTGAAATCATGCAAGAATACAGCCTCAAGCTATGCAATCACTAGCATCAATGATGGCCAGATTAAAAAGAAAAAAAAAAAGGCATTCAATAGAAACATTCAGACTGGCACAATGAACTAGCTTCACCCATACGATACATAAACATACTGCTACTACTTATTCTTGTTCTCTCTCATCTTCTCCTGTCTCCTCTTTGTCTCTACTCTTGTCCACAGAGTTTCCCAAGGTACTGACCACTCATATCATGAAATATCCAGTTTGTCCAAAATAGTCTGCTGATTTTGAGTCAGGATTTGAACCCGCCTCACTCAAGACTCATGCACACAGGGCTTGCATCCTGAATCACTAACTTTAAACTGCCTTGCTAATATATGCATCTGCTGTTAAAAAGAAAACATTTTAAAAATGGGAAAAAAAAGCTCCATTTATTTAAAATGTTGCATAGTTCAATCCCTGAAGGATAACAGAACCTTGAAAGTGAAGTGAATATTTCTTCTGTACCTTTCGATGGCCCTTCTCCTGAGCTCCAACAGTCGCTTCTCTTCCTCTTCAAGGTCCATGCTGCTCAGCTGTAAATAAAATATCTACATTTACCATCAGCATCAGCATCGTCGCCAACATTATGTTGGTCATCATTCTCCTCTTCCTCATCAACGTCACTGCCACTATTATTATGGTGATAATTTGTTCGCCTCGTCCTCCTCAAAATCATCATCAATAAAACCATCAGCATTATCTTCATAAACCATTATCCCCACAGTATCATATCAACATTGTACTTATCGGCATCCTAAACAAGTTGTCACCATAAGGTTCAACATTGTCATTAAAGAGAGGAAAATAGAGAGCCATGCGCCTACATCTCCATTTTAATTTTGTCATTGTTAAAGGTGCCCTAAAGTGTGCGCTCAGGGTCCAGCAGACGGCAAAGAGCCGAATCAACTTGGTTGAAAGAGGACTCACCCTCGATCCACATAAAAGATCTGCTGAAACAACCCTAATGGTAACAATGAAGGCACTCCACCAGCTGGTCACTTTACAATTCACAATAACAGGATCTCTGCGGAGGTGTTATACTTAAACGCCAATTTATTAGTTGCGATAATGTGTTAATGATGCAATTCTGATTCTTTAATGTATTTTATCTTATTATGTTTTAATTTAGATACCCATGCGGGTATGCGTGAGTATGCGTGTGTGTGTGGGGGTTGCGAGTGGGCATGCGCCTGTGCTTTACTTCTTAAAATAAGTTTCTCTATTAGAGTATTTTAATGTTTTAATGTCCAGTGGAAGGTTGTTTGTTGTTGCAGAGGGACTGAATGTTTTACCGCATCACCAAAACAAAATCAAGATCATTTTCACAATCTAATGTAACAAACGCTGCTACCGTATTTGTATATAACTTTACAATCGACCCTCCGAGACTTTTTACCATCAGCGTGCCTAAGACTTTGTCCTATCTATTATGTAAAGTAATGATCGATGGCTTCAGTCTTGTATTGGTTCAGGTGTTAAGTAAACACCAAGGTAAAACATAGATTTTCGTGATGCAATTAAACTTATATATAGCATCTCTCTTTTCTCTGCAAAATTGTCAACGCTGGTCTGGTACATCACAATTGATTTTTAATAAGAACAAACTAAAATAATTGTGCCATTAGCAAGCAAATACTTACACTGCTAAAGTCATCCTCTTCCATTCTCCTTCTCTGCAGAAATGATCTGTAATACAGAAAGAAAAAAAAAACATATTGATGATATTCTATTATCGGCTGTGGCGCATTGCTGCATTGGTGCCCAACCACTAGTAGGTAGGCCACAATTTTTTTTCAAAATGAAAATAAGCTCTCATGTAATACATCAATGGAAAGAGCTTCAATTCAATAAGAAAATGATACCAAGATCAACTATATACGTTAATAAATAAAAAAGATACGAATTTTTTACTGACTAAGGGGCGGAGGATCGGGTGGCAGATCTCTTTTCGATTTAAAATATTTTTTTAATCCTAGTAAAAGCACAAACAGACACATTGATTTCATGCACTGAAAATTGTAAATATTAAACGAAAGCCCCATGCTGATGTCTGTCATCAGCAGAAATAGCTAATTCCTTAACAGTGCTCTATCATGCCCACCTACAAAGTTACTCCCGTTCAATCATGCATGAAAAGCTCTGGTTATTATCTAATAATGCATCGAAAACGAAACCAATTGAATCAGCTTTTGCTGGACTTCGCGTTGGAAATCATAACGGACATCGAATTTGCTATATGTTTATTTGGAAATATACAACAAAAATCTTACGTTGAAAGAGTCTCGTCCTCGGCATCATAAAACTGGTCTTCAATATCACTGTCTGAAGACATCTTTGCAAGTTTGATTTGCTATGACGCCACTCCAAGAAAACTATCTAGAAGGTCGCCATATTTGTTTACGTTAAATCTCATTTGAACAGAATTGACAGCTTTATGAAATATATTGAAGATATTCGTGTATATAGCCCCAAAAGTTGATTTTGAAATATAAAGGAAAGTTAATTTAAAAACTGCACGTTTGAAAAAAAAAATAATGAGGGTTTATTTTACACCTAAGAATTTCCCGGCATTCACTCATCAACCAACATGGAGGACCTTTCGGTTGAGGTCTGCGGGAGCAACGGTGCATATTATAAGGTCACTGCTTCTGTTTTTTTGGCGATTGTATCTTGCATGCTCTTGAAGTTTTGGGTGCATTAGTTAATTGTAATTAATTAATTTGTGTGGTTGTTCCCACCAATGCAGAGGGTTTTGACACTTGTGGCGCATTGCGGCATCGGTGCCAGCCACAAAAATGTCCGACTGTTCTTGCCACCAGCCGAAAGCTTTCTTTGTTCAGAGTTTTGTTTTGCTTTAATGAAGATACGATCTGATTCATTTAAATGTGTGGATTATTCTACATTTTGTACTACTGAATGTTTAATAGACTTTATCAATACTTTCTTCTTTTGATTGTGCTCATTTAACGAAATGAGCCTGAACCCTTTCAAGGCTTTTGTTCCTTATAAGGCAAAAAAACGACATTAGTGGTTACACGAGCATGTTTTAGGCGAATACAAAAACTATTTCAAATACTTTATGTATTCAGCTTTATAATGTGTTTTTCCTATTGGATTGGTGGTCAAATGTTTATAATTGGTAAGTTTAGCTTGTGTAGACATTTTCCTAGCTTGTGGTAAAGCAATGCTGTTCATTCTGTAGGCCTAACTAGTCTTGCCCTGAATCATGTCTGTATTATTTTGATAAACTTTATATCTATTTTTATTTTGATAAACTTTACTCATTGTTGAATCAGCTGCTGGCAATCTGGAGAGGTTTCCTGGAAAGAATGGATTTATATACAATGTGTATACTAGTGGTTACAGCATAGACATCTCAACCACACACTTGGGTTTTACAATCTTAGGGGTACTGAAAGTCAGATTGTTCTACTCGCCCATCAGAGAGCGGTCCGTCCAAAGTGCGTAGTCCACCAGAAGTTTCACTAGCCATCAAAATGAAACGAGCTTTGTCAGCACACAGTAAGAAACCATGCACCATTCGGTGAAACTTCGCGAACATGTAGTAAAAGTCGTCAGTGAATGCTGAAAAAGGGGAGGAATAACAAAATAACATAATAAGATACTTTAGTGCCAAGTGACAAGATTGCAAATCAAAGAGCAACTTTTGCTGCAAGTTACACACAGTAGGACATACATAATTGTATGCAAGATTTGTCAACTGAAGTCAAATAAAAATTAACATAAACATTGAAAACAAAAATCCCAAATCTATAAATGGACCCGTGCACCACCGTAGAAACAATACATTCCTGAACACAGGAGCACACACAAACATCCATACCCAATGTAACCTACTCCAATTCCTAGTCCTACACATACAAACACACCAACCTATCAACCCTCGCAGACACACGCACTAATTGACATCATGTAAGTTCAACATACTGTTGATTGTATGTGCCACCAGACCCATTCACACTCAGTTATCCAACCATTACACTACACAGCATCTAAAATAAAACATATAGTAGAGTAACATCCATTCACAATAATTATTATTCCAAGTAAATACTAAACTGATTCATGTCGCATAAAATTTACCAAAGTTTAATACTAGTAGCATGATTGAAAGATCGTTGCATCTTGAATCGCTCTTATTTGTATGAGATATGGACACTATATAAATCTGTGTATTACTATTGTTATTATTATTGACAAAAAAGGTGGCCAGCAGGGCTTCCTATAGCTTTCTAACATAGAGGGTCTTAGGGACCCCCTCTTGAGAATTTTAGGGGGTCCCCCAAGTGATGTCAGAGGGTCCCACTTTGCAGTCTAACAATCACATTGAGGTTGAAGTTGAAAAATGACCAAAGACAGCTGTGATGTGTTTCCTATGGCTTACGAACAGGGTCAAACGCGCGATGAAAAGTATCGATGCTTTACTATTCTCATAAGGATCCATCCGTTTAGGAAAGTATCGCTACTTTTCTCAAAAGAATCGCACATTTTCTCAAATGGAACGCCAATTGCGAAAGTATCGATGCTTTAGCTTGAGTAGTTTCATCGCGCAGTTCTGAAGTTTACCGAGGCGGTCAAGCTAATGGAATAATTATATACAACTATTATGTAACATTCCGCAGTTCCAATTGTCCTTTGCAGAGCAAATTAATTAATAAATATAATAGATTGCCTGTTTTGTGTTCCGCTTTAGTTCAGATCAAACTTTTGGAAAATTTGCATACTGTGTATTCGGAAGAACTCGTAAATGCGCGATGAAAAGGATCGATCCTTTCGTAACGGAGCGATGCAAAGTAGCGATACTTTTCAGCATCGATTCTTTTCATCGCGAGTTTGACCCTGTTCGTACGCCATAGTTTCCTGACTCTTTGGCATCCTGTGATGTTTGTACTGAATCGCATTCTTTTCGTTTCGTGCCTCCGAGCCACGTTAACAGCGACATGCTAACTGAGTAGGGAAAGATGAAGGAAGAAGAAAGAGCTAAGGAATGGCCTGTCATAACTTCTTTTCAAGGGAGATAAGGTCGGAGGTGAAAATGAACTAGCAGACGACAAGATGTGGCTGGTACTGGCTGCTCGCGAGGCTATAGTCTGATTTTGATCGGCGTGGGTTAGTGCGTCCCACGGACTTCCAGTTAGAAGTTTTAGTGCGTCCTGTAAGGCTTTAAAGGGTCAGGGACGCACATATGTGCGTTATCGGAAGCCCTGGCCAGTTAGGGACATGAGGTGGTACTTTTATATCTTTGACACCATTTTTTTATACTCATTGGCCACTTGGAAGACAAAATTGTACCGTGTTGCTTTAAATTTAATACTTGTGAAATGTTTAACAAATTCTCTCCCCCACAAGGATCATGCTAGACTATTGTTTTGCATTGCTTTACACAGGAAAAAGGGGTCGTTTAGTGATTCCAAAAAAATGTATGTGATGTGGAAGTAGACGAATATAAAATCACTTGACATTTTGCTCAACTAGAACTGTATGACATATTTATTTGGGATAGAAGAGGTCATGCACAATGAAGGTTAGGTAAGAAAAAAACTCACTTGCCTATAATTATGTCACTACAAACTGTCACTTGCCTATAATTATGTCACTAAGGATCTCAGCCAGCTTTTGAGTTAGTATAATTCAATAAAATTATGTTATCTGACTTATCACTATAATAATTTTTTTTATAAAACGTGATTTAGCAATCTTTGCTTTGACCTCAATTTTTTTGTAATCTTGTTGCAGGCATTTATCAAAAGTATTACTACAACTGAAGCCACAGTTGAGTTTGAAAACAAGTGAGTATACACTGCTTGACTACGTGTGTAAAATTACTTTTTGTTGGTTCTCCTTATGTGTATGTTTTTGTGTGTGTTATTGACGATGATTCAGAAACACATTGATGATAGTATCAACAAAATGAAATCATGCTTCCAATAAAATGGAATTTTATGTAGTGGAAATACTTTTTTGAAATTGTGTATCAGTTAGCACATTTGTGACATTGCAACCAATGCTTGATTCAGCTGGCAACCAGAGAAACGAGTACCCCTGGCATCTGTGAGGCTGCCTCCTAAGGAATCCACAGCCAAACCAGATTTCAGAGAAAATGAGAAAGTTGAGGTAAGTTTTTAATAATATAATAAATTAAAATCAATGTGGTTTTGCATGGATGATATAATGCCATGTGTTATGTCTTACACTGTTACAGGCATTTTATTATACAAGGATACATGGTTTTTTTGTTTTTTTTTCATGTATTGGGGAACAAATTCTGACCACAATAATAATAATATTGGATGCTATATATGCGCTTTTCCCTAAATCAGCATAAGGCTCAAAGCGTGGCGATCTGTACCAAAATACATGCCCACATATTTCACCCATTCTCACACACACAACAAACATACATCTATCACGCAAACATGTGGTGTAAAGGCAGGGAGATCGCTATTAAAAGACGGAAAGGAAATCAAATTAGTCTTTTCATTTTCATATTGACTACATCCAATATCATTATTGAAGGGAGGGAGGAAACTGCAGTTACCCAGAGAAAACCCTCCATATTAACATCAATAGTCTCATACTTAAGTCATATAGGTTCGCTCCTTGTGGGAATTGAACCCGCGACCTTCGGCATAGGTAACCGGCGACTAATCCACTGCGCTATGACTGAGATATATTTAATATTAATAATAAAATAGTAATAATAAAATATATTAAATATGCGATATGATTATCAACTGCATTTCCAAATCTATGGCTCGTCTTTTGCCTGGTAAAGCTTCAGTATTTATTTGAGGTGAATCCCAACCTTGTTGTTACAGGCGCTGTCGAAGGCAGCAGAGGAGGAGGCCCTAGGGTGGTGGCAAGCCAAGATTCGCATGCTGAAGGGAGAATTTGCTGTGCTGGAATACGTAGGATGGGAGTCCACTTTCACCGACATCCTGCCACTGGACCGCGTACGCCGCGTCAACTCAAAGTAAACGTTTTGTTCCTTATCTTATCCCAGTTTGTACTAGTTTTGCGTCCTTGTATACAGGGCATATGGAAAAATGTTGGCTACTGTTGTGAAACCGTGTGTCTGTTGTTAAAAGAATGCTTGTGTATACACAGTTTTCCAATAATCGCTACCCCTATTTGGTTTGTTTTTGTGACTTGCAGGGTTCGTAAAGTCATGGAAAGTCGTGAAATTTCAAAATTGGTTTTCCAGGCTTGGAAAGTCATAGAAATTTTATATAAAGGGGGAAAATGTTTTTCAATCGTTTGTTTTCTGGTTTTCGTCTGCTTGCGGAGGAAGTGAGTGAGATGTAGCCTAGATTGTTTAAAAGTTGACCTCTGATAGATCAGATATTTTTAGTTTGTCTGTGGTAGTATCACTTTCCTAGCTTCTGATTAGTTTTCCAGTCGGCAGTCTTGTTTGTTTGGCGATTGTGTAGCGTATTGTGGAAACCTCCGTGAAACTGAAATGAAAATGCTGGTTTAGTAAGATACTACTGAAAAACAAAGAATTTGTGGGCTGGCTAGCAGCACATACTGTAATTTCTATGGTTTACTGCACTGGTTGTGTGAGAAGAGTATCAAAACCTTAGTGTCATTTGGAACTATCAGTGACCATTTGACATTGGTAGAGTACGTGGAACTTTACAAAACACTGCTTCTTGGAGCCTCGTGTTCACGACAGGCTTATGACTGTTATCTGCAGAAACAGAAGGAGGAAAAAGAAAAGGCTCTGCAATCCCAAAAGCCCAAGTCCATAATGGAGGAAGTGGATGGGCTTAAGAAGAAAAGATGAAGAAATCATGTCCACTAAGATTGTAACTGTTTGTAAGAGTTTCAGTTTGGAACAACGTGTTGATGACTTAGCTCTAGAAGCAAACAAAGGAGATAAGAAAACTTGCATGAACAAAAGTTGTATGAACCAGGGATGGATTTAACCGGAAATTACCGGTATTTTACCGGTTTGAGAATAAAAATACCGGTTGAAAAATCAGTAGCCTGTAGAGCCTACCGTTTTTTTTTGTTTGACTGGTTTCAAAAATAAAGGAAAAGAGAAAGAAAAACAAGAGAAATGAAGAGAGAGAGAGCCAGCCACGCTGATTATGTGTTTAGGGAGTGTAGACGAGAGGCCTGCGAATGCGTTCTGTAGCCTTGCCATATTCTTTGAGGTAATTAATACAGAATGATATAACATTGGCGGGCGCAAGGCTATCGTGAATACGGATAAATTAAACTCGCTCACTTTTCGATTTTTTTCTTTCCTCGTGCTCGTCAGTATGTATTGCGACAGAGCGAGGGAGGTGTTAGAGAAAAGCAAAACGCGACGGAAATAGGTAAGAAAGGCCTGTTATTTACTTTTAATTTTGGCAAACATCGTTTCAGTTATAGTTAGTTGGCTTTACGGTGAGCAATAAATTAATCACTGCATTCGTCGGCAGATTTTCGGTGGCAAAAATAGTGAGGCATTATTAAGCTTTGCTATGGGTCATACCGGTTTTCGTGACTGGCCTACCGGTTTGCGTTCAAGTGGGTTTGTTTACTGTGACGTCGTACTGGTTTTGCAAATCCCAAGGACGATCATTGATGAACTTACTGACCAAATCAAATGCTATGAGAACGTAAGCAAAGGAGAAGAAGGAACACCTTATTGGAATTCAAAGAACATCGATGCCAAACATGTGAAAATTAGAAGGCAAAAGTACAATAATAATGTTGAGCTGTTTGTGAAATGCTTTTTGTTTGTGGGTATGTGTGTAGAGCGATTCACTGGTCCTGAAAAAAAAAAAATTTCAGTACAGAAAGTCGTGGAAATCTAGACTTGTAATAGGTAGTCAAAAGCCATTTTTAAAAAATGATTTCCTCATCACAAAACTGACATAGATTTAAAGAGCTTTTCATTCTGAACACAGTGGTATATTTTTTTCCCCCATAGGACAAATAGGTAAAAAGTTATTAATGTTTGAAAATGCCGAATGTTGGTGTTTTTTTGGCAACGTTTTGGAATTGAAGAAATTGACAACTTTGGAGTCTCAAAGTTAAGCCAATATTGATACCAGAAAGCTGATTTTTGACAGTTAACCCCTTCATATGTTATACTCCAAGCCCAATTTTCTTCAGGCCTATCCCATGTAATGTTCAGCCGTTTTGGTGCTTCAAAGTTGGGAAATCATCAAATTCGCAGTGCGTGCCGGCAAAGTATAGGCCTACTGGTGTGCTACTACGCTCAGCACTCGTGTCGCAGAATAGGCCTACGAGTCGGCCTTGGCCGGAAAAAAACCCGAACACCGTTTGGGTACACTTTTCTACGGCAAAGCGCTCCGCGATACAGTAATGCACAAATTAATAAATACCCTAGTTTTATAAAGGAAAGTCTGCTCTTTATTTCTTGCTAAGTTTTAAACTTCTAGTTAAAATCAAACTTACATCAAAACCGCTTTATCCACTTTGTTCGGCTCGTAACAAAACTTTTACACACGAGAGCCCCACAATACCTATATGTAAATGAAGCTAAGTATCCGAACTTCTCATTGGTTCTTATTTTTAGGCCATCCAATGAAGTATCGCAAAGCGCTTAGACTTTGAAACGAGCCCCTCTCAGCAAACGACGCTGACAACCTTTTCCGCACCGCCATTCAGCGCTCGGATAGGGGCGTATTCAAAAGCTGTTTTCTCGGAATCTTTCGCATAAACATGCTTTAAAAACAACACAGATGTAAAGATAAAGCTTTCAATTTTTATTTGAATACAGCCACTGTTCGTTTTGATGCAGTTTTACATTAATAATAAGTGTTGAAAGTGAAGTGAAAACTGAGTCAAAACTGCCGACCGGACAAGAGCCAATGAAGGGCTTGGAGTACCTACTTGTAAATCTATATGAACCCTGGACTGGATATACTTTGTAAACAGGAAATTAACGTATTGTAACCAGGAGATGTACCTAAGTAGCCAGGAGATGTCCTTTATAGCCAGAAGGTGTCCTTTCTAACCAGGATATAGCATCTCCTCAAGCTGAATTGTGTGCTGTATGAGAGTTTGTTACTGCTGATGCTGATGTTGACGTGTACTTGCAGCCTTCCCATCAGCCCAGAGAGCTTTCACCAGTTTGTGCTAGAGGTACCGCCAGACCTGCGGGAGGGGTGCCAAGGAGAGGGGGCCCTGACAGAACTCCGCAAACACTTGGGTGGTGCCGCCGTCGTCTCTTTCAATGCCACCGATAGCTCTATTCACGTCATGGTACGTGGCTGGTAAGCTGGTGATAATGAGGAAGAGGTTGATGACACAGTGTGATTATGATGATGCGGTATTGTAGAACCCCCAAATACCATGTGAGCATGCTCAGTGAGGTGGTGGAGAAGAGAAAGCTCAGACTTGCATCTCACAGCAACGGGAAGTGCTTTGTCAACACCTTGCTGAAACTTAGGGATGTTGCACCTTGCTGAAACTTAACCCTCTTACCCCTACAGGGGCCTAAGCCTTATCAGCTTCTATTTCCTAGGTCAAGGCAAGTAACTCCGTCAAAATGCTAAACTATGCACATACAAACATTAATTAAAAATGCACCACCCAAAATTACACTCCACTCATCATTATTAATAAATCAACTACATATTTTATCTTCAAAATGAAATGTTACACCTACATTTTTACAATGTGTTGCAACTGGGAAAAAAATCTGAATGTCAACATTGCATACTGCACAACATGCAGCAATACGATCACTGCCACAAATAATAAAGCACAGATTGTTCATCGTTGCTGTTATTAAAATCCGACGGAAACAGATCGTCAAAGTGACAGTCCAAATCACTTTCCTCTCCATTATTCACCTGCACCAATGCAACCTCCTAAAATCCTTCAAATGGCTCATCCTCTTTATCAGATTCTGCAAGAATCGGACGCCATAATTCTCCACCTCTCAAAACTTCAAACTTTAATCAAACTTTAAACATTCTCTTTGTGCGGTCTACACACTAAAAATGCGGTGAAAACTCCGCCGGAAAGCTCATGAAATCACAATCACGTGAGCGAGAGTCTCGCACATTTGCTATAAATAGATTTCCACATGGCAGCCGCAGAGCAGACCATGTTATTACCGGCCGCTGACGGTCGTTCCTCGAGCGTGCACATAGCAAAAACTGTGTGTTGCTCTAGGTCGCTCCGCGTGTAAGAGAGTTAAGGTTGTTGGGGAGGGAAATCACAATTTATTCTCTATTGCCGATTTCATGTTCATTGTTTAATGGAAGGAATGGATAGAATCCGTCAGCGAGGAAGAAGAAGAATTAATGACTTGACTGTGATGAGGTCAAACAGTTGCGGAGAAAGTAGTTAAAATCTCTCTGTCACTGTTGATGCAATAAGGCTGATGTAAAAATCCTGATTGTTTTGATTTGCAGTCCACAAATCCAGGAGTTACAAAGCGAGCTTCCATGATTGGAGACATGTTCCTGAGGAACGTTCGCCAGAAGCTGTTGCTCAAACTGAGGACGGAGGAAGCCGTTAAGAAACTACAGGTGGGCGTTTAGTGGTCAGATAACCCAATGCTACTCGGGCCAGTTTTGAGCATCCTCGTATTTAGTTCTCTGCGCAGGGGAAAGAACTCTGCAAAATGTTCATGCCACACTTAGGGGAAAAAACAATTAAAATGCAAAATGAGGATTTACACCTGTGATGAACATTACCGTCAGATGTTGAATTATCACACTTTGTGCTTAAAATGTGTGAGGTTGGTACAGAAAATGCACACGAAAAATACAAAGACAACAGTTTTATGTTTTCAGCCATGTCCGAATTAGAACTCCTTTTCTTTTAGGGCTATTGTTCAGCACAGAGTTGACAAAACAAGCTGTTATTAAAAGCACAAGGCTGATCATAAAGGAAATACAATTACCAAACTGGAAGGGGAAAAAATGATGAAGAAGCAGTGTAATAAAAATGTAACTGAAAAAGCTAGGTCACGTTTCTTTTGACTATCATTAGATCTATATGTCTTATTCGTTAGAAGAAAAGACAAAGGAAGAAGACAGGTAGGCCTACTGATAGTCAAAAGAAACAGGAAGTAGAAACAAACTGTACAGTGTTAGCAACTTTGGTGTCTTCTTTACCCATTCAGACTTTGACTTAGTCACTTTTGGACTATTAGTAGGCCTACATGTCTTCTTCCTTTGTCTTTTCTTCTTTCTGGTGCTGGAAACAGCAACAGTTGGCAACTCCTGATCTGAATGACTCTCTACTGAACTTTCAAAACTGACAAGACAGATCATCTTTCGGTCAGTTCTGCGAGTTTTTCTGATCGTCAGAATTGTCAAACTGAAGGAGATTTAGGTTACTGCTAAATCCAAGTCAACATCAGACACCTCTCTTGCTATTTCTTGTATTGCAAAGCCCGTAAAGTCATTGTCATTGTCACTTTTACCGATAATCGAAACCTTATCTTCCTCCTCCATCTTTGCGACACCAAAAATTGGGCCCAAAACTATCTGGTTTTAAAAAAAGCTACCATGAAAAGACTATCGCCCATTCCATTGTGTAGATCTAGCGAAAATGTAAACTGAAAACTGAAGTTTTTCCGGGATAAATATAAAAGTGATGCATTGTGGTTGACCGTTGCTCGACAGTTATGACCCGGTAGACTAGTTCGCAGGACTTAACGGGCCTTGCAAGGAAATAAAGGCGATGAGATCGTGGGCCTGAACAGGTTAAAGGGTAATAATGCATGAGTGCAAGTATGCTTGCTTTTCGCTTCAAAATTCGAAACTGTCAATGCTGCAAGGTTTATTATGCATTTTAAAGGCTAGTTGATTTGAAATAAAATATTATGAGTATGGTGTTGTGTACATACCAACGCATTGTTGTTGCTTTCTTCTTGAAACCTTGTAATGTATTGACATGTCACCACTTCATTGCAATTTTCTATGGCAAACCAAATATCTTGTGGATTGTATCCCTAATTGGGTATGCAGGAAAGTTCCCAAAAGACCTGGCAGTTTTTGAGACAGTCGACAAAGACTTTCAAATTGAGGTGAAATAATTGACAACTGTCGCACTGTTTGTGCAGAGCACCAAGATTCGGTCAGGCTATATGGAAGAATTCGTGGTGCGAGAGGACCTGATGGGTCTGGCTATCGGAACACACGGCGCCAACATCCAGCAGGCCAGGAAGATCCTTCACATCACAGGCATCGAATTGGATGAGGCCACTTGCACCTTTAAGGTCTATGGCGAGGTCAGCAGTCATCGTCCTTCACTCTACTTATGTATTTGTACATTTCATCTACGCTAGTACTTCTCTCATAGTATACACATGTACAGATATCAACTGTTCTATTGATTTCATTAAAAAAATCATGAATAGCAAGCTTTCAAGATGCTTGTTCTTATGATTGTTGTTTTAGATACTGTATTTGCTGTTAATAAGGCATTTACTATTATGCTTATTTATTATTATTTATTGCTTATTTATTTATTTATTGCTAATTACATTTATTACCCCCATTGGGGTGCCGGGGGTTTCAGTATAAATAGTATCCCCACTTTCTGGAAATTTAGTGCTTTAAATTGCCACTGTCGCTGTCTTTCTCATTTGCTCTTTCTCATTCCTGCTCTGTTCTATCAATCTGCTTTACTTCTTCTTCGATAGACCAGTCTCCTACCTTTTTTCTTGAAAACTCTTCCGGGACAAGACTCCTTGTTTGTGTATGAGGTCTGTTGGATCAGCTGGGGAATATTGGACGCTTTCTGCCAGGTGGTCACTAGGACTTCCTATGATGTTATTATTTAGCAATGTAGGCATTTTATATGTATGTGTTTTGTTGATAATTTATAATGATGTTTGTATTCAATTTGTTTTTGTAAACGGGGGTTCGATAAGTTGGGGTGAAGCCTCAGCCGTCCCCTGCTTGGGATGTCTTTATTGTAAAGTGACTGGCTGGTGGAGGGCATTCAGTTTTCCCACTAGGGTTGTTTCGGCAGATCTTTTATGCGGATTGGGGGTTGTCCGGTCCTGATTTGGCTCGGAAGAGTCCGCTGGACCTAAAGCAACAATTCTGTAATGTAATGTAATTACATTTATTTTCTTTGTTTGTTCAGACGACAGAGGCTGTGAAGCAGGCCAGAGGCATGTTGGAATTCTCGGAGGAAACATTTCAGGTGCCAAGAGATTTAGTTGGTAAGCCACTTTCATTTCTTCTATTGATTTCACATGCAACATGAACGGAGGGCTATGCAACATTTTATAGCCAGGTACTGTTTTTTTTTTTTTTTTTAAAGTTGAATGTAGTGAGAGATATGAGCACCACCATCTCAGATCTGGACACGATCTTAACATCTGTCTCCTTAATGTAACAGCTATTGAAGGGGATGGGGGAATTCCAGTTGTAATCTGAACCCACGTGTTATTAATGTGTTTTTGTCTAAGGGGATAGAAAACTGGAACTATTTGAAGAGCCATCTTTCAAACCTTTGTGTGTTGTGTGTGTTTAGCCAAGGTGATAGGGAAGAACGGACGCAATATTCAGGACATCGTGGACAAGTCGGGGGTGGTGCGAGTCAAGATTGAGGGCGACAATGAACAGGAGACCCACAGGGAAGAGGTACGCACTGCTTCTGTTTCATTGTAGCTGCGCTGTTTGAATGTCTTGGAGAGGTGCCCAGTAAAAGCTCTCAATGGTGGAAGAGAGAGTTTGTACCCGTTTCAAGGTGCTTGATAGGAAATACAGAAAGATTTTAAGTGGAGGAAGGGAGCAAGGTAAAGAGATTAAGAAAAGTCGGTTCAGCTCTGTAGACAAAATCAACTGTTCAAGCATTGGTGGCGTGGCTTAGATTACTTTGCATGCATTAAAGGCAATGGGTAGGGTTTTGGGTGTGCAAAGTTGTATGAAGGCTGTATTACAACTGAAAGAGAAGACATGTAAAAATGTACCAACTTTAATGTGGGGGAAATTGTCGACATTTAGTAGGGCAGAAAAGGTAATTCGTTCATGTGCGAGTCTTAAATGTAAAACTGTTGAGTTTGTTTGTTGCTGATGATGATGATTTATGTGAGCAGGCTGATGATTTATGTGTGCAGGCTGATGATTTATGTGTGCATGCTGATGATTTATGTGTGCAGGCTGATGATTTATGTGTGCAGGCTGATGATTTATGTGTGCAGGCTCAGTATCCAGCGCCAGGCCAAGTGCCATTTATCTTTGTGGGGACCCAGGAGAGCATCAGCAATGCCAAACTGTTGCTGGAATACCACCTGGATCACCTCAAGGTCAGTGTTTGGAGTGGTCTGTTGGCTTCTGTACCTAAATAGACTGTGCTGTTGGAGCAGTGCGGACAAGGGCAGTGGTAGATTTGTAACAGCAAATGACCACCTAAATCCTCACCACTCAGGATGCCATTCTCCTACTAGTGTGCAGAATGTATGGGTTTTGTTCTTTGAGGTCATGTTTCATATATATATTATATATCTTATAAGTTAACCCCCATTTCTTTTGGCTGGACTACCTACTCCTGTTTGACACAACCTTTATGTACCTCTTTATGAATGACACATTTGTGTTGTTATGTTTCCAGGAGGTGGAGCAGTTGCGGCAAGCCAAACAGGAGATTGACATGCAGCTGAAGAGTCTATCTGGTCCTCAGTCTGGCCCTTACTTTCCTCCTCCCCGTGACCGCAGATATCTGTGAGTATATCTTCTTTACCAAGAGCAGTCCTTTGGACAGTTGTGAGGAAAATCTACTACAAAGCCTGTGTGTATATTATATTGCCGATCTCATTTTTGAGGGGGCTGAAATGACCAAATTCCCCTACTTCCTTTGTGCTTTTCATCCCAAGATAGCTTTAAAAGGTAGGAAGAGTTGTATGGCAATTTGATAAAGATTACTGTGATGAGGATAGTACTGATGGTAGTGATGGCGTTGATGATGTGGGCAGGAACCCTAATGACTCGTACGTAGATGATCGTAACAGACGGGGACGTGGTGGTATGCGAGGTATGGGCGGCAGAGGTCGCAGATGGAACACGGATCGACCAGGTAAGCTCACTTCACCCTGACAAACATTTATTTAAAACTATATCTGTAAACGCAAAAAAAATCAAATAGGCCTATTTTGTCTGAATTTTGTTTAACCAGTGATTGGGTAGAAGGACCCTACTTTGCTTAGCAAGTTGTGTTTATCCACTTTGTCTAATATCACAGATGTGAATAGACATTAAATTAAATAAATATCCACTTTGTTAGGTGGTGTATTCTAAGATGATAAACATTTTCATTATCTATCTTCAAAACTGTTTTTAAACTAAAGAAATGTTGATTGTATGGTATTTAAAAAAATGTTGTCACTATGGAGTATTTTTTTAAAGGAACAACAATTGTATTTGTTCGTGCTTCCATTTTACAGATTTGATTTGTTTTTATTAGTTTTTGTTGAAGTTTACACTCGTTAGCATGCATTGCTTTTATGGTTTACGGGTTATTGTTTTGACTGTTTTACTATTTTAACAGTATTTTATATGTTCATTTATGCACCATAACTTTTTGTACACTGTTCAGGATTGTTTCCATTTACCATTTTGTTATGTGTAACTAGCCTAAGCGTGTATGCCCACTCTGTATGTATGTGGATTATTATAAGTGTCCATTTATTTAGAGCGGAGAGGACCGCTAAACTATTTGTTATTATCAACGAATGATTATAATGTGTCGTTGGTATGGAGGTTACTTTGTTTCTATGGGCAATTTGCATTGCTGACAGGCAACACATTTTGAGCTAAACTGCTTTTAACTGTCCACACTACCACCGCTACACATTCCAAAGAAAAGTAAGCCCAAAACAAAAGAGAAAGGAGAAGAAAACTTGAAGCGTACCGTGCATTTAACAAAATCAGAATGGAGAGCAGGCGTGAACAGTACTTAGTGTAACAAGTTGAGACACCCCCCCAATCAGCCGCAAGGCATTATTTGTGGTTGAAGGAGAGGAGCCATCCCCAGTGGGCGATTGGTCATCTCAGGTGGTGGAGGAGGAACGCAGGCAGTCGGGCTACTTGACTGACAGCGTGCTGAGTGGCAGGGGGCGGGGCTATAGGCGAGGCGGGCGTGGCCGTGGCGGGAGAGGCATGGGCGGGGGTTACCCCAGTAGGGAGTCGGGTGAGTGTTTGCTTTTTGCCTTGTCCTCTTGCTTGTGCCATTGTGCTCGCTCTGCATGTGACAACAAACCTGTCTGCTGTGTGCATCATGCGTATGTTGATATCTTGCAAGTCTTTTTGTGTGTGGGTCTCTTGAAAGTTGGACACAGTATCAAAATACCTTTATGTAGGTCATCCTACTGGATGTCATATAGAGCTTGGTCATGTGAACAACACAATTCAAATCTTTGTCTTTTTTATCAGAGTAGAAAACTTGTCAATCTTTGGCAGATTTCTAAGACAGTTGACACCTCGCAGGCCGTTCTTGGAAATCAGATGGTCTTTCTGAATCGTGTGGAGTGTGACATTCTACAAGAATTTCTTGCTAGCATCTTCTGAAAATTGTCATCTTGCATGGTGCAGTCTTGTAAGACAGACATCTTGCAGATATTCTTCTAAAAGTCAGAAACTGGTCATGAATTTTTTGAAACTCTCACATGTTACAGGTCTATGGTGCATACATTTTACACTTTTAAAAAAAAAGAAGAAAAAAAAGACACCCTCTAAGGCTTTCTTTCACTTCCTGAGTTGTGTTTTTTTTTCTATACTCTTATGGCTTTTTCTGTCCTGTCACCTTCAGTCATCCCTTCTTCCAAGTTCTTTTTGCTGGCATAATGATGCCTGACATACTTGTTTGGTCATGACTAGAGATGATTATTTTGAAGCTGCAATGACTGTTGTCAGAACATACATGGAGCATGAGAGTTTAAATGGTCAGTGATGAGAGAAATGACCAAAGTTAGTTTTGTGGTGATGATGATGATGATGATCTCGTGAATTGTTTTTGACTTGTTTCCATGATCTGCATCCTATAAGTTGTGATCCTAGCCTGTTGCTGTCTGGCTGATTTACCACTGAATTTCCAATCCTTTCATGTATTGTATTTTTATCAGAAAAAACATTTTAAAAAGCTTGCTTGCATGTATTGGACTGTGGTATCTATTCTCCTGCTAGTTGTAACGGATTTATTATAAACTGCGTGAATGTTGGCTTATAATATCAAGACGTTCAATAACTGGACATTTGAATGATACGCATACAGTGTTTAAACCTTGCATGATATGTTTTGGGTTTTTAATTGCATGTATTTCTGAAACTAACATGTGCATGTTTCTAATTATTCTCTTTACCCTTTACATTTCAAGTTTACTTTGAAATTTTGTTTGTTGCATTGTCAGGTTTCATTAATTTTTCAACGATTATCGGAAGAAATTAGAAGTGTGCCTATTGAAGCTGATTTGAGTCGTGAACCCTTATTTCTAAGACTGACAATTAAGACCCAGTTAGGCTGTTCACAAACTGGGTCCTATCTAGTGACTTGATATTTTCTTCCTCAGTCATAGTAATCTGGAGTGTTTGTAAAACGGAAGCACAGGAAAGGTGGTAAACATTTACCAAGGATACTTCAAATAACTTTATTGGAAGATCAATCTTGATTGGAATGTTTGATGCATAAACAGCGAGCATGCAGTAGCATAGTTTTGACTATAGTAGAAAGCTTATGTTTTACTCTCCATACTGAGTCTGACAATTTCTGCACTGAATGCTGGCAGTATGTAGGTACAGCGTAATGAACCATGAGCTGTTCGCCAAAGACTCCAACATTGTCCACCTTTGCAGGTCTTTGTAAGAATGTTTTTTCCTAAATCACAAGAGTCACATACAAGTTAAAAAATTTTTTAAAGAACTGTGCATCTTCTAATACAAACAAACACATTCTTGTGTGCAACAGCAATTTTGAAAATTAAAGGAAATGGCAAGTTAGATTTGCACAATCAATTCATGGAAAGCTGAATAATAATAGTAAAACTACTAAAAAATAATAATAGTAATACTTTGGTCTGTACCATGTCAAATATTTCTTATCTAAACCAGCTGTATGATTTCTGCCACCAGCCGAACTAAGCTCAAAAACCTTGCCAAAGAGTATACTTCTAATTTATTTGTATAATTGACCCCCAAATGAAGGGCAAAGGTTCAGTATGTGGTGAGAAGGAGTATGCTTTTTGAGAGCTGCATGCATATCTGCATCTTGCCTTGCAGATTACGTGGGTAGGTATGGCGACCGCCGCAACAACCGAGGTGGCTATGAGGACGGTTACCATGACAACTTCGGTTACCACCAAGGTCAAGGTCCTCGATGTAGGTCACTTCTCTCTACTCTTTCTATTCTCTTTCCTTTCTGTGATTGGCATGGAGGGTACTAGGCTAACATCGAATGCTAACTGCTCCACGCTGGGCATGTCACATCTTGAATGTTGAATGGCTTCTGTAGTGGTAGCGAGAGAAAGAAACAATGTCCTAACACATCCAAACTTGATGGATGGATATGATCATTGATTTTGTGTTAATGTAAAACCTTTTGATTTTGTTTTTAGGGTGAATATGTTTATTGGTTGACTGCAGGCTAGGTAGTGATGGTGTTAGGCTGAAGCGACAGTACAACAGAGTATAAATGTTGCTATGGTTGATAGAAACAATGCTTCTTGGGTTGTGGCTATTGATTTCACAATGAGAATGGACTTTCTTTGGGAATGATTATGGTTGGTGAAAATAATGATGATTAGAGGCTAACTTTTTTGCTTGTGCGGCCAACTTTGTTTGCAGTCAATTACGACGATGAGGAATCTCGCGACACACGATCCCGGCGGAGGATGACGGATGATGATGATACAGTATTAGACAACGCTAGTGTCAACAGTCAAGATGGTGAGTCGTTTGGTCCTGTTGCCCATTGCTGAACCTGCTCCAAGCTCAGCACGCACATGCAACATGTAAAGTACATGCATGCACAGAGGTTTGTTGTTCTATAATGCAGTTTTCATCTCAGAGGACTGCTCACGGCAGTTTGCTACATGTACACCCTTGTGAATTTTTGGGATTTTTACTGGTCTGAAAAACTTGACCTATACAACCAGCTGACTGAGGGGTAGACCTGAGGCAGGATCTACTGCAAATGTGTGCAAGGGACTAAGCTTCAACACCTTTTTTTTTCCCTGTGTATGAGCTATAAGCTGTAGTGAAGAGTGGTGCGGTTTAAAAGTTGTATTGGTGATTATGTCATGTAGTTGACTGCCTATGGTGACAGTGTAAATGTGTCAATAAACCATAAGCAAAGGGAGCACTTTTTTTGTGTGCACATTTCTGTAGAGCGAAGTTACTGTTGATTGCTGGGCACAGTTCTAAACCGAGCTCTGAGTGGAGAAGATTATACATGTATTACTTTTGACCCCTGACCCAGCAGACAAGCCTATTAACCTGGCAGCCCTCATCCAGCCGACTACAGCTAAACACTAATATCCTGTTGTTTACTGATAGCAGTCAGAGCGTTCCACTCTCTGTTTGAGTAAAGGCTCGGCTGGATTTCCTCCCGTCACGCTCAGTCAGAAAATGATAAAATCAGCACACTGTGTTAGACTTTCATTCACATGCCAATTATGCTGTAGTGTATGCAAGTGTGAAAACATGTTGACCTAAACGTACAAGATTTGACAGAAAACATAAGCATAAGCTGCATTAGAAAATTAGACCCAAAAATGTACTTTTGTGTACATTTCAAAATATGTTTCTTTCTTTTTTTTTTTCAATTTAGGATATTTGTGTTTTTTCCCCAAAAGTCTTTTAATCTAGTGAGTTCAACAAGCAAGGCAGAGTATGCATACTTTCTGTCATTGTTAGAAATAATTAATAATCTAAAACAATATTTAGATAAATATATGTAGATAAAATATGTACAGACAGAAAATAATATTAAATAAATACAAATACATATGCATGTAAATGTATACAATAATTATTAAAATATACAGTCATCTATATAAACTAATGTGCAAGCAGGGGGGTGGGGGGGGATGGGAAAAGGAGAGAGAGAGAGAGAAAGTTGTGCAATTAAACATGAAACGAAAACAATACTCAAACAAAGATACAAAAACACAGTGTTAGCTGCATGTGAATGCATGAAATAAATGATCCTCCTACCAGAACTTATGTGTCTGACCTCTGCCAAACTTGTAAAGTATCCAAAGTATCAATTTAGTGCACATGAAAAATCCTCCGGCAGTACTGTCAATGATCAAGTTTCTTAACTTTTGTGGAAGATATTTGAACACGTTATATACATACAGTGCATTAAATTTGATGCTGTTTGCATAAGTTGTTCAGAGCTTCACACAGTCATCGGAGCCTGGTAATGAAACCTTGAAAAACACCACACTTTTAAATCACTAATAACATCTTTCACAATTAAACAGTAATTTCGTTTCTTATATTTTTCAATGCACAAAAGTTATATCTTACAATGTTAACAACTTTCAAAGCACTTGAAATGCAAGTGATCACAGAAATTGAAGTCAAACTTCACCAAAAATGTGTTCTTACCATTCACAGTAACAGAGAAAACTACCACAAAGAACCACACCCACCCACATTATATAGCACTTTAATTCTCAAATACCGCAACAGTCAACAAAATATAACTTTTAGTCAGTGCTTCAAACACTATAGAAACCAAGTTTAAAAAAACAATTGTCAGAAATATGCAATTCTTCTGAATAAAATAGAAAAACAGATGAAAATATTCCAAGCACAACACCAGAAATGACCAAGTTAACACTGGGAAAAGAGGAGCCCGCTTAAAAAAAAGGAAGGGGAAAGGCTGGCATCGGTGCTAAGAGCAGGTGGCTGGGCAGATCAGATTTCATGCTGGAAGAAACTCAAGACTCGGAAACAGAGGGTACAGTTTCAGCTGTGTGGGTGGTGTTGTGTCTTGAGATTTTATAGCCAAAGAGTGATTTTAGCGTCGAGTTTTGCTGCACATTTCTATGGAGTGCATCATTGCTGATGTTTGTATGTGGTTGCAGATGACCGGCGAAGAGACAGGCGGCGCAGAAGACGACGGAACAGAATCCGTGGCAGCAACAGCGCGGCATCTGGCACAGAAACAGACACCAGCATCTCCAACTATCGCCAGGAACGAGGGGGCGCTGGGGCGGGAGTTGGTCAGAGGCCTCAGGGTGGGTCCACACGGGGAGGAGGCCCAGGCCGAGGGTCAGCGCAGCACAAGGCAGAGGACTCTAACGTGCCCCCCAACGCCACAAACGGAGCTGGGGGTCGAGGCGGAGCAGGGGCTTACCCTACCGCCAACGGAGGTGGGGGAGGAGGTGAGGACGGGTCCAACAAGCCTGCCGGCAAGGTGGACTCCCAGCCTAAAGATCAGCGACCCCCTCGCCGACCACAAGCCCCTCCCTCCTCCGCCCCAGCCTCGGGCAAAGTGGCCCCGCCCAGCGGTAGTGACTCTGACAGCAAAGCCAAAGCCAAGCTGGGCAGCATGCCCAAATCCAAAGAGCAGGTGGTGGTGAACGGAGAGTAGAGGTGTGTGTCTCAGCCAGCCAAAATACTCAGTCTGTCTCTGCTGATCTGACAGTTGTACTGATCTTCCTGCCTGCTGCCTGCCTGTGTGTGATGGAACAGCTGTGAATGAGTGAGCTCGGTGCTGCTGGCAATGTAGAGGGATGTTTTGTCCTACAGGGTGCTGTAAGAAGAGTGTGTGACCGTTTATTTGAATACCTGGCGTTTACATCAAGATGTGTTGTGAAACTGAGGTTGTGCTCTCTATAGAGGTTGTGTTGGTGTGAAGGAGGAAAGTCGTGTGTCGGTGCTGCAGATGTGGAGTGAAGCTGGCGCACTACTTAACTTACTGCCATTGTGTGTGTGTGTGTGTGACAGAAATGTTGGACATTGTACGTAAGGGTTAATTATTGCATGCTTGTGAAGTAGTTACAGATGAGTTTGGGCTTTGTTGCGTGTGTTATCTAGCCGTTCAATGCTAGTCTGGGCCATTCGATTGTTAAAAAGAGGAAAACCAAACAAGATTGGCAGACTCCCAAAGAAAAGATGGTTTGGTGATGTCCATTTGCCCTCATTTCGTCATCTATCTTGGGGAGTAGAGAATGGAGGTGGGTTTTTTAGGTTTTTTTTCGAGGCTCCCTGATGGCTAGAACCAGTCTAGCAATGTTGGAACCTTTAAGACCAAATTTATGTTTCTACATTGACAGGCCTATAGGCTACACTATACATGATTGAAGAAAAACTATTAGGGTCAAGGGAAAGAGGCAGATTGCTAATTAGTTTGTATTTTATTTATTGTATGTTGTCTTATTATTTAGTGTGGCAATGTGTTCCAAGTATTGTAATAAGAGTTGTCCCATAAACAAGGACTCGTTAACAGTATTTAGTGAGAGAAATGTATGCCAAACAGTACTTAGAGGGAGATGTTGACAGAAAAATTTAGTTGGTTTATTAAATGCAAATTGTCAAGAATGTCTAGGAATATCCTAAAGGTAGTTTCTTTGGTTCTTGAGCTTTCTGCCTCTTTGACTTGACTCCCACCCCCCAAAAAAAATATTTAAAAGTTGAGTCCATCAATGATGACTGCAGACTAACAGACTGAGAAAGACCCCTCCTAAGAACTGTCAATCCCTGAACCAGAGGCTGATGGGTTTCCCTGGAGAAGCTGACTGATGCAGCAGCCTCACAGAGGTTTGTTTTCGCTCATTTCAGACGGTGAGCAGTGTCGCAAAATCCTCTGTCATTTAATTTTGGAGGAAAAAAAGATGTTGTTTTTGTTCACCAGCACATTGAACATGATAATGTTATTGTGCAGAGTTATCTCAAGACTCTTGAAGAGAGCACTTTGCGTTCACCCAAAGGAGTGAACCCGATGAAGTCATTGTACCAAGCTAGGACTAAGACCGTTCTTAGCGTACAGCTTGGAGTTGTCTCATGATGAAGAGCTTGCAGACTGATCCAGCTGTTTTTTTGAAACCATGTCAACCCAATTTGCTCTCTCGGCAATTGCCTTTTTGTTTTTTTTTTGTTCTTTGTACATTTTCTGTCATATATCTTCTTGGCTTTTTGCCTGCTGTCCTTTTTTGTTAAAATTAAAAACAGGATTTAGTTTGTAAATGGTTTATTATCATTCATTTTTTGACCTTTCAGGTCTTCTTCTATGGATTCAGCACCCAGAGAGGTGCTGTGAAGTGTTTTGAAATAGGAAATGCAGACATTATTTTTTGTGTGTGCAAGATTTATCTGTGAAAATTCTCCCTTGACGCACATTTTTCCCTCAGTGCACACATCTTTTGATTCATCTTGGACAATTTAATTTTTCAATCCACTCTTTTTTTTATATACTCTCTTTTTCCTCTCTAAATGCGCCAATGAATGAGGTGCAGACCATTTTGAAAATCACATTTAACCACAGTGATGATGATTCATGATTATTGTGCTTGAGCTATGGATGCCATTATTGCGATGGTGGTTTTCTTTGCCTGGGGGCAGGGATGTGTCTTTGTCAGCTAGACATGCTGCCGTGAGGTTTTGTGTACAAAGTTTCTGGTGTTTGAGTTTGCACAAACTCGCCAGTGTGTTTTACATGATGGAGGGTGATGGTCATAAATAGATTTCAATTCGGTGTCAAATTTTGTAATTCAGCGGGTCCAGTTTTGGTGTGGGATTTTCAGCTTAGTAATTGATGAAAGAATAATAATAATGGATGCTATGCATGCCTCATTCCTGAATCAGACTCAAAGCGCAGCAATCTGTAACCATTGTATACACCCCCATGGTAGACATACTCCTGTACATAAACGAACACACATTCATCACTCAAACAGGTAGTGTAAAGACAAGTCACTATTAGAAGATGAAAAAAGGAAGTATGGTTTTTATTTGGACAATTTTTTTTTAGATTGACTACATTCACTACCATTATAATATATAATGATCATTGAAGGGAGGGATAAACCGTCGGTGACCTTACTAGCCTCATACGTCACATACAGTCGCTTCTCCCTCCTCCTCTCCATACTCCACCCTCGTGAACCTAATTAAATGAGCTCACAAGCCACCCAATTATTGATTGATTAATTGTGTATTTTGTGACATTTGACTGCTGGAACTTTCAATAACTTGCGTGTTTATGTTGAAAATAAGGAGATAGGGTTTTGGTGAGGTGAAAACTGACAGCATTGTCAGATAATTGGCACCGCTTCGTTTGTATAACGCCCGCGTATGAGGAAGTGAAAAATGAGTCAGTTTGATTTGAAATCTGTTTTGACCATCACCGTGCTAAAAAAGTATGTACATCAGTGTTTGCCTGTGCACAACAGGCCACAGTGTTGCAGCTGCCATCAGCGCAACCATTTCTACACACGTTTTGTCCTTCCAACTTCAGGACAGTGTTTTTTTTCTTTGGATTTTTTTCCCCCCAACAACTTCCCATAAAGAGTCGGTGGTACTTGAAGGTTAACCTCAGATAGTTTGTGGTGTTCTGAGGAGATTTTGAATATCGGAAGCGGCAGAAAGGGCTGACTTTGACCTTTTTGGCCTCTTATGGTAAAGGTGTGTAAAAATCCAGCAGAGGGATTTGTCACCCCTCTGCTTTGTGCCCTTTTGGCGGCACAGAAGTTATTTGCCAGTCTTTGCCAATGGCCAAACCAGATAGACGTGGCAGTGGATGCAATATTGCCTCGTGGGTATTGCCGCGCATTTGATGCTTTCCTGGAGTTTGTCCACCATTGTCATTTAGTTCACCCAGCCTTTCGCCATTTCGCTAAACTGCTTCAGCGTCAGATTTTGTTCAGCAGGATTTGTGTGCGCGTGGCCTATCGTGTTTTGCAGCCACGTTGAGTTTAGAGCAACAGTTGGAGTCTAAACAAAATTATTTGGTATTTTAAAACTGGTTGGTCTGTGATAGTGACTTGGTCTAAAAGAAATCAATGAGTGTGACCGTTGAATATCTGACCTTGGTGGAAAACTCTGGGAAGCGGCCTTTTGTTTTTGAATTTGAAGACCAACACATTGAGCTTTGACTGTTTTTACTGTTTCTAAACCAGCAAGTGGATACTTGCAGCTTGTTTCATAATGTTTGTTTCTTTAGTTACAAAGTTTTAAGACATGGCGTGTTTTTGCCTCAGCCATTATTAGAAGAGTTTATGAAAAAGCATTACATGTTTTGACTTTAGACATGAAAAGGGCTAGATTGCAGTAAGTAAATTTTCTTCAAAATACTTTTCTATCTTTTTTCAAAGAAAAAAATTTAAAAGAAAGTGCACGTTTATTGCTGACATTTTACATGTCACATTTGTAAAATGAACATATTTGAATTCACTATTGAAAGTGTGTGGAACTGCAAAACGACATGAACTAAAGGGACATTGTAAGTGTTCACATTTTCTTCCCATTTTGACATTTCAGCGTTATTTGTCTACGAAAGACAATCTGTTCACACAAAAGACTGACCCAGGTTTCTGTGGTTAGTGTATATTGCACCCACTTTGTTTCGTCCAACACAGGAACTAGACTTGTGTTTGCGTAGTGTATTGTCAGCCGTTGACTTGTAGCAATGGTATGCTATGTTTTGTATTTGACCCACGGTGTTTTGTGTTATCTTGTTTTGTGTATGGGACTAGTTAGCAGGTGTCTTGATAGTGTTGATTAATATGTCCATACCATTGTTTTGCTTTAAGTTTAAATCGATAATAAAATGAAGCATCACAAATTGCAGGACTGGACCCAAACTTCATGAAATGACAAGTCTGTGGTTAGTGTAGTCGGCGGTTTGGCAAAGCTGTTTTGTGGGAGGTGTGGTGAATGCATTCCTTTAAAACTGACAAGTAGTATGTTTTTTTCTGACCACACGCTCAGAATTCAAATTCCTGTATGATTAGCAAGGCTAAGCATTGAATCGGTCTTACCTTCAAATATTTTGGGGGGGGGGGTTTCGTTAATAGGCACGTTAGCCGAGTGTCAAAGATCTATCATACATAGGTTGTGGGTAGGTGTATGCCTCAACACTCCGATCAGGGTCAGCGCCCTTTTCTGGCCAGCTGCACTGGCAACTTATGTACGCTAGTATTTTTCCAAAGGAGGCTCCAGCACAGCTAAAGGTCTGTTGCTTCAAACTTCCTCGCTTGGAACAAATTGCTCTAGTCTTACTGTTCTCAAGTCGCCAAAATATGGTACAAACAGCTTAAACGATTGATGAAATGCGCGTTTGTAAGGGGGAAGAATACAGAAAAAGAGAATTGCCAAAGATGGTTATTGAATCTACAACTTAACAGAGCTGCACATGCACCATCTATAGGATGCGTTCACCAAGCCCCGCATAACGCCATGGCCAGGGACTAACTACACCCTAATGGAGTTTTGACTTGCCAGTAAAATACATGCTGTCTTTTCGCTGAAGTATTCAACCTTTCTTTCTTTATGTGAAGGGGAAATGCATTACTTTTTTAAAGTCAGACTTGGGCCACATGACCCTTAACTTTGTATCAGAGGTCTAAATTAATGGAGTATGTACATTTTGTCATTTATCTTGGATTTAAATTGTCCTTTTTTTTAATGTGTGTCTATTGCAAAACATTTTCATGAAGAAAATTTGAAATTGATATTACAATTACCAAGTTTTGATATGACAACTAAGAGGAATAAGCAAACTGAGTTTTGTTTTTAATGCCCTTTGATAGGATTAGGACAAGGCGCATGATAATATTAAAGCCTCTATTCCATTTTATTGTTACATTGATTTTTTTTTAAAAATATGCCACCTTTCTTAATTTTGAAAACAAACCACAACTGAACACATAAATCATAAATGTGTTCCAGATCGAGATTAAGACTTGATTGGATTGTTGCAACATTTTTGATGAGTTTTTCAGTTCAACATTTTATATTATAAGCTTGCATTTTGTTAATTTTTCCTTTAATAACACAGTAACAGACATATAGCATGTAAGTTTTCCCCTTACAAAAGTGACTGGGTTAATATTGGTAATATTTAATGTTAACTGTCCTGATCAACAGTGGTGATGGGTGGGGTATTATGATCTTTGATTGTCTTCATGGTCTACAGAGTTAAAGCTGTGTCACCACAGCCTTGGTGTACATTGTTAACAGGCTTTTTTGCTTTTGTTGTATGTGCCGTATTTTTTGACAAGTTTCTTTTTCTTGACCATTATATTGTGTGTGCTCATGTTTACGATGAAATTTGTTGGCTACCAGTACAACAAACCATTAGAAAGTGCAAAATGTATATACTTTGCCAACTTAACAGTGCAAGACGGTGGTGCAGACATTTTGTGTGGCCCCAAAATGATGTGCAAGTCGCAAAATCTGCATGTGCAAGATTTGCCCCACATGGCTTTGACGTTGAACCCAAAACACTGGACAGCAGCAGACAATCTTTCCACATAGTGGTATCCTCGGTGATCCACTGTAGTGTGATAAACCACAATAGCAGCTTTAAGATCATCGAGCTGAAGAACTGCCACACTGCCCAGGTAGACAGGCAAATGTTAAATCTGCGTTCCCTGCATAGGCCTGGGTTCCCATGATGATGATGATGGTTATCTCTTGAGCCCTTCAGGCTTTGATATTTGGTTAGCAACAAACATGGGAACAAAGTAAGTAGCGATTTGAACGTAGAGTTTGTAAGCAGTTTGTAAATAACACGTACCTAGAACGTTCCAAGTAAAATAAAAGTAAACAATTGATTACCAGCTCAAAGATCTTCTCGGATTCAGAGAAGTAGTGGTGAACCTAATGATTGTACACATTTAGTGGAGAAAATAGCTGTATGAGGTTTGTCTATGGAAAGATTATAAACCTTTCGATGTTTTAATGGTTCGCAAAGCTAGCAGGAAAGCGAGAAACTGCGCTTGCCTATTGACTAAACTACTGGACAAGGATGGAGACCTAACACGAAACAGCGACAAACATTTCACTATACTTTGTAGACGTCACACTGACTGGATCACACCGACCGACTAACCAACCAACCACCACACACTGCTCATGAGAACAGGATATTTCCACGCTCTTACCGATTCCTTACCACTTTGAGGATAAGAAAAACAAAGAAAAACGATGATGAAAAATTCGACATATGACAGAAGGATGATGATGATGGTTATGGTGATCATAGCAATGGCCATGGGCCAGAAACTCGTAAAGTTTATGGTACGAAATGGAAAATGTCTCTTTCTCTTTCCCATTGCTGATCTTGTTAGAAGTGGAAAAGGGAGTAAAATGAGTGAAGATTTTGAAATCAATTGGATTGCAGCAACATGTTTTAAATAATCGCCTCATTTGTCATTAAAAAGCTGGTGCCATATTGAGGCGAAGAGCGTGGCTAGACCTGATCTGTGAGCAGTGGTGACTAGTTGACACCTGACTGGTCTAGTTTTACAGTGTAATGACGTCCACACAGCCAGCGACTGTCTCCACCCGACTTGTGACCTAGCTACCCGTACTGTAGCCTGCCGACCGACCTAGCAAGAGGTTGGTCCACTTCCCGATTTGTGCCGGATGGCCCCTGAAACAGCGGATGTAGCCTCCGATAGGGCACCGCCGTGAACTTGGATCACCTCCCCCTCACTGTCTCACTAGTTCTTTGCTGCAGCGTGCATCTCTGCTGACTCACCGCCCACACCATCTAGAGAGGTAGAAAACTGACGCTCACACAAGCGTGGCTGACCATTCGCCCGTTGTGTTGTCATGACGACGATTCAGATGTCCGCTGTATTGTAGGGGAAGGTCAGTCAGTGTTAGCGTTCATGTCTCGATGAAAACGTTCCAGGTTGTCTTGCAAGTGTTGCACCCTCACCCCTTCTTCTCCGGTTCTTTTTTTTTTCCCCCCACCTATCCCCTCAGTATTTGTGAGATTTCACTGTGCAGCAATAAGTTGGTTGTTTGAAAGTCTGCAATATAGAGTAAGCAGGACCAACACTATAGTGAACGTCTGTAGCTCCTGTGCCCAGTTTAAAAAAAAAACAACAAAGTTTAAATATTGCACAGGGACCACATTTATGCAAACTGGACAGTGTGCAATATCTTTATCAACTAAATGAATGCTTCTGCATTGCCATCTATTCGAAGAAAGTACCTTCCCATTTGGAACTGCGTGGAGAGCATTGTGCGTGTGGAACTGCAGGCTCGGGCTGTGTTTTTGTGATAACAACATGTATATTTAGCAATACTCTATGTAGGAGTGCTGATGATTTTTGTCAAGTTCAGGCCTGCAGTTTGACATGCGTGGATGTGACCCTTAGCTTAGGACAGGCTTTTAGTCCAGGCTAGAGTGCCATCAGTCTGTCAATCAATCAAGATGTTACAAAGCTTTTGGCTCTTTTTCACTGGTTGGGTGGACGCTTGCAAGACCTGGTAAGCCGATGTACCGATCAGCCATCATGGCATCCCCGAAAGAGACAATGACTCGTCCATTCAGTGATTAGTGTGCATAAATTATCTCAAAACACTGCCGGTCCGGCGGGTAGGTCAAAACACGCAGTTTGTCGCCAATCAATCAGTTTGGTTTGGTTTTCTTGTTTTTCTCGTTGTGTTGTTGGTTTTTTTAATATAATAAAAATAATGCTGTGTAATATTTTGTGTGTTACGGGTATTGGTTTGCGTTCCAGTGGACAGGAGAGACTATACAATACCATATGTCATGCAATACAATATAGTACAACATTCTGGTGTCGTCAAAAAGATCAAATGCCCCACTCCCCCTCCTTCCATTCTCCCTCCCCCTAGAGGTGCCGAGGGTTTCTATATAAATAGTATCCCCATTTTCTGGAAATGTAGTGCTTTAAATTCCCACTGTCGCTGTCTTCTCCTTTGTTTTTTTCTCATTCCTACTCTCAATCTTTCTCATTCCTACTCTGTTCTATGAATCTATACTACTCAAAATAATTGAAGGGCCACTCTCATATTTCATTTTGTTTAATTATTTTTTGCTGCTATCAATAATATCGCTTATATTGCTTATTTCAAAACTTATCCTTGACAGTAACATTCAAGACAATCTTATTCTGACCCCCGTTGGGGTGCCAGGGGTTTCAGTATAAATAGTATCCCCACTTTCTGGAAATTTAGTGCTTTAAATTCCCACTGTCGCTGTCTTTCTCATTTGCTCTTTCTCATTCCTGCTCTTTTCTATCAATCTGCTGCTATACTATCGTCTTCTTCGCTAGACCAGTCTCCTACCTTTTTTCTTGATAACTCTTCCGGGACAAGACTCCTTGTTTGTGTATGAGGTCTGTTGGATCAGCTTGGGAATATTGGACGCTTTCTGGCTGGTGGTCACTAGCAATGTAGGCATTTTATATTTCAGAGCATGGAATTCTCCGCGTTTCCGCGATTTTCCGCGGTACAGGGCCTTGCTTTTCGCGGAACTCTTTTAAGTTTCCGCGGAAACAAAATCTGTATGGAGGTGTGACGATTTTTTTCTTGTTCTGATCCAGTGAATCTCTAAACGGGTTGCCGATCTCAAAAAGCGCGATTCACACTGGTGTAGCTGGGTAGCTTTAGTTGTCAAAGTTGGCAGAGAGACGAATTGTGAATCGTGAGGTTTTCGTGGATGACACTGCTAGAAATGGGTGGAGGTGGGCTTGGTTAGAAGTAAAAGTCGGAGAAGAACTGCTCTCATTTCACATTAGAAAGCTACAACAATGCAGCCTGGAGAGTGAATGAGGAGAGAAAGGAGAAAAACCGGGAGACAAAGAGCAAGAAAGCAGAAGAACTCCACGTTTACACTTAAAAAACTACCATCCAAAAGAAAGGCAACAGAAACTATTGAGTCTGCAAATGAGAGAGCAAGCCAAAAGCATCAGAAATCTCTTGCAGTGTCATCTTCCTGTTTGCCCCTGTAGAATCAACAAATCTAGAGCTTGAACCATCAACCAGCCAGATCCAATCATCTTTCGTGGAAACAGATTGTGCTCATGCTGCCAGCCAGTCACCAGTCCCCACAAAAAAGCAGCAGAGTTCATTGCTCAATTTTCAGATAAACTGGAATTCACACACATAAACTGTGTATACAGATATATTGTCAAAATGCTCTTTATTTTATTTATGAATAAATGCATTAAAATGTATTTCCAGTCAAGTGTAATCAAATTAATTTGAACTCTATGCAACCTTTTTTTTATAATTCGGTGACCAGAGAAAGAAAAATCCTTGTTTTCACCTGTATAATCAGATCTTATTGAAGAAAACGTTAATAAATTAAAAAAAAAAATATTTTAAAGGAAAAAAAGGGCAACATTTTTATGGGGTTAAACTGCTAAGTTTCTCTCTAAAATGCACCAGATTGCACAGAATTTAATATATATTTTAAAAATTTTCCAGGGGAGCATGCCCCCGGACCCCCCTAGGGGGGGGGGTGGGGGGGTGGTATTTCCTCTTTTTTTAACAGGGGTAATTCCATGCTCTGATATTTGAATGTGTTTTGTTGATAATTTATAATGATGTTTGTATTCTATTTTGTTTTTGTAAACGGGGGTTCGATAAGTTGGGGTGAAGCCTCAGCCGTCCCCTGCGTGGGATGTCTTTATTGTAAAGTGACTGGCTGGTGGAGAGCTTTTGGTTTTATCACTAGGGTTGTTTCAGCAGATCTTTTATGCGGATTGGGGGTTGTCCGGTCCTGATTTGGCTTGGAAGAGTCCGCTGGACCTAAATCAATAATAATGTAATGTAAGTTGAAAAACACACCCAATTTTTACCAAAAAATGACCCTAATTTACTGTTGTGTTGCTAATAAAGCAACATTTTTAACATTAAAAAGTGATTTGCACGCGAAAGGCTTCAGTTCAACAATCAGAGCTTTTTTCTGGGTATAAATGGCAGCGCTTTTGCTGCTTTTCTAACCATGCCCCCAAGGCAACGATTGACTGATGCGGATAGAGGCAGAGCTATTGCATGGCTTCAGGAAGGGGTGGGGGTGAGAGAAGTTGGCAGGCGGCTGGGAGTGCCGTTGTCCAAAGGCTGCGGGAGCGCTTTAACAACACTGGAAGCGTCCAAGAACCAAGAAGGTCCGGACGCCCCCGCGTTACTACTGCAAGACAAGACCATTTCATCACCCTGTCAGCTCTGAGGATGAGGTCCGCTACAGCAAACACCATCAGAAGACAGCTTCACGCAGCCAGCAATGTTAACGTCAGCGACCAGACAATTCGCAACCGTCTACACGAGGCAAACCTGCGATCAAGACGACCAGCAGTACGGCCTTTGCTCACCCCAGCTCACCGTGCAGCGCGTTTGGCCTGGGCTCGGCGTCATTTGGTGTGGACTAGGCAACATTGGTCAAGGGTGCTCTTTACAGACGAGTCTCGGTTCTCCTTGTCTTTCAACGACCGTCGAGTGAATGTTTGGAGGCGTCCACGGGAGCGTTTTGCTGATGCGACGATGCGCGAGCATGACCGCTTTGGTGGTGGATCTGTCATGATGTGGGGTGGCTTTGCATTAATTTAAACTTCAGAACACCCTCCCACTGTCGCTGTCTTTCTCATTTACTCTTTCTCATTCCTGCTATGTCCTATCAATCTGCTATCCTATCTTCTTCTTCGTTAGATCAGTGACCTACCTTTTTTCTTGAAAACTCTTCCTGGACAAGACTCCTTGTTTGTTTATGAGGTCTGTTGGATCAGCTTGGGAATATTGGACGCTTTCTGCCAGGTGGTCACTAGGGCTTCCTATGATGTTATTATTTAGCAATGTAGGCATTTTATATGTATGTGTTTTGTTGATAATTTATAATGATGTTTGTATTCTATTTTGTTTTTGTAAACTGGGGTTCGATTAGTTGGGGTAAAGCCTCAGCCGTCCCCTGCGAGGGATGTCTTTATTGTAAAGTGACTGGCCGGTGGAGGGCATTCAGTTTTCCCACTAGGGTTGTTTCAGCAGATCTTTTATGTGGATCGGGGGTTGTCCGGTCCTGATTTGGCTCGGAAGAGTCCGCTAGCCCTGGACTTAAAGCAACAATCATGTAGCCTAATGTAATGTTCAGAACACCCCTGCTCCAAATTCATGGCAACTTAAACGGTATTGGCTACAAGGATGACGTCCTACAACCTAGGGTTCTCCCAGCTCTGCGGGCCATTGGGGAAGGTGCCATACTACAGGACGATAATGCCAGACCCCACCGAGCGCGTATCGTCAATGACTTCCTGCAGCAACAGCACGTCATAAGGATGGATTGGCCGGCTCGATCACTCGATTTGAACCCCATAGAACATCGGTGGGATGTCTTGGGTTGACAGACACGGGCAGACCTCCCTCCAGGAGCTAACCTTGAAGTTCTGGCCCAAGTTCTCCAGCAAGAGTGGTTGACCATCCCAGGAAACATCCTCCATAACCTGATACGGTCTATGAGACAACGATGCCAAGACTGCATTGATGGAAACGGTGGCCACACCCGATACTGACTCTATAGATTTTTTGCTTTCTAAAGTTTTGATTTTGTAAATGAGGGGTATGTCCAGTTAAATTGAATTTACTCGAATTTTAAGCGACTGATGTCTAATATCTTTTTTGTTATTAATGCAGAATTATTTTTTTTAACTGTGATAATAATAATAAAAATAATAATAATAATAATAGCTACCCGTTTTTATACAAAAAGCTCATTCTTATTATTATTTTTTTTTAATCTGTAGAGTCAACTGGGGGCGTTGTTGTTTGTCGCTTCACACCTTAGCGGTCACCCATCCAAGTGCTAACCGCACCGGACGGTGCTTCACTTTCGACACAGTAGCGAGTGCTCCAACCACTGCACTATCCGACACCCTTGACTCAACTGTGATTGAGTACCTACTCTCTTGAGGGTGGGGAAGGTAAAGCAGCGAGGGAGAGAGTTGGGCATCACCCTCATTACGCTGGCCCAAGATAAGTGTGATCTCCAACATCACGCTCCCCCTACGGCCACAAGGCTATGGGACTACCTACCTAATCTGTAGAATGCATTCGGGCCATTTATTTTACATTCGGCGCGTTAAATTTTTTTTTTTTAAAGACACCCATCGTTTTATTTTAACCAAAAAAAGAACGCACAGGATTTTAATATACACATACTCGTAGTCATCATGATGATACCAATGATGACGATCATGATGAAGGAGAGGATTTCACACACAACACTACGCCAATAACCATCATGTAAAACACCCCAAACTCGATGACGAAAATAGCAACACTTATGTGAATGAAAAATGTTTTACAGCCAGACACATTACATTACATTACATCATTATTGCTTTAGGTCCAGCGGACTCTTCCGAGCCAAATCGGGACCAACAGCCAGACACAAGATAAAATATGAATTTAGCAAAATAAAATAAAGTATTTAACAAACAACAACAAAAAATTCATACTTACAAAAGAAAATGAGTTACACTTAACAAGAAAAAGAATCAACAATGATCAACCATAAAGTGAAATATGTACCCAATAATCAATAATATCGTATTCTGAAAACTTAAACCGATTTGGTGGCCCGGATTTGAAGAGTAACCGTCTTAATAAGGTATGGGCCAGGCCAGGGTAGCTGAACAGTAACAGTTGACATACAAAGACTAATCATCTCTATTACAATTCACATCTATAAACTAATTTTCCCGCAAGGGGCGAACGTATGTGACTTAGGTACGAGACTATTGAGGTCACCGAGGGTTTTCTCCGGGCACTCCGGTTTCCTCCCTCCCTTCAAAATAATATTGGATGCAGTCAAATTAATCTTTAAAAAATACAAAACTATTTAACTTTCAGTTTCCTAATAGCGATCTCCCTGCCTTTACACCACGTGTATGCCTTGTATACTGTTGTCCTTGTTGTGTGTCTGTAATATATTTGTTGCACGTGAGCGTGTATGTTGGCATAGGTCGCCGCGCTTTGAGTTTGAAATCATTCAAAGTAAAGCGCGTATTAGCATCCGGTATTATTATTATTATTATTAATTTATGAACAATACTAATTACCACTGTGTCCACCAACACCAAATATCGTATCAGTAATCATTTTTCTTTAGATATATATATACGACTTCTGTCTCAACGGGTAAAATGACAGTTACATTTGACAGTTAAACAGATAAGAAATGAAAACTCGACAATTTGCACACATACACAGAATTTCGTCATACCGTTCTTCTTCAATCCTCTCTCTCTCTCTCTCTCTCTCTCTCTCTCTCTCTCTCTCTCTCTCTCTCTCTCTCTCTCTCTCTCTCTCTCTCTCTCTCTCTCGTCCCACCCTCTCTCTCTCTCTCTCTCTTTTACCCCCCTCTCTCCATCCTCCCGTTTCTTTTTTTGTTTTCCTTTTTTTCTTTAAGGTGCAGCATTTTGCTATGAGGATGAGAAAGTTTAAGTATTTAAGACACATTTTTCCAAAACACCAAGCAAAGCGTCAGTTGCAGACAAACGAACACGTATATCGGGGTACCTATAAAGGTCGAAATGACAATTAAAGACAACTAAAGACTACTAAAGACAACTAAAGACCGGTACCTATAAAGGGCGAAAAGACAACTAAAGACGGCCAAAGACACCTATGAATAGACAACTAAAAACAACTAACCCTAACCCTATAAACAACAATAGCCTCAGTTTCAAATCGGGCATTGCAATTTCATTAAATCCGACTACACAATCACCCAGAACAGCTTTCACTTTGTATCTAAATCAGTTATCTTATATAATATACTTGAAAAATATTATTGTTATTTTTTTTAATCCGTTGTACTTTCTACGCGGCAACAAATTTCTGCCATAGCCAATGTCTTTCAAAGATGGCAGGTGTTTTTGGGCTCTTTAAGTTGTTTGTAGCCTTGTATACCCTCTAAAATTTCTACCCCTGGTGTCTTTAGCCGTCTTTAGTTGTCTTTAGGGGTACCTATAAACAGGGGCGTCGCACGGTCCAAAATATTGGGGGGGCAACCCTGTCGACGGGGAGGTGGGGGAGGGGGGGCTGACAAGCGGGACGCACCCTGTAATATATCCTCGTACCTTCATCCAACTGAAAGACTGCTGAAAGTAAAAACATTTAATTATTTATGTTCTTCTTTACTGAAAATACAAGATTCATTTCCAGAAACTACAAATACATGATTAGCGATACACGAACATTAATTACCTGCCGCAAGATCATCTAAGTTGAAATTGTGTCTTCTCTATAAATCACAAGTCGTTTTGCATATTGCATACATATAATGACCAAACACTTCCACTACCAATTTCAGAAAATCAGTCAATTGATCAATTTGTTTTACTAGGGCGTATATTACTCGCAGTTTCTCTAAAGCAAAATACTGTCTGTCTGAGTGCCTTTTGTCTTGGTGATCACAGATGATCTTACTAGTAGTCCATGAACAAAATCTCAGCTAGTTCAGTCCACAAACATCGGAGATGTATTCGCGGACACATAAACAAACAAAACAAACAAACAAACAAACAAACCAAGTGAAACCTATAATGGGGGGTGGGGGTGGTGGTGTAATAATCAAAGCAGTCAAGCCCACGTTATCTGTCCCCAGAAAAGCGAACGGGTCATTTTTTTCCCCTTTTGCGATCAAAGCACGTGCACGTGTAGGTCTATCAACAAACTAAATCTAAATTAAAAAATATCGCGCACCTCAACTATTTATTGACACTTGCACATTCACCCTTGCCTTACTCATTTTACAGACTAAAGTAAATAATTGATATCAACAAACCTGGAAAACAGACGATTCCATTGTTTTGTTAATTTTGCTCTTTGCGTGATGAAATGACACTTCTTTCAAACAGCGAAAGCCAGCTCTGCTGCCCGGTGATTGCATTAGCACCACGAAATATTTTGTTGTGAAACACAGGCACATGCTAATAGATTATTGTAATATTATTTCGTACGTTAGCCCTTTACACTACGGTTTAAAAATATGGTGATTTTTTTTAATTATTGATTCTTCCTGCCTTCCTCTATCGTTTGAAATCTTCTTCTTCTTCTTCTTCTTTTCTTCTTTCTCTCTCTCTTTCTTTTTTTTTTTTTTGCCAAATTATTGGGGGGGCAGGTGCCCCCCCTGCCCCCCCGTGTGCGACGCCCCTGATAAAGGGCGAAAAGACAACTAAAGACAACTTTTAGATGTCTTTAGTTGTCTATACATAGGTGTCTTTAGCCGTCTTTAGTTGTCTTTAGCCATCTTTAGTTGTCTTTAGTTGTCTTTTCGACCTTTATAGGTACCGCGTATATCGAACTTCTTGTTAACCGCCCCTTCCACACATTTCCACACTGCGGAAATCTTGCGGCAATGAAAGAAAAAATGTTCAATGAAGTCTACTTCGTGACTGCAAAAGGAGCATTTATTGTCAATATTTAAACCCATCTTAAACAGTAAAATATTGGTAGGGTAGATGTTATGTAGCAGTTTCCATTGTAATTTTCTTAGCCTAATTTCACCAGTTGTATTTCTGGCTAACTCCCAGTGTTTGTTGTTGATACTGACGCCAAGCTTACACTGCCAAAAGTGTTCACAGCAAGGGACACTGTATATTTCTTCTATAAAAGTCTGACGAAACGTGTTCGCAGTGCTACAGCACAAGTCATTAAAGACTATGGGTAATGTCATCGTAATTCTTACTATCGTTACCAGCCCCGCCGGCTGTGTTCTGAGGTAGGCCGATACTGCCGCTCTAACCTCTGTGTACTGAAGGAACAAGGCAGGCCAGTTCCCCAGCAGATCTTCCACTTGTAGAAACGAAAGCACAGAATTGTTTTGCACTACATCATTGACACATGTTATTCCTTTTGATGCCCAGTCTTTAAAATATATCACTTTCCCTTGATAAATAATGTTTGCATTATTCCACAAGCACTCTGAATTAACAGTAGTGGGTGTGTGCACTTTATTATGACTTAGCCAAACCCGTACGGCTCGCACCCAAAATTCAGAGGGAATTTCTTCCAAACCTTTAAACTTTTTACCAACAGGAGAGTTTAAAAAATACTTTTTTTTTTCCAAACACAGAAAAATACATTCGAGGAATCCAGGACCATTTACAATCCGTTTCAGATTTTGATAACTTGTACAGCCATTCACATTGAAATGATTGTTGCATGAGCTTAATGTCTATCATCTTAATAACGCCCTTGGATGGTTCATTTATTAAGACACTTCTCTTAATCTTTTCAAACGCCTTTTTATTACAATTTTTCCGTCTACACAAAAATCTGTAAAACAATTAACGTGTTAATCTATTCAGTTAGTATATTATCTGGCATACATATAGCTTTCATTACATAGATAAACTGAGAAGCTAAGAAGCTTTTTATCACATAAATTTTACCCAGTGTACTAAGGTTACGTTTTTCCCAATTAAAGATTGTTTTATTTTTCTCATTCTTTCTTTCCAGTTTGTTTCAATTGAAGATGCCGGACACGCATTAGAAAATAATACTCTATGAATAATTATATTATAATTGAGTAGTATATTATACTAACTTCTTCGCTAGGCCAGTCGCCTACCTTTTTTCTTGAAAACTTTTTCAAAACCCCTCATTTGTGTATGTTTGTTGGCTCAGCTTAGGAATATTAGACTATTTTCTGCGAAATGGTCACTAGGGCTTTCTATGATAGTATTATTTAGCAAGGTAGGCATTTTATATGTATGTGTTTTGTTGATATTTTATAATGATGTTTATATTATATTTGGTTTTGTAAACGGGGTTCGATAAATTAGAGTATAGCCTCAGTGTCCCCTGCTTGGGATGCCTTTATTGTAAAGTGACAAACTGGTGGAGTGCCTTCAGTTTTACCACATGGGTTGTTTCAACAGATCTTTTATACGGATCAGGGGTGAGTCCTCGTTCAACCCAATTGTCCTGATTCGGCACTTTGCAATCCCCTGTACTATGTAAGCAACGAATAATTAAGTACTCTTTTGGTGTCGTCAAAACATTGCCATTGCCATTATCTCGATGCACTCGTTGGTTTTTATCAGTAGTTGATTCAGCCTTGATTCATTGATGCTTGATAAGTGTAACCCAGATTCGTTTATCCACGCAACCCGTTCACTCAGCAACAAGGCAGTAGTCGTCGTATGAAGTTTCCAACTTTATTCAGCATACATTAACAACTGCTTACAATCGCTTTTTCCACTTTCTCCTTCTTTAACTATCAAACAGTGCGGCATATATAGTTTCTCTATACTCTAGAGAACCTTGGAACATTCCAGCGTGAAGCAATTGCAGCCAATCACAGAAATATTCCTCATCAGAACTGTCTTACGTCATATAACCTTGCCTAGGCCAGAAGAATCTCAACCACCAGCAGATCTATCTAGACGCTTCGATCAATAATAAACAAGCAATCCCAAAAAATTCTCCAACAATATCGACCAACTAAAACTATCAACATTGTACCAAGCTTCTTCTAACAACAACGCAAATTCAAATCAAAGGTAAATACACTCTATTGCATGCTTTGCGAAACAAAACGATCGGATCTAATAAGCCTACCTATCGTGCGCGTCTCACACGTACTATCGTGCGCGTCGCAAACTTAACATAACCCCATACACAAGAAGAAATTTACTTAACTTCTTTCAACAACGTTAAGACGCAATGCTCAAACAAAGTCCAAAATTAAAACGAATTTCAGTCTGTCTGGATATAGTCAATGTTCTCAGTTCATCCACACAGAGTCAACGTTCTTTCATCAATTGCTTCCTTTTTTCCGTCGAATGTCCGATAAAGTCGATGTTGTCAGTTCCCAGAATGAACTTGCAGGGTCTCACGGTCAAGTTAGCTTCTGTAAGACAGTGAAACAATTCCCTCAAGGTCATCAGACGCTCCTTCCAGGTCTGGGTGTGGTGCCAACCAGTACGGATTGGCCGTATTTAATTCCGGCGAAGTGAATTAAATAAGGAAATACGGTAGCTTTTATTTAAAAAAAATACGGAGAAGTTGCCGATCGTTTATCTTTGCCAGCGGTGCTTCTGTACCGGTTTCTGATCTCATAATAGTACTCACTGCACTCACCGAACGTCGCTGTGTTCAACAAGCTGATTTTGATGGTGATTTTAGAGTAAAACAAGTGTGGTGTTCAACAAGCTGATTTTCATCGTGATTTTAGAGGACTGAAAATAGCCTGCTGTTTCAGAGGGAAGCCTGTCGTTACTTTGTAGTGTCATAGGCTGGGATTTGCGAGAAAAAAAGTGTTAAAAAATACTGACAAACTGGTCCGGAAATACTGACAAGAACATTAAGGGGTTCGTACCTCTGGGACTAGCAGGTCGTCCCAGTAACACACGACGTTGTCCATCCCTTTAAGCATCTTCCTCATTCCTCTCTTCAGGGTATCACCGCTGTTGACCATGCCAAAGGGCATCCTTAGAAACTCGTACGTCCCATCAGGAGTTATAAAAGCAGTCTTTGGTATGTCCTGTTGACGCACGGGGACTTGCCAATAACCCTTGCTGAGGTCAATCTTTGAGAAGATTTTACTCCCCAATAATTGGCGGAAGAGGTCTGCTGCAGTATGCATCGGCTCAGGGTTGAAGACGGTGATCTTGTTAACCTTCCTGTATACTCTGTTGCTCCCGTCCTTCATCTTCACGTCCACGACAGGGGACACGTAAGGGGAACTGGACTACCTGATGATGCCCATCTTCAGCATCTCATCGATGTCTTTCTTCAAGGATTCGCGAGCCTTGAAAGGGATCGGGAAGGGTTTGGATCGAACGAGAATATTTGAAGTGAGGTGGACTTCATGTTCGACCAAAGTCGTAGAGCCTGGGACATCGCTGAAGTTGTGGGGAAACTCGGCCATAAGGCCCTTGAGCTCAATCTTTTGACCTTCCGTAAAGCTTCGTCCTATCTTAACATCATCGATGCCTTCTTTGCTGTGGAAGTCTCCTAGTTCCTCGTTGTCAAAGCTGTCGTCGATCTCAGCTGCTGTTGCTGCGTGTATAGTTTCTGATGGCCTTTTCACGTACAGCTTAAGGAGGTTGGCGTGGTATATATTGGAATGCTGGCCGACCTTCACCTGGTAGTCGTTGATTTCCACCACGGTCTCCACTTCGTACAGGCCTTTCCACTGCATCAGCAACTTATTGTGATCGGTAGGTAGCAGCCAATCTTCGTTTAGCGGATGACATTGATGGATTGGCTGGGGAGGACCGAGAACTTGAACAGCTGGTACAGAGGCTTGAGACCACCGCCAGAGCTTATGGAAAGGAAATAAGTGCAGAGAAGACCAAATTGATGACCAACAACACCAATGGCATCAACACGGACGTCAAAGTCCAAGGCCAATCCCTCAACACATTGCATAGCTTCAAATATTTGGGAGCCATTGTGTCAGACAATGGGTCCCGACAGGAAGTCCTCTTCAGGATCGCACAAACAACTGCTGCCCTGACAAGGTTGAAGCCCATTTGGAAAGAAAGGACCACCAGTCTACATTCCAAAGTAAGACTGCTGCGCTCCCTTGTCATCTCCATCTTCCTACATGCTTGCGAAGCATGGACCTTCACAGCAGATCTCCAACGAAGAATACAAAGCATGGAGATGAGGTGCTACAGAAGAATTTCTGGGCATTTTTTATACCCAACACATCACCAACGACGAAGTCCGACAGACCATCACACAAGCCATTGGACAACACGATGACCTGCTCACAGTGGTGAAGAAACGGAAATTCCGATGGTATGGCCTTGTCACCAGATCATCAGGCCTAGCAAAGACCATTATGCAAGGCACAGTGCAAGGAGGTAGAAGAAGAGGGAGACCGAAAAAGAGGTGGGAGGACAACATTCGAGAATGGACTGGTTTGACACTGAGCAAAGCCATCAGGGCTGCTGAGGACAGAGAAAGATGGAGTATGCTGGTTAAACGATCATCTGTGGTGCCCCTACGACCTCCGGGTTACGGGACAGGATAGGATAGGATAGGTAGCAGCACCAGCACTTTGTTGTAAGGTTTAAACTTCCTGTTCACAGGAATCGTAGTAGTGCTTTCCACAGTCCTGGGACTTCTTCAGGTTTTCTCTGGCTATCTCGAGAGTCTGCTCCAGCTTCTCCCGTAGCTCAAACACGTACTCGTAACTGTTTTTCACCTCTGGGGTCTCTACTTCTTTCGTCCACAGTTCTTTCAGGATGTGCATCGGCCCTCAGATGGTTCTTCCGTACAACAGCTCGAACGGAGAAAAGCCGGTGGACTCCTGCGGCACTTCTCAGTAGGCGAACAGTAGGGCGTTGATGTTGCGATGCCATTGTCTGGGCTGCTCGCTACACAGTTTCTTCAGGGTGGACTTCAGCGTAGCATTGAACTTTTCGACGAGCCCGTTGCACATTAAATGGTAAGGTGTCGTAGTCAAATGCCGGATGCTCAGCAGTCTGTTGACCTCTTTAATGCAGTCAGAGACGAACTGTGTCCCGAAGTCTGTCAAAATTTCTTCAGGCACTCCAAGTCTGCTGAACATGTCCATCTGCGCCTCTGCTACAGTTTCAGTGTCAATCTTTTTCAGAGGCACAGCTTCTGGGTACCGAGTCGCATAGTCCACTGAAGTCAGTACCCACCGATGACCATCTTCACTCGGATGTTTTATTTCGCCGATTAAGTCTAAGGCCACCCTCTTGAAAGTTCGGTCGATCAAAGGCATCCTCTGCATAGGCACTTTAAGGACCCTTCCTCGAGGTATGGTCTTTTCCAAATGTCACATGATCGGCAGAAACGGCTGACGTCCGCATGAAACCCTGGCCAGTAGAACACCGCCTGGGTTCTGTCCGACGTCTTCTTGATGCCCAGGTGACCTCCCATGATGGAGTCGTGAGCTACTTCCATCACTTGGCGCCTTAGGGATAACGGTACCAAGACTTGACGTAGTGGTTTCCCTCCGTTGACCGTGCCACTGCCCTTGGTCACGTGGTCTTTGCGGTTCCTGTACTTTAAAGTATTGTCAGCTTCCTGGAGCTGGATCAGTTTATCTCTGTCCACGATGGCATTTTTGGAGTTGTCGGCGACCTTCAGTGGCATAGACGTATTGTCTCTCTTGATCTTGGCCCTGGTAGTAACAACACCGACGATCTCTGGTCGGCAGGGCTGAGCCGGAGTAGCCACATTGTCCCGTAGCAGCTCTGTAAGGTCTCCATCGGGAAATGGCAAAAGACCCTCCTCCACAACTTCGACACGTTGGGTTGAGGCAAGGTCTCCATTCTAAATCGGGGTCTTCGGGTCGTCTCGCGCCGTGGATATTCCCGATCATCAAATGGTACAGCAGCTTCTTCAGGCAAACAGCTTCTACTTCGCCTATGTAGAAAGGGGTGCTGACTTGAATCTTCGAATCTGGCGCTTTCACACACTTGCTGTCGGCCATGAGTGTCCATTTTGAATCGCCAGTGAACTGTTCTTTAGCGATTGGATCTTCTCTGACGATGACCCCACTGCAGCCCGAGTCTCTTAGGACAGTCACCATGATTTCCGACGCGTCCCTTGGAAACAGGCATGTTCTGGACGGTCACAGCTGCCCTGGATGGATTTCCCGTTGGCGAGGAGAAGTTGGCCATAGGTCATGCACTCTTGCACGTCCGCAGGGGTAGCTGTGCGCTCGGTCTTCTCTATACTCTAGAGAACCTTGGAACATTCCAGCGTGACGCAATTATAGCCAATCACAAACAAATTCGTCATCAGAACTGTCTTACGTCATTTAACCTTGCCTAGACCTGAAGAATCTCAGCCACCAGCAGATCTATCTAGACGCTTCGATCAATAATAAACAAGCAATTCCAGAAAATTCTCCAACAATATCGACCAACGAAAACTATCAACATTGCTTCTAACAACGCAAAATCAAATCAAAGGTAAATACACTCTATTATTGCATGCTTTGCAAAACAAAACGATCGGATATATAGTGCGCGTCTCACACGTACTATCGTGCGCATCAAGTCAAGTCAAGTCAAAAGCGCTTTATTCCATAAAACCCCTTGGGGCACTTGGATACAACGAAAATGAATAAAAATAAACATACATGTAGAATAACCATAAAAATTATAAAATACAATATAAAATACATATGTACATAATATTATATTACAAAAATAAGAGTTAATCTTTCACACTCGCGTTCTAAGAGAAATAATAAACATTTACAAAATACACATTCATTATTATCACACGACACAAGCATACTGCATTACGTCGCAAACGTAACACAATACACGTATGCTTTACTATGTTTTGACACAAACTGATCAACGATTTAAAACGGTCCTGATTTGGCTCGGAAGAGTCCGCTGGACCTAAAGCAACAATAAATCAATCAACAATAAAACGATTTAAAAAAAAGTTGAAAACTCTTCCAAAACTCCTCAATTGTGTTTGAGGTCTGTTGGGTCAGCTTGGAAATATTGGACGCTTTCTGCCAGGTGGTCACTGGGGCTTCCTATAATATTACTATTTAGCAATGTAGGTACAGTATTTTATATGAAGGTTTTTCGTTGATATTTTGTAATTATGTTTATATTTTAGTTTGTTTTTGTAAACGGGGGTTCAATACATAAAAATAGCGCCTCAGCGTCCCTTGCATGGGATGCCTTTATTGTAAAGTGACCGGCTGGTGGTGTCCCTTCAGTATTACAACTAGGGTTGTTTCAGCAGATTTTTTATGCGAATCAGGGATTGTCGCGTTAGGACTAGTTTTAACTCTGCTCGTTGACTATTTAGCCTTGTGTAGTCTTTGTAACAGTAGAGAGTCAGTAAATTACACAGTAGCAATAAAAGTACACACAGCGAGCCAGACCCCCACACAGCTTAGTGACTCAGCACTGTGTGCGAGAGTCGTAAACATTTTACCCAATGAGAGCTTTGAATCGGACCGTTTTAACCAATCAGAAGCAGGCTAAGTGGGTAGAGCAGTTTTGACTGTGTCAGAGCCTAACACAGCTTTGGTCAGTCGTGTGTGGGACGAGGAAGAAGTAACATCTACTACTTAGCTAGCAGAGAATCTCTTCACTCATAGACCAGGAAGCAGGACTTGAAATCATAGAATTCTATCAAGTCACAACGGGCCTGAACTTGTCAAACAGGTAAATGAACACCCTTCTGTTTCATCGTGATATATTTATATTATTGTTGAAATTATGTTTGTGGAATTTGCTATGCATAAATGTGAATTATTAATCCGAATTTGCGTGACCATGTGGAAGAGCCGACCACGAGGCGAAACACGACCGGTTACGCCGCCATGTTGTATCCCGTACGGAACCTCTGTTGTTTAACTTATATGTATGTTTGCAGACCAGTGGCTGTACCACTGAATGTTTATATTATTATTAATTCTGCATGTGTATAGTTAGCCACGATTGATATTTATGTATGTATAGGAATTTAGAGTGAAATTCCAGTGGAACCCGGAAGTAGCAGAATGTTCGTCGCTTATGTATAGAGATGTGGAGCTATCACTGAGGGCTACTTGGCTTTCAGTGAGACGCTCTGCACAAACCGATTATTCAGGGTTGTGCAGACTTTCGTCTCTTATATTACAGACGAGCAGGCGAGCTATCCAGAGCTATCCCGAGCTATCCCGAGCTATCCTGTGCACCCCACTCCACAGAAACGACTAGTTGGCGGAGTATCCTCTACCGCACAAGACGGAAAGAGCAACCCGGAAAACTCCCTGTCAGACCCCACAGCGTGGCAAGGGAACCCAACTACACAACGACACAGGTGGACCAGAAGCTACCTCACAGAAGGACTTCGAACCCCCACTCATGAGTTAAGTGCATAACACGAAGGTGCACTTAAACTGATCATAGCAGGACCACAGTAGTCCAACTCTTCAGAAACTGTAAAAAGGACCACAGTAGTCCAAATCTACATGAAATATTATAGAAAGTGCCCGAGGAAGATATAACAGCTGCCTATACTAGACTATCGGCGATCGAACTATTAGCAGTGACTGAGACATTTTAAGTTAGATTAGTACTTAGAGAATCTTGTATAGAGTAGAAGAAATAAATGTGTGATTTTAACTGTTATCAAGTGGCTGGTCTACATATGAGTCATAGCCGTGTGAAAGCTAGTGTGACAGTAATCTTTTACCATTTTTCTATCTATTTCTGTACTCCAATCTTAACACAGAACGAGCTAAACAAATAAATTTATTAAAGTAATTCATAGGGTGACCTACTAGCAGTTCCCACCGAATAAACGTGAGGGTCCATAATTCCATTGTGCAGAGCCCATAAACCCCACGTGACACTTTAATTGGCGAGCCTGGCTAGGATCTGTGTATAATAGGAATTGGGTATAACCGGACCTAAGTACAATAAAATTAGATAACAGTAGCAGTAGTAGAATAACTTAGAATAGTGTAAGGGTATAACACTGATCAGTTGTGGTGCACTATTCTTTAGTTAAAAACTTTTTTGCTTCAAATATTTTTGTGCCTGTATGTTGCATTGCTCTTTTGCAGGTTTTGCTTAAGTAACTGTTGTATGCCATTTGACTCTTGTTTTATTCTATTATTGATTACGAATTTTATGGTCTTTGCATTGTTTTTATTGACTTGCAATATTGCTAGTGTTTTGGTATTCCACGTGATTCAGAGGTTGTTCATAGACACGTTTGGCAATGTCGGACCCAGTGGCCTTGAGATTGCGCTTCAAGGAATTGGGAGAAGCTTTACACTTAGCAGGGGGAGACCTAATTGCGTATATAAATGCAGAGGTAGAGAAACAGGAGGCTAAGGCAGAGAGAGCAGCCGAGAGAGAACAGAAGAAACTCGAAGCAGAACAGAGAAAAGCAGAACTAGAAGCAGAGCAGAAGAAATTAGAGGCAGAGAGAGAAACGAGGAAATTAGAATTAGAAGCAGAGCAGAAGAAACTAGAATTAGAAGTAGAACAGAAGAAGGCAGCAGTAGCAGCAGAGAGAGAAGCAGAAGTTAGGAGGTGGGATTATGAGCGGGCAGAGAAAGAAAAAGAGAGGGCAGAGAAAGAAAAAGAGAGGGCAGAAAAAGAAAAAGAGAGGGAAGAAAAGGAAAAAGAAAGACAGCATGAGTTAGAGCTAAGAAGATTGGGATCAGGAGCTTCAAGTTCTTCCTCAACCCCTTCCCACTCAGATCAGCTAGAGGTAGCACCCAACCCTGTACAAGGAATGTCATTTCCACTGGGAACATTCAATGAGAGAGAAGAAGGTCTAGATCTCTATCTGACTAGGTTTGAGCGTCTAGCAACAGAGTACAAACTAGATCCCACTCATTGGTCTTTTAAGCTTAGTCAAGGGCTTAGAGGAAAGGCTTATGACATCTACAGTAAGCTACCGACTGACAGAGTGACTGACTATCACAAAGTAAAAGAGGCACTCCTAACGGGATTCGAACTAACAGGAGAATGCTACCGGCAAAAGTTCCGCACCAATCGGAGAGTGAAAGGAGAGAGCTATGCGCAGTTCGCGGATCGGTTGTCCACAACGCTGGATAAGTGGATTAGCCAGTCAGCCACGGCAAAGACGTATGATGGACTGACAGAACTGTTAGTATGGGAACAGCTACGGGAAACCATGACCCCCGAGCTGAGGACATTCTCAGTAGAACAGGGCGCGGAAAGACTGGAAGATCTGGTCAAGGTCGCAGATAGGTACGTGGCCGCACACGGAGAAGCCAAGAGCTTCAGGCGAGACCTAAAGCCTAACGGGAAAGAGGCACAGAAACGAAGCCCTAACCGAGAGGAGCGCACCGCGAATAAGCCGAATAACCCCAGACCTGGGCAAAATAAAGGACCCAACACGGAATTCGGGAAAAGAGGTCCCGCAGAACAGAGACGGTATTGTTCGTTCTGCAACAGAAACAATCACTCCACCGCAGAATGTTTCAAGTTGGCCGCACAACGTAGGGAAGAGCGCGAAAGCCGGCCAGCGCACAGAGTTCTAACTCAAAGTAGCGGTAACAAGCCACACACGATCGGAGATCACCCATCGGTGACAGACACGGTCAAGGTCAACGGAAAAGAAGCGAACTGTCTGTATGACACAGGTCTATCATACGACGCGATAGTTAGCGAATCTCTGGTATCGCGCGCGGACTTGACAGACAAGACAGTCGAACTACAAGGAGCAGACTTGACGAAACCGACGACTACTTGCCCAATAGCTTGGATAGAAGTAGAGAGTAGGTACGTCACAGGACGAATCCAAGCAGCTGTTTTACAGAAACCCCTGTATGATCTAGTGCTAGGTTGTAGGTATGTGTTCTTAGGCACGCCCCCTAAAACTGTAGAGATAGCTGCAGTGCAAACCAGGGCCCAAGCTAAAACCCAACCACCCCAGCCCGAGTTCGCTCCGAACCCAGGACTCGAAGAGATCAAAACAGCACAGAAAGAAGACACCTCGATAGCGAAGTGCTTCCAGAAGCTACCCAAGGCGCACACACCCCCGCACAAGGGAGACTTCTACATGGAAGAGGGAGTTCTACATCGACAAGGAGATGGAGATCACACCCAACTAGTACTACCAGCCACCCTTCGAGCCCAAGTACTAGAATTAGGCCACAGCATGCCACTCAGCGGACACATGGGAATTGGAGCCACAGTGCAGAGAATCAGCGCACACTACTATTGGCCAGGAATCACGGAGGATGTCAAACGCTACGTGAAATCTTGCCACCAATGTCAACGATATTCCCCGCGACATCACACCGTACCAGTTACCTTAGGACCATCGGTAGTAGTCGGCGTGCCATTCCAGCAAGTCTCAGTAGACATAGTGGGACCACTGCCCATGACCAAGAAGCGGAACAGATTTCTACTCACACTCGTCGATGCATGTACGATGTGGTGCGAAGCAGTCCCGTTGCCAGCGATCGACACCAAGAAGATTGCAGATGCACTCATCGCCATCTTTACCAGAGTCGGATTCCCGGACAGCATTAGAACGGACAACGGATCTCAGTTCACCGGCCGCCTGATGCAAGACGTGTTCGAGTTGATACAAGTTCATCACATTCGCACACCACCATACCACCCAGCCAGCAACGGACAAGTAGAAAGACTGAATGGAACCCTTCTCACCATCCTCAGGAAAGTCGCCGACGACAATCCAGAAGCGTGGGACACCTACGTGAATGCGGCACTGTTCGCATACAGAGAAACGCCCCATGCAGCCACAGGCTACACCCCGTCAACATTGCTATTCGGCAGACCTCTAGCAGGACCGCTAGAAGCCCTACGCAGAAGTTGGACGGAAGCCAAGATAGACGACACACCAAGAGGTGCCACCAAGTACGTCGCAGACCTGCAGGAAACCCTCAAAGCAACGTGGAAGAAAGCTGGTGAAGCGCTGAAGAAGGCCAGAGCCCGTCAGGCGAAGTACTACAACCGCCACGCGAAGGACCGAGAACTGCAAGTCGGCGATCAAGTGCTACTCTTACTTCCAAGTGGAACCAACAAGCTGGACATCGCTTGGAGAGGACCGTACCGGGTGACGGCCAAGAAATCCAAGACAGTCTACCAAGTAGAGGTGAACGGGAGAGCCCGATACCACCACATCAATCTCCTCAAGAAATGCACGGACCGACCCACGACCCCCGGCACACACACATGGATGGCCATCGCCATCGCGGAAGAAGTTCATCCGCAACTACAACAGCATCGCCGTACCACTGACAAATGGAACCCGGAAAATCGCCCCGGACAAAGTCGTATGGACAGCCGAATGCGAGACAGCATTCCAAACACTCAAGGACAGAATGACATCGGCGCCAGTACTCCACCTACCCGATTTGACTCAGCCATTCGTTCTTCGCACCGACGCAAGCGACTTAGGCCTCGGAGCAGTACTGCTACAGCGCGACCCCAAGAATGCAGAGACGCTATTCCCTGTCGCCTACGCCAGCAGAAAATTGAGACCCGCCGAGACCCACTACGCCACGTCGGAGAAAGAATGTCTTGGACTAGTCTGGGCCATACAGAAGTTCCAACTCTACCTGTATGGGACCCACTTCACAGTTCAGGTGGACCACCAACCACTATCGTTCCTGGCAGCCTCCAAGTCTTTGAACTCGCGCCTGATGAGATGGGCACTCACCCTTCAGGCATACTCATTCCAAATCGAGTACATCCCCGGCAAGGAAAACCACGGAGCCGACTACCTCAGTCGCCATCTCGTGGAGGACACAGCAGCTGTCGCCCACCCAACACAACTAAGGGCCACAGCACCAGAATTCGTCCCCGCCCAGTAATACCCTGTCACTAGTGTCCATAGCTACCTGGCACAGCATTGCAGCTCAGGTAGAGCAACTTACTTAGTTTGTAAATAGGACCCTAGGATAGTGCAGTGTTAAACTAGGCCCTGTAGTAGAAAAAGGTCGAATCCAGTAGTCATCGCCTTTTTTCAGTTGAGGGAGCCTGTCGCGTTAGGACTAGTTTTAACTCTGCTCGTTGACTATTTAGCCTTGTGTAGTCTTTGTAACAGTAGAGAGTCAGTAAATTACACAGTAGCAATAAAAGTACACACAGCGAGCCAGACCCCCACACAGCTTAGTGACTCAGCACTGTGTGCGAGAGTCGTAAACATTTTACCCAATGAGAGCTTTGAATCGGACCGTTTTAACCAATCAGAAGCAGGCTAAGTGGGTAGAGCAGTTTTGACTGTGTCAGAGCCTAACACAGCTTTGGTCAGTCGTGTGTGGGACGAGGAAGAAGTAACATCTACTACTTAGCTAGCAGAGAATCTCTTCACTCATAGACCAGGAAGCAGGACTTGAAATCATAGAATTCTATCAAGTCACAACGGGCCTGAACTTGTCAAACAGGTAAATGAACACCCTTCTGTTTCATCGTGATATATTTATATTATTGTTGAAATTATGTTTGTGGAATTTGCTATGCATAAATGTGAATTATTAATCCGAATTTGCGTGACCATGTGGAAGAGCCGACCACGAGGCGAAACACGACCGGTTACGCCGCCATGTTGTATCCCGTACGGAACCTCTGTTGTTTAACTTATATGTATGTTTGCAGACCAGTGGCTGTACCACTGAATGTTTATATTATTATTAATTCTGCATGTGTATAGTTAGCCACGATTGATATTTATGTATGTATAGGAATTTAGAGTGAAATTCCAGTGGAACCCGGAAGTAGCAGAATGTTCGTCGCTTATGTATAGAGATGTGGAGCTATCACTGAGGGCTACTTGGCTTTCAGTGAGACGCTCTGCACAAACCGATTATTCAGGGTTGTGCAGACTTTCGTCTCTTATATTACAGACGAGCAGGCGAGCTATCCAGAGCTATCCCGAGCTATCCCGAGCTATCCTGTGCACCCCACTCCACAGAAACGACTAGTTGGCGGAGTATCCTCTACCGCACAAGACGGAAAGAGCAACCCGGAAAACTCCCTGTCAGACCCCACAGCGTGGCAAGGGAACCCAACTACACAACGACACAGGTGGACCAGAAGCTACCTCACAGAAGGACTTCGAACCCCCACTCATGAGTTAAGTGCATAACACGAAGGTGCACTTAAACTGATCATAGCAGGACCACAGTAGTCCAACTCTTCAGAAACTGTAAAAAGGACCACAGTAGTCCAAATCTACATGAAATATTATAGAAAGTGCCCGAGGAAGATATAACAGCTGCCTATACTAGACTATCGGCGATCGAACTATTAGCAGTGACTGAGACATTTTAAGTGAGATTAGTACTTAGAGAATCTTGTATAGAGTAGAAGAAATAAATGTGTGATTTTAACTGTTATCAAGTGGCTGGTCTACATATGAGTCATAGCCGTGTGAAAGCTAGTGTGACAGTAATCTTTTACCATTTTTCTATCTATTTCTGTACTCCAATCTTAACACAGAACGAGCTAAACAAATAAATTTATTAAAGTAATTCATAGGGTGACCTACTAGCAGTTCCCACCGAATAAACGTGAGGGTCCATAATTCCATTGTGCAGAGCCCATAAACCCCACGTGACAGGGATGAGTCCTCTTTCAACCCACGTGCACCCATGGAGGTGCTGGGGGTTTCAGTATAAATAGTATCCCCACTTTCTGGAAATGTAGTGCTTTAAATTCTCACTGTCGCTGTCATTCTCCTTTCTTCTTTCTCATTCCTACTCTGTTCTATCAATCTACTATACTATCTTCTTTGCTAGACCAGTCACCTACCTTTTTTTTTCTTGAAAACTCTTCCGGGACAAAAGTCCTCATTTGTTTGTGAGGTCTGTTGGATCAGCTTGGAAATATTCTACGTTTTCTGCCAGGTGGTCACTGGGGCTTCCTATGATATTATTAGGGCCTATTTGGCAATGTAGGCATTTTATATGTATGTGTTTTGTTGATATTTTATAATGATGTTTATATTCTATTTTGTTTTTGTAAACGGGTGTTCGATAAATTAGAGTATAGCCTCAGCGTCCCCTGCGTGGGATGTCCTTATTGTAAAGTGACCGGTTAGTGGAGTGCCTTCAGTGTTACCACTAGGGTTGATTCGGCAGATCTTTTAGGCGGATGAGGGACGAGTCCTCTTTCAGCGAAGTTGTGGTTCTGATTTTGTGGTCCTGATTCGGCCATACTGGTCGTGATTTGGCTCGGAAGAGTCGGCTGGACCTAAATCAATAATCATGTAATGTAATGTCGGCTCTTTGCAATCCGCTGTATCCTGTAAGCAATGAATAACTAACTAACCTCTTTCAACCAAGTTGTGATCTTGATTTTGAGGTCCTGATTCGGCACTTTGCCGTCCGCTGGACCCTGTAAGCAATGAATAACTATGAACATATACCTGTCAGGCGCCATTGGTTTTTGGCCTGTGGACAAGACAAGTTAGCCCCGCCTTAGACCAACGCTCGCCTTAACGTGAGGTTTACCAGTTTTGTCTTTTGGGCCACACGCAATGTGCCTTATGAGTTGTACAGACGCCCGTGTTGACAATAGGCGTTTTGTCCATAGCAAACCGGGACTAGAGGCTTTTTTTTCTGCCCCTATATGCTATATTTAAAAAATACAGAGTTTAGACAGTAAGGCTATCAAATTGGCTGTTGGAGTTCCTGTACACACACAATACACAATGCGAGCGTATGAAACAGCTGGAGTTATGCCTTTGGACGATTGGAGAACATTATCCTGCGCTAAGTATGTTATAAGAGCAAATGCAGTAGATAATAGTACGCACGAGGAACTATATTTAAGATCAGATATATCTTATCCTAAACATTCACAAAAAAATTAAATGTTTTCAAACGATAGCAACTTATACATATGACATAATTCCGAAACATCTTGAAAAAACAGATTTTGTATGTAATAAGAACATAGTGTCACCAATACCTGTATGGGAACTTGAAAATGCTAACTTTGACATTCTTTTAATAAATGAAACTAAGTATAATAACCCAGGTTTAATGATAATTGATGTTCGTAATCATTTATATGAAAAGTATTCAGCACAACTTAAGATATACACTGACGGATCGGTCTTAGAAAATGGTAATGCGGGAGCAGGTTTTGTTATTCCTGACTTTAAAATTACAAAATCATTTTATTTAGGAAAAGGATATTCCATTTTCACTGCAGAATTGATAGCAATACTGATGTCTTTAAATAGGATTATAAATCTCCCATTATATTTTTCTAGTGTAGTCATCTGTGTTGATTCAAAATCAGTTTTAGAAGCTCTAAAATCAAATAACAGTAAAGAAAGAAAAGAAATTATTTTTGAAATTAAGAACTTGATTCATAGTATTATAATTAATGGAACAGAAGTTAACTTTTGTTGGGTTCCTTCTCATTGTGGTTTTCTCTTTAATGACTGGGCTGACCGAGCTGCAAAAACTGGTGCCGAAAATAATAATGCAGTAAAATTAAATATACCCCTGTCAGTTAAAGAGATGCGTGTTTTAACTGAAAAGGAAGTTAAAACTAAATGTCATTTTAATCAACTCTTTGACCAACATACTGGCATTCCCAGAACTGTTGTGACGATGGCTTATAGAATATATCTAAATCCCATAAGAACTAAAAATTGTACGAACGTCAAATGTATATGTAATGAAATGTTTTCTTTGAAACATGTTTTATTTGAATGCAATCAACTGCGTAATAGTTTGCCTAATAATGTTACGTCTTTGGGCAATATTAGTTTTGGTGTGTGCATTAGTTTAGCGAAGACGTTCATTGGTTCTTCAGTTAGTCAGTATCTATGAGAATCGTCGAGGTTATTTGATCATAATTATGTTTTATTTTGTTTTTTCCAATTTATTTTCTTTGTATTTATTTATTTTTATTTTTTCTTTTGTTTTCATTTCTTTTTGTTTTTGTCTTATCATTTCGGTGAAAAAGATATTAAAACAAACAAACAACAAACAAACCGGGACAAACGGTGTCGGCGAAGCGGCTTTTAGGCGTTGTTTGCTTATGTACCCGGTTGCTACAGCACCACAGTCAGAGGGGCCGGGTAGCTCAGTTGGTAAGAGCGTCTTGCTAGTAACCGAAAGGTCGCTGGTTCGAATCCCGGATTGGTCAACGTGTGATCATATTATTTTCCCCTTTACCAACAACTGGCCCGCTGGTGTCAGTATAAATCGGTCCAGTAGTCACCTATATGCGAAAGTGTCGTGTGACTATAATCTACAAACAACAACAACAACACCACAGTGGGCCGTCTTGTCGTGTAGCCTTGCGCGACTGAATGAATAAGCCTAGAAGTCTATAGTGGTTCACTTTTCTTGAAGGGCTCTGAGAAAGAAAGAAAGAAAGAAAAAAGAGAGAGAGATAGAGAGAGAGAGAGAGAAAAACTTTGAATTTTTTTTTATTAGGGATAAAGATTTTAGACTAATTCATAAGTCTAATCTTCCAATCTGTCCCTTAACAAATAACACAGTAAATAACCTTTAACATTAACTTAGACATCATATAAATCACACACACATACACACACTCACACCAACATCTTCATCATTATCTTTAAACAATTGTAGGGCAACCACCCGTCACAATCCCCCACCCTTATAATATTTTTTTTAAAAATAATCATGATAATAATCAAGATAATAATAATAATAACAACAATAATAATAATAACAATTACAATAATAATTAGTAGTAGTAGTATTGCTACTAACACCACCATCACCACCATTACCATCACTATTATTATTATAACAAGAATATCTTAATAATAATAATAATAATAATATAATAATAATAATAATAATAATAATAATAATAATAATAATAATAATAATAATAATAATAATAATAATAACAAGAATAAATAGATAATAATATAAATAAATATATAATAACTAATATTTAAAAAAATATACTTACATGAAAAACTGTGTTATCATATCAAAATATGTCACTTTTAAAATTAATTTTTCAGATGCTTATATAGATTATTTTTGAAAGAAAATATTGTGTCGCAATGTTTACACTCCAGAGGAAGAGAGTTCCATACAGCAGCTCCATTAAATGATAGGCTTTTTTGTATAAATCAATGAGAATGAGGGGTAGTTTATTATTATAAAGTCTATGCCCATCAACTGGCTTAGTAAAAAGGATATCAAGGTGTGCAGGTGTTTCTCCGTGTGTGATTTGAACATAAGGATAGCTGTATTAAATACAAATTGTTTTTGAAGTGGTAGTATTCGGAGTTCCTTGCATTTCTCATTAGTTGTAATATCTGTATTTATATTATAGGACCTATAGAGTATCTTAATTGCTCTTTTATGAAGACTGTTTAGCTGTTTAATTTGAACGTCACTTGCATTACACCAAATAGTTGATGCATAATTAAAATGAGACATACAGTGGGCATAGAAAAAAGATTGTAATGCACCAACCGTAACAAAATGTCTAAGTTTATTTAGAAGGAACAGATATTTAGATTTTTTTAACAGATATGGTTAACGTGTGACCGCCAGCTAAAATCATCATCAACGATTATGCCTAGCACTTTATGTTTACGAACTTGATCAATACTGTACGACCCTAAGTTTAGATTAAGGCAAAAAGATCCATTTTGACGTTTTTGTCTTGTAGTGAGAAGCATACTTTTGCTTTTATTAGGATTTAATTTCATTCTATTGTTGTCACACCAGTTATTAATTTCATTTATGCTTATTTGAAGACTTTGTTCTACCTGTTGTAGATTTTTATTATGAGTGTGGAGGGATGAATCATCAGCAGATAGGTCAAGGTTAACATTGTGTGTGAGAAAAAGGGGCATGTCATTGATAAATATAAAAAATAAAATAGGGCCAAGAATCGATCCTTGAGGAACTCCACAAGTGACAGCTCGAGAAGACGAAAATGAACCATTAGTATATACTGATTGGTGCCTGTTGGATAAATATAATTTAAAAAATAATACAGATGCAGAGTTTTGAAAATAGTACTTTAGCTTATTAATTAACATACCATGGTTAACTAGTTCAAATGCCTTTTTAAGGTCAAGAAAAACTGCCCCTACAATGGCTTGCTTGTTTATAGCATTAAGCCAAACATCACAAAGATGGGAGAGCGCTGTTTGACAAGAGTGCTTAGGTCTGAAGCCAGACTGAAAAGGATGAAAAATAGCATTATTTTCTAAGTACTTCATTGCTAAGTAAGAGAGAGAGAGAGACAGAGAAAGAGAGAGAGAGAGAGAGAGAGAGAGAGAGAGAGAGAGAGAGAGAGAGAGAGAGAGAGAGAGAAAGCATAGTTCTTTAGAAGGTGAACGAGCAAATGAAGGCATAAGGGCCAGGGTACAGGCGCTTGTATCTGGACATGCGAGCGCCTGTGACGCGTCTCCCAAAGGGTGGACCAGGGGAATATTCTGTTTGAGTGTCGGGGAGAGATGACACGCAGAGTTAAATTTCAATAAAATTGTTACTCGGTTCTCCAAAATAATTCAGTGTATAGTCAGCTCCATACATAGCTCCTGAAGCATTTATTATTTTAATCGAGTCCATCTAGTATCAGGGTTCGCAGTAGTCCTAAGTGAACACTTAGTATATATACTGAAACAAGTCTCACTAATCTCTCAAGATCAGCGTAACTATCGGGGATCCACAAAATACTTGCCGAGGGTCCATTCTTCGTGGTTAATGCGCCTGTGATTGTAGCATACGTCACGGGTAGGTTTGGTTGCCCTTGTCGACAATGACAACTGTCGTCAATGGATGTTATGCGGTTGCGTGTACAATGTTCAGTGCCTCTCTGTCTGTTAGGACAGCAGATCTGTGTAAGGGTATAAGTAAGTGCTGTGTGTGTGTCGATTGTGTTGTTGTAATTATGCTGTGTCAGTGTGTTGTGTATACAATGTGTAATGTATGTTGTGTTGTGTATACAATATGTAATTTCTGCTGTTTTTGTTCAATTCAATTCAATCAATTTATTTATAGTCTGTTCACTAATTAAGTGATATTAGAGTTCATTTTAATAATAATAATTATATAATAATAAGAAGAAGAGGTCATTAAAAACAAAAAGGAAGTCTTTATAACCATTAAACAATTCAACTCTTAACATTGAAATATCAACATCATAATATTTAAAGTAAGCTTAATATGATTACACGATATAATATATCTGTAACAAGATCTGGCAGAGTGGGGAGTGGCCTATACCATGGACCCAGTCGCTTGTCATCACTCTTCCCAAAAAAGGTAACCTTCAGGAGTGTGAAAATTACCGGACCATCAGCCTCATCAGCAATCCCAGCAAGGTCCTCCTGAAAATAATACTCAACAGGTTGAAACCCCAAGCTGAACAAATCATAGCTGAAGAACAAGCAGGATTCAGGGCAGGGCGAAGTACCACTGAGCAGATTTTCAACCTCAGAATAATCTGAGAAATACCTACAGCACCAACAACATCTATATCATGTGTTCATAGACTTCAAGAAGGCATTTGACCGAGTCTGGCATGCAGCTCTATGGGCAACAATGAAAGTGTACAACATCAGCCCTAAAATTATTGAAGCCATCAAAAGCCTGTATGACAAGGCTACCAGTGCAGTCCTCCACAACAGCGCCATCGGGAACTGGTTCAGAACAACATCGGTGTGCGTCAAGGATGCCTACTCTCTCCAACACTCTTCAACATCTTCCTAGAGCGTATCATGTCAGATGCTCTTGCAGACCATGAAGGCACAGTCAGCATAGGGGGTAGAGCAATCTCCAATCTTTGTTTTGCAGATGACATCGATGGATTGGCTGGAGAAGAACAAGAACTTGAACAGCTGGTACAGAGGCTTGACACCACCTCCAGAGTCTATGGAATGGAAATAAGTGCAGAGAAGACCAAAATGATGACCAAAAACACCAATGGCATCAATACGGACATCAAAGTCCAAGGCCAATCCCTCAACACAGTGCATAGCTTCAAATATTTAGGAGCCATTGTATCAGACAATGGGTCCCGACAGGAAGTCCTCTCCAGGATCGCACAAACAATTGCTGCCCTGACAAGGTTGAAGCCCATTTGGAAAGACAGGACCATTAGTCTACATTCCAAAGTAAGACTGCTGCGCTCCCTTGTCATCTCCATCTTCCTATATGCTTGCGAAGCATGGACCCTCACAGCAGATCTCCAACGAAGAATACAAAGCATGGAGATGAGGTGCTACAGAAGACTTCTGGGCATATCCTATACCTAGCACATCACCAACGACGAAGTCCGACAGACCATCACACAAGCCATTGGACAACACGATGATCTGCTAACAGTGGTGAAGAAACGGAATCTCCGATGGTATGGCCACGTCACCAGATCATCGGGCCTTGCAAAGACTATTCTGCAAGGCACAGTGCAAGGAGGTAGAAGAAGAGGGAGACCGAAAAAGAGGTGGGAGGACAACATTCGAGAATGGACTGGTTTGACACTGAGCGAAGCCATCAGGGCTGCTGAGGACAGAGAAAGATGGAGTATGCTGGTTAAACGATCATCTGTGGTGCCCCTACGACCTTCGGGTTACGGGACAGGATAGGATAGGATAGGATAGGAATATATGCAATTTTTCAGCATCAGTTCATTATGAGCTAATATGTTCTTTATATCATGATGCTGTCTGATAATAGTATCAATATTATTTTCTGTAAATCATTTGTTCAAAAGCGGACTGTGTAATAACAGATGCTCAACATACAAGGCGTTTGAACATACGCAATTGACATTTTTGGAAATTTTCAACATCATAATATTTAAAGTACATCGCGTACAATGATCACAATTATAACAAGTTTTCTATATGATTACACGATATAATATTTGCAATTTTTCAGCATCAGTTCATTATGAGCTAATATGTTCTATCATGATGCTGTCTGATAATAGTAGCCTATCAATATTATTTTCTGTAAATAATTTGTTCAAAAACGGACTGTATAATAAAATATGCTCAACATACAAAGCGTTTGAACGTACGCAATTGACATCTTTGGAAAATTTAGTTTTCCAGGAATTTAATTTTAACTTGTATATAATTGTTGTTAAATATCTAGGGCTAGACAAAATAGTATTGTGTAAATGTTGAATACAATATTTTTATAGTATCGATGTCAGTTCAAAGTAAGAGAGGCTAATGTTATGATTTACTTCAGTGGGTTTACTCGCACCAACTTTGGCTAGTTTGGTTTAAACAGAATTGTATTATTCACGAGACAAGCAAACAAAGCATGGAGAACATAAAGGGCACACAAAAGTAAAGCTTAAATAAGTGCTACTCTTTAACAAATGACAACAATGAAATGTCTGGCGAGCAGGAACAAGTACAAAGCAATAAAAACAGAGGTACATTAATTAATCTTCTCAACAATGAAAAAAAAGCAAACATATAACTATAGTATAATGTAAGAGACAAGAAATACAATAACATCGAAAATGGGGGAAAAGGTAATAAAGAAATAAATAAATGAACTAACAAATGAGAATGTACCCAAGAGTAAACTTTGCACAATATAGTAGCTGTCAATATAGTAGCTGTCAATATAGTAGCTGTCAATATAGCAGCTATTTAAAAAGTAAATAATTGCCTGAAGCAATCTAAAACAATGAGAAAAAAAAGTCGGTTTTGAGGAGGGGACATTTAAAATAAAATAAAATAAAATAAACAAGTAATGTTCAATTAAAAAAGAAAGTAAAATAAAAACAACTTGCGGATCTGAACGTCCCGGGTACGAACCACTGAGCTAAGAATATTCTTAGCTCAGTGGTACGAACCCAGGCCGGGGCACAGTGGTGTGTTCTTGGGAAAGACACTTCACTCCCGTTTCCTACTCCTTCGGATGAGAGTATAAACCTAGGTCTAGTCTGTGTCGCATACCTTCCATCATAACGGACTTTAAAGATCCTGACGCTCATGTCCTAGACGGGTGAGTGCCGGTGACAAGAACACATCCAGCTGCGCACGCCAAAAGTTGTGGAATCATTTTCCTCGAATACGGGGTATCCACAGTATTACGAAGAAGAAGAACAAACGGGGATTGGCTTAACTGGTATCAAGGTGACTAATCAGAGGTGATCTTGCATAATTGTGCTATTTTTTTAAACAAAGCGGTCACTAGATGTGAGGAATGTATGAACTTTTGAAAAGATTCTGGCGTTTATCAGCCAATGCTTTACCCCATATTCCACAGTGTGAATGAACCCAAAGAAGATCAACTGCAATATTTCTAATTAGTAAACAACGTAAAAGGTATTTGATTTCAAATATCATTTCTCTTCTAACTAAACAATTCCAATTTTGTAATGCATATAGAACAGATTTTGAGTCTACACATATCACTATGCCAAACACATATCACTATGCCAAACACTTCTAATGACAACGTAAGACCATTATTCAAAGCCATAATTATAGCAAACAATTCAGCAGTACAAATTGAATATTGTTTTCCTAAATAAAATGAATGTCCAATATTAAGATCTCGAATAAGATATGCAGCACCAATATCCGAATTTTGAAGTAGTAAACCATCTGTAAAAATTTTCAATTTATTGAAGTAGACAGAATTTAACCGTCCCTTGACACTATTAGCTAACATATTTATTTTGTCATTTTTATGTAAATCTGTATAATCTATATCGAACCGAGCTCGTAAGTGTTCCCAAGGGGGTCATTTCGGTGAAACGGGAACCGAATTTACGTTACTAATATTAATGACACAGTTTGACATCACATCTGCTGTATAATCGTAAATGGTCTGAATACAGTAAGTCCTCGGGTTACGCCGGTCTCGACTTACGTTGTTTCGTGGTTACGACGCTCCTCCCCATAAAAATATAATAAATAATATTACGCGTCGTTCCGTCCTACGCGGTTTAGCGTCGTAAGCGACGTAAACAAATGGGAGCTAGTTTCTGGCGAGCGGCTGAAGAATACGCTTTGTTGTGGTTATACGGCGGGGAAGACGGCGTCGCTTCCTACGCTGGCGTCGCTTCATACGCTCAGTCACTGTACATACGCAATTTTGGTTGTTTACGCCGTCTATCTCTCTCACGTGTTTTATCGTTTTTTGCCCTTGGTTATGGCTCCCAAACGTAAGTCAGACTCTTCTGATGGTAGTGCATCAAAGAAAAGAAAGGCCATCACCAAGGAAGTTAAAATGGACATTATAATATTAATACTTTTTTTAATGTCATTAACAGTTACAGTACAGTATATAGCACTGTACGTAAAGTACAGGTATTTTTCTTTATGTTGCAACTTACGTTCCGACTTACGATGAAATCGGGTTACGACGCGTCCAACGAACGGATCCACGTCGTAACTCGAGGACCCCCTGTATAAGGAAAATGTTTTGCTCTTTGGAAAAAATTCATTTTTGGAAGACACTAACACTTTACCTGTTACAGAATTTTCAATACATTAACTTCTAAGAACATAATTATTTTGAAGCTGCTAGTTTACGTTGATCTGATAAAGAAAGTATACCTGCTTCATTGTAACAACGCTGCGTGTGTTTGTATGCACTGGTACACCAAGAGCCAATTTTACTGCTTTACTGCCTATACTCCGCAGTTTATTTAGTAATGATTTTGGAGCTGAAAAATACACTTCCTGTCCATATATTAATTTTGATCTCAATAGAGGTTGCTAGATGTAATAACGTCTTTGTATCCTGACTCCAAGCTTGCACATTTATTATTTTTAATAAATTAATCTTTGTCTTACTTTATTTATTAAATATTCTATATGATATCTCCAACTCTACTTTGAAGTAAAATAAACACCCACAAACTTTATATATATATATATATATATATATATATATATATATATATATATATATATATATATATATATATATATATATATATTTTTTTTTTTAATACGCAAGCGTTCGGTTATCAATATTTAATCCTGTTTTTTCTCCATTGTTAAACAGCATTAAACCGGTTTTCTCCCCTGATAATTCAATTTCTGCTGTGTTGTGTATACAATATGTAATGTGTGTTGTATTGTGTATACAATGTGTAATGCGTGTTGTGTTGTTGTGTATACAATATGTAATGTGTGTTTTGTATACAATATGTAATGTGTGCTGTATTGTGTATACAATGTGCCACACGTGTGATGTTGTATATACAATGTGTCATGTGTGTTGTGTTGTGTATACAATACGAATGTTGTGTGTTGTATATATAATATGTCATGTATGTTGTGTATCAGCTACAAAATAATGTTTGATTTGTTGTTATGCATATCAGTCTACACCCCAAGGTAGGCTGCTGCGCTCCCTTGTCATCTCCATCTTCCTTATACGCTTGTGAAACGTGGACCCTCACAGCAGATCTCCAACAAAAAATACAAAGCATGGAGATGGGGTGCTACAGAAGACTGCTGGGCATTTCCTATATCCAGCACATCACCAAAGGACGAAGTCCGACAGACCATCACACAAGCCAATGTACAACACGATGTCACGCTCACAGTGGTGAAGAAAGGGAAATATGACGGCCTACTAGCGCAAATATCATGAGAACATTATAAATATAATGGGATAATTACAGTTATCAAGGAATAATAGTAAATTATCAAGGGATAATTACAGTTATCATTGAAAAATTATAAATATCCTAAAAGATCGCGTGATCATATTTAATTTTCAGTTTTGGCTCTAGCAATCAGCCTGGAAATGCGGGAAAACCGAAAATTGTATTTATCACATAATACTTACAACTTTCACTTCATAATTAAAATTTTTATGTGATCATGCTTAATTCTGACTAAAGCGGCTTACTAGCGTCAAAACGTGAATCTACAGGTATCAGTGATAATTGTAATTAACACATTTCCTGTGTTACAAATATCATGCGATAATTACATATATCAACAACATATTTACAATTAACACGTAAAAATGATAATTATCAAGTGAAAGTTAAAATTTTCTGTTTTGGCGCTTCCGGGCGGACTGCTAGAGCCCAAACTGAAAATTAAACATGATCATGCGAAGTTATTTGTATTTTTTTAATGATAATTGTAAGTATCCCTTGATAATTGTAATTTTCCTATGATATTTGTAATCATCTCATGATATTTGTAATTATTAGGTTTTGGCGCTAGGAAGGCAAATACTGATAATTATATTAACTAACCCTGTGGATTACCGGAATCTCTCAAAATTACACAGAACACGTGTTAATATCAATTATCTCGTGATAATTATAACTCGGTTTTGGCGCTAGTAGGCCGTCATACGGAAACTCCGATGGTATGGCCACGCCACCAGAGCATCGGTCCATGCAAAGATCATCCTGCAAGGCACGGTGCAAGGAGGCAGAAGAAGAGGAAAACAAAAAAGTGGGAAGACAACATTCCAGAATGGACTGGCTCGACATTGAGCGAAGCCATGAGGGTTGCTGAGGACAGAGAAAGATGGAGTACGCTGGTTAAAGGATCATCTGTGGTGCACCAACGACTTTCGAGTTACGGGATAGGATAGGATAGGATAAGATATGTAATGTATGTTGTAGTTTTGGGCGTGCAATATATAATGTTTGTTGTGTAAACGACATGTAATGTCTGTTGTGCGTACCCAATGTTAAGTCTGTTAGAATTGTTGAGAAGTACGGTGCAGTCTGCTGAGGCGTTTTATATTGAATACTCAGTGTCTGTTGAAATGTTAGAGATCTGTGTGTTCTGTTGTCTTACACCTACTTCATCTGTAGGATATGGACATGATTGTGCTCTGCATCAACAGTAAGATATGTGACTGAGTGTGTTGTGATTCAACAGTAAGATATGTGACTGACTGTGTTCTGCTTCAACAGTATAAATATGTGGCTGATATGTGTTCTGCTGCAACAATAAGATATCTGGTTGTGTTCTGCTTCAACAGGAAGATATAGATGTGACTGAATGTCATGTACTGTATCTGTGGTCACGACTTGGATTGAGTTACCTCCATAACGAGGACTAACTAGAAATGGGCAAGGTACGCATGAACTTTTGAAGTTCTGTAGCTTTAGACCTACTGTTGCTGGCACTTTGTCTCCTCATTTGAATTTTGTTGATGTTGTTATTGCAAATGGTGTCGTAAATAGTGGCGCGTCTAGGGAATAGAGAGAGAGAGAGAGAGAGAGAGAGAGAGAGAGAGGAGGGGGGGGATGAATAAGAGGAGCCTAGAGGCATGTTACCGCCCCCATTGGAAGAGGCAAGCATACGACTCTCACCAACGCCAAAGCTAAGGTCACTACATCATGCAATGTCAAGGGTACATTATTCTTTTGGAAAAATAATGATCATAGTATAATAATATCAGCACCTTATCAATTTATAACGTGTAACAATTGCCAAAACAAGTTTGGATGCATTTTGAAAGACATTCGCCAGCTCTCTACGTGCTCATGCTGTTCTAAAAATAACACACACACACACACACACCCACACACCCACACACACACACACACACACACACACACACCCACACACACATTTTTGTAAAAACGACATTCTGATGACTGTTGTCAAAAAAAGAGGGATTATTGTGACACACTTTTCATTTTCGTGACATTATTTTGACATTTTCAAATTTTTGAACCTGTCCCTAACCCTAACCCTAACCCTTAACCTAACCCTAAGCCTAAAACAGCTGTATTTATGCCGGAACTCTATTTTGACGTCAAAATAGGGCAGCCTTCCAAAAAAGTCAAAAGAAACCATGTGGAGTTCCACGAGTGTGTCACTGTAACGTCGTTTCTACATGCCCACCCACCCACCCACCCACCCACACACACACACACCCCCACACACACACACACCTTTTTGTAAAAACGACATTCTGATGACTGTTGTGAAAAAATCAGGGATTATTGTGACACACTGTTCATTTTCGTGACATTATTTTGACATTTTCAAATTTTTGAAGCTATCCCTAACCCAAACCCTAACCCTAACCCTAACCCCTAATCCAAACCCTAACCCAAACCCTAACCCTAACTCTTAACCTAACCCTAAGCATAAAACAGCGGAACTCTATTTTGACGTCAAAATAGGGCAGCCTTCCAAAAACGTCAAAAGAAACCATGTGGAGTTTCACGAGTGTGTCACTGTAACGTCGTTTCTACATGCCCACACACACACACCCCGAGAGACTGTACACACAAACACACACACACATTCACACATTGAAAACAAGAAATGTATTGTCACCGCCACGACTCCGTCCAAGCAGACGCCACAAACAAACAACTTTCACACGCAAACAGCCCAGACAGAATGACGATTTCCCGCAGACGTGAAGCGATGAAAACACAACGATTATATATACAACTTTCAACCTATTTATTCATTCAAGCCACACACTCATACACATACAACATTTACACATGAAACGAAGAAGATGATGATGAAACAATCAACGGTTCAATGAAACAATGAAATGGTGCGTCAGGATGATCGAGGGTTGCTAGTCAACTTAGGTCCATGTACCGAACCGTGCACAGCCAATGTCCGTTTGCACATACTAAACGAAAGGGGGGTCGAGTGTTAGGAGAGGGACAACAAAGAACGGGCCCACCTGGAGGGATGAAGTCCCTGTCGCCTCCTTGCAGCGTCGGCTTACGAAGTCCCGGTAACGGTATCCTCCCCCTGCTCGTAGCTGTTGTCGGACACTGCTGACGAAGACCATACGTGGTGGCGTCGCTGCCCCCACTCGTTCCTGACGATGGTGATGAAATGATGGTGGTGACACAGCAGTCACGGCAGTCATGCCACCGTCGACATCACACAGCTGAACCCCTCCGGACAGCCACACCGCGACGTCGAGGCCCAGCTCAGTCTATCCACGTCACAACCACCACGGGAAGGGTGGGGTTGAGGAGTGATGATGATGAAGTCAATGGTGAGGACGCGTAGACAAACGATGCACACGTTAACGTTACAGATGGCGATGATGTTGTTTGGTCCACCTGACCAAGTGCCATCGTCGTTGACGCACGACGCTGGTTGACGTTGAATCACGTTGACCAGTGGACGAACCTGTAACACGCTTGTCGTATCGTTAATATCCTGTCTACCTGCTTCTGTCCCCCTCCCTCCAATCACACTCTCCCCCCCCCCTACTCTCACTCAACTAACTTCCGATGCTACTGTTATTGTCACTTGTAAACAAACGCATATCATAAAACTCAATGAAATTATGAATGCATGAAATGAGCAATGCTGCAAATGAATACATGTAAGCATCAACACATTATTCACCTCAAGCAACCTCAACAACAACAGCAACCACTTCCATCCTCCTTCATCCTCCCACTCTCTCCCACTTCCTTCCTTCTGCCCTTCCACCGTGCAACCCTTCTCACCCTTCCTTAGCCTTGCGCACAGCTTTCGTACCAACACCCCCTTAGCCAGCACTAGGTTCCCGGGCACAGCAAGGAAAACAACCATTCCACTCACCCAACCGGCTCGAATGTAACCGCACCTGTAGCCCCTTCTCCACTGCTTGTCTACGGATACTCCAATAGGGTAATCCAGTGTGTGTAGTTCCCTTAGCAGACACTTCCTCAATGCTAAACTACCAACACACTAACAAACTTTGCTATTCTTTAGCTACACTCCACACTGAGTGATAACTTCACAGATAACAGCAATATTCCCAACTAGTATACTTGGACCAGTTATCATAATCCACTGATAACCGTCCTACCCTATTTTCCAGAACACACCAAAATACCTAGAGCACTAGACTAACACGTCTACACCGTAGCTCTCTCAAACCTGTTCTGCCAAAAAGTGAGTATTCCTCCTAACTGGCTAACCGGCCCGTGCTGCTAAATCACGCTTCGCACGCTTCCATGCCACAGCTATAATAGTCACGCACGCCAAAACACGCAGTTACACACTCCTAACCCCTTCTACTCTCCCACCACCGACTGTCCGGTTTCTACCACAGACTGCCCTGTGACATGTATGGTCTAGAATGAATGAACATTGAGGTTTAACGTCTACACCCACCACTGGCGATATGGCAGACGGGGATAACCATCCCAGGAAACAAGGGGTAGGGACCTAAATCAACACTGAACCACCAGAGCAATCATAATGCTAAAATGAACAGTGAAAATGGCCACATTTTATATCGCCCACCGTACCACGGGATTCGAACCTGGGTCATCGGTGTGCCAGGCGAACGCGGTTCTACCACTTGAGCTACGGCGGTGGGACAAATATGGTTTAGAGTAATCGCTATTATCGAGTAGACCTATGTATAACTGCTGCTATAGATCTATGACTGTGCTGCCTCTGATGCTAAGCTATTAATATATATTTTAGAGTCCGCATCATTCAAGTACAATAGTTAACTACTAGTCCACAGTGCCTGAGTATTAACTGCGGAGATCCTTTTAGGTAGTTTTTGGTTCAGTACCTCATAAAACCGTTGGAGATATTTTACCATTATTTTGCGCTCGTACCGTACCGATATTGCGTTCTATACCGGCTGCCATTAGGCCAAAACAGCATCTCATGACATTTTGTATGACGACCCAAATTGTTTACTTCAGTTAATTTCCATTATAACGTGTCACACATGGTCTACATTCTTAACTAAAATTCCACAGCAGCCACTAATTAAGGATGAAATAAAGGTTTAATCTTTCTCCTTCTCGGTCATAATCAAACCGGGCTAAACCGGAGTTTCAAGATTTATTTCATATTAACAACGACGAAATTAAAAAAAACCAGCAGGGTATGTTGGTTAGTTAGTTAGTTAGTCATTGTTTATAGGATCCAATGGACAGCAAAGAACCGAATCAGGACCGCGACTTGGTTGAACGAGGGCTCACCCTTGATCCGTATAAAAGATCTGCTGAAACAACCCTAATGGTAATACCGAAGGCACTCCACCAGCCGGAAACTTTACCATAAAGGCATCCCATACAAGGGACGCTGAGGCTGTACTCTAATTTATCGAACACCCGTTTACAAAAACAGCAAATTAAAATATAAACATCATTGTAAAATATTAACAAAATGCATACATATAAAATGCCTACATTGCTAAATAATATCATAGAAAGCCTTAATGACTATTTAGCACAAAAAAACGGCCAATATCACCAAGCAGACCCACCAGACCCCATACATAAATGAGGAGTTTTGGAAAAGTTTTAAAGAAAAAAAAGATAGGTGACTGTTCTAGCAAATAAAATTGTAGATTGAGCAGTGGAGGAAGAAAGGGACCTAGGCGTCATCATGCACAGGTCACTGTCGGTCAGTCGCCAGTGCTGCGAGGCAGCAAAACGAGCCAACAGAGCAGTGGGGCAGATCATGCGAACAGTCACAGCCAGAACTAAGGAAGTTATTGTCCCACTGTACAAATCAATTGTACGACCACATCTGGAGTATTGTATCCAAGTATGGCGACCTTACCTCAAAAAAGACATCGCAGAGTTGGAAAAGGTGCAGAGGAGAGCTACGAGATTGATCACAGGGATTGGTCACCTGCCGTATGATGAGAGACTGGCTTTTTGCAATTTGCAGAAATTAGAAAAAAGGAGAGACAGGGGAGATCTCATCGAGACATTCAAGATCATAAAGGGGCTTGAAAAAGTTTCTGCTGACAAATTTTTTACTTCATGCCAGTCATCACTCTACCATAGAGGTCACAGCAGCAAACTATTCAAAGATAGGTCTAGACTGAATCTCAGAAAGAACTTTTTTTCACAAAGAGTTGTGAACCCATGGAATGCACTGAAACAATCAATTGTTGAAGCTGAAACCGTCAACCAGTTCAAGAACCGCCATGATAAAGAGACAGTTAAGGGGGTTAAAATAAGTTCTCAAACTTCATATCCCGTCGGCCGCGCTCAGTGGCCACTTAGGTAAATTCAGGTAAATAACAGATTAGTAACGAGAAAGAACAAATGAGAATAACAGAAACAGACATAATTTAAAGCACTAAATCTCCACAAAGTGTGGATACTATTAATACAGAATCCCCGGCAAATTTCACTTCCGATTCCACATTTGACTGGATTGTGCTGCATGCTAAATTTTTCTTGTACAAATGCAAAATGAATAATACTGTACCCATTTTTCAGACTTTTCAAAATTATTTTAAAAAATGCTATATGGTGGAAAAATATGCTGCTGGTATACTCATGAGGGCTGACACTTTTGCGTTGGAGTGGATTCCATACAAACCTCTGATTGATTAATCCAACCGTGTATTTTTGACTGTTTTTCTCAGTATGATTTATATTTATTTATTTATTTATTGGGCACTAAAGGTCGAGAAGATACCAGATGTCAAGTATCTCAGACTGAGACATGACACGAGCCGAATGATTACCACTAGAATCTACTATTTTATGTAAGCTGTTAGATTTGCCACATCCCCCCTTTTGATATGTGTGTGTGTGTGTGTGTGTAGGTGTGTTAATGTGTGTGTGTGTGTGTGTGTGTGTGCGCGCGCGTTTGTACGTGTGTCTGTTCTATAAAATATATATTGGTTGAGTATAAGAAATAAATGTAGGTCTTTTGTATATTGTCCCCAAACTTCAGGTACATAACTTCTAAAATAATGTGCCGTTTTTTCTGTTTTATCATGTGGTTTATTATGTACAATGTAATCATAAATGTGTGACAATGCAAAATATAACCCAGCATGCTGGGGAAGGGAAAAAAAAAATTCAGCCAAAAAAAAAAAAAAAAAATCCCCGGCACCTCAACAAATGGGAGAGGGAGGAGGGAGGGGGATAAATAGTGGTTAATTATGGTCGAACAAATATTAAAGTACTCACATGCAAATATGGTAGTGGGAAACTGAGGCGCTTTCCCAGTTAGCATAAAATTCACTGAAAATATCAACTCATTCAAGAACATTCTGGATAGTAACCTAAAATGCATAATATAAAGAATATGACGATCAGAGGTCATGTTTCATCTAATACTGCTTCTCTTGTCACTGTTCAACAACAATGAACGTCAATGAATGGAATGGAGATTCTCATCACATTCTTGTGGAAGAACAGGAACTTCGGGCCTTTTGTTAAGTGTCGAGGTTTACCGAACTATCGGCCCACCGCGAATTACCGATATATCGGTATACCATCCCATTCAGTTTACACATTCGTCTTCGGAACTGTAATGAATGGCCTTGGCTAATTCCTAGATTTTATTAATATGCAGAAAAGTATAAAAAGTATTTTATGAGTCCTGCATTGTAATATGATGGTGCTGATTGCAGGCGTTTCTGGTCTGTTTGCTAACATCACCCATCATGGAAGTGGAAAATTTCGTGTATTTTGAAAATAGCCGACATCGTTGATCTTGACCTATTGTAATTTTTTTTTTTAATGTCAGCTGCGCTGTAAATGACGAAGACAACAAGAGTGAACTTTAGAATGTGTGTGTGTGTGTGTGTGTGTGTGTGTGTGTGTGTGTGTGTGGTTGTGTGTGTGGTTGTGTGTGTGTGTGTGTGGGTGTGTGTGTGTGTGTGTGTGTGTGTATGTGTTACAGGCTCAGCGTAAACTGCAAGAAGCTGAGGACCAGTGGAGAATGTGCAGGAATCTGGTCAAACACTACTATCCCCACCTCCTGACCCGCACCTACTGCGTGCCGCCATTACACTTCAACCGCGTGCCTTATGACGTGAAGATGATAAGAGGAGATTCGGTTCTGGTGGTTGTTTCGCGTCAGACGTTATCTAAGAGTGAAACCAAGCAAGGGGTCAAACCGAACATAGTCAAACCCGAGCAAGTTCAGGCTGACTTTGCTCAGCAACATGTCATTGCCAACCTCAAGGTCATGGCACAGCGCGAAGGTCAGGTCATGTTTATCTTGTCAGAACTCAATTTCAAAAACTACCTAAACGTGGCGGAGTACAACAAGGCCACAGCCAGGCTGCCCAAGATCAAGAATCAGGGCGACTTTGACGTCCTCATCATCAGCAGGACACACGGCATCCTGGTGGGAGAGATCAAGTCTGTCGGAAAAGACACCACTGTGTCAGACGACATTGTGAAGAAGAGGCTGCGGGAAGCCCTCAAGCAGCTGGCCAAAGAGAAGAAACAAGTGACCGGTGTCATCAGCGACTTGGCGCCTGATCTAGTGGTCAGCGGCACCCTGATCTTCCCTTACATTACCAGTGAACAGCTGTGTCGAGTGGCCACTAATGACGCACCACTGCTAGAGGTAAGGTACACTAGAGGTAAGGTGAAACAACGACCCCCGTTGGGGTGCCGGGGGTTTCAGTATAAATAGTATCCCCACTTTCTGGAAATTTAGTGCTTTAAATTCCCACTGTCGCTGTCTTCCTTATTTGCTTTTTCTCATTCCTGCTCTGTTCTATCAATCTGTTATACTATCTTCTTCTTCGCTAGACCAGTCACCTACCTTTTTTCTTCAAAACTCTTCCGGGACAAGACTCCTTTATTTTGTGTATGAGGTCTGTTGGATCAGCTGGGGAATATTGGACGCTTTCTGCCAGGTGGTCACTAGGGCTTCCTATGATGTTATTATTTAGCAATGTAGGCATTTTATATGTATGTGTTTTGTTGATAATTTATAATGATGTTTGTATTCTATTTTGTTTTTGTAAACGGGGGTTCGATAAGTTGGGGTGAAGCCTCAGCCGTCCCCTGCGTGGGATGTCTTTATTGTAAAGTGACTGGCTGGTGGGGAGCTTTCAGTTTTACCACTAGGGTTGTTTCAGCAGATCTTTTATGCTGATCAGGGGTTGTCCGGTCCTGATTTGGCTCGGAAGAGTCCGCTGGACCTAAAGCAATAATGATGTAATGTAATGTAAAGGTGATACAACTGCTAGAGGTAAGATGATACAACTGCTAGAGGTAAGATGATACAACTGCTAGAGGTAAGATGATACAACTGCTAGAGGTAAGATTATACAACTGCTAGAGGTAAGAGGATACACCCAATTTCCCATTTCGTGAGATAGTAGACCTGGTTTAACAAAGGAAAGGGTCGTGTGACCTTAAAGTGTAGGTATTGAAGTCGTGAGTGTCGGGTACAATGTTTGTGAATCAGAAGACAATTGTTTCAAGTGTGATCCGAAAATACCCTTTCATCTGCTACCAGTGATTTGACTGTTGAAGAAAGCCGTAGGTATAATGAGTATTGTGTGCTGTATTTCTTGCAGGAGATGCGTAAATGCCTGGGACTGGGGACACCGGACCCCTCAGAGACCATACAACTATGTGTGTCTGCTGACCAGCTGTCTGAACCTCAAAAGTTCTGGGACATCACGACAGACATCTCGCACGAGCTAGCCGCATGGTGGGGACGCAGAATGGCGGCAGATGATCCTCACTTATCTAAGCAAGGGGGAGACAGTTTATACCAGGAAATTGTGACAAGGTGAGACAACTAGAAAACGTCCGTTGCAAAACTTGCGTTGTGTTCCATGCACTGACATAGAAACATTCTCGTGTCGCTGTCTATCCTAACGGCAGCACGCCATACTAGTGTACGGTATCCCTATAACACTGGGCGCGAACTTTGCCTTAACAGCTACAAGGTGTAGTGAATAGCCATGACATTAACTCAGGTGTATTCAAACACAGTTAAACAAAAGTCATGATGATGATGATGATGATGATGATGATGATGATGATGATGATGATGATGAAATATACAATACAAAGTAACAAAAATTTTAGCAATGAAAATAATAAAGTTTAAAGCAGATAAAAAGTAACAACTGCAGAAGGCAATTACAGTCGTCAGAAATTACTGAAAAATACGATTAGGGTGAGAAAAAAAAATCCAACAACCCCTCCCCTTCTCCCCCCACTCCCCCCTAAACACAACAACATGGGCGAGAGCAAAAAATTGTAAACAATGAACAAATATGTAACAATAAAGGTATGAGATGGTGACGGATTATGGAATTGTCCAAAACTCTCTTTCTCTCTCACTCACACACACACACACAAACACACGCACGCACACACACACCAAGCAAGGATAATGATTATCTGAAGGAAGACAGGTTGTTAGTTACTGAGGGAACAGTTGTGTCTTAAGATTAATTTTGAAATTCTGCAAAGATTGAGAGTGCCTGAAGAAATGAAAATTCCGCCAAGGACGGTCCCAAGCCCGGCTGCAAAAGGAGGAGGGTTGGGCGTGGGGTTAGCACCCCCATCCCGTAAAAAAAAAAAAAGACTACGCTACAGAAACGCTAACAACAGAAGAAAGAGAAAACTTTATCCTGGGAGAGGAAGGTACTTCATCACGAAGACCTATGACGCGTTGTGGTGAAAGCCGATAGGAAGCCACAGAGCGGACTATCCTTCTGTCAACCAGGACAACCACCATCGGCACATGGAATGTTCGGACCATGTACGAATCAGGAAAGACGCCACAGGTAGCAGCTGAGATGAGGAATAATGACCTGACCTGTTAGGCATCAGCGAGACACGATGGACCCAAGTTGGACAAAGGCGACTGATGACAGGAGAACTATTGCTATACTCCGGGCACGAAGAAAACGATGCACCCCACACGCAGGGAGTAGGCTTCATGTTATCCAATCAGGCACAGAGGGCACTTATAGGATGGGAGGCCCATGGCCCCAGGATCATAACAGGATCCTTCCGTACCAAGGTGAGGAAGATCAAGGTGAACCTTGTCCAGTGCTATGCTCCACTGAACGACAGTGAAGAGGATCTTAAAGACCATTTCTACAGCAGACTACAGAAGATCCTTGAGACTTACCCAGACAAGGACATCACCATCCTCATGGGAGATGTCAATGCCAAGATTGGGTCTGACAACACCGGATACGAACCAGTTATGGGCACCCACGCCTTAGGAGTAATGAATGAGAATGGAGAGAGATTTGCGGACATGTGTGCACTCAACAATCTGGTCATCGGAGGCAGCATCTTTCCTCTCAAGCGGATCCACAAGAGTACATGGGTATCTCCAGACAACGCGACAGAGAATCAGATCGACCACATTTGCATTAGCAAGAAATTCCGAAGATCCCTGCAAGACTTTGGAGTGAGGAGAGGAGCAGACCATCACTTGGTGGTGGCGAAACTGAAGCTGAAGTTGAAGACGACCCAGTTAAATTCGTCAGGCAGAAGAATGAAGTACAACATCAGCCTTCTGAAAGACCCAAAGACAAAAGAACAGTTTAGTCTGGCGCTAAGGAACAGGTTCGGAGTGCTTCAGGAATTATTTGAAGAAGAAGAAGACAGTGTACTCAACAGGTGGCAGAAAGTGAAAGAGACACTAAGATCGTCATGCCAAGAAGTAGTGGGGCCAAAGAAACATCAACAGAAAGAGTGGATTACAGCAGAGACCTTGGTCAAGATAGAAGAAAGAAAGAAGAGGAAGGCAACAGTCAACAACAGCAGAACCAGAGCAGCTAAGGCCAAGGCCCAAGAAGACTACACAGGAGCCCATAGAGAAGTGAAAAGAAGCATAAAAAAGATAAGAAGGCCTACGTGGATGGACTGGCGGCTGAAGCGGAACAGGCAGCGTACAGCGGCAATATGAAACATTTATACGACACCACTCCGGAAAGTTCAGCAAACCAGAAAGACCTGTTAAGGACAAGCATAGAAACACCAATGAACAGTCTAGACCAGCAGTTGAACAGATGGGCTGAACACTTTGATGAACTTCTGAATAGACCAGCACCAACGAATTCCCTAGTCATTGAACCAGCCAATGTGGATCTCCCAATCAACGGTGAGAAACCGACCAGGGAAGAGATCAAGAAGGCCATTACCCTGATGAAGAACGGAAAGGCCGCTGGACCAGACGACATCCCAGCAGAGGTGCTAAAAGCGGACTTGGAAGCATCAGTGGAGATGCTGTACCCACTCTTTGAGAGGATCTGCGAGGAAGATGTTCCGGCAGACTGGAAGGAAGGTTACCTGATCAAGCTTCCCAAGAAAGGTGACATCAGCAACTGTAACAACTACAGGGGCATCACACTTCTATCTGTGCCTGGAAAGGTCTTCAACCGGGTCCTTTTGGAGAGGATGAAGGATACTGTCGACCCACAGTTACGAGACGAGCAAGCAGGCTTCCGACAAAATTCATCCTGCACGGACCAGATTGCAACGCTCCGTATCATAGTGGAGCAGTCCCTGGAATGTAACTCGCCGTTGTATATCAACTTCGTCGACTATGAGAAGGCGTTTGACAGCGTGGATCGAGATACCCTCTGGAAGCTCCTTCGACACTACGGCATCCCGTCCAAGATGATCAATCTGATCAGGAACTCCTATGACGGCATGTCCTGCAGAGTTATCCATGGCGGACAGCTCACAGACAACTTCCAGGTGAAAACCGGAGTCCGACAAGGGTGCTTGTTGTCACCTTTCCTCTTCCTCATCGCCATAGATTGGGTTATGAAGACGTCCACCAGGGAAAGTAGGAACGGAATCCAATGGACTCTGTGGAACCAGCTAGAGGACCTGGACTTTGCTGACAGCCTTGCTCTTTTTTCCCATAGCCAACAGCAGATGCTAGAGAAGACAAATGCAAAGGCGGCCACATCGTCGGAGGTCGGTATCAACATCTACAAGGACAAGAGCAAGATCCTGAAGATGAACTCCATCAGTACCAAACCAGTCATCTTGAATGGAAGTCCCTTGGAAGAAGTGTAGTCCTTCACCTACCTGGGTAGCATCATTGATCAGAAGGGCGGCACAGATGCGGATGTCAAGGCTAGGATCGGCAAAGCAAGAGTTGTCTTCATTCAGCTCAAGAACATCTTGACCTCCAGAGAGCTGTCTTTGGCCACCAAGATACGGATATTGAACTCCAATGTGAAGTCAGTCTTACTGTATGGAGCAGAGACATGGAGGACAACCAAGACCACCATCAAAAAAGTCCAGTCCTTCATCAATAGTTGCCTCAGAAGGATTCTCCAGATCCGCTGGCCCGACACCATCAGCAACGCCAACCTTTGGGAAATGACCCGCCAACTCCCTGCTGAAGATGAAATCAGGAAAAGGAGATGGGGCTGGATAGGGCATTCCCTACGCAAACCAGCGACGAACGTCACCCGGCAGGCGCTTAAGTGGAACCCCCAGGGAAAGCGAAAGAGAGGCCGTCCAGGGAACACCTGGCAACGCGACCTCGAGGCCGGCACCACCAAGATGGGCTACACCTGTGATGATATTCTGGGGAAGATACGTTTATCTTACTAGGGGGTAAGACTTAATGATAGATGGGCGATGTGCTACCACTATCGATCGTTCTTTTACCAGAATTCCGAAGTTGTGTGAGAGACAGATCACGGCACTTTGGTCACATAAAATTTATATTTGTTCTCGGGATTTTCAGTATCATTTGGCTCAACTTGAGAACCGGTGATGACTAATCAAAAGACTAGCTTATTATGTCTCGAGAGAAGAAAACTAATAGCTACACAACAATACAAATAGAATGACACCAGTCGTATGTATGTAATTTCACTTTTTATATATTCAACACAAACTTTAACATTTCTGCATTAACCGGTAAATTAATAATTAATATAGTTCAAAGTGCTGGGAAAGTTCTTTAGCAGGTTTTCTTCATCCTGTGCTAACTGCGGTTACGATTTTCACTGTTCGTAGTTTACTAAATGTTCTAGTGGTCTTCTAGGTTTCTCGAGGGTAGTACTCAGTTCATTTGCGGGTGACTTAGCTGCTCTGGCGTTGAGAGTGCTTGGGTCCTTCTCAGAAGTCTTGCCTCTCAGGCTGAGCGGGTGAGTCGGGTCGCTCTTGTAGCTGCGGGGTTCGGACGTGGCCAGGTAGAATCTTGGTTGTTCTCCTTTGGTGCCACGGGAGCGAATGTCATGCGTTCGTCTCCACAAACCTTCCCAGAGCCGACCTGTAAAAGTCGGAGCTCTGGCTACAATATTCTCGTTAGCTATAGGTGTGCGGTCTCCTCTGCAAAGTGTCTATAGCATCAGACACCTGCAAGGTTCCCATATGCACAATTCGATTCGAATCTTAAGGCTAAGATACATCAATCCACATGCATACTGTCTCAGAAACAATAATCTGTTTCTGTAACTATATATATATATATATATATATATATATATATATATATATATATATATATATATATATATATATATATATATATATATATATATATCAAGAACATATTATTAATACATGGCAATCAATATAAAATAAACATACACATATCAAAACTACTAATGTTATCTTACTTGTAGACTCTGGGATCTGTGAAACCGTCTCTAGTCTATCTTGATGATAAGGCTGAGGATAATCGTTCACTGCAGTTTGTTCCTTTGGTTGACCCTCGCGGCTGGGCAGTTAGTTTCTGACTGACTAGATAAGATTGGGGCCCCAACGATCTGCAGGCGTTCCTCAGTCTTCTCGACCAATCGTTTAACTCTCGTCTTAGGTAATCTCGCACGTACGGGATTAATCGTTTTATTATGAATATTTTCTCCCCCTTGCTCTAGTCACTGGACACGCATAATTATCCTTGAAGTGGAGTGTCAGGGGTAGAGTGGCTGATAGATATAATCGCGATAAGCTGAGCCTAGGCTACTTAGTGTCTCAGTGACTCTGGTCACAGTGAAGTAGGCTAGCTAACAAAGACGTAGTTATGGTCAGTTTTGGCTAAAGTATGCTATTTAGTCTTGGATCGCTAAGTCTGTTAGATGGTATCTGGAGCGGCTGTTGGTGTGACTGTCTCAAGGAAGTTAGTTTGACATGTGTATGCTGCTTTTTAGATAACTGTTGAATTAACGTCCAGTTTCATTGATGGTATCTATTTTGCGCTAAGCTAATTTCCTACATTTTGTCGTCACGATTTCTGCTGTTACAACACCTGGAGTCAGTTAGAAAGAATGGCACAGGACAGAGGACCCTGGAGAGCTGTTGTTGGTGGCCCATACCTTGGCAGGGGTGACGGGCATTAAGTAAGTAAGTAAGAAGGAATGAAGAAGATGATTCCAGGTAGCGGGGGCGTGAAAGGAGAATGCACGTTGACCATATGTTTAGGTGCGTGCGCGAGGAATTCTGAAGATTCCATTATAAGAGGAGGAGCGTAGCAGGCGAGAGGGTGTATATAGAGTTGTAGTTGGTCAGAAATACAGCTTTGTGCAGTAGATTCAGTGATTTTGAAGCAAATGGATGCAATCTTGTAGTTAACTCTTTGTTGAACAGAAAGCCAATACAATGCTTGAAGGAGAGGAGTGATATGATCGAGCTTTAAAGAGCGGAAAATGAGGCGAGCAGCATGATTCTGAACTATTTGAAGTTTGTTGATTAGATAGTGTGGGGAACCAGAAAGAAGAGAATTGCAGTAATGTAGTTGAGAGAGAACAAAATTAATGCGCAGAGGAGGGTCTTAGTAGCATTTTCAGTGTGAAGGTAGCGGATGGAAGCGATGTGGAGAATCTCGAGATAACAAGTGCGGCAGATATTAGCAACATGCTAATGGAAAGAGAGAGACTGATCAAAGATTACACCTAGATTGCGGACAGTGACAGACAAAGGAATTGAAGACCCGTTCAGGTCAACGGATAACGGAAAAGAAGAATGATTTTGGAATGTTTGAGGACTGATCAAGAACATCTCAGTCTTGTCTTCATTTAGCTTTAACTTATTTTGATCCATACAAGTTTTCATCTCAGAGACACGAAACTGAGTGGGTTGAACGAGGTTAGGGAGTTCAGAGACAGATCCAGATGTGTATAGCTGATTCACTATCTGACACGCTGTACCGTGTTTAGCTGTAGTTTGGAGGAGGGTTGAGGTGGAAAGGAACGGAAGGGAGGAGGGGGAGATACTACAGAGTAGGAGTGAAAGAATAGAGGTGTATGTATTTGGGTGATTTGTGTGACGGGGGTTCTATTGTTGCTGGGCTCTGCGCAATGGAATGCTATTACCCACTCGTCTTAGTCGATGGGGATCGCTAGTAATCTTCCTTTGACTTCACTTAATACATTTATTTGTTTAGCTCAGTCTGTGTTTAGGCTGGGGTACAGAGATAGATAGAAAAATGGTAAAAGATCACTGTCACACTAGCTTTCACACGACTATGAATCATATGTAGTCCAGCCACTTGATCACAGTAAAAATCACACATTTATTTCTTCTACTCTATACACGATATTTGAAGTACGAAACTAACTTAAAAGTTCAATTGTCAATGCGAATGATTCGCTCGCTGATAAGTCTAAGCAGCTACTTTCTTCTCATAGGGCACTGGTTACTTTCTGCCTTAATGGTCAGAGTTCTTGAAGAGTGGACTACTGTGGTCCTGTTTATACAGAGTTTTAGTGCACTGTTTCTTGTGGCACTTAACTGCGTGGTTGAAGCGCTGCATTGAGGTCGCTTCTGGGACAAACTGTGTTGTCGTGGAGTCTTTGACTTTGTGGTTCGTCAGTTGGGCTATCTTTGCACAATGCTGGAGATGCCTCGGCAGCCAACTTTAAGCGTCGACTTGGTTTTGTCTTTTGCTTTTGAGTTGGGCTCATGATATAACGCCTGCTCGTCTGTAACATATGAGACGAAATTCTGCACAACCCTGTATAATAGGTCTGTGCAGAGCGTCTCACTGAAGGCCAAAGTAGCCCTCAGTGATAGCTCCACATTTCTATACATAAGCGACGAACATTCTGCTAAGTCTGTGGTCCACTGGAATCTCCACTCTAATTTCATATACATATATAAATATAAATCGTGGCTAACTAAGAAATAATAATATTATAAACATTCTCGGGTACAGCCACTGGTCTGCAAGCATACATATAGGTTAAACAACCGTGGTTCCGTACATAATTCAACATGGCGTCGAAACCGCTCGTGCTTGCCTCGTGGTCAGATTCTCCATGTGGTCATGCAAAGTCGGACTAACAATTCAATTCTATGCATAGAAAATTCCACACACATAATTCAACAATAATATAAATACATCACGATGGAACAAGTATGTTCATTTACCTGTTTGACAATGTCAGGCCGTGGCTACTTGATTGAATTCGAATATTCAACAAGTACTGCTGTCTAATCTTCTCAGGAGAGAGATTTCTGCTTGAATGTACTGTGTACTGCTCAGCGTTTCAAACTAGACTGACGTTCTATCCCTTTGTTTTAATCACCCATAACCGGTTCTATCTAACCTAGCTGTGTTCTCATTGGTGAAACAACTCTGAGTGGCTGTAAAATTCGAAACTCGATCGTAGGCTGCGATGATGTCACTAACTGTGCTTGCATCAAGCTACAACTGTGTTACGCATGATCACTTCTGTCGTCTGCTTTAGACTAACAGTAACCTTCTAAGCCTACACTGACTAAACAAGCAAAAGCTCCAAGGCAGTGGAAACGGGACTTTTGTTACAATTTGTATTTGGGTTTTACAACAGCTGTTAGCAAACAGTAGGACCAAGCTTAACATCGTGAACAAGATCGAAGCACCTGTCTTTAAAAGAAGTAGTGAATTGTTGACCTCTGATGTGACACATTGGTTCCTTGTTCAGGTTCGTGGGCCCCGCCACAACGATCGTTGTCCCTTGCTCTGTCCCTCCACGTTTGCGGACTGAACTTCTGCCACGACTTGAGGTGCTGACTGAAGGTCAGGCTGTGGAAGAGGTGCGGACTGAAGGTCAGGCTGTGGCAGAACTGGCGCGGAGACTGTCATGGCTGGTGCTGACCCCGAAACAGCTGGACATACTATCCAGAGATGCCCCACTTGTCCACCTTTGTGGTCCGTATGGAACAGGTACACGTGACAGCTTATCTTCAGCTTGAAGCTGCCGAAAAATAATATTAATAAGAGTAATAATAACTATTATTATTTTATTATTTAAAAAAAAAATTATTATTATTATTATTATTATTATTATTATTATTATTATTATTATTATTATTATTATTATTATTATTATTATTATTATTATTATTATTATTATTATTATTATTATTATTATTACTATTATTATTAATTTTAACATAATAATTATAATGATATTATTGAGGAATAACTTGTACCTTCTTATATAGCGCATTTTCCGGCACAAAGAATTGCTCAAGGCAATGACCACCAACCGAGATCCTCCACTGACAAATAGTTTGCTGACGTCAAGAAATAAAGCGCTGTCTTGGTAGGTAGCTCATTGATCGATGGCGTTGCGCAGTGTGCAAACAAGTAGCAAGTGTGTGTTTCCGCTGGCCTTGGTTCCAGTCTAACTTGTGTTGTTGCGCAGTCAATGTGCAGTCAATAATAATAAACAACAATTATAGAGTAAGACAACAAGTAAACAAACAAAAACTTACACAAAGAAAGACAAGAAGGGGATGTTGATGATGAGGAGGAGGAAGAGGATGGTGCTGGGGGTAGTGGTGGTGATGATGGTGGCGAAGAAGAAAAAGAAGAAGGAGAATGAGGAGGAAAAGAAGAACCAGTAACTGTTCGTTCTGTTGTATTGCTATGCACACTACCGGCAATTAAAACTCTCCATACTAGGGATTTTTTTTTAAAGTAAAAAATTTGATGCATTTAAAAGTTGCACCAAACTGTCAACATTTTGAGAGGAAAACGGATTTCAGATCCTGATAGGAAAAATGTCATCTATAGGAGGCTTGTATAACCCTTGTCATGGTAAATGTTTCTTATGAACCGAGATCGACGTTTTTCTGAGGCAGAAGTCAGACACTTTGTTTACTTCCCTTGGGGCCCAGGAAAAGGCAAATTAACCTTTTGTACCAGAATGAAAATTCAACATTCTTTAAAGCATGTTAATGTGGATTCAATTCGCTGTCAAGACATATAATAAATGATAGGTTTTCTGTGCTAGGACCGCTTACTTCCGAATCTGCCCATAGACGTAAGAATCGCACAGGACAGAAACAATTATGCCCATAAATAATGCATTTTATGGAGCGCTGGCATGCATAATCGGTTTCATTTATGTGCATGCACATATGTTGAAAGCAGCCTCTTTATTTTGACGTTTGACACACAATAATTGTTGTGGAAACATTTTAATCCTTCAGGTTTATAGTGTGGTTTCAATATTGCGGTGGTCGGAAATAGTGCTAAAAATGTGCATTTTTGTATAGTGAAAGATAATTAAAAATCGGAGAGGCATGCTATGAAAAAGGTGCAGAGGAATCCATTTCCTTTCAAATGATGTTTCGTTTCTAAAAATGGATCCAGTGGATGTAGGATAGAGCACTTTTAAATTGACCTACCCAGTTGATTGTTGTAAACTTCAGATTGCTATTCTGGTGTTGACCTTGTCTCCAAAATAACCCGCAAAACAAGATAGCAATATATCACTCTCTACTTAATGCTTGTGATTTCTTCATCATAATTTCCGCTAACCCTTACTTTGGAACACTGATATGATGCTTCATTTGGGAATTGAAAATTATCAGTAAAAGGAGGGAAGGGTGAGGAGGAGGGGAAGAGAGAAAGAGAGAGAGAGAGAGAGAGAGAGAGAGAGAGAGAGAGAGAGAGAGAGAGAGAGAATGTCAGAGAGGGGGGAGCATTTGTTTGCGAGTGCACATGCATATTTTTTATGTTTATGCTTTCTCTCATTTCTAGTTCCACAATATAGTATCGGTGCCCCGCGTTATGGTTTAGAGGAAACTTTGATAAATACATGAAGTAGAGAGCGATATGTTGTACAGCGGGTTGTTTTGGAGACTAGGTTCACTTAAGAAATACAGCATAATTGGGTCTTATAAAATCAAAACAAAACTGGGTAGATCTATTTGGTCTATTTTCTTCACCCGCTGGGTCAATGCCGATGTATGTGTATGTGAGTGTGTATTAATGTATGTTTATGCATGAGAGAAGACGGAGACGTCGACGTCCTATCTTATCCTATCCTGTCCCGTAACCCGGAGGTCGTATGGGCACCACAGATGATCGCTTAACCAGCATACTCCATCTTTCTCTGTCCTCAGTAGCCCTGATGGCTTCGCTCAGTGTCAAACCAGTCCATTCTCGAATGTTGTCCTCCCACCTCTTTTTCGGTCTCCTTCTTCTTCTACCTCCTTGCACTGTGCCTTGCAGAATGGTCTTTGCAAGGCCTGATGATCTGGTGACGTGGCCATACCATCGGAGTTTTCGTATCTTCACCACTGTGAGCAGGTCATCGTGTTGTCCAATGGCTTGTGTGCTGGTCTGTCGGACTTCGTCGTTGGTGATGTGTTGGGTATAGGAAATGCCCAAAAGTCTTATGTAGCACATCATCTCCATGCTTTGTGTTCTTCGTTGTAGATCTGCTGTGAGGGTCCATTCTTCGCAAACATATAGGAAGATGGAGATGACAAGGGAGCGCAGCAGTCTTACTGATGGTCCTGTCTTTCCAAATAGGCTTCAACCTTGTCAGGGCAGCAGTTGTTTGTGCGATCCTGGAAAGGACTTCCTGTCGGGACCCATTGTCTGACACAATGGCTCCCAAATATTTGAAGCTATGCACTGTGTTGAGGGATTGGCCTTGGACTTTGATGTCCGTGTCGATGCCATTGGTGTTGTTGGTCATCATTTTGGTATTCTCTACACTTATTTCCATTCCATAAGCTCTGGAGGTGGTGTCAAGACTCTGGGCTGGTGAAGTAGATGTCAACACTATGACTACTACCTTCAACTCAGCTGTGACAGATGCCACCACTGAGATCCATGGCAAGCACCGACCAAAGAAGAAGCCACGGCTCACACCTGAAATTTTGGATCTGTGTGATAAACGAAGAGAGATAAAAAAGAAAAAAGAACACCTCACAGGGAGCTGAGGTCTACCGAAAAATCAACAATGACATTGTAACAGCAGAAATAGTGGCGACAAAATGTAGTAAATTAGCTTAGCGCAAAATAGATACCATCGAATAAAACTTGACGTTTATTCACCAGTTACCTAAAAAGAAGCACACACATGTTAAATTAACTCTCCTAAGACAGTCACGCCGCCAGCCTCTCCAGATAATATCTAACAAACTTAGCAACCCAAGACTAGTTAGCTTACTTACCGAACTGACCAAAACGTCGTCTCCGTTAACTAGCCATGCGCCTCTTATCGCGATTGAATCTATCCTACACTCTGCCTCTGACACTCCAATTCAAGGATAATTATACCTGTCTGATAAATAGGGCAGGTGAGGGAAAATATTCAAATAAAAACGAATAATCCCGTATACGCGAGATTAACGAAAACGAGAGTTAAACGATTGGTCAGAAGACTATCCTTGGAGCATGTCCTTGGTGGCCCAATCTTAGCTCGTCAGTCGAATACGAGACACGAAGCTGCGAGGGTCAAACCACGGAACAAACTGCAGTGTCCGCCTATCTCCACCTCGTCTAGAGAGTGTGTTACGTTGAAACGCGAAGGATAGTATGTCTGAAACCCGCATGATAGATCTAATCATTTCGCTTTGCAAAGTATTCAATAATAGAGTTTATTTACCTTTGATTTGAGTTTGCATTGTTGTTAAAAGAAGCTTTGTATAACGTTGATAATTTTCGTTGGTCGATATTATTGGAGAATTCTCTAGATTTGCGTGTTTACTGTCGATAGAAACTTCCCGGTAATTGTAGAAGTTTGAGAACTTCCTGGAATGTGAAGGAAGATGTATGAGGTATGTCAGTGATGACGAAGTCCAGAGCCATTGGTTAAATTGCGTCATACTCGATTGTTCCAAGGTGTTCTGGGGATGAGAAAGGCTATATATGTGCCGCACTGTTTCAAAAAAGAGAGTGTTGTGTTGTTGTAAAAGTGAAAAGGCGATTGTATGAAGTTGTTGATGTGTGCTGAATAAAAGTGGAAAACTTCATACGTCGACTCTGTGACTTGTATGCTGATTGAACGGGTTGCGTGGATAAACGAATCCGAGTTTACACCTATCAGGAGAATTCAAGCATTGGGGCTGAATCAACTACTGATAGAAAAACACTAACATCATATCGAGTGTAACAGAGTGTTAGAGACTACAACAGATGGTTTCACTAATCCCGAGTCTAGAAGTAAGATAACATTAGTAGTTTTGATATGTGTATGTTTATTTTATATTGATTCCTATCCTATCCTATCCTGTCCCATAACCCGAAGGTCGTAGGGGCACCACAGATGATCGTTTAACCAGCATACTCCATCTTTCTCTGTCCTCAGCAGCCCTCATGGCTTCGCTCAGTGTCAAACCAGTCCATTCTCGAATGTTGTCCTCCCACCTCTTTTTCGGTCTCCCCCTTCTTCTACCTCCTTGCACTGTGCCTTGCAGAATGGTCTTTGCAAGGCCTGATGATCTGGTGACGTGGCCATACCATCGGAGTTTCCGTTTCTTCACCACTGTGAGCAGGTCATCGTGTTGTCCAATGGCTTGTGTGATGGTCTGTCGGACTTCGTCGTTGGTGATGTGTTGGGTATAGGAAATGCACAGAAGTCTTCTGTAGCACCTCATCTCCATGCTTTGTATTCTTCGTTGGAGATCTGCTGTGAGGGTCCATGCTTCGCAAGCATATAGGAAGATGGAGATGACCAGAGAGCGCAGCAGTCTTACTTTGGAATGTAGACTGATGGTTCTGTCTTTCCAAATGGGCTTCAACCTTGTCAGGGCAGCAGTTGTTTGTGCGATCCTGGAGAGGACTTCCTGTCGAGACCCATTGTCTGACACAATGGCTCCTAAATATTTGAAGCTGTGCACTGTGTTGAGGGATTGGCCTTGTACTTTGATGTCCGTGTTGATGCCATTGGTGTTGTTGGTCATCATTTTGGTCTTCTCTGCACTTATTTCCATTCCATAAGCTCTGGAGGTGGTGTCAAGCCTCTGTACAAGCTGTTCAAGTTCTTGTTCCTCTCCAGCCAATCCATCAATATCATCCGCAAAACGAAGATTGGAGATTGCTCTGCCCCCTATGCTGACTGTGCCTTCGTGATCTGCAAGAGCATCTGACATGATGCGCTCTAGGAAGATGTTGAAGAGTGTTGGAGAGAGTAGGCATCCTTGACGCACACCGATTGTTGTTCTGAACCAGTTCCCGATGACGCTGTTATGGAGGACTGCACTGGTAGCCTTGTCATACAGGCTTTTGATGACTTCTATAATTTTAGGGCTGATGTTGTACACTTTCATGGTTGCCCATAGAGCTGCATGCCAGACTCGGTCAAATGCCTTCTTGAAGTCTATGAACACATGATATAGATGTTGTTGGTGCTGTAGGTATTTCTCACAGATTATTCTGAGGTTGAAAATCTGTTCAGTGGTACTTCGCCCTGCCATGAATCCTGCTTGTTCTTCAGCTATGATTTGTTCAGCTTGTGGTTTCAACCTGTTGAGTATTATTTTCAGGAGGACCTTGCTGGGATGGCTGATGAGGCTGATGGTGCGGTAATTTTCACACTCCTGAAGGTTACCTTTTTTGGGAAGAGTGATGACAAGCGACTGGGTCCATGGTGTAGGCCATTCCCCATTCTGCCAGATCTTGTTACAGATAATGGTGAGAGCATCAGTCATCGCTTCTCCTCCTGCTTGTAGCAGTTCCGCTGGTATGTTGTCCACTCCCGCTGACTTCCCTTTCTTCTGCGATTGCACTGCTGCCTCAACTTCTTCCCGTAGAATTGGGAGGGTTTCTTCTTCTTCTCTGCTCTCGGGACATGCTAGAACTAATGGGTCTCCATTTGGTGTATGGTTGTAAAGGTCAGAGCAGTACTCTGTCCATCTGTCCAAGACTTCTTGTTCTTCTGTAAGGCATATGCCAGACTTGCTTTGGATAGTGGAGACTTTGGGCTGTTTAACACTTGTCAGCCGCTTCACAGTCTGGTAGGCCTTCTTGCTGTTGTTCTTGTTCAGATTGTTCTCTATTTCCTGGCATTGATCTTCTATCCAGTTCTCCTTTGCTGTGCGCATGCCTTTTCGGATGTCATTGTTGATTTTTCGGTAGACATCAGCTCCCTGTGAGGTGTTCTTTTTCTTTTTTAACTCTCTTCGTTTGTCACACAGATCCAAAAGTTCAGGTGTGATCCACGGCTTCTTCTTTGGTCGGTGCTTGCCAAGGATCTCAGTGGCGGCATCTGTTAAAGCTGAGTTGAAGGTATTGGTCATGGTGTTGACATCTACTTCCCCTGCCCCCAAAATAAGCAGTGGTGCAAATTTCCCTCCAATTGTGGCCTGAAATATTTTTGCCACCTCCGGGTCTTGCAGTTTGTCCAGGTCGAACTTCAGCCTAGTGCACTTTGCTGTATTTACTCTCTTCAAATGGAGCCGGAAAGACATCATCACGAGATCGTGGTCACTTCCAATGTCTGCTCCTGGAAAAGTGCGTGTCCTGCCAATGTTGATGCTTGATCTGAAGCGTTTCTTGACCATGATGTAGTCGATCTGGTTGTGATGTTCCCCGCCGGGACTGTGCCATGTCCATCGTCTGGATTTTTTGTGGAGACCAAGCGTGTTTGCCAGTACCAGATTGTTGTATCTGGCAAACTCCAATAGCCTCAGACCCCTGTCATTTGTCTCGTTGTTGCAGTGGGGTCCACATGTGTCTCCCCAGTTGTGGTGCGCATCTTGGCCAACCTTGGCATTCCAGTCGCCTTGCACTATGACTATGTCCTTCTTCGGCACTTGGTCAAGGACCGCCTGTATATTTTCATAAAAATCCTCCACTTCGCTGTCTTCATAGTCTGATGTTGGGGCATAGGCCTGGATGATGGTAATGTTGAAAGGGGTTGCTCTCAGACGGATGGTAATGAGTCTACTGGAGACTGGGCGGCAACCCATGACAGTGGCTAGAATGTTCTTGTGGACCAAGAATCCAACGCCGTGTTCGTGCCTGTCATCTCTACCGCTGAAATAGAGCTTGTGGCCTTTGTCAGTCGTTGTTTCACCTAGGCCTTTCCAGCGCAGTTCGCTGATACCTAGAACGTTCCATCGATAGTGGTCCAGCTCGTGGGCAAGTTCTTCTAATTTTCCTTCCGCAGTTAGGGTCCTGACATTCCAGGTTCCTATGACGATGTTGTTTCTCGTGCGGATCTTGCTAATTTGTCTAATTTGTCCATCAGTAGCATACTTTTCACCTCCGTCCTGGTGGCCAACGGAAGGCGCGGTCCTTGTGTAGCCGGGCGACGACCGATCCGGCATGGAATTAGTGGATAGCCTCATCATGTGTTGTGTCTTGGGCAAAAAAAAGACCTGGCAGGGCCCAATCCTCTCCAGGCTGTTGGCCACAGCCGAAATCCACGAATACAGTGTGGCTCGCCTTGGCCCTGAGCACGTGGTCGTTGAACCTGTAGTAACGTGAGGTTCCTCCGCCCTGGCCGGTGACTTCTGTGTAGAAGACTTTCGCCCAGTGATGCCGTGCTAGCATCACCCCTGTTAGTCGCCTCTTACGACACGCCGGGAAACGTTGGGTCTATTCTATTTGCCCGAACCCACAGAGCACTTTATATTGATTGCCATGTATTAATATGTTCATGATATATATAGTTACAGAAACAGATTATTGTTTGTGAGACAATATGCATGTGGATTGATGTATCTTAGCCTTAATATTCGGATCGAATTGTGCATATGGGAACTTTGCAGGTGTCTGATGCTATAGACACTTTGCTGAGGAGACCGCACACTCAGATCTAACGAGAATATAGTAGCCAGAGCTCCGACTTTTACAGGTCAGCTCTGGGACGGTTTGTGGGGACAAACACATGACGCTTACTCCCGTGGTACAGAAGGAGAACAACCAAGATTCTACCTCTCCACGTCCGAACCTCGCAGCTACAAGACTCACCCGACTCACCCGCTCAACCAGAGAGGCAAGACTTCTCAGAAGGACCCAAGCACTCTCAACGACAAAGCAGCTAAGTCACCCACAAATGCAAACTGAGTTCTACCCTCGAGAAAATAGTCAACCACTTGAATATACTCACGTAGCATAGGATGAAGAAGACCTGCTGACAAACTTTCCCAGCACATCGAACTCTTAGAATTATTAACTTACCTGTTTAATGTTGTACATGTAAAAGTGGTGTTGAATATATAAAACGAGAAATTACATACATACGACTGGTGTCATTCTATTTGTATTGTTGTGTAGCTATTAGTTTTCTTCTCTCGAGACATAATAATCTAGTCTTTTGATTAGTGATTAGTAATCAGCGTTTCTCAAGTTGAGCCAAATGATACTAAAAAGCCCGAGAACAAATATAAATTTTATGTGACCAAGCGCCGTGATCAGTCTTTCACACAGCTGTGGAATTCTGGTAAAAGAACGATCGATAGTAGTAGCCCAACACCCTCTATCAATAAGTCTTACCCCCGAGTAAGATAAACGTATCTTCCCCAGAATATCATCACATATGGGGGCTCGTCCGGGATAATAAATTTTCGTATCTATATCTTGAGTAACCAAAGATAATAATGAATAGAAACTTTATCTTACTTAGGATTCGTAACAGTGGTCTAGTACAAAATCCGAGAGTTGACTCAGTGGCATTGGGAAAAACATTTTCTTGATTTTTGAATTGCATGATTATATTGATTGTTGTATGCACGAAGGCCTCAACGACAGAACGATCAAAGTCACAAATTTGATTTTTTTGAGTTATTGCCCTTTCCTTGTAGCCCTGGGTTCATACTTTGTCTACCTGAAGTGACTAATGGAAAAACGATCTGAGTCCTGAGTTATGGGACTTTAAAATAACCACACTTTGACAGAACGATCAGAGTCCTATGTTTACACCGACAAAACGATCATTATTATTGTTGTTTTTTTAGTTTCAATAATTCAACATAAACAGTAGTTTTTATTATTTTCCTCCCGCGCCCCCCTCCCCTACTATTCTTTGGTTTGGGTGGTACCTGCAATAAAGATGACACTCATGTAATAAATTTGATTGTAAAGCAATATTTTTAGTGTCTTTCGATTCTGTTGTGTTAGGTGTAAGTAGAAATCAATTAAGAAAACCTGTTATGACAATGAGTCTCTAGGACCTAAAATGTGGAATATTTTGGCTTGTATTGGAGCTATGCAACAGCAAAACGATCAAAGTCCGAACAGCGGTTCCCCTCTTAGAGTAGCAATATCAAATATATAAATCAGTATTTTCACATAAAATTTAGAATTGCTATATTGAGAAATAAATGTTTTCTTAAATAAAATGATTTTTGGGGTGATTTTAATTCATTGTACTACATAATGGTGTTTTAAATCTTAAAAATCGATTTTCTCAAAACAGGAAATGTGTGACTCTGATCGTTCTTCCGTTGAGGCCTTATGTATTAATTGATGTAAGATAATTGTTTCTTATGCATTGGTTGAAAAATTGTTGTGGATTGCTGGTAACATCTCACATAGGGATATTTCGATTGTACTTGTGCTAAACCAGATTGACTAATAGTAGTTAGGTTATCTTACTTTTAGTCTCTGGAGATCTAGAAATCTAGCATGGCCGACTTCATTAAGGTTCGTAGAGAATTAAGGGAAGAAGGGGTAGCACTAGGTTTAACCGGGCAAGAGTTAATCACGTATGTAACCTCGGAATGGGATAAACTGGAAAAATCCAGAGCTGAGGAGATAATCCGTGCAGAAAAAGCTAGAATTGAAGAACGAGATCGTGCAGAAAGGGCCGCCGAAAAATTAAGACTCATTGAGTTGGAAGCGGCAGAAAAATTAAAAGGCATGGAGTTAGAGATGGCGGAACGTCTAAAAAAGTTGAAAATTGAAGCAAGGGACAGAGAAAGAGACTATTTGATAGCGACTTGGGCAACCGACCCGAATTTTAGACTACTATCGTCCTCATCTGAAAACCCTCCCCAACCTCCTTCCATCACTCCAGGCATGAATTTTTTTTAAGTCCATTTGACGATAAAGTTGATAGGATAGATGCATATCTTGATCGGTTCGAGCGCTTGGCACAGGAATTCGAACTTGAATCTAGCAAATGGAATATAAAATTAGCTCAAGGATTGAGAGGTACATCTTATGACGTGTACGCAAAATTGCCCACAGGACACAGGACAAAATAACGATTACGCAGCCCTAAAGAGAGCACTCTTGGTTTGGTTCGAGTTGACCTCCGAAACCTACCGTAAAAAATTGCGCAACTCGCGGAGAGATAAAGGTGAAAGTCATAGTCAGTTCGTAGACCAATTGGAAACCTACTTGCGTAAATGGTTAGCCTTATCCAACCTAGAAGAAACATACACCGATCTAACAGAATTAATCCTTAGCGAACAGTTACGCGATTCAATGACGCCAGAAACTAGGGTGTTCACTGCGGAACAAGGTGCCGAGGGTTTAGCTGATTTAATCAAACTAGTGGACCGTTACACCACGGCACATGAAAATGAAGCTAAACGCAAGGTAACAGATAAACCCACCCGAGATGGAAACAACCAGAAACACCACCCACAACAAACACAGCAGTCTAATCAGAATCAGCAGAATTCGGATAACAAGAAAGCCCCAAACCCGGTAAAACCGGCCGGTCAAGGTCAAAACCCCCGGAAATATTGTTCTAACTGCAGAAAGACTAACCATAACACAGTTGATTGCCGTAGAACAGCGAACCAAACGCACAACGTGGCTGTAAGTCAAACTAGTACCGTTGATCCGGAGACTTCAGATAAGTCCCGACCCCCAGTCAGTTAAACAGTTGTAGTGAACGGAAAAACCGCGTCATGTCTATACGACACCGGATTATCATACGATGCAATTGTCAGTCGAACGCTTGTAACGGCTGAAGACATCACAAACGAGACCGTCACTTTGCAAGGCCCTGATCGATCCATACCCGCCTCCACCTTACCCGTCGCGATAGTCCATGTAGACTCCCGTTATGTGTCAGGAAAAATAAAAGCGGCATTAATGGATGAACCTTTGTATGACATCATACTAGGGTGTAGATATGTGTATTTAGGAACTCCGATTGCGCCGGAAGTGGTTGCATCAGTTCAAACTAGAACACAGATCAGACAGGACTCTGCAGATAATCTCCCTTCTAATCCGGCACCAGCCGAGATGAGGGCAGATCAACTAGCTGACCCCACATTTGCTAAATGCTACAAAAAACTCCCACAGGCGCATAACCCACCGCAGAAAGGAGAGTTCTTTGAGAAAAACGGACTACTGTACAGACAAACAGACCACGACCACTCTCAATTAGTTGTCCTTGCCAAACATAGACCCCAGGTACTAGAGGTAGGACACGCCATTGCATTTAGCGGGCAGATGGGCGTGAATGCAACAATTCAGAGAATTACCGCTCACTATCATTGGCCTGGAATAACAGGAGACATTACGCGCTTTGTCCGCTCCTGTCCCCAGTGCCAGAAGGTAGACCAACCAGAGATAGGAGTCCCAGTAACGCTAGGCGAAATGCCCGTAACCGGTACCCCATCCCACAGAGTAGCAGTAGACATCATAGGCCAACTGCCGCTCACAGAAAAGCGCAAACACCTATGCAACGTCGTAACATCCACAGATCATTTAATGGCTTTGTCTATAGCAGAAGAAGTCGAAGCAACAGAGGATTTAGCTATCGAGTATCCGCTGAAAAGTAGCGAGACCTACAGAGACGTAGCTATCAACCCAAAACTATCGACAGACAGACAAAGACAAATAATGGAGATAGTTGCACAACACCAAGCAGTGTTGACGGACATACCTGGACAGACACCGTTAGTTGAAGTGACGATGACATTGACTGACACTACCCCTGTTCGGGTAAAACCATACCCTATCCCTCTGGCAAAACAATCCGCTGTCAAGCAGGAGATAGCAACACTCTTAGAGGCCGGAATCATCTTCCCCTCTACATCCCCATACAGCGCTGGAATAGTCTTATTACGTAAACCGAGCGGAGAACATCGCCTATCCATAGACTATCGCCTCCAGGCCGAACCGCTGCCCGATACAGCGCAACTGTTCGCGAAACTGCATAACGCAAAATACTTTTTGCGAATAGACCTAAGCAAAGGATACTATCAGATACCGGTGCCCGAGCACCTAAGACTGTATCTAGCCTTCAGTACAGCTGATGGCCACTATGAGTTTAATGTCTTACCGTTTGGACTTAACAACGCACGGAGCATTTTCTCACGCATGATGAAACAGCTTCTCGCGCCCATTCAAGATGAAGAACTCCATCACTTTATGGATGATATATTAATCGCGACCCACGCCTGGGTTGACAACTTACGACTTCTCTCTACCGTTCTCCAGCGACTTAGTGACACCGAACTCACAGCTCGGCCGACCAAGTGCCTGTTAGGATACGAAGAGATAGAATTTCTAGGTCACACACTCAAACACGGCAGTCTTCTCCCAGAAGACAAGAACATCGCGAAAATGAACAAGGCACCACGTCCGATAAACAAAAAGGATGTGCAATCGTGTCTAGGTCTATGTGGCTATTACCAGAAATTCGTTGCAAACTTTAATTCCATCGCCGCGCCATTGTCTGATCTAACCAAGCGCCCGAGAAAGTAGAATGGAATGCCGAGTGCGAAGATGCGTTCCAAACCCTGAAAGCTAGACTCACCTCACAACCCATCCTGAAGTTACCCAATTCAATCCAACCATTTGTGTTACGCACAGACGCGAGTAACCAAGGTTTAGGAGCAACCATACTACAATCTGACCCCAATGACCCTACACTTCTCTTGCCAGTCGCGTATGCGAGCCGGAAATTAAATAAAGCTGAACATAATTACGCAACAGTAGAAAAAGAATGTTTGGCATTGGTCTGGGCCATCCAGAAATTCCAGATGTATTTGTATGGCGCTCATTTCAAGGTGCAGTGCGATCACCAACCATTAACCTTCCTTGCGTCATCCCAGAAACTCAACGCTAGACTCATGCGTTGGTCTCTCTTGCTACAGCCCTACTCATTTCATGTAGAATACATCCCAGGGAAGATTAACCATGGAGCTGATTACCTCAACAGATACCCCGTGTCCACTGTAGACAAACCTAACCTCGCTTCCAACCCCTCACAGTTGCGGGTGGATGCACCCAGCTTTGAAACCCAGTCCTCTATGTAAATAATGCATATACATATTGCGCCACCATTTCCGTACCAATTCTTACCCCTGTGTAAGAATAGTTTTTGGGGGGCCTATGTAACAGCAGAAATAGTGACAACAAATTGTAGTAAATTAGCTTAGCGCAAAATAGATACCATCAAATAAAACTTGACGTTAATTCACCAGTTACTTAAAAAGAGTCCCCCGTTGGGGTGCCGGGGGTTTCAGTATAAATAGTATCCCCACTTTCTGGAAATGTAGTGCTTTAAATTCCCACTGTCGCTGTCTTTTTCATTTGCTCTTTCTCATTCCTGCTCTGTTCTATCAATCTGCTATTCTATCGTCTTCTTCGCTAGACCAGTCTCCTACCTTTTTTCTTGAAAACTCTTCCGGGACAAGACTCCTTGTTTGTGTATGAGGTCTGTTGGATCAGCTTGGGAATATTGGACGCTTTCTGCCAGGTGGTCACTAGGGCTTCCTATGATGTTATTATTTAGCAATGTAGGCATTTTATATGTATGTGTTGTGTTGATAATTTATAATGATGTTTGTATTCTATTTTGTTTTTGTAAACGGGGGTTCGATAAGTTGGGGTGAAGCTTCAGCCGTCCCCTGCGTGGGAGGTCTTTATTGTAAAGTGACTGGCTGGTGGAGAGCGTTCGGTTTTACCACTAGGGTTGTTTCAGCAGATCTTTTATGCGGATCGGGGGTTGTCCGGTCCTGATTTGGCTCGGAAGAGTCCGCTGGACCTAAAGCAATAATAATGTAAATGTAATGTAACCTAAAAAGAAGCACACACATGTTAAATTAACTCTCCTAAGACAGTCACGCCGCCAGCCTCTCCAGATAATATCTAACAAACCTAGCAACCCAAGACTAGTTAGCTTACTTGCCGAACTGACCAAAACGTCGTCTCCGTTAACTAGCCATGCGCCTCTTATCGCGATTGAATCTATCCTACACTCTGCCTCTGACACTCCAATTCAAGGATAATTATAGTGTCTGATAAATAGGGCAGGTGAGGGAAAATATTCAAATAAAAACGAATAATCCCGTATACGCGAGATTAACGAAAACAAGAGTTAAACGATTGGTCAGAAGACTACTAGGAACCCCTGCATGTCCTTGGTGGTCCAATCTTAGCTCGTCAGTCGAATACGAGACACGAAGCTGCGAGGGTCAAACCAAGGAACAAGCTGCAGTGTCCGCCTATCTCCACCTCGTCCAGAGTGTGCTAGAGACTACAACAGACGGTTTAACGAATCCCAGAGTCTAGAAGTAAGATAACATTAGTAGGTTTGATATGTGTATGTTTTTTTTATATTGATTGCCATGTATTAATAATATGTTCATTATATATATATATAGTTACAGAAACAGATTATTGTTTCTGAGACAGTATGAATGTGGATTGATGTATCTTAGCCTTAAGATTCGGATCGAATTGTGCATATGGGAACCTTGCAGGTGTCTGATGCTATAGACACTTTGCTGAGAAGACCGCACACTCATATCTAACGAGAATATTGTAGCCAGAGCTCTGACTTTTACAGGTCAGCTCTGGGACCGTTTGTGGGGACAAACGCATGACGCTTGCTCCCGAGGAGAACAACCAAGATTCTACATCTCCACGTCCGAACCTCGCAGCTACAAGACTCACCCGACTCACCAGCTCAACCTGAGAGGCAAGACTTCTCAGAAGGACCCAAGCACTCTCAACGACAGAGCAGCTAAGTCACCCACAAATGCAAACTGAGTTCTACCCTCGAGAAAATAGTCAACCACTTGAATATACTCACGTAGCATAGGATGAAGAAGACCTGCTGACAAACTTTCCCAGCACATCGAACTCTTAGAATTATTAACTTACCTGTCTAATGTAGTACATGTAAAAGTTGTGTTGAATATATAAAACGAGAAATTACATACATACGACTGGTGTCATTCTATTTGTATTGTTGTGTAGCTATTAGTTTTCTTCTCTCGAGACATAATAATCTAGTCTTTTGATTAGTAATCAGCGTTTCTCAAGTTGAGCCAAATGATACTAAAAAGCCCGAGAACAAATATAAATTTTATATGACCAAGCGCCGTAATCAGTCTCTCACACAGCTATGGAATTCTGGTAAAAGAACGATCGATAGTAGTAGCCCAACGCCCTCTATCAATAAGTCTTCCCCTAGTAAGATAAACGTATCTTCCCCAGAATATCATCACAGACATCTGAAAAGGCATGCGCACAGCAAAGGAGAACTGGATAGAAGATCAATGCCAGGAAATAGAGAACAGTCTGAACAAGAACAACAGCAAGAAGGCCTACCAGACTGTGAAGCGGCTGACAAGTGTTAAACAGCCCAAAGTCTCAACGATCCAAAGCAAGTCTGGCATATGCCTTACAGAAGAACAAGAAGTCTTGGACAGATGGACAGAGTACTGCTCTGACCTTTACAACCATACACCAAATGGAGACCCATCAGTTCTAGCATGTCCCGAGAACAGAGAAGAAGCAGAAATCCTCCCAATTCTCCGGGAAGAAGTTGAGGCAGCAGTGCAATCGCTGAAGAAAGGGCAGTCAACGGGAGTGGACAACATACCCGCGGAACTGCACAAGCAGGAGGAGAAGCAATGATTGATGCCCTCACCATTATCTGTAACAAGATCTGGCAGAGTGGGGAGTGGCCTACACCATGGACCCAGTCGCTTGTCATCACTCTTCCCAAAAAAGGTAACCTTCAGGAGTGTGAGAATTACCGCACCATCAGCCTCATCAGCCATCCCAGCAAGGTCCTCCTGAACATATTACTCAACAGGTTGAAACCCCAAGCTGAACAAATCAAAACTGAAGAACAAGCAGGATTCAGGGCAGGGCGAAGTACCACTGAACAGATTTTCAACCTCAGAATAATCTGTGAGAAATACCTACAGCACCAACAACATCTATATCATGTGTTCATAGACTTCAAGAAGGCGTTTGAACGAGTCTGGCATGCAGCTCTATGGGCAACAATGAAAGTGTACAAAATCAGCCCTAAAATTATTGAAGTAATCAAAAGCCTGTATGACAAGGCTACCAGTGCAGTCCTCCATAACAGCGTCATCGGGAACTGGTTCAGAACACCAATCGGTGTGCGTCAAGGATGCCTACTCTCTCCAACACTCTTCAACATCTTCCTAGAGCGCATCATTTCAGATGCTCTTGCAGATCACGAAGGCACAGTCAGCATAGGGGGTAGAGCAATCTTTAATCTTCGTTTTGCGGATGACATTGATGGATTGGCTGGAGAACAGCTGGTACAGAGGCTTGACGTCGACGTGTAGGATGATAATTAAATGATAGTATGAATGACTGGTTTTATAGTATGTTAGCATGGGGTGGGAAGTAAGTATGCATTGCATAAGACATTTGATGCGTTTAATGGATTATATTGGAAACAAAACACAAAAGAATAACAATCGACCAGTACTTTGACAATAAACAATTTACGACGAAATAACAATAATCGCAATGATCACAAAGATTATGCTGCCAATGCGATGAGGCCGACGACAATGATGACAACGATGGTGATGATGACAACGACGACAACGATTTCAACAACGATGATGATGAGGACTAAAACGATGATGATAACGACGACTTTGATGATAAGGAAGGAACAAATATCTGATATACACAGTTACAACAAACACGTCACATTGTAGATAATAATAGCAATAGCGAAATCGTCAACTTCGGTATGGCTTTTGGTTCTCTCGCAACCCACCCACCCCCCACCCCATGCATGCACACATGCCAGTCATTGACCCCAGAAAGAATCAGCATGAAGGCTGCGCAGAATAACTCGGTCTCGCATATGCAGATTGAGCTGCATCACCACCACTACCACCACCACCACTCACAATCCCATTTCACATACGCAGCCCCTAGTTGTACAGCCGGACATCGGTTGGCAAGGACTGGCGGAAGCGGTTGGTTCTTCTTCTGAGCCTTCTCAGTCTCTCTGAGGTTTCTCTGAACGACCTCAGTGGGGCCAGGTCTTGGTGCTGCGGGTGAGTTGCGTCCTCTAGGATGGACTTTATGATTGAGTGCCTTCCATTCATATCCTAACCTATCCCGTAACTCGAAGGTCGTTGGGGCATCACAGATGCTCGTTTAACCAGCGTACTCCATCTTTCTCGGTACTCAGCAACCCTCATGGCTTTCCTCAGTGTCAAGCCAGTCCATTCTCGAATGATGTCCTCCCACTCTTTTTCTGTCTCCCTCTTTTTCTGTCTCCTTGCATCGTGCCTTGCAGGATGGTCTTTGCAAATCCTGATGATCTGGTGACGTGGCCATACCATCAAAGTTTCTGTTTCTTCACCACTGTGAGCATGTCATCATGCTGTCCAATGGCTAGTATGATGGTCTGTCTGGTCGTCGTTGGTGATGTGCTGGGTATAGGAAATGTCCAGAAGTCTTCAATAACACCTCATCTCCATGCTTTGTACATGTATTCTTCGTTGTAGGTCTGCTGTAAGGGTCCATCCTTCGCAAGCGTATAGGAAGATGGAGATGGCAAGGGAGCGCAGCAGCCTTACCTTAGAGTGTAGACTGATGGTCCTGTCTTTCGAAATGGGCTTCAACCTTTTCAAGGAAGCAGCTGATTGTGTAATCCGGGAGAGGACTTCCTGTCAGGACCCACTGTCTGATGCAATGGCTCCTAGATATTTGAAGCTATGCACTGTGTTGAGGAATTGGCCTTGGACTTTGATATCCGCGTTGATGCCATTGGTGTTGTTGGTTATCATTTTGGTTTTCTCTGCACTTATTTCTTTTCCAAAAGCTCTGGAAGTAGTGTCAAGTCTCTGTACCAGCTGTTCAAGTTCTTGTTCAAGTTAACGTTATTGGGGCTCATCTGGTTTATTTCTAGACCACTTACAATGTTATTAATTTCTTCAGTTTAGTATGTTATTTATGGATCGTTGACTATTCAGTGAGTTTGATTGAAAGGCGTCGTTTATAATTTGTAAAGAATATGTTCGTTAGTAGTTTTCTTAATATTTATTATGAAAACCTGAAATCCATACACTTTTTTTAATATGCAAATAAGCATTGTAAATACTGGATTTTAAAAAAAAATTCATTTAGCTTATAAGATTGTTTTCGTTTGAAGGTTTCAGAGGTTATAACTGGAGGTTTCAATAGAGAACTGCCTGCAAACCAACATCATCAGATTGTCTCCTTGCTTTGTTCGTCCACGTTTGTTTCGCCTTTCTATCCCTTCCACCTTCCTCACTTCAACTGTCACTCATCGCACCCAGACCCATGAAAGGAATTCTTTTCATACCCAACCCTTCAAACTCCGAGATATAAAAATGATATATCGTTTGAAAGCAAATTCAGTCCTCTATATGTTTCTCGCGCTTTTGTTATAGTGCGCTTATCCGATTTTGAATTATTGTCCGTTATACAAAAATGTAAATTTCGGCTTTAATACTGACCCCCACCCTATTGTAACCACTCTGGGGACCCAAATAATTAATATATTTCCACAGCAGCGTCAGCTCTTCAGCACCAGAACATCAGCGCCATACACTTCAGCGCGAGGATACTTCAGCGCCGTACACTTCAGCGCTGGGACTTTTCAGCACCGTACATTTCAGCGTGGCGAGATTTTAGCGCCGTACATTGTAGCGCCGTACATTACAGCGCTAGAGGAAGAGAGAGAGAGAGAGAGAGAGAGAGAGAGAGAGAGAGAGAGAGAGAGAGGGTGTGTGTGTGTGTGTGTGTGTGTGGGTGTGTGTGTGTGTGTGTGTGTGTGTGTGTGTGTGTGTGTGTGTGTGTGTAAAAGTGTCTGCGAAACTGCAAAACTGAGTGACTAATAGGCTTGATTGAGTTTATCCCACAAAAATCTATTCTTTATCTTTCTTTTTCCATAAAGCGTATCAGACACACACACACACACACACACACACACACACACACCCACACACACACACACACACCACCCCCACACAGAGTTAAGTTCATTTTTCTAACAATTCGATTTTTATTGATATGTCATATAACATCCGTTGTATGAATTAAAACCTGAATGCATCATCCCACGTTCTTCCACAAAACCCGTAATGTCCATTTAATTCACTAAAATCAGTAAAATGTCATTAAATGAATTCGATTGCAATGTGCCCATAATGAATAGCTGGAGGTGCCAGTTCAAGATCACGCCGCGTCTCCTGACGTCCTGGTCACGCAGTTGCTAAGGAACTGAATAGCTTGTCTCTGAAGACGTCAACACTAGAACATGAAAGCAAAGGCGAGTCCTTCCAATGTTTCAAGCAGCCCCCGACCTCCGTCATTGTATTGTGTAACGATCGTCTTTATCCGTTTCTGTAAGTCTTTGTACTTGCGCCTTTTGGGCGCTGGAGCCTGGCCTCCCAGTAGACGTGTGACGTCCGCCTGGACTAGTGCCTGTTCTTTCTTGAGGGCCTCTATCAGCCTCCAAAGATTGGGGTAGCACGCCCCGACCACGTTCTGAAAGGCGTGATGCCACCCTTCACAGCTGTTGTTGGACTTGGTAGCATCAGTGAGGACGCGGTCGTGCACGTTCCACATGTCAATGGAGAACATCTGCGGATGACGAGGACCACGACGGCGAGGTCTGCCAATATACGTGTCCTCAAAATAGTCGAAGATTGGTTGCCCACGTGCATCATACACCGGAGATGCAGGATAGAACACAGTTTCGAAGGCCTGTTCAACGTGCAAGGGAGGAAGGTATGCCAAGCCTGGCAGCATGCGCATCAGTTTTGCGAAGTTTTCGTCGTGTATGTAGTCACGTGAGAGACCACTATCCTGGATGTGGCGCCACACGTTTTGAGCCAAATGAAAATGACAGCCGGTGACTTCTAAACCCTGATAAGCTTCCCTGAATGCCAAGATGGCAGCACTTTCAAAATCTGTCATCAATGTTGTGGGTGCAAATCCTGGTCGGAGTGTCTCCAAAGCTTGGAGAAGACGGTTGTACGTGGCACGTGACTTGCTTGGGAGCAGGGCAAAAGCTACAGGAATTGTCTGTTCTAAGTAAAGAACATGAATTGTGTAGATTTGGCTGAAGATCCCAGGGGCAGTCTTAAAGGTGCCATCGGCAAACCTGTCTCCTTGTTGACACAACAGCTGCAGACCACCGGGTGTGGCAAAAAGGAGGATCCTGTCAGCCCCGAAGCCTGAGTCGTATGCCAAAAACGGCGTTCCATCAGATAGAACCTGTGACACACAAATAAAATGTTTTCATTCTCTGCCTTTCTTGCTCTTTTTACGCGTACGTGCGTGTGCAGACAGTCATCATCATCATCAGCAGCAGCAGCAGCAGCTACAGAAACAGCAACAACAACAACAGACAGACAGACAGACTGATAGATTGACAGACAACACTCAGACAGACCTTGCGGGATGTTGCTAACAACAACAACAACATCGACGACGACAACGACACCAACAACTGACAGGCAGACAGAAAATGCGGACAAACAGACAGGCAGACACACAGACAGGTAGGAAGGCAGGCAGACAGACAGATAGGCAGACAGACAGACCGACACACACATCAAAGTTTAACCTTAAGATCTTGCGGGATGTCGCCAAGGTCTGCTAGGTTGGTTGGCAGTCGTGGGTGCTGTTGTTCTTTTTGCCGCTGCCGCTGGATGGTCCGAACCAAACACATCTTGGAAGGGAGACTCACAATCGTTGTTTCTGAAAGGCTTCCTGCGTGTCAGCCAGTATTTGCCTCGTACTGTCTCTTGTATTGCGGGCCTGGTCTTTCATGCGACTAACTGCAATTGCGGCCGCGATTTTGGGCTGGTTTGGGGCGTGGGACAGGTGCTCCCCCACCTCCTGCACCACTGCCCCATCTCCCAGGTGCAGTCTGGCCTTACAAGTACCATTGTCACATCGCCAAAAAGACAATTCTGGATCTTTTGTACTGTTCTTATCGAAGCGGAAGGAGTAGCCATTGTAGCTAAACGTTTCTTTTTTTCCGTAAGCTTAGGTAGGACTCTGCAATCTCTGCCATGTTTCCACGGCAAAGAACGTCAGGAGTAATGAACAGAAAAATAACCCGATTTCAACTCAACTCCGTCTGAATATCAATCACACCACTCACAACACCTCTCTCTCTCTCTCTCTCTCTCTCTCTCTCTCTCTCTCTCTCTCTCTCTCTCTCTCTCTCTCTCTCTCTCTCTCTCTCTGAATATAACTCAAACCACTCATTCAGACCTGATCTCTCTCTCTCTGTCTCTCTCTCTCTCTGTCTGTCTCTCTCTCTCTCTCTCTCTCTCTCTCTCTCTCTCTCTCTCTGACGCCAATAGTTTTACTCCCTCCCCCGACATTCCCTCCTTTTCCCCTATCATGGCGCTGAGATGTACGGCGCTGAAGTCTCCCGGCGCTAAAGTGTACGGCGCTGACACCTCCCCGTGCTGAAATGTACGGCGCTAAAAAGTACGGTGCTGAAAAGACGCCGCGCTGAAATGGTGGCACTGAAAGGTGTGGCGCTGTAGTGCTGGCGCTAAAGTGACGTGTCACCGTCTAAAAGGAAGTGGTGTTTTTTTTTCAATAACTGTGTCAATGTGACAAGGCGTGCAATCGCACCTCTGAGCTTGGCTGCAAGCACCCCACACCCACGCTCAGCCAGCCATCATTTCTCCTTAACCAGCCATCTCGAGCAGGCCCGCTCGCCCAGTCGCTTAAGCCCCGCCCCCCGGGGCATCGCCTTAAAGCCTGCCACAAAACCTGACATAGTGTCAGACCCAAGCATTCCTGCCTCGAAGTCACAACCTGTCCGAAAACACGTCTCCATCACCGAGTGACCTCTGAGTTTCGACAGTACCCTTGTGCTTCCACCCGTCTTAAGTCAAGGTAAGAGAGGGAACTTACTCTTTGTCATATAGCAGACCCATCACCCGTCGTTCGCCCATCATGTTCATGCGTCCTGTCAATATGTATGTTCATGCTTATAGTTTTGCCTTGATGTGTTGCTGTGACTTGTATTTATCCCTTGCACATATTTTCTACCTTGTATATGACCCATGACATGTTTGGATTTATGCTTGTATGCTCCGTTAGCCCCGTGTGTAAATACCCCATGCCATGCTGTCCCTCCGCATAGATTAAAGTCCCCAGTACAGCCCAGACCTACAACCCCTTTGCCCTGTACCCCTCCATTTGCCTTCCACCATGCTCCCAATGTATAAATATTTGCCCTGTTGCCAACCCCATCCTAATGCGCCGAAGGTATCTTATACTAGCGGCTGCCAATAAACTCCACTTTGGCCCAGTAAATCTAGTTGCATTGTTTGACTGTTGGTATATGCACTGGCTCAACCCATGACCGGTCACACCAATTTGAATTCTGAGAAGGGCTATTATACCACAGGCCCTGAATCCACACTATCCCTATCCCCCGCTGATACAGCGTCTGTATTACATTACAGACGGGTTCCTGTACCGGGCGAATCACCCCGGCCTTGTATCATCTCCCAGTCGCTGACCCGCTGCAGGCCCCTGACAACCCAGGAGGTCAATGAGAAGCGAGATTTGGGACTTCGCCATTTTCTAGACGGCTAGCTACGAAAGCCGATTTCTAGGCCTGTACCATCACAAGACAATCACTCATGGTCTATGCGTCACCGCGTGACCACTGACCTGCATCTTCGCACCCACGCTACTGACCGTGCCAACAAGCCAACCAGAGTATCCTGGACCCATCGCCGCACTGCAGTACAGAGCTAAGTGTTCTAGCCTCCGAGAATCCCCACTCGCCAGATTATCAGAGAGACTCTGGAAACCATACAGATACACTCTAGCCCTGTGATGAAATCAGTCTACAGTCGCTCTAGTACCCCAAATATTGACTACCCAGAATATCACCGAACTACTCCTTATCGAAAGACGCTTTGCCAATGACTCACGTTAGAAGTATTTGACCTACACTCCCCATTTCAAATTATTAAAAGTAAATAGTTATAGAAATTGCAATTACCCTGACTGGCCTTTGAATGTGAATTTCCTAACTAGTGTAGCCTTACTCTCCATCTCGTCTTTACCCTGTCTGTCTATTAAGTTGGCCCAGCATTAATCTCTTGAATGTCATCGCACCATTAACCTATCAAAGGAGGTAATACAGCGCTAGAGATTAAGAGCTTACCCCCATCCCCCCAACCCCTCTCTTCGTGACATTAACTTTGGCGACCCCGACGAGACTAAAGACTTAGGTTTCCCCCTCCAACCCAACGAGACAAAAGACTTAGGCTCCCATCCCAACTTGACGAGACTTAGGACGTAGCGTAATTTCCACCCCAGCCCAGTATAGATAGGACCCAGCCCTCTAAGCCTAGTAGTAGATAGCATAGCCCCATAGGCCCCTTACTGGCTTTCCCGAGTGGTGGTATCTCAAAAGGCTTTTTCTTGCATTCATTTTTGTACTTTTGATTGATTGCATTTTGTCTTTGTGGTTGTGTTGTATTCGCCCCTTTGCAGTTTCATTGTAGCTCATCCAGCCCACCCCCCTGTTTTCCGTCAGTGTACCCCCTTGTGTGCGCCCCTCATTCCGGTTAGGACCTTTTTCAGGGTAAGTTACCTCCCTTACCATGGCCGACCGGGGAGAGCTTGCGCTTAAGTACAAGAGTATTGGCGAGAGCTTAGGGCTCGCCGGCACCGAACTCAAAGACTACGTCCTGGCTAACGTAGATGCGGACGTGGCAGAGGAAAAGTTGAAGAGGGAGGAGAGGGCCAAAGAGCGAGAGGCGAAGAAAGAGGAGGAGAAAGAGCGCATCGCCGCGGAGGAACGGGCCGCCGCCCGGAAGCTTGCAGAGGAGGAGAAAGCCGCCGCCCGGAAGCTTGCAGAGGAGGAGAAAGCCGCCGAGCGGAGAAGAGAGGAGGCGAAGGAGAGGATTGCAGAGGAGGAGAGAGCCGCCGAGCGGAGAAGAGAGGAGGCGAAAGAGAGGATTGCAGAGGAGGAGAGGGCCGCCGCAAGGAGGAAGGAGGAGGACGAGAGGACCGCGGCACTTGAAGAGAAAAGGAAGGATAAGGAGCTCGAACGGCGCCAAGCACTCCTCCAGCTTGAGCGCGACCGCCGCGATTTAGGTATCGCATCGCCCGCTAGCGAAGACTATTCGCTCATCGCCCCCAGCTTCGCCGCCAGCACCGGAATACCCGCTCCCCCCCCCCGCCGATTCCGGGGATGAACTTTCCCCTGGACCCATTCGTCGAACGAGACGAATCGATTGAAGTCTATCTCGCCCGATTCGAACGAGTCGCGAGAGAAAACGGTCTTGACCCCCAGCACTGGTATCGCAAGCTCAGTCATGGCCTTAAGGGGAAGGCCTATGAAATCCTGGCCAAGACGCCGACTTCCGAGGAGGGAGACTACCCCGCCCTCAAGAAAGCTCTACTGCATGGTTTTGAGCTCTCAGGTGAGCACTACCGCAAGAATTTCCGGAACTCCCGGAGAGAGAAAGGGGAGAAGTTTACGCAATTTGCCGACCGTCTAGCTACGCTACGGGACAAATGGATAGAGCAAACTGACGAACCAAAGACATACGACGGACTGCTAGAGTTGATGCTAGCCGAGCAACTCCGAGGGACAATGCCAGCGGAACTTCGGACATTCGCCGCCGAACAGGGCGCCGCTCGCCTTGAAGATCTGATCATCGTCGCGGACCGCTACCTCACCGCCCATCCCGACGACAGACAACCTCGCCGTGATCCCCCCGCACCCTCGTCGCCAGATACCCGCCACCAGCCTCGCCGGCCAGTCCCGCCAGCGAACCACCGTCCACAACCGCCCAAAGGACGCCCAAACCCCGGAGCAGAGCCAGGGAAGCGGAGCACAGAGCTCTACTGCGGCTACTGCCAGCGCCGAGGACACACCCGGGAGAAATGTTTTCGCCGCATCAGCGACCAGCGTCGCAAACAAGGTACCGTACTAGCCCTGCGCCAAGTTACCCCCGACGGGAAACCGGTAACCCCCGTCGTCACTCCCGCCGATCGACCGGCCGTCACCGAGCAAGTGACGGTCAACAATCGCCCAGCCCACTGTCTATACGACACTGGACTCACCTTCGACGCCGTCGTCCGCCGCTCGCTCATCAGGGAACAAGACCTGACCGGCGAGACTATCACCCTGAAGTTGGCCGACGCGTCCCAACCCAGCACCACGCTCCCTATAGCCCGGATCCAAGTCAACAGCCGATACGTAACGGGGACCATTCAAGCTGCCGCGATGGACCAGCCCCTGTACGACCTGATTTTAGGATGCCGATACGTGTTCTTGGGGATGCCGCCCCAGCCTGTGGAGTCGATGGCCGCCGTCCAGACGCGCGCCCAGGCGAAAACAGCCGCGACACCACCCCCGATACCCAACCAGATGCCGGAACAGATCCGGAAGGCCCAAGAAAGCGACGTCACCCTCCGCAAGTGCTACGGTAAGCTTCCCGCCGCACGCACTCCACCCAAGTCCGGGGACTTTTTCGTCGAAGACGGACTCCTCTTCCGTCAGAAGGACGACCATTCTCAACTCGTCGTGCCTGCGACACTTCGCCCCCAAGTCCTGGAACTTGGCCATAGCATGCCCCTAAGCGGACATATGGGCATAGGAGCGACCACTCTACGCATCAGCGCCCAGTACCACTGGCCCGGGATGACCGAAGACGTGAAGCGCTACGTCAAGTCCTGTCGCCAGTGCCAACGATACTCGCCCCGCCATCACACCGTCCCGGTCACTATCAGCCCCACCGTCGTCGTCGGAACGCCCTTCCAGCGAGTGGCTGTCGACATAGTAGGACCCCTCCCGCGGACCAAGAAGCGGAACCAGTACCTACTAACCCTTGTCGACGCTTGCTCGATGTGGTGTGAGGCCGTTCCTCTACCGAAGATCGACGCCGCCCGAGTCGCCGACGCGCTCGTCACCATATTCACGCGAGTCGGATTCCCGGACAACATCTTGACCGACAACGGGTCCCAGTTCACCGGGAAACTCATGCGAGAAGTTTTCCAACTACTCCGCATTCGCCATATCCGGACTCCACCCTACCATCCCGCTAGCAACGGACAGGTCGAGCGCCTAAACGGGACTCTCATCTCGATTATCCGCAAGATCGCCGACGAACAGCCGGAAGCGTGGGACACATACGTCGCGTCAGCGCTCTTCGCGTACCGAGAGACCCCGCACACCTCCACCGGATACACGCCTTCCACGCTGCTTTTTGGAAGACCCCTTTCCGGACCTCTAGCCGCCTTGCGACGTAGCTGGACCGACGCCAAACTGGACGAGGCACCGGTCGACGCCACGAAATACGTCACGAAGCTCCAAGAAACCCTCAAGGCCACCTGGAAAGCCGCCTCCGCCAACCTGAAGAAGGCGAGAGAAAGGCAAGCCCGCTATCACAACCGCCGCGCCCGGGACCGAGAACTACAGGTAGGAGACCAAGTCCTACTGCTCCTCCCCAGCGGCACAAACAAGCTAGACATAGCTTGGCAGGGACCCTACCCGGTGCTTGAGAAGCTCTCCCGTACCACTTATCGCATCGAGGTAGGCGGAAAGCCCAGGACCCACCACATCAATCTGCTCAAGCGGTACCTGGAGCAACCTGCACCCGCCCCCGACTCCCACTCGCTACTCACGGTCGCGCTGGCCGTCGAAGTGGATGGCACAGAGACCGGCGTCGCCGAATTTCCGCTAAAAGGGAAGGAATCCTTCCGGGACGTCTCTCTGGACCCCTCACTCCCCGCCGGCCAGCAACGCCAACTACGCGCCATCGTAGCCGAATACAGGGAAGTCCTCACCGACATTCCTGGGAGGACGGACCTGGAAGAAGTTCGACTAACCCTGACGGACCCCACTCCCGTCCGCCAGAAACCGTACCCCGTCCCACTTTCCCAGCAGCAAGTAGTAAGAACGGAAGTAGAGGCTCTGCTACAAGCCGGAGTCATCGCTCCCTCCCGTTCCCCCTACAGCGCAGGAATAGTTCTATCACGGAAGCCCAGCGGAGAACATCGCCTCTGTATCGACTTCCGGCAGTTGAACCTTGTAACCCAGTTCGTGCCCGGACCCCTATCCGACCCAACAGACTTGTTTGCAAAGCTACAATCCGCCCGATACTTCTCCCGAGTGGATCTGAGCAAAGGCTTTTACCAGATTCCCGTGCACCCTTCATCCCGCCAGTACCTGGCCTTCAGCACGATGGACGGCCACTATGAGTTTAACGTTCTGCCGTTTGGTCTACACAATGCCCCAAGTATTTTCAGCACGATGATGCGGAAGCTGTTGGACCCCCTCCACTGTCCGTTCGTACACTCTTTTATGGACGACATACTCGTCGCAACGGAGACATGGGAGGAGCACCTGCGAGTGGTGCGCCAACTCTTGCGCCGCCTCAGAGAAGCTGGCCTCACTGCCCGGCCGACCAAATGCCAGTTCGGCTATCAAGAGCTGGAATTCCTTGGCCACACCATCAGCCATGGACAGCTCCGGCCTCTGGAAAAGACCGTCCAGCGCCTTCGAGACGCGCCACGCCCCAAGACCAAGAAAGATGTTCAGTCCTTCCTGGGACTGAGTGGCTTCTATCAAAAGTTTGTACCCGGATACAACGGGATCGCCGCGCCACTATCCAGCCTAACCCGGAAAACCGCACCGGACCGAGTCCTCTGGACCCCGCAATGTGAAGCTGCCTTCCAGGAGCTCAAGGACAAGCTGACGTCCCAGCCAGTCCTGCGACTCCCCAACCACGGACAGCCCTTCGTCCTGCGCACAGACGCCAGCGACGTAGGCCTCGGAGCCGTTCTACTCCAACGGGACTCCGCGGACGCCCCGACGCTCTTCCCCGTCGCGTACGCCAGCCGGAAACTCAAGCCGGCCGAACAGAATTACGCCACGTCGGAGAAGGAGTGTCTCGCCCTCGTCTGGGCAGTCCAGAAGTTCCAACTGTATCTCTACGGCTCGCACTTTACCGTCCAAGTGGATCATCAGCCGCTTTCCTTCTTGGCGACCTCTAAATCGCTCAACGCCCGGCTGATGAGGTGGGCTCTGCTGCTCCAAGCATACTCTTTCCAGCTGGAGCACATCCCAGGAAAAGACAACCACGGCGCAGACTTCCTCAGCCGTCACCCCGCAACCGACTCCAGCGAGTCGCCCCTGAGGGCCGACGCCCCAGCCTTCATTCCCGCCGCCGCCCTCTAACCGTAGCCGAAACCCGGCAGCTCCGCGGACCCCAGCCTTGGGCATCCGCCATCGACTACCCGGAACCCTACATCGCCCCGCATCACCCGGATCATCGCCAACCATCGTCTCACCAGGCAGCCAACCTCAGAGCTGATTGGCCGCGTCTCAGTCGAGGCCTACGACCTCGCCCTTTTCCTTGGGGGGGCCTCTGTGACAAAGCGTGCAATCGCACCTCTGAGCTTGGCTGCAAGCACCCCACACCCACGCTCAGCCAGCCATCATTTCTCCTTAACCAGCCATCTCGAGCAGGCCCGCTCGCCCAGTCGCTTAAGCCCCGCCCCCCGGGGCATCGCCTTAAAGCCTGCCACAAAACCTGACATAGTGTCAGACCCAAGCATTCCTGCCTCGAAGTCACAACCTGTCCGAAAACACGTCTCCATCACCGAGTGACCTCTGAGTTTCGACAGTACCCTTGTGCTTCCACCCGTCTTAAGTCAAGGTAAGAGAGGGAACTTACTCTTTGTCATATAGCAGACCCATCACCCGTCGTTCGCCCATCATGTTCATGCGTCCTGTCAATATGTATGTTCATGCTTATAGTTTTGCCTTGATGTGTTGCTGTGACTTGTATTTATCCCTTGCACATATTTTCTACCTTGTATATGACCCATGACATGTTTGGATTTATGCTTGTATGCTCCGTTAGCCCCGTGTGTAAATACCCCATGCCATGCTGTCCCTCCGCATAGATTAAAGTCCCCAGTACAGCCCAGACCTACAACCCCTTTGCCCTGTACCCCTCCATTTGCCTTCCACCATGCTCCCAATGTATAAATATTTGCCCTGTTGCCAACCCCATCCTAATGCGCCGAAGGTATCTTATACTAGCGGCTGCCAATAAACTCCACTTTGGCCCAGTAAATCTAGTTGCATTGTTTGACTGTTGGTATATGCACTGGCTCAACCCATGACCGGTCACACCAATTTGAATTCTGAGAAGGGCTATTATACCACAGGCCCTGAATCCACACTATCCCTATCCCCCGCTGATACAGCGTCTGTATTACATTACAGACGGGTTCCTGTACCGGGCGAATCACCCCGGCCTTGTATCATCTCCCAGTCGCTGACCCGCTGCAGGCCCCTGACAACCCAGGAGGTCAATGAGAAGCGAGATTTGGGACTTCGCCATTTTCTAGACGGCTAGCTACGAAAGCCGATTTCTAGGCCTGTACCATCACAAGACAATCACTCATGGTCTATGCGTCACCGCGTGACCACTGACCTGCATCTTCGCACCCACGCTACTGACCGTGCCAACAAGCCAACCAGAGTATCCTGGACCCATCGCCGCACTGCAGTACAGAGCTAAGTGTTCTAGCCTCCGAGAATCCCCACTCGCCAGATTATCAGAGAGACTCTGGAAACCATACAGATACACTCTAGCCCTGTGATGAAATCAGTCTACAGTCGCTCTAGTACCCCAAATATTGACTACCCAGAATATCACCGAACTACTCCTTATCGAAAGACGCTTTGCCAATGACTCACGTTAGAAGTATTTGACCTACACTCCCCATTTCAAATTATTAAAAGTAAATAGTTATAGAAATTGCAATTACCCTGACTGGCCTTTGAATGTGAATTTCCTAACTAGTGTAGCCTTACTCTCCATCTCGTCTTTACCCTGTCTGTCTATTAAGTTGGCCCAGCATTAATCTCTTGAATGTCATCGCACCATTAACCTATCAAAGGAGGTAATACAGCGCTAGAGATTAAGAGCTTACCCCCATCCCCCCAACCCCTCTCTTCGTGACAGTCAATTACATGCACATAATTGAATCCGATTATGCATGCAAACTCTCCAAAGAAAAAAAAGAGAGCATAATTTATGGGCAACACTCTTTCTGTTGTGTGCGTTTGTAACGTCTGTTGGTAGGTTCAGAAGGTGGCGGTCCTCGTCTACCTTTCGCACGTAAACCCTAACTGCGAATTGAGCCCACGCTAACATTCTTTAAAGCATTTTGAATTTTCAGACCTGTACAACACGTTAATTGCGATGTTCTGGACCCCAATGAGTTGCGAACGAATGTATCTGGCCCCTGCCTTAAATTACCGTCGATTTCGGAAGACTGCTTAAGAAATATTTACCATGGTAATGATTATAGGCTTACTCACAGCCTAGAGATGACATTTTCCTATCAGGATCTCAAATCCGTTTCCCCCTCAAAGCTATTTTGACAGTTTGGCGCAACTTTTCAAAACATAACATTTTTAATCTTCTTAAAGATCCCTAGTGTGGTAGTTTTTATTTTCCGGTAGTGTACATGTAGTCCACTGGTCTTAAGGTGGGGTGGCTGTCACGGGGGTTTTATGGGTTGCTGGGCTCTGCACAATGGAATGATGTAACCCTCACGCTTTATTTTATGGGGACCGCTAGTGAGTCACCCTGTGGATTACTTTAATACATTTATTTATTTAGCTCGGTCTGTGTTAAGGCTGGGGTACAGAGATAGATAGAAAAAATGGTAAAAGATCACTGTCACACTAGCTTTCACACGGCTATGAATCATATGTAGTCCAGCCACTTTGTAACAGTTAAAATCAGACATTTAATTCTTCTACTCTATACAAGATTTTCGATGTACTAATCTACCTTAAACGTTAAATAGTCACTGTGAATGATTCGATCGCTGATAGTCTATGCAGCTAATTGTTCATCCTTGGGCACTGAAGGCTAACGTTCATGAGAAGTGGACTACTGTGGTCCTGTAGCTCTCAGTTTTTGTGCACACACTGCTATTGACTTAACTGAAAGTCTGGCGCGCTGTGCTATGGTCGGTTTCCTGACAACTGTGTTGTCTTCTTCTTGTTTCTTCCCTGTGGGTAGACTGGTGGGCTTTCCTCGCACAATGCTGGGGATACCTCGGCAGCCAACTTATGCGTCGACGTGGTTTCGTCTGATGCTGTGTTGGGCGCACTACAGAACGCCTGTTCGTCTGTAACATATGAGACGAAATTCTGCACAACCTTGAATAATAGGTGTGTGCAGAGCGTCTCACTGAAGGTCGTAATAGCCCTCAGTGATTAGCTCCACATCTACATATATAAGCGACGAACGTTCTGCTAAGTCCGTGGTCCACTGGAATCTCCACTCTAATTTCCTATACATATATAAATATAAACCCTGGCTACTTATACACATCAAGAATTAATAATATTATACACATTCATTTGTACAGCCACTGGTCTGCAAGCATACATATAAGTTAAACAACAGTGGGTCCGTACATAATTCAAGATGGCGTCGGCCGGTCGTCTTTTTGCCTCGTGGTCAGCTTCTCCACATGTTCAGGCAAAGTCGGCCTAACAATTCAATTCTATGCATAGCAAATTCCACAAACATAATTCAACAATAATATAATACATCACGATGAAACAGAAGTATGTTCATTTACCTTCGTGACAATGACAGGCAGTGGCTACTTGAGTGAATTCGGATTTTCACAAGTACTGCGTCCTAGTCTTTTCTGGAGAGATCTACTGCTAGCTGTGTAGCTGTGTAGCTGTTAACTGCTCCTCGGTTTAAACACGACTGCCGTTCTGTGTCTCTATTCGAATCAGCCAAACCTGGTTGAGTCCATTACAACTGTGTTCCCATTGGCGGATAATTGACTCGCCTAACGGAGCTACGATGATGTCATTGCCTGCGCTAGAGTCAACGGCCACTGTGTGTAAGCGGCAGTATGCTATTGCTACGCTTGATTACTTCCATCGTCTGCTGCTGCCTAACATTCACATTCTAAGATTATATAGACTAACCAAGCTAAATATTAAAATAAGCAGGGTAAACTGGTCAGTCCGTCACAGTGGCCATTATGTCTTTGTGACCTCTTCGTCCTCATCAGTACAAACAAATGTCACAATCACATTGTTAATTGTTATATTTATTGGTAAACATATTTTTTCCTTTTTTTTCCATTTCCTTTTTTTCGTTCTTACTCGAATTTTTTCTGTTAACTTACATGTTGATTCACACTGTTATCTAATACGTGCAGTATGTTGAAAGTCAACCATGTGTGTGCAGGAAAAACGGCGTTGCTAGTGTTTCGGGCACTACAATGGTTGCATGAGGGAAATGATGTACACATCGTCAGTATACTATGTAACTTCTTGCCCATCTGCCGTTACATAGAGAAGCAGCTGACCATGGCTCTCCCCGCAAAATCCACAACACCTGGCAAAATACACGTACACAGCTATGAGCTCACCGATGTCTCTAAAGTAGACCCGGCAGTCAGGAAACTAATATGTGCGGTAGATGTCTCCAACAAACCGTTTGTCATCATCGACGAGATTTGCTTTCAGTACAACAGCAGGTACACGTCATTAGTGTTGTTTTCACCATTTGACCACGTGCATCGTTTGGGGGAATTGGGTGTAGGTTTGGGTGTAAAATCATGGAATGTATCTCATTTGTGAAACCATCATCAATAGGTATATTGGTGCGAGCGTGTATGTGTGTGTGCTTGTATGTTTGGGAATGGCTATTACTATTATTAGCAATATATATATATATAGTCTTATAAATGTCCCCAGAAACAAGGTATATTTGTCTTTGTACGGTCATCTGGGAACACAGTTTGGTATCTGAAAACATGCGAATGTCTCCAGATCCAAGGTAACTTTCCAAACGCAAGAAAAGGTAAGCTTCGTCTCCTCTAGGCGACGAATTAGATCACGCTGTATTTGTTTCTAGGTCAACTGTCTTTTACGAACCGTTTAAGAATGTTTTCGAACCGTTTATTGATGCCGAATAGTGTCCTCACTTGGTTTCATACAACTGAAGAATCCAAGAAGGCAAATGGGTTTTTGAGACGGAAAAAGCGCGTTTTTTGTAGAGAAAAGGGTTAGGGCAAGGGCTAGGGCTAGATCTACAACTAACCCTTACCCGAACCCTTGTAGCAAAATTCCGCTCTTTCCGTCACTTTTAAACAGTGTTTTAGCATGTTCCCAGAAACAAGGAGTTCTCTCTCTCTCTCTCTCTCTCTCTCTCTCTCTCTCTCTCTCTCTCTCTCTCTCCACACGCACATTATCATACCTTTATTGTATTTGATGTATGTTTCTACTGCTTAGTTTTAATGTTTGATGTTTTTATGTCATCACTATTCATCTTTTCTAGTGCGCGTGTGCGTGCATGCTAGTGCTTAGAGCAGATTTTTAGTTTTGATTTGAGATTTACAAAATAAATTGTTATTATTATTAATCATCATCAATTATTATTATTATTATTATTATTATTATTATTATTATTATTATTATTATTATTATTATTATTATTATTATCATTATTATTATTATAAATTCGTATTAATAAGTAAGACGAGAGAAACACCTTGATTCCACAGACACCACTCATGAATTCCAAAACTCGCCAAGTATATATTTCTCATGTAGACATGTGGTGTTTGTTATTCAATTACATGACAATTGTAACGGTGACATACTCATGCGTGACTTGATGCTTCGATTGTGTGACATAATTAAAGGAGGACAAGACATTCAAACGTATTTCCAGACAATATATAAATAAATAAATAATTGTACTGCTTACATGAAAATAATAAAACTTTCTTTCCTTCAATATAATTAAATAAAATCAAAACTAACATAGGCAAAATATGAAGTTAGTATAACAAGAACTATGAAGCATAATTTTATTTTATCTGAAATCAAAGTAGCGCGCGCACACCACCACCACGTTAATAGCCATCTATGGCTCCTATGGTGTTTTCTGCCAACAACATCATCGGCAGTATCCAGATCCAGATCCAGAAATAGGTATGGTAAATAAGACAGGCTTGCTTGTTGCTAGCCTTGTAAAACTGTTGTTTGTCATAGGTTTTCACTTTAATAAATTAATATATGTTTAAACCAAAACCAAACAGTTTGGGTGGCGGCAGATATCAGTTTGCTGAAGCATTGTCTAAGTTGCACACTGATGGCAAGATCGAGCGTCTGTGGTGTGCTGGTTCCACTGGTAAAAACATTCCACCATTCCTGCAACAAGAGGAGTTGACAACGCCGCTTCGTTTTGCACCTTCCATCTTCAGAGAGGTAACACCTGTAGTTAGCTTGTTGGCACGCCATGGTTGGAATTACAGCGACGACGGTCTACCTGCCCCTGGGGACGGGCCAGCAGTAGTCAGATTGCGTCATGAAGGAGAGGGTCACACAAGTCAGTGGCCAGTGGATTGTCCGTCTTGTGGACAAAACGTGGCTACCCAGCTGAAGTCCTTTCGTCAGGGTCCTGAAGGTGAGGTTTCATTGTCCTCCCCATCATTGCTATCGTTGATTTTTTTTTTTAATGTAACAAGTAAGCTTATATTTACAGTTTAAAACGTGATGTTGTTTTATCGTTGATGGTTTTTAGGCATTGACACCTGATCTCTCCTTGTCTTTTTTTTTACGGTGTTGGGACTCGGCTTTATTATGCCCAAACAAACTAGAACATGGAATGATAGGATAGGCCATTATCTGAACTACCCGCTTGTAACACATAATCCAAAATCGTCTGAGCCAATTTTGAGTCACAACGCAAAACGTGGTTAGAAATTGGTGAAGCACAATGACTTGACCTTTGAGAAAGTACAAATACCAACGATTTAACAGGCTTATCAGTAGATAAAGTACCCGCAAAGTAAAAATGACGTATTTCTTTCCAGGTATTGTTCAGATAAGGTCAAAATTGGTGTTGTTTCTTTAAAGTTAAATTCGGAGCTACTGACCGAAAACTGGACACTTAATTAAAGATAGCCCATGTTTTGAAGTACATGTATACCAAAACGCCACAAAATCGGTTCAGCCGTCTTTGCGATTTTGAGCAAAACGTATTTAGCAACACAGCGACTCCAGTGAGCTGGACCTTTTCGCGGCAGGATAGCATGGGAGGCAAGCCTCTAAACTAGGTAGTGTTCCTATGAAGTTTGTCAATATCCGCTCATTGGTTCTGGAGAGATGGCTTCCAACGGTCCGACAGACACGGGCAGACCTACCAACCGACCGCTAGATCGCGATTTGGCTTATTCTGATTCCCACTACCTATTTCAAAGATTTTCCAAAGCATCATAAGACGCCTGAACGAAGTCCACATGCAAAAAAAAACATCTTCATCCAAAAGAAAGTATCCAAGAAAATATTCCTTCCCATTTACTTTGCCAATCAGCCAAATTGTGAATACTTTTTACGGAAGAAGATGGGCCTTATTCAGGCGTCTTCTCATGCATACAAAAATCAGTCCTTGATTTTCACCAAGCCCAACCAATACAGTGACGAGCTGAGAACACAGGCAAATGGCCATCTGTATCATATCCTATCCTATCCCGTAACCCGGAGGTCGTAGGGGCACCACAGATGATCGTTTAACCAGCATACTCCATCTTTCTCTGTCCTCAGCAGCCCTGATGGCTTCGCTCAGTGTCAAACCAGTCCATTCTCGAATGTTGTCCTCCCACCTCTTTTTCGGTCTCCCTCTTCTTCTACCTCCTTGCACTGTGCCTTGCAGAATGGTCTTCGCAAGGCCTGATGATCTGGTGATGTGGCCATACCATCGGAGTTTCCGTTTCTTCACCACTGTGAGCAGGTCATCGTGTTGTCCAATGGCTTGTGTGATGGTCTGTCGGACTTCGTCGTTGGTGATGTGTTGGGTAGGAAATGCCCAGAAGTCTTCTTCAACTTCAACTTCAACTTCAACTTCAACTTTTTATTGGCTCCAAGTACATAGAGAAATTGTTTAGCGCATAGAAAGAACATATAAAAACCCGTTACAAATGTAAGCTAAAAAAAAACATTCAAATTTCAAAAAAAAAAAAAAAAAAAGCATTTCATCTCCATGCTTTGTATTTTTCGTTGTAGATTTGCTGTGAGGGTCCATGCTTCGCAAGCATATAGGAAGATGGAGATGACAAGGGAGCGCAGCAGTCTTATTTTGGAATGTAGACTGATGGTCCTGTCTTTCCAAATGGGCTTCAACCTTGTTAGGGCAGCAGTTGTTTGTGTGATCCTGGAGAGGACTTCCTGTCGGGACCCATTGTCTGATACAATGGCTCCTAAATATTTGAAGCCATGCACTGTGTTGAGGGATTGGCCTTGGACTTTGATGTCCGTGTTGATGCCATTGGTGTTGTTGGTCATCATTTTGGTCTTCTCTGCACTTATTTCCATTCCATAAGCTCTGGAGGTGGTGTCAGGCCTATGTACCAGCTGTTCAAGTTCTTGTTCCTCTCCAGCCAATCCATCAATGTCGTCTGCAAAACGAAGATTGGAGATTGCTCTACCCCCTATGCTGACTGTGCCTTCGTGATCTGCAAGAGCATCTGACACGATGCGCTCTAGGAAGATGTTGAAGAGTGTTGGAGAGAGTAGGCATCCTTGACGCACACCGATTGTTGTTCTGAACCAGTTCCCGATGACGCTGTTATGGAGGACTGCACTGGTAGCCTTGTCATACAGGTTTTTGATGACTTCAATAATTGTAGGGCTGATGTTGTACACTTTCATTGTTGCCCATAGAGCTGCATGCCAGACTCGGGCAGACGACTTCTTGAAGTCTATAAACACATGATATAGATGTTGTTGGTGCTGGAGGTGTTTCTCACAGATTATTCTGAGGTTGAAAATCTGTTCAGTGGTACTTCGCCCTGCCCTGAATCCTGCTTGTTCTTCAGCTATGATTTGTTCAGCTTGGGGTTTCAACCTGTTGAATATTACTTTCAGGAGGACCTTGCTGGGATGGCTGATGAGGCTGATGGTGCGGTAATTTTCACACTCCTGAAGGTTACCTTTTTTGGGAAGAGTGATGACAAGCGACTGGGTCCATGGTGTAGGCCACTTCCCACTCTGCAAGATCTTGTTAAAGATAATGGTGAGGGCATCAGTCATCGCTTCTCCGCCTGCTTGTAGTAGTTCTGCGGGTATGTTGTCCACTCCCGCTGACTTCCCTTTCTTCAGCCATTGCACTGCTGCCTTAACTTGTTCCCGTAGAATTGGGAGGATTTCTTCTTCTTCTCTGTTCTCGGGACATGCTAGAACTGATGGGTCTCCATTTGGTGTATGGTTGTAAAGGTCAGAGCAGTACTCTGTCCATCTGTCCAAAACTTCTTGTTCTTCTGTAAGGCATATGCCAGACTTGCTTTGGATCGTGGAGACTTTGGGCTGTTTAACACTTGTCAGCCGCTTCACAGTCTGGTAGGCCTTCTTGCTGTTGTTCTTGTTCAGACTGTTTTCTATTTCCTGGCATTGATCTTCCATCCAGTTCTCCTTTGCTGTGCGCATGCCTTTTCGGATGTCATTGTTGATTTTTCGGTAGACATCAGCTCCCTGTGAGGTGTTCTTTTTCTCTTTTTTTATCTCTCTTCGTTGATCACACAGATCCAAAAGTTCAGGTGTGATCCACGGCTTCTACTTTGGTCGGTGCTTGCCAAGGATCTCAGTGGCTGCATCTGTCACAGCTGAGTTGAAGGTGGTGGTCATGGTGTTGACATCTACTTCACCAGCTCCCAAAATGAGCAGTGGTGCAAATTTCCCTCCAATTGTGGCCTGAAATAGTTCTGCCACCTCCGGGTCTTGCAGTTTGTCCAGGTCGAACTTCAGTCTAGTGCACTTTGCTGCATTTACTCTCTTCAAGTGGAGCCGGAAAGACATCATCACGAGATCGTGGTCACTTCCGATGTCTGCTCCTGGAAAAGTGCGTGTCCTGCCAATGTTGATGCTTGATCTGAAGCGTTTCTTGACCATGATGTAGTCGATCTGGTTGTGATACTCCCGCCGGGACTGTGCCATGTCCATCGTCTGGAGTTTTTGTGGAGACCAGCGTGTTTGCCAGTACCAGATTGTTGTATCTGGCAAACTCCAAGAGTCTCAGACCCCTGTCATTTGTCTCGTTGTTGCAGTGGGGTCCACATGTGTCTCCCCAGTTGTGGTGCGCATCTTGGCCAACCTTGGCATTCCAGTCGCCTTGCACTATGACTATGTCCTTCTTCGGCACTTGGTCAAGGACCGCCTGTAGATTTTCATAAAAATCCTCCACTTCGCTGTCGTCATAGTCTGATGTTGGGGCATAGGCCTGGATGATGGTGATGTTGAAAGGGGCTGCTCTCAGACGGAGGGTAATGAGTCTACTGGAGACTGGGCGGCAACCCATGACAGTGGTTAGACTGTTCTTGTGGACCAAGAATCCAACGCCGTGTTCGTGCCTGTCATCTCTACCGCTGAAATAGAGCTTGTGGCCTTTGTCGGTCGTTGTTTCACCTAGGCCTTTCCAGCGCAGTTCGCTAATACCTAGAACGTTCCATCGATAGCGGTCCAACTCGTGGGCCAGTTCTTCTAATTTTCCTTCCGCAGTTAGGGTCCTGACATTCCAGGTTCCTATGACGATGTTGTTTCTCGTGCGGATCTTGCCAATTTGTCCATCAGTAGCATACTTATCACCTCCGTCCTGGTGGCCAACGGAAGGCGCGGTCCTTGTGCCGGGCGACGACTGATCCGGTATGGAATTAGTGGATAGCTTGATCATGTAGTGTGTCTTGGGCAAAAAAGACCTGGCGGTGCCCAATCCTCTCCAGGCTGTTGGCCACAGCCGAAATCCACGAATACAATGTGGCTCGCCCTGGCCGGTGACTTCTGTGTAGAAGACTTTCGCCCAGTGATGCCGTCCTAACATCACCCCTGTTAGTCGCCTCTTACGACACGCCGGGAAACGTTCGGTCTATTCTATTTAATGCCCGAACGTTGGGTCTATTCTATTTAATGCCCGAACCCACAGAGCATCTGTATTTTTATCACAAATCCACAAACATTGGCGGCAGATAAGGGGAGATAAATCTTTGCTATCATTCCCTCATTCCACTGAAAATAACATAATTATAATAAGGATTATTTCACTCGGCAAAATCATTTTATGTCCATTATGTAACAACGATTTTTGTAATGCAATTATCTATATCTGTGTGTGTGTGTGTGTGTGCGTGTGTGTGTGTGTGTGTGTGTGTGTGTGTGTATGTGTCTTTTTTATGTAGATAACAATTTGAATGCTATGTTGTCTGAAATGTATTTTGAACCTTGTATTGTTTATATTATGTACGCCGCATTGTAAATTCTCAAGGACATAGTAAAGCTGGGGTATTCGTATTGAAGATGCTATCAATAGGCTCCTATCCCACCTCTTTAGGCAAGACACCCTTACCACTGGTGTTCTACACAAAGATTATTTTGTCTCCATTACTCATTCCCCGTGGGGGTGCCGGGGGTTTCAGTATAAATAGTATCCCCACTTTCTGGAAATTTAGTGCTTTAAATTCCCACTGTCACTTTTTTTTCTCTTTTGTTCTTTCTCATTCCTACTCTGTTCTATCAATCTACTATACTATCTTCTTGTTCGCTAGACCAGTCACCTACCTTTTTTTCTTGAAAACTCATCCGGGACAAAACTCCTCATTTGTGTGTGAGGTCTGTTGGATCAGCTTGGTGGGAATATTGGACGCTTCTTCCAAATGGTCACTGGGGCTTCCTATGATGTTATTATTTGACAATGTAAGAATTGTATATGTATGTTTTGTTAATATTTTATATTAATGTTTGTATTCTACTTTGTTTTTGTAAACTTGGTTTCAATAAATTAGAGTACAGCTTCAGCGTCCCATGCGTGGGATGTCTTTATTGTAAAGTGGCCGGCTGGTGGATTGCCTTCAGTGTTACCACTAGGGTTGTTTCGGCAGATCTCTTATGCGGATCAGGGGTGAGTCCTCTTTCAGCGAAATTGTGGTCTTGATTTTGTGGTCCTGATTCGGCTCTTTGCAGACCGCTGGACCCTGTAAGCAATGAAGAACTAACTAACTCCATTGCTCAACTCGCCAGCATTCAGTATCTAAACATAACCCACTTTTGGAAAGGTCTTGATGGGTTCCTTGGTAGGACTTTTAAATCGCGAGGGTCAATGTCTAGTTTATTTATTTATATATTGCAGCAGCTCCGCTGAAATGGAGTGACATCATGATTACAACCCGCAACGAAGAACTGACTGATGAAATCAAAGACAGCCAGGGACGCGTGACGCCAGCTAGTGGATTCGTACGAGGGTTGCGGGCTGCGGGCGTGCCAGCGTGCGTGCTGGGGGTACAAGAGTGGAGTGACGACAGAGCAAATTGGTATAAAAAAATGAATGATTTGGTCACGGCCCAGACAGACCAGGTGGCTGTGATGCATACAGGGTGCGTCCATGGCTTGGAGCGTCCCCTGGTTGTATCGATGATGGGCAGATTCCAAAGCTTTGATGCAAATGACACTGACCAAGACGTTGCTATCAACGAAAAGGCACTCGCCGCCTCTCGCTGCTCCGTGCAGCTTGTAATTGTGGAGGTGCCAGAGTAAGTTACTACAAAACTACACCTAGATTTACACACCTAAAACATTATTTTAAAAAAAAAAGGTTTTTATGTGGCACTTTTCTAGCTCAAGAGTTAATCAAGGCGCTGATCGATAAAAGACCAAACTGTAGCCCGAGGCGCCGACCTGTAGCCTTAGGCGCGCATCGTCTGTCACGTCGAATCATTTGCCTGCAATGTTATAAACATTCAATGCTTTAATTGTTTTGCCATTGCTTACCCCACTGAGCAAATTCTTCGTGGTATTATTGTACCTGCTACATATTTTTGTATTTTCAGACTTATCTGAGAATACTTTGGAACAGTCATGGGTATGGAAGGGGAGGGGGAGGAATCAAAACAAGTCAAACGTCGATCTGTCGGTTGGTGTACTGGGAGCCATATTTCAAGAACCATTGAACGGATTTTGAATACATTATTTAAAAACATAATAATAATAATAATAATAATAATAATAATAATAATAATAATAATAATAATAATAATAATAATAATTAGGGGATTTTCCATGTAAGGAACAGTTCAAAGCGCTCCCTCACGCATTCACACACTCATTAAACATTAGTACAATACATATACATCAATGCCAGGCCCTGGGAGCAGCCGAAATCAAAGCGGGCTGGGGAAGAGGCCGTAATAAAACTAAGGGATTCCCCGCACACGCACCCACAAACAGGCACACACACACGCACCCACAAACAGGCACACACACACACAAACCCACACACACACACACACACACACACACCCAAACACACCCACACACAAAAGGATGAGACAAGTTGAAAGAAGCAGTCCGAAGACAGAACAGATCAGAAGAAGACTTTAGAGAAGAAATTAGCTTTGAATTAGCTTTGAATTAGGTTTGCTTTGAAGGTGCTGAAATTCGGTATGCTGCGGAAAGAAAGTGTTAATGAATTCCAGCCGGTTGGTCCAAAGACAGAAAAAATACCTAGAACCAACAGAGGACAGTTTGTGGCAGGGGTATCCTGAGAATGAGTGTGTCGGATGAAGAGCGCAAGTTGCGAGAGGGAGTTTAGCGTTGTATATTATCGGCAAGGTATGAAGGGGTGGAGCCATGGAGACACGTGTAAGCTTAATAGAAAAGACAGATTTTGTAAAGAATTCTTTGCGGTATGGGAAGCCACGGAGTGAGCGAAGAAGTGGAGTGATGTAGTCAGATTTGTTTTCTTTTTTGAGAATGAGGCGAACACGTTACTGATCGAGCTTGCTGCGGATGTTTTCTATCTTTGAAGAGAAGAAATCAGAAAAGGCTGATGGTAGTTCTGAGGGAGTGATAGCTGAAGGCAGCGAAGAAGTGCTTGTGTTTCCAAGTAGGTTGTTTAAAGTGCTGAAATGTTCAATCTTTGGTATGAATTGTTGTCTTTTGGCTGTGGAGATGCTGTGTTAATCATGCGCTTTTGTCTGCTCTATGCCTGCCTGCATGTGGAGGGTGAGTTCTGGAGGGTGAGTTTGGATGCCAGCCATCTGCGTTCGACTCTCCGACGCTCCCGCTTGGCCTTGCCGATTTTAGGAGCGTAGCAAAGCGCATGATGGACGGTCAGTGACGGTGCGTGTAGATACAGATGCGTGTTTGTCAAGGAGGGTGCGAATTGTGGTATTGTAGTCAGAGGCAGGGTCAGCGTCAGGTGGTATGGACGAGAGAAGATGTGCTGCTTCAGAGGATAATGAATGCTTGTGGATGGCCTTGAGGTCGCGACGTTTGAGTTTGCGTTTGTTTTTCACTGGATGAGAGAGCAGAGGATAGCAAGATGGTCAGATTCAAGGTCAGGTGAAATGTTGACGTCAAAAACTACATTGTCTGAATCTCTGGCCATCACCCAATCAAGGATGAGGCAGGAGCGAGGGAAGGTGGCTTCAGAAACAAACTGAGTACGGCTGTGTATGGATAGGTTATGACAGATGCGTTTTGTTTCCCAATGATCCTGTTTGTCAAATTGTAGGCTATGTTAATGTCGCCGAGAATGAGTTTGCCAGGTTTTGAGGAATAGAGATCAAGAAAGGGTTCGTTCGAACTGTTCGTGAAACATGACAGGAGACAGTGTGTTCTTGTCACTGTGGAGTAATGGGATAGGTGGAGGTGTTGAGGAGGGGGGGGGGTGGGAAAAAAAATATCCCTGCCAGGATTGCTCTTATTTATTACTTAAAACTTTCTGACTACAACGCCCCCACGGGCTCGGCTCCGCGCGCCGGGGGTGGACCCCATGCCTCTCTCTGGCTGGGTGACAAAGTTGCCTACCCCTTTTTCTTCTCTTTTATCTTGTTTCTGTCTTATTGGTCCTTTCACCTATATTCTTTTCACCCATAAATTCTCCCACTAAACTGTGCAGTTTTGACTCCCTTTCTTCTGCCTTACCAGACTTTCCCTGTCTTCTTTTTCCCCATCATTCCTTCTTTTTCTACCCTTCTTTTTCTCTGTGGCCTTCTCTTGGCCCCCTGCGTTTGCCGTGCAGGGCAACCCGTGTCGGGGGGGAATGGGATCCTGGAGGTTGAGGTCACTGAGGGACTGCGGTCCCTCACACTAACACACCTCTTTGGCCCGGACTTCTCCTAGACGGGAGGCTGGCGTGGCCCGCGTCAGTCAAGCGGCTGGTCGTGTATTGCCCTAGCTCTGCTAGAAGGCTGCGGCTCATGGGTCAAACTTGAACAAAACCGTAGTGGCAGTGCGGGATTGTCTGGGTGTATATACCCCCTGTAGCCCTGGTGCGCTCCCTTGCTGGATTTTCCGCTTGGACGCATCCCCTTGTTGGACTCCGTGGTGGGTGGGGTGCAGGGGGGATGAATTAACAAATAATTAACATGGCATCCACAAAAAAAACACGACTGCATGATGACGGACTGGACACGGATACGGACAGTGACATGGACACGAGACAAAAAGCTTGTGCATCGGGGGTGGAAGGGGCCTGGCCTCGTTTTTTGGTTGTGGAGGGAGCGGATCCGGCTATGCCACTAGGCAAGCTGTCGCCGTTCGCCATCCAGAAGGGGTTCCAATCCGTCTGCACAGTCGGGTTCAAAGATGTGAAAAAACTTAGATCTGGGGCCTACCTGGTGGAGTGCTCAACCAAAAGGGCATCGGATTGTCTTCTAAAGAGGAATTTGACCGTATTTGTTGACAGACAAATCAAAGTTTCTGTGCATGGACGGTTGAATTCCTCCAAGGGAGCCATCCGATGTCAGGATTTGATCGACATGTCGGAATTGGAAATCCGAGATGAGCTCTCCAGCCAGGGGGTCACAGCAGTCCAGCGGGTCTATGTCACCAAAGGACCCCAACGTATCCCCACCAACACACTTTTTGTGACCTTCGCTATGGCCAAGTTGCCGGAGTCACTCAAGGTGGGGTACCTTAGGGTGAAAGTGACACCGTTCATACCGTCACCATTGCGATGCTACCGCTGCCAAAGGTTTGGTCACGGTAGCAAGACCTGTAAAAGCAAAGAAATCTGTCGTGATTGTGCTAAAGACAAACATGAAAACGAATGTACAAATCCGATTTGCTGCGTGAATTGCGCCGGGAATCATTCTTCCAGCTCCAAAGATTGTCCTCAGTGGCAGCTGGAGCTGGAAATCCAAAAGGTGCGGGCCACTGAGAGTTGCTCCTTCGGAGACGCAAGGAAAAAAGTACTTGAAAGTAGGCCGGTTCTAAAAGAGAGGTCCTTTGCGTCTGTGGCGGGTTCCACATCTCATGTGGAACCTAGCGCACACCCGACAATGGACACCGCCATGAATAAAATAACGCAGATCTTGGAAACGTTGTGCAGACGGATGGATGCTCTAGAAAAAATGCTCGCGTTGTTTTCTCAAAAGGGGGGTTCTCCAGCCCCATCGATTCCACTGGAGAACGTGCCGACGGGCACGTCCCCAACCGTCATCCACAACACGCAGACGGCCGTGTCTAAAGCTGTCACACCTGCTGCAAAGGAGGCTAGACCTCAGGCCGCCGCACCAGCAACGACCGGTTTTAGCGACCGGGTCGTTGCTGAGGCGGCAAAGATTCTAGTTGCTCAGCAGAAGAGCGTCAGAGGAGGAGAGGGAAAGGTTGGAAGGGGTGAGGGGGAGAGGGAAGCTATAAAGTCCGGTGCTGGGGAGAAGGGGAGGAAGTCGGCTGGCAGTTCGGGTTCCGGGGCTTTGACAAAAAATCAAAGGCCCAAACCCCTTTCTTCCAAGCACCATCAACCTCTCGAGACGGAGAACCGTTTCGGGGAGTTGATGGACCATGAAGAGATGGACGAGGATCCGAAAGCTAAAGAGAAATAATTGTGCTCTCAGAGATGAAAATTTTAGCATTCTTTTACTTCATTTTTATGTCCATTTTACAATGGAACATCCGAGGGATAAGGGCAAATTATGAGGAGCTATGCTATCTGCTGACAGAGCATCGACCTGAAGTGTTGGCCCTTCAGGAAACTCTCTTATCAGAGAAACAGATTATAAATATTACTGGTTACTCCTCTATTGATTGTATATCTTCTAGAGGCGTTTCACTCTTTATTGATAGAAACGTCCCCTTTAACCCAATTTCACTGAATACAAGTTTACCCGCAGTTGCAGCTAGAGTATTTTTTTTAAATCCCTCACAGTTTGTTCTATATATTTGACCCCATCCATAAACGTAAACAAAAATGACCTTGGGAATTTGATTCAACAGTTACCTACCCCTTTTTTGTTGTTGGGAGATTTTAATGGACGCTCTCCCCTGTGGGGTAGCGATCGTACCGATTCTCAGGGGAAAATAATTGAAGACATTTTAGACTCGTTAAATCTAGTAACTTTGAACGAGGGTGCTCCAACTTTTTCCTGTTCAAGAACTGCTTCTTTGTCCCACATTGATATATCAATCTGTGATCCCTCCTTACTTTTGGATTTTAAATGGACAGTTTTAGAAGATCTCCATGGCAGCTTAAGAAAAACTATGTTTTCACCCAAGCAATGGAAAATAATAGAACCACTAACGTTTGCCGGAGCACAATGCCGACAGCTCTTCAAACAAAAGAGAAGAGAATCGTGGAAAGGTTTCGGCTCAAGGGCTAATTCGAAAGCGAAAATAAAAAAATAAAAATAAAAAAAAAAAAAAAAAAAAAAAAAAAAAAAAAAAAAAAAAAAAAAAAAAAAAAAAAAAAAAAAAAAAAAAAAAAAAAAAAAAAAAAAAAAAAAAAAAAAAAAAAATAAAAAAAAAAAAAAAAAAAAAAATAAAAAAAAAAAAAATAAAAAAAAAAAAAAAAAAAAAAAAAAAAAAAATAAAAAAAAAAAAAAAAAAAAAAAAAAAAAAAAAAAAAAAAAAAAAAAAAAAAAAAAACTGTTCGACGGTGTGGAGTGGTCCGCAAACTCAAAAATAAAAGTAAACAAAACAGGTGAAGCCCATGCCTTACTGTGCAGGGGGACGTAATCGGAGATAAGAAATTAGTAGCTGATCTTTTGGCTTCTTCTTTTGCTGCAAATTCTTCCTCTGAAAATTATTCTGTCCCTTTTCAAACAGTTAAAACCCGTAAAGAAAAACAACAGTTAAATTTTACCTCCGATAATTCTGAAGATTACAACAATCCGTTTTCATTAGTCGAGCTTGACGATGCAATTAACAAAAGTGCAGATTCAGCAGTTGGACCGGATGATGTACATTATCAATTTCTCAGACATTTAACAAGGTACTCACGGTCTCAACTGCTGGACATCTTCAATCAGATCTGGATCACTGGCACCTTTCCTCCCTCTTGGAGAAAGGCCATTATTGTACCCATTCCTAAACCTGGCAAAGACCATACTAACCCAACAAACTATAGACCAATAGCCTTAACGTCTTGCTTATGCAAGACGCTGGAAAGAATGGTTTATTCTCGTTTACTGTGGTATCTAGAAACAAATAATATTTTATCCAACACTCAGTGTGGCTTTCGAAGTGGTCGAAGTACTGTTGACCACCTGGTGCGACTGGAAACTTTTATCCGTTAGGCGTTCGTCCAGGGTGAACATGTCGTTGCCATCATGTTTGATTTGGACAAAGCCTATGATACCACATGGAAATATGGCATTCTTTCAGATTTACAAGAAATGGGTTTGAAGGGACATTTACCTCTGTTTATATCCAATTTCCTAACGGACAGAATCTTTCAGGTTAAGGTTGGGGGATCTTTGTCAGATACGAGGGAACAGGAGATAGGAGTGCCTCAGGGTAGCATCTTGTCTCCCTTGCTGTTTAATATTAAAATAAATAATATTGTTCGTTCCGTTAAACGGGGAATTGACAATTCTTTGTTTGTTGACGATTTTGCGTTAGTAGCCAAAGGTAAAACTTTGGCATCTGCAGAACGTCAGCTACAGTTATGTGTAAAGGCCGTTGAAGACTGGGTTTTACAAAATGGTTTTAAATTTTCTGAAGCAAAAACTGAATGTATTCACTTTTCCAAGCACCGGGGAATTATTCAAGACCCTACTATTATCCTCAATAAAACTCCAATAAAAGCGGTCCAACAAGTCAAATTTTTGGGTGTTATTTTTTATCAAAGGCTATCCTTCCTTCCTCATCTGAAAAATTTCAAAACTAAATGTCAACAGGCCTGCAACCTGCTCAAGGTTATCAGTGGTACAGACTGGGGTGCTGACAAGAAAACTTTTTTGCTGTTATATCGTTCTTTAATTAGATCCAAGTTAGACTATGGTTGCATTGTTTATGGTTCTGCTAGAAAATCTTATCTTAAGATGTTAGATCCAGTTGCTCATCAGGCACTACGCATTGCTTTGGGTGCTTTTCGCACCTCCCCTTGTGAAAGCCTATACGTGGAAACTAACGAACCCGCGCTGGAGCTCAGACGTACAAAATTGTCACTGAATTATTATCTAAAATTAAAAACTGATCCCATGAACCCTGCTTATGACTGTGTTTTCAACTCAGATCTTGTTCAGAAATTTGAAGCCAAACCTAACACAATTCCACCGTTTGGCATCAGAATGCAGGCTCATTTGGAAAAAGCAGGCATTGATGTTGCTTCCATCAACGATGATGAGCTTCGGACTGAAGCTCCTCCATGGAAATAATGTACCCCCAACATTAATTGGCAATTGTCCGCTTTCCTCAAAAACACTACATCTGAAACCGTATATAACCAACTTTATTTAGTGTGCCTTATACCCAGGATATGAAAAACTTTTTACAGACGGGTCAAAGAAAGGAGATTCAGTTGCTGCTGCGTCGGTCTCCGGGAGACACTTAGACCAGCCTTTACCTGATTTTTGTTCTGTTTATACAGCTGAGCTCAAGGCAATTCATCTCGCTCTGAAACAAGTTTATCAATCCAAAAGAACCTCGTTTTTAATCATGTCCGATTCATTGTCAGCACTTCAGGCTCTTTCCACGAGAAAGATATCACACCCTTTTCTGGTAGAGATCCATGACCTCCATACACAACTTGTTTCTGAGGGTAAAAAGATAGTTTTTATGTGGGTACCTGGTCACATGGGCATCCGCGGCAACATTGCAGTAGACAAGGCGGCTAAAGATGCTTTGCATCTCGATTTCCCTTCAGAGATTTTCCAATTTGTTCCTTACTCTGATCTGCGCTGTATGACTGCTTTGCCTAGCTTTGCATCCACTCGCAAAGAAGAAACAGTTTTGTCTCGCCTTCATATTGGGCATACTTATGTCACCCACAGTTTCCTTTTAAAAGGAGAAGAACCACCATGGTGCTTTGCATGTGATAAATCTTTTTCCGTTCGCCATTTCATGTCTGAGTGTGCTGATCTGATTGAGGAAAGAGAAACATATTTTGGTTCAATACCTTTCAAAGAGATTTTTAAAGTATGTAATGGTCAACATCTGTTTCAATTTTTACATGATGTTGGTTTGTTTTATCGCATATAAATCATATCGATATGTTTTGTTTAGTTTGGATTTTATTGATAGGACTGAATTTAGTGATTTGATTGAAGAAAGAGATTACATTTTTAATACATCAGTTTTAAAGAAGACTCTTAAAGAGGTGTCATGTGAAAGTCTGTCTGGGTATTTAAGAGTAACAGGTTTGTTTTTTAAGATTTGAATCATTTTATAATATTTTAAGATAACGTCTCTCTGGTCCTGATTTGGCTCGGAGGAGTCCGCTGGACCTAAAGCAATAATCTTGTATTGTATTGTATTGTATTCTGACTACAACGAATGTATTTTCTTATCCCAGACACCAAATTTCAACGGATATAACGAAAACCAAGTACAAAAACATTACAAATGACGTAAGTTCTCGGAAATGACGTAAATCCCGCATCAAATGTTGACGTAATTCATGTGTCTGTAGAAAGACCCTTCTTAACCCTTTGGAGAAATCTACATCCATCTATGTAGACTTCAAGAAAGCGTTTGACAGAGTCTGGCATGCAGCTCTGTCGGCAACCGTAGGAGTGTAAAACATCAGCCCTAAAACTATTGAAGTCATCAAAAGCCTGTATGACAAGGCTACCAGTACAGTCCTCCACAACAGCGCCATCGGGGACTGTTTCAGAACAACAATCGGTGTGCATTAAGGATGCCTACTCTCTCCAACACTCTTCAACATCTTCCTAGAGCGCATTATTTCAGATGACCTTGCAGATCACGAAGGCACAGTCAGCGGATGATTTTGATGCATTGGCTGGAGAGGTACAAGAACTTGAACAGCTGGTACAGAGGCTTGGCACCACCTCCAGAGCCTTTGAAATGGAAATAAATGCAACACCAATGGCATCAATAATGACATCAATGCCAAGGCCAATCCCTCAACAAAGTGCATGGCTTCAAATATTTAGGAGCAATTGTATCAGACAATGGGCAGGGATGTCGTTTGGGTCGATCTTCGGCTTTTAGCCGAAATTTTTATTAAAAAGCCGATAAATTGTCCGTCATGTCGGCTCGCCGAGCCGAAGTTTTCACGGGTGAATCGGCTCAATTTTGTCAATTTTTGCGATATTCCTGTGCTGTACGCTTGCCGTTTAGGTGAGGATTCGATAATTACTAATGTTAAACCCAGAAACTCTGACAGTATTGTATTCTGTCAAGGGACAGTCTAAACTTTTTATGTGTCTAAAATTTAAGAAATTTAAGAAAATAAAATTTCTTTTCAATGTTCTGATTCTACTCTTAAAACCATGTTTTATTACAAAGATATGCATCCACAGAACACCTTTAATATATGGAGGTGGACGGTGCACGTTAACGTAGTGAATCTAGTCAAAAAACTTGTGAGACTGCTTTGGAAGAGAGAGCCGAAACTTTCTGTTAAAAGCCGAAAGTTTCACGGCTGTTTCGGCCAAATCGCCGAAGAAAAAATTTCCTAGCAACATCCTTGAATGGGTCCCGACAGAATGTCCTCTCCAGGATCGCACTGACAACTGCGGCCCTAACAAGGTTGAAGTCCATTTGGAAAGACAGGACCATCAGCCTACATTCCAAAATAAGGCTGCTGCGCTCCCTTGTCATCTCCATCTTCCTATACGCTTGCGAAACATGGACACTCGCAGCAGATCTACAACGAAAAATACACAGCATGGAGATGAGGTGCTACAGAAGACTTCTGGACATTTCCTATACCCAGCACATCACCAACAACGAAGTCCGATAGACCATCACACAAGCCATTGGACAACACGATGACATGCTCACAGTGGTGAAGAAACGGAAGCTCCGATGGTATGGCCACGTCAACAGAGCATGAGGCCTTGCAAAGACCATCCTGTAAGGCACGGTGCAAGGAGGCAGAAGAAGAGGGAGACCTAAAGCGAGGTGGGAGAAAATCATTCGAGAATGGACTGGCTTGACACTGAGCGAAGCCATGAGGGTTGCTGAGGACAGAGAAAGATGTACGCTGGTTAAACGGTAATCTATGGTGCCCCAAAGACCTTTGAGTTTCGGGATAGGAGAGGAGAGGATAGGACAGGACAGGACAGGATAGACGACATCATTTTGCAAAAAAAAAAAATTAGAATTTAAAAAAAAATGTAATTTTAAGATCTGGCAGAAGATGACAGGCCTAACTTTTGTTCTTGGCACCCAGCACATGTTGGATCATTCGTATCAATTTTGTACGTTCTCAAATGTCAAGGCCATTGTGCTTAACCATTTTCTAAACATCTTTTAATCTCTGTCTAAAAACAGTCTGAGCCGATTTCGTTGCTATTGTTTTTGCTTGCTTGCAACTAGTAGCCTACGTATTCCACGATCTTCTTTGGCTTCGCTTTAAGATAATGCCAAAGTCACAACAATGAGCAACAAAAATGAGCGCCTATGAAAATGCTCTTTGTTCCGCTATGCGTTTTAGTGTCTGCAAATACATTTGAATGGCCAATCCTAGTAGTAGTAGTAGTAGTAGTAGTAGTAGTAGTAGTAGTAGTAGTAGTAGTAGTAGTAGTAGTAGTAGTAGTAATAATAATAATAATAATAATCCTAGTACTACTACTACTACTACTAATGATGATAATCCTAGTAGTAGTAGTAGTAGTAATAATAATAATAATAATAATAATAATAATAATAATAATAATAATAATAATCCTAGTAGTAGTAGTAGTAGTAGTAGTAGTAGTAGTAGTAGTAGTAGTAGTAGTAATAATAATAATAATAATCCTAGTACTACTTCTACTACTACTACTACTACTAATGATGATGATCCTAGTAGTAGTAGTAGTAGTAATTATAATAATAATAATAATAATAATAATAATAATAATAATAATAATAATAATAATAATAATAATAATAATCCTACTACTACTACTACTACTACTACTACTACTACTACTACTACTACTACTACTACTACTACTAATGATGATGATGATCCTAGTAGTAGTATTGATTGATTGATTTATTGTTGCTTTAGGTCCAGCGGACTCCTCCGAGCCAAATCAGGACCGGACAACCCCCGATCCGCATAAAAGATCTGCTGAAACAACCCTAGCGGGAAAATTGAACGCCCTCCACCGGCCAGTCACTTTACAATAAAGACATCCCACGCGGGGGACGGCTGAGGGTTTACCTCAACTACGCGAACCCCCGGTTACAAAAACAAAATAGAATACAACCATCATTACAAATCATCAACGAAACATATACATATAAAATGCCTATATTGCTAAATACTAACATCATAGGAAGCCCTAGTGACCACCCAGCAGGAAGCGTCCAACACTCCCAAGCTGATCCAACAGACCTCATACACAAACAAGGAGTCTTGTCCAGGAAGTTTTCAAGAAAAAAGGTAGGTCATTGATCTAGCGAAGAAGAAGATAGTATAGCAGAGTGATAGGACAGAGCAGGAATGGGAAAGAGTATATGAGGAAGATAGCAACAGTGGGAATTTAAAGCACTAAATTTCCATAAAGTGGGGATACTATTTATACTGAAAACCCCCGGCACTCCAACGGGGGTGCTGTTACCGCAGTGAATCTGTCATGCCTACAAAGGCAAGACAGGTTTTCAACTGGGGCTTTCACTGTTCCCTTTATAGGTTAGAACAATCTACAGTGGCAAGATTGCTCATGACCCCAAGGGGTACTAGTAGTAGTAGTAGTAGTAGTAGTAGTAGTAGTAGTAGTAGTAGTAATCCTTTGAATGAGAGTGTAAACTGAGGTCTAGTCTGTGCACGCAAGCATTCCATCGCTCGGACCTTAAAGGTTCTGACGCTCATGTCCTAGACGGGTAAGTGCGGCTACACAAATAAGCTTACACCCAACACGCCCTAGGTCCCTTCTACACCATCCCCGGTCGTCCTTGATTGTGCACAGTAGTTTGGGCATGGGACTGTGCGCCCAAAGATAGCAAGTGTGCGCGTCGGGCGCCTTGAGTTAGATCCTGTATGGGCCAGTGCACTGAGCAGCTGTTGAGATGGAAAAGCGCTTTATAGGAACGATTAATAATAATAACTTATTCCTAAATAAGATTCAAGGCGCGGCGATATGTAACGAACAAACATCTTCCTGCACATGTTACATACTGTCACCACTGTTTGAGTGTCCTTCCATCAGTCCGCATCACAGGCGCATGAACCAAGAAGAATGGACCCTTGGCAAAAATTGTGTAGATCCCCGAAAGCGGACTGGTAGCGCAATAATACGTATCATAAATAGACTATAGCTCTCTCTCTCTCTCTCTCTCTCTCTCTCTCTCTCTCTCTCTCTCTCTCTCTCTCTCTCTCTCTCTCTCTCTCTCTCTCTCTCTCTCTCTCTCTCTCTCTCTCTCTCTCCATTATATATTAGTTTGTACTTCCATGATATATGATACTACTGCGCTACACGTCCGCTATCGGGGATCCACACAATTTCTGCCGAGGATAATAATAATAACAATAATAATAATAATAATAATAATAATAATAATAATAATAATAATAATAATAATAATAATAATAAAGTAGGCTTATATAGCGCGATACCCCAGCTCAGGGCTGGGCTCACCGCTCTTAACATAGGATATATCTTTAGAACAAACATAAACAATAAAACAAGGTACGCAAGCATTCACACCAACCGTACTCACAAAGGCATACAAGGGAACAACAACATATGCAATACACTACACATGCATAATAAAACAAACAAACAAACAAAAATCCTAATACATATTAAATAATAATAAGATTCACTATACAGATTTAAAATATAACTAAAAATTTGTTACATCTAACAATGGTTAATTAACACAATGATCGGATTAAAAACAAAAGACCCGCCTCTCCGCACTATTGCAGAAATAAAAAATTATCAAGAACATAATGTACAAACTAATGCAAAAATAATTATATAAAAATAATTAGATACTCAGATAAAAATGTACAGACTATCTACATGTTAAGCCATGGACGGCACCCCACTGGCATCCGTCATCAGTCGGAGGGTAAGAGTCAATCAGGATAATACAGTTTGAAGAGATGGGTCTTGAATGCGTTTTTGAAGGCATGGGTGGTCGGTATTTTGCGGATGTGTGATGGGACAGAATTCCATTTGCTTGGGAGCGCAGAAAGAGAAAGATCGTTCACCGTACAGTATGTCTTAGTGCGTGTCTTGGGAACAGAAAGAATGCGCGCGTCTGCAGGGGAGCCAACCTTCTTGGTTAATGCGCCTGTGGTCCACATGCCTATGTCTAATTCTCCCACTGATTCATTCTGTATTTCTATTATTACCTCGCCCCAACTCTCTCATTCATAAACAATGTAAACATGTCTGTATTGTGTGTTCATTGTTAATAGAGCAGCATAACAATCATGTTAAAAAATAGGCTACGTTCTCAACTGTGTCTGTATTCTTCAGACTTGCCGCAAAGCTGGAAAAAGAAGAACAGTGGGCAAAACACCGTGCGAGAAACAATCAGCCAAAAAGAGGCCAAGGAAAGGATGAACCCGACACTGGAGTGTCGTGGGCCAACAAAGGATTTTTGAACCGCCAGACAAACCCCTCAAAGGCCACAGGCAAGTCCAAACCAACCCCAGGAACAGCTAAACCCGACCCAGGCAATCCCACATCAGATGCAGGTATATGTATTACTATTACTGTTGCTATGATGATGATGACCACAATAATATTGATGATAATTGACGATCAAATGATAATGGCGGCGGAATATGATTACATATGACTGCAGTTTTTGTATTGTGCAAGAATCCATTAAAATATCAAATTGAAATGATCGAATGATGATAATAATAATAATGATGATGATGGTATCGTTGATAACTATGATAGTTACCATTCTTCTTCTTCTTCTTCTTCTTCTTCTTCTTCTTCTTCTTCTTCTTCTTCTTCTTCTTATTATTATTATTATTATTATTATTATTATTATTATTATTATTATTATCAGGAAATCCCAGTTTGGACCACATCAGGGCAACATGTGATCCAGGACATTTAGAACCTGCTCCAGGCAAATCCTCATACAACCCTGGACATTCCAAACAGTGTGACAGTGGGAAAACAAAACGGAATGAGGAGCGGCCACCCTGCAGTGAGGGAGCGAAACCTAAGCACTGGGCCAAGAAGGGATTTCTGCTATAAAGGACAACTTACTGCCTCAGCTGGTCTCATGGACTTAGACTTTTCCTTGTTTCTTCTTCTTCTTCTTCTTCTTCTTCTTCTTCTTCTTCTTCTTCTTCTTCTTCTTCTTCTTCTTCTTCTTTTAACGTCTGTTTCCCAAAGTTATTGAGAACTTGGATGATGATGATAGTTGCCTTAGTTGAATGTGCTTGTGTTGATGTAATCTGCAGGGACATTATGCTGTTGAAGTTGATAGCTGTAGTTGAGTGGTCATTTTCACAGAACAATTCAACATAAACTGTTTTAGATAGCAGTAATATATAGCTAACAACAACAGTTCGTGTAAATTCATTGTTTGTTGTAATTTTTTGTTTTTAATTCTCTTTATTTTGTAACAAGCTTGTCACTTAGTGTATATAGGGATTAAATCCGACGTGCTTTCTCAGCGAAAGCCTGGCAGCACCACCCATAGAAAGTAGAACAAGACCCACCATATTTTGCCTAATCCCATCCACTATGCATTGAAATAACCATCACACTATTTGAGGCAGTTAGATGGCCAGCGCCACAGTCAGATTAATGTTTAGCCAAACTTGGTTTGGAACCCGCTACCTCTGGAACATGAGGTCGGCGCTCTAACTACTGAGCTTTTACCATTGTTTCCTTTCTTCTTCCATTGCATAATCATGGACATAGACAATTTCAAAGGAAATATATTCTTTTACATTTCATAATTATGGACATAGACATTTTTAAAGATGAAATATTTTATGAAATGATTTCTGTGCTGAAAAATCAGAGCACAAATTGTATGTGTTTGAAAGATATTTTATATTCAATAAAACGTTCGTACCTTCAATCAGGATTTTTTATGTGCGATTTCTTGTATTTCTGTTGTATATTGCTGTACTATGATAATCATTTTTGTTACCTTCCCAACCCACCCCTACTCCTCTCTCCCTCTCTCTCTCCCTCTCTCTCTCTCTCTCTCTCTCTCTCTCTCTCTCTCACCAGTGCCTATTTAATAATAGTAATATTATAATTATAGTTATATGATACTAATATTTATATGTGATAACAGTAATAATATAAAAACAAGAACAACTATTATTATTATTATTGTTGATTATTTATTATTATTATCATCATCATCATCATCATTACTATTATTTACACTAATAGCAAGGTCCTCCTGAAAATAATATTCAACAGGTTAAAACTCCAAGCTGAACAAATCATAGCTGAAGAACAAGCAGGATTCAGGGCAGGGCGAAGTACCACTGAACAGATTCTCAACCTCAGAATAATCTGCGGGAAATACCTACAGCACCAACAACATCTATATCATGTGTTCGTAGACTTCAAGAAAGCGTTTGACCGAGTCTAGCATGCAGCTCTGTGGGTAACCATGAGAGTGTACAACATCAGCCCTAAACTTATCGAAGTCATCAAAAGCCTGTATGACAATGCTACCAGTGCAGTCCTCCATTACAGCGCCATCTGAAACTGGTTCAGAACAACAGTCGGTGTGCGTCAAGGATGCCTACTCTCTCCAACAATCTTCAACATATTCCCAGAGCGCATCATGTCACATGCACTTGCAGATCACGAAGGCACAGTCAGCATAGGGGGCAGAGCAATCTCCAACCTTCGTTTTGTGGATGACATTGATGGATTGGCTGGAAGGGAACAGCTGGTACTGAGTCTATGGAATGGAAATAAGTGCAGAGAAGACCAAAATTATGACCAACAAAACCAATGGCATCAAAGTCCAAGACCAATCTCTCAACACAGTGCATAGCTTCAAATATTTAGGAGCCATTGCATCAAACAATGGGTCCAGACAGGAAGTCATATCCAGGATCGCACAAACAACTGCTGCCCTGGCAAGGTTGAAGCCCATTTGGAAAGATAAGACCATCAGTTTACATTCCAATGTAAGACTGCTGCGCTCCCTTGTCATCTCCATCTCCCTATACACTTGCGAAACATGGACCATCACAGAAGATCTACAACGAAGAATACAAAGCATGGAGATGACGTGCTACAGAAGACTTCTGGGCATTTCCTATACCAAGCAAATCACCAAGGACGAAATCCGACAAACCATCACACAAGCCATTAGACAACTGGATGACCTGCTCACAGTGGTGAAGAAACGGAAACTCCGATGGTATGGCCACGTTACCAGATCATCAGGCCTTGCAAAAACCATCTTGCAAGGCACAGTGCAAGGAGGTAGAAGAAGAGAGAGACCTAAAAAGAGGTGGGAGGACAACATTCGAGAATGGACTGGCTTGACACTGAGTGAAACAATCAGGGTTGCTGAGGACAGAGAAAGGAGTACGCTGGTTAAAGGATCATCTGTGGTGCCCCAAGGACCTTTGAGTTACGGGATAGGATAGGATAGATACACTAATAGCAAAGAAGGAAAACGAGAAAAGATGATGATGATGATGATGATGATGATGATGATGATGATGATGATGATGATGATGATTTTTTGACATTATAATAGCCTAGGTTCAAGGCACAGTCAGCAAAGAGGGTAGAGCAATTTCCAAACTCCATTTTGCGGATGACATTGATGGATTGGTTGGAGAGGAACAAGAATTTTAACAGCTGATAAAGAGGCCTATGGAATGGAAATTAGTGCAGAGAAGACCAAAATGATTACCAACAATACCAATGGCATCATTACATTATTATTGCTTTAGGTCCAGCGGACTCTTCCGAGCCAAATCAGGACCAGACAACCCCCCGATCCGCATAAAAGATCTGCTGAAACAACCCTAGTGGTAAAACCGAAAGCTCTCCACCAGCCAGTCACTTTACAATAAAGACATCCCACGCAGGGGACGGCTGAGGCTTCACCCCAACTTATCGAACCCCCGTTTACAAAAACAAAATAGAATACAAACATCATTATAAATTATCAACAAAATATATACATATAAAATGCCTACATTGCTAAATAATAACATCATAGGAAGCCCTAGTGACCACCTGGCAGAAAGCGTCCAATATTCCCAAGCTGATCCAACAGACCTCATACACAAACAAGGAGTCTTGTCCCGGAAGAGTTTTCAAGAAAAAAGGTAGGAGACTGGTCTAGCGAAGAAGACGATAGTATAGCAGATTGATAGAAAAGCGCAGGAATGAGAAAGACAGCACCAATGGCATCAACATGGACATCAAAGTCCAAGGCCAATCCTTCAACACAGTGCATAGCTTAAAAACTTTAGGAGCCATTGTATCAGACAATGTGTCCAGACAGGAAGTCCTCTCCAGGATCGCACAAACAACTCCTGCCCTTACAAAGAAAGACTCAGCACATCACCAATGACGAAGTCCGACAGACCATCACACAAGACATTGGACAACATGATCGCATGCTCACAGTGATGAAGAAACGGAAACTCCGATGGTATGGCCACGTAACCAGAGCATCAGGCCTTGCAAAGACCACCCTGCAAGGAACGGTGCAAGCAAGGAGGCAGAAGAAGAGGGAGACAGAAAAAGAGGTGGGAGGACAATATTCGAGAATGGACTGGCTTGACACCAGAGAGAATGACTATACTATGTACGTATGTAGGAGGTCCACGAGTTTACAAAGACGAAAGAAAAGACTTCAGAGCCTGCATTTGGTTCCATCGCCGCCATATCGGATGACAGTTTTTGTATTATTGCAAACCAGGCTGCAAGACAAATGTATGTCTTTTAAACTGATTAATGGATTTAATCGGATCAGGTTTAGAGTGAGAGTTTATAGAAGTATACGAGTGCATGTCAAAGGATCGGCACCCCCACGACCCCGCCCCCATGCATGCACCCAACCCAACAGACGACACCCAATTTCTATCCCGAAACAAATTTTCGCGATCAACCTGTACTGTATCGACCCGTGGATCAGCATAGAAAACAGAACTGTATACAGTGATTTAGCATATAAAATAGAGCTTATTGACAGGACCTATCTTTGATTTATTATATATGTTTGTTTTGTGCATATGCACATATCATGTTTATCAAATTTGTCATAATGTCCCGGCCAGGCGTAGTTTTGCCTTTGATGGAGTGCACGCCTGTAGGTTCTGATGCACTTTGAATCACTATAATACATGTATGATCAGGACTTTGGTATTGTGGTTCCTGACGATTTTTTTCGACGCCGGTGGCCAATGCATGGTTCCACCACAGAATCGAGACTGGAATGTCAGAAGTAAGCCAATGCAGCTTAAAAAATAATAGTAATAATTTTTTTTAAATAATGTAATTGCTCTTGCAGTGTTATTAGCAATTGCAGTGGTGGCGATAATTAATTCGAAATTAAAAAGGATGCTGACAGAACTTTGAATAGCCGAGCTAGCATGTACAATTCTTTATCCATTAATCAAAATGGGTGTAATAATTATTTGTAGGTTGGTTCTGAATAATATAAGGCAATATATTGTTAATCTTTACTTTAGCACGTAACTCGCACTTACAATTCCTTCTATAGAGGTAGTAAAAATGTCAAATGTATTGTTTATTTCATATTATTGCTGCATTATATCAGTTGCGCAAAATCACTGAAACTCGAGATCTACGTTTTTCTCGAACACTCAAGATGATTACAGTAGCTAAATGGGGCAGCACGCAAACTGAACACCACCACAGGTCGAAGGTATTCTCCTATCCGCGGGCGACTAGTCGCTGAACACGCCTCAAGGTTAAAATTAGCGTCGATCATTCAGGAATGGCCAATGGAAAGCGTTTCTGCGTCACAGAACGTTCGAGGTTTTCCGACCAGCGAATATATAAACAAGCGCCGCCATAGCAGACGACAGAAGAAACGAACGCAAACCGAAAGCGAAGTAAGAGAGCGACTACATCATCTCGGCAGCATTTTTAGTTTTAAGTGGAAGACATGGCTCTGTCAAGATTTTTCAGCAACATGTGGAACGAACCTTGGGAAGGACCTTATTTGCCATCACGCCTGTATGATCAGGACTTTGGTATTGTGGTTCCTGACGATTTTTTCCGACGCCGGTGGCCGATGATTCCGCCACAGGAGACTGGAATGTCAGAAGTAAGTCAATGCAGCTTAAAAAATAATAGTCATAATTTAAAAAAAATTGTATAATTTTATTCCTATTATTATAATTGCATTTTTTAGAACTCTTGTGACTGCAAAGGTCACCGACCGTTACAGCACCTAACATATCCCCATGACATTAAGTGGGATCACCGACCATTAACTCAGGTTGGCGGGTGCCTACGTCGATCAATGCTAGACAAGATGGATCCGTTTACACTATTTTTCAATTTCTTTATCATTATATTTTACGGCTACAACAACAAAACTTTCCATTTGTATTTTTATGCGATTAGTTCATAATATTATATTCGAACTAATTTTCAAAGATTGAATTCGAATGGTTATGGTTTCATGAAAAGTACTGATGGAATAAATGTGTATTCTAGCTAGTTTGCCAACATTCCTCTATCAGTCTATGCTTGGACATCCCAGTTGTTTATAATTGCCATTCCCAACTCTGCTAGCGTTGCTCTTTCAGTCTTTGTTAATTGAATGTCAGTTCATATTGTTAGATCTGTTTAAACTAAATATTGTATGTATTCATGTTACATGAAAAAGTAATTTTTTACCTATCCGTCATGAGGGATTAATTAACCCTGGCTTTGTCGTGGGTGGTCTCACAAAATTGTTCTATGGAAAAGTATTGGGGAAAAAAAGAAATAAATGTTCTTATTATATACTACTCAAAATAATACAAGGGCCACTTGGACATATGGGTCTCTTTAAATCAGAAACACGAATTCAATTTATTCATCATATTTTATTGCAATCATTTCTGCATCAATAACAAAAAAGATTTTAGACATCAGTCGCTTAAAATTCGAGTAAATTCAATTTAACTGGACATACCCCTCATTTTCAAAATCAAACTTTAGAAACCAAAAATCTATAGAGTCAGTATCGGGTGTGGCCACCGTTTGCATCAATGCTGTCTTGGCATCGTTGTCTCATGGACCGTATCAGGTTATGGAGGATGTTTCCTGGGAAGGCCAACCACTCTTGCTGGAGAATTTAGGCCAGAACTTCAAGGTTAGCTACTGGAGGGTGGTTTGCCTGTGTCTGTCGACCCAAGACATCCCACAGATGTTCTATGGGGTTCAAATCGGGTGATCGAGCCGGCCAATCCATCCTTATGACGTGCTGTTGCTGCAGGAAGTTATTGACGATACGTGCTCGGTGGGGTCTGGCATTATCGTCCTGTAGTATGGCACCTTCCCCAATGGCCCGCAGAGCTGCCATGAATTTGGAGCAGGGGTGTTCTGAAGTTTAATGCGAAGCCACCCTACATCATGACAGATCCCACCACCAAAGCGGTCATGCTCACGCACCGTCGCATCAGCAAAACTCTCCCGTGGACGCCTCCAAACATTCACTCGACGGTCGTTGAAAGACAAGGAGAACCGAGACTCGTCTGTAAAGAGCACCCTTGACCAATGTTGCCTAGTCCACACCAAATGATGCCGAGCCCAGGCCAAACGCGCTGCACGGTGAGCTGGGGTGAGCAAAGGCCGTACTGCTGGTCATCTTGATTGCAGGTTTGCCTCGTGTGGACGGTTGCGAATTGTCTGGTCGCTGATGTTAACATTGCTGGCTGCGTGAAGCTGTCTTCTAATGGTGTTTGCTGTAGAGCTGACAGGGTGATGAAATGGTCTTGTCTTGCAGTGGTAACGCGGGGGCGTCCGGACCTTCTTGGTTCCTGGACGCTTCCAGTGTTAAACTTAAAGCGCTTCCGCAGCCTTTGGACAACGGAGTGGGACTCTCCCAGCCGCCTGCCAACTTTTCTCACCCCTGCCCCTTCTTGAAGCCATGCAATAGCTCTGCCTCTATCCGTATCGGTCAATCGTCGCCTTGGGGGCATGGTTAGAAAAGCAGCAAAAGCGCTGCCATTTAAACCCAGAAAAAAGTGCCGATTGTTGAACTGAACTCAGAAAATGCAAGCCTTTCGCGTGCAAATCGCTTTTTAATGTTGAAAATTTTGCTTTATTAGCAAGACAACAGTAAATTATGGTCATTTTTTTGTAAAAATTGGGTTTGTTTTTCAACTCGGTACAGAAAGTTCAAAACTCACACTTGTGATTACTTGTCAGAATAAGATTGTCTTGAATGTTACTGTACAGGATAAGTTTTGAAATAAGCAATATAAGCGATATTATTGATAGCAGCAAAAAATAAACTAAATGAAATATGAGAGTGGCCCTTCAATTATTTTGAGTAGTATATATGATATCATACTTTACATTGAATGTGAAGCACTTGTTGACAAGAAAGTGATGTCTTGTTTTTGTCAGGTGGTGAACAATGACAAAGAATTCCGCATCAGCATGGACGTCAAGCATTTCAAGCCAGATGAGATCAAGATCACATCAAAGGACAACAGAGTCTGTGTTAGTGCCAAACACGAAGAAAAAGCAGATGAACATGGCTTTATCTCAAGACAATTTGTACGCCAGTATGTCCTGCCCAAGGTATGTATAAATGCTTTGTGTTATTAGATTGTTGGTGAATATCTCCCAGGTTGGTATCGAGTTAAAACCTGGAACAATTATAGCCAATAACCGAAATACTTCCAAAATAAAATTGAATGGTTATTGCATTGAGCTTAACAAACTCAAAACGAGATCTAATTCAAGGTGCCAACTTGCAGCTTGATGCACATTGTCAAAGGCTCCCACAATGCAACCCAACAACCAATGGGGGAATAGGACCATGCTTGCCGGGTGTAAATATAGGCACTGGCCCTAGGACACCAATGTCTGGATTTTGAGAGTCTGTGCAATGGAATTCAATTCAATTCAATTCAACACATCTTTATTACCACAGGAATGGAAATATTGTACAAGTCTCATCACATTATGTTATATAATGGCTCCACACATCAAGACAGTTATAATGAACAATAATAAGACACAGACTAATATAAGAGGTTCAGAAAGCATAGAATCCGTACGCACATCATCCGTACATAATTTATCTATGCATTGATTGAGCGAACGCCTCTTGCAGGTAAAAATATTACAGGTAAGAAGTAGGACTAAAGAATAGGCACTATTATTTCAGTCATAAAAGCCTCGCGCAGTTACAACACACTCATGCACTACATTTGCCCACTCATCACTGCAGCCGTGCACTCATCCACACAGAACACATCATAAGCAACTATAACAACGAGATAAAAAATACCAAACAGTCCTTGAAAAATAAGGTAATACACTCACACTTACAAACACACTAATTATCAATGGACATGTGGGTAGTAGAGTAAAGTAAAATGAATGCATGCATAGCAGGCGCAGACTAGACTTCGGCTTGTCCTAAGGAGGTGGGGCACTGTGCTGCCTTTTCAGGGTCAAATTATCAGCACACTGGCTGTCATTCGGGGGAGGGGGGGGGGGACACCCAGTCGTTTATAATTGTCATTCCCAAATCTGCTAGCTTTGCTCTTTATTCATAATAATTCCCCTCAAGTTTGGCAGGTTTTGAATCACTTGTAGTTACCAGGACAACAAAAACACAAAAAAAGTGAAAAATTTCTACTAAATCTAGAGGGTTGACCAATGCTTTTTGAACAATTTTGCGAATAGACACGTGTTCTTTTGACCATGAATGCAAATTTTTATAATGAGCACAAATCAGTTGCATTTAAAAATCAACAGTCCAAGTGATGATGAATGACATATTGTATACTCCTGAACATTCAAATCGATCGCAAGTAACGATGATTGGTATCTAACATACATCTAATATCCATGCTGCTAGAAAAATGTCTTGAGACTCACTGTACATATTTTGAGCAGAATGTGTGTGTATAGTTATACTTAACCTTAATTCCTATTCTGTTTCAGGATGTGGACCCCAAGTCTGTGACATCATCTTTGAACCAGAACGGCGTGCTGACACTGAAAGCGCCCAAGATGGCACTGGAGGCTCCTAATGAAACTGCCATCCCCATCACAATGGAGCAACATTAAATCTTTTTTTGTTTTTTTTTGGTTTAATGCAAAGTAACGGAGATCCAATAATGCTGGATTTTGTACTTTGGGACAGACTGAGGTGAACAAACCACTGCATAGACTGTTGAGAAAAATTGAATTTGATTTTAATTAAAGCTCAAAGTAAATTTGATTAAAACAGTTGCAGGCAATTTTGTTTTTCTACTGAATACAGTGAATTGGACCCAAGCATCTTGCAGAATGTATGTTTCGACAAACTTCCAAGATAATGTGTAAAGAACAATCAGATTTTCTAAAACAGCAACCCTTAATATAAATGGCAGATTTTCATGGATCGACCAAATCAGAATGTGGTTATAATACAATTGGTTAATGTAGAATATCATTTCAGTATTTGTATGTTCTGCGAGAGTGAATGGGAAAAATTAATGCAGTAATTGCATTTGTTTATTGTGAATGGATCATCGTAATTTTGTTGAGATTTTCATTTCATGATTTTGAATATTGGCTGTTAGATTCCTGTCGCAGCTGAAAGGCTTAGGCTTGTTTGTGTTAAATTCTCTAAAGTTCGTTAAGCAGTAGAACCTGCTCTTTGCTTCACATGTGTTAAGTTTGGGTTGTTTAGGAATAATTCAGGAATATGTTCATTTATTTATATTTTTTCTTGATCTGTTGGTATTGATTTCCTATTATTTCACAAACGTACTAGTCACGGGGAGTACATTTCTTTGTTCTACCTTTTATTGCAAAGGGCAATTTCAAACATGTCTTTAACACTAAATTCAGAACCAGGGCATTGGAGTAAAATGCTTTCCCCGTTTTGTTTGGTGAATCCATTTTTGTTCAAAAATGGGTCCATAATGTTTGCGTTAAGTACTAAATAATGCGTTGTATTCCTTTCAGTATTAATGTCTTTTTTTCTGTTGAGTTAATAATGCATTGTATTTCGTTTGCAGTTCATATTTTGTAAATAAATTACTAAAACAAAAATTATACTTTTGGTTTTGTGTCCAAAGGAAATTTTCGTGCATGTACATGTATGTATTGTCTTGTGCACACTTTGTATGACAGTAATATATTTGTGTTGCGAACTGTTCTTTGTCTGAATTATGTGTAACTATTTTGTGTTTACAACCGTAACCCCCCCCAGAGGGAGTACCGGGGGGGTTTCTGTATAAATAGTATACACACTTTCTGGAAATTTAGTGCTTTAAATTCCCACTGTCGCTGCTTTTCTTTGTTCGTTCTTATTCCTACTGTTTCATCATTTGCTATACTATCTTCTTCGCTAGACCAGTCGCCTACCTTTTTTCTTGAAAACTCTTCCGGGACAAAACTCCTCATTTGTGTGCGAGGTCTGTTGGGAAGATTGAATGTTTTCTGGCAAATGGCCACTAGGGCTTCCTGATATTTAGCAATGTATTTTATATGCATGTGTTTTTATATTTTATAAAGTTTATATTCTATTTTGTTTTTGTATAGAGGGGTTCGATAAATTAGAGTAGTATCCTCAGTGTCCCCTGCGTGGGATGCCTTTATTGTACAGTGACCAGCTGGTTGAGTCCCTTCAGTGTTACCACTAGGGTTGTTTCAGCTGATCTTATATGCAGATCAGGGGCGAGTCCTTCTTCAGCCAAGTTGTGGTCTTGATTTTGTGGTCCTGATTCTGCTCTTTGCAGTCTGCTGGACCCTGGAAGCAATGAATAAGTAACAAATTACAACCGCAAACGAGTGAATTTATTGGCTCCAATCATGACCGTTTTTTGTTTAAATAAAATTGACAATCTATGCAGCAGGTAGACAGAAAAGTTGCGTGTAAAATCGGTATGGGATTAAAAATTGACCACATCTTTAAGATTATTTTCCATGTACATGATTTTATTGAAACAAATTACAATCACATTAATCGATGATTTCATGCATTATTCCATGTACATTATTTTATTGAAACAAATTACAATCGCATTAATCGATGATTTCATGCATTATTCAAATTGATACCATCGCCTATAATAATTTTGCACAGAATAAAACCAAGAACTGTTTAACCATTAACTGAGATCAGCTACATCAATAGCAATATATAATACCATTACAGTGATTTCCTAACAGACTGGTTTAAGCCTATCTCCTTTGCACAAGTCTTCTCGGAATTGAAGCTGAAGACACAAGTTAGGGTTAGTTAGTAATGGGTTTAAACCATGCTGCTTAGGATATAACTCCATTACCTATATTAATCTTGCACAGAATAAAAAAAAGTTATTGATGATGCCAAACTAATAAACTGTTATTCATATTTCAGCACACGGCACCATCGATCAAATATAATAATTTTGCACAAAATAAAAATGTTTTTGATGGGGAAAACGTTGACAGGACTACAAGGTACCATCACCTATAATGTCGGTGCACAAATTAAAACAAGATTGAAAGCCATTCAACGCATTTCCAGACACCCACATATAGCTGAAAAATAAACATTTTAAGAAGTGTTAATTTTCTTATTGTTGTTTTGACTCGGCTTTATTCTTACGAAGCAAACTATTGTGAAAATCAGTTTGAGCCAATTGTCAGACATGGCAAAACATGATTCGAAAATGGCGAAGCACAATTACATTTGTCTTTTGAGAATTACAAATAGGAATAGTATAACTTTAAACATGCTTAGTGATAATTAAAGTATCCTGAAAGTGACAAATGATGAATTTTGTTTCAGTTATTCTTGAGACGAGGCATAAAGTGTGTTTGACCAAAAAAGTGAAATTCTGAGTGACTGACCAACCATCTAACAACTGGAGTTCTACTGAATGATGGCCCATGATTTGAAGTACCTTTATTTCAAAATTCAAGACAATCGCTTCAGCCGTTTTTGAGATATTGAGCAAAATGTGTTTCACAATAAATAAAATAAAATTTAAAAAAACTAAAACAAAATCCCAGGAAAGCAGCATAGGTGTACATTGCAAAATGTTCAGGCTATCAGTTTTTGTGGCGAAGAGCTTGATGTAAAAGTATCTTTCTTAAAAATCAATGCAAGAACAATGAAAGACAGAAACACAGAAAAACGGTGGAACTAACTTAAAGATGTAACGTATTACAATATATAGTGCGTACAAGTTTACATTAGCCTATCATATACAGGATGCACGATTATCATGTACAGGATGCATCATTATCATATACAGGATGCATGATTATCATATAGGCCTACAGGATGCATGATTGAAAAAAAAAACTCCCTCTTGCAAACAGCATATCACTTTTGGCAAACAGTACTGCTTTGGCTTAAAACAAAATGTACTGTGATCCTTACATTGAGTGATGAGAGCAGCTCATGAAATGATAGATCAGCATCTATACCCTGTAAGTGGAAGGATCATAATGCATTCTGTTTCATGCAAATTAGTTAGTTAGTCATTGGTTATAGGGTCCAGCGAACTGTAAATAGCCAAATCAGGACCACAACTTGGTTGAAAGAGGGTTCACCCCTGATCCGAGTAAAAGATGTGCTGAAATAACCCTAATGCTAATATTGAAGGCACTCCACCAGCCGGTCACTTTACAGTAAAGGCATCCCATGCAGGGGATGCTGAGACTGTACTCTGTAAGTTATAAGTCAATATGGAAATGCTTTCTCACCATCTTCTATGCTTCAACACAATGGACAATAAACTAGACAAACTGCTCATCTTATTTTGATTACACACATGACACGAACATATCAATTTTTGTTTATCTGTTTGGATTTTTGACAGTTTATTGTCCCTTTTTATTGGGAAATTCTGGGTCGCCTCCCCTGGGGAAGGCATAGTCGCAGCCTGTGGCACGCCCAAACCCAACCTACCTAATATTAGTTGGTGTTTTTGACATTTTGCTGGGGGAGTAAACCGGAGTACCCAGAGAAAACCCCAGAGACGTTGCCCGAGTCAAAAGTAAATAATATTCGGAGAAACATAACGCCCAGATGCTGGATCGATCCCACAGCTGTCAAATGTATAGAGTAGTATTTCAACAATGAAGGCTTATCATCTGGCACTTTAAGTTTTGCATCACTTTACACACAGGAATTCAAAAAACCTGTCCATTGTTTTAAAAATGCCCATCCAATGTCAAAAGAGTGAATACATGACTTTTTTTTTTTTTTAACAATATTTTATTAAGGTTTTGTAATATTGTTGTTGTAATATTAGTACTACTGCTACTTTAGGTGTCGCTGTTGTTACAGGAATTTTCCGGACATGTCTAGCATGCTCTGTTTACTTATTTAGTTATTAATGATAACAACAAATTGCTATTAAGATTTATTTAAAATCTTTAATTTTAAGACTAAAAGAATCATAATATAAAATTGTTATAATTTAAAAAAATTCTAAAATTTTAAAAAGATTAATCTTTAGAACATTCTACCAAGTTTTAATCATTACAATAACTGTTAATCAAACTTGTAAATATACAAATAAAACAATAAGTAAAAGTAATAATAATAATAAGACAAAAACAATAAACACAGTGACAAAAACATAATAATAATAAATAAATAAGTAAATAAATGAAACACAAAACGAGAAAAGAAAAAAAAAGACAAATAATAATAAATAAATACATAAATAAACCACAAAATAAAACCAATTAAAAAACAATCAGTTAATAGGTCTGATCTTCATCTGCGTGAACTTCATAGAGTATATGTCACTAATCCCAAATGTTTTCCAGTTCAGGCCATCTGCTTGAGGAACACTGCTGCTGGTCATGTAGTCACCATTTAGGTTGGTAGTGTGGCAGTTGTTATACCACCAAACTCCATGATATCGTTGTGCACAGTTACCAGCATGGTGGTCACGGTCATAGGTGCTAAATTGTTGACCATTGTGGGAGCCAAAGGCAAGACCATCACCTAGAAAACTATGAAAGAGTTTTAGCAAGTCTAACAACCCCACACTAAACAATTAATCTCATAAAGGTGTATTGTGACACTTGCCACCATATACTGTCAAACGTATCCCCCCCCCTCCCTCCTCCCGTTGGGGTACCGAGGGTTTCAGTATAAATAGTATCCTCACTTTATGGAAATTTAGTGCTTTACATTCCCACTGTCGCTGTCTTTCTCATTTGTTCTTTCTCATTCCTGCTCTGTTCTATCAATCTGCTATACTATCTTCTTCATCGCTAGACCAGTCACCTACCTTTTTTCTTGAAAACTCTTCCGAGACAAAACTCCTTATTTGTGTGTGAGGTCTGTTGGATCAGCTTGGGAATATTGGACGCTTTCTGCCAGGTGGTCACTAGGGCTTCCTATGATGTTATTATTTAGCAATGTAGGCATTTTATATGTATGTGTTTTGTTGATATTTTATAATGATGTTTGTATTCTATTTTGTTTTTGTAAACGGAAGTTCGATAAATTAGAGTATAGCCTCAGCATCCCCTGCGTGGGATGTCTTTATTGTAAAGTGACTGGCTGGTGGAGTGCCTTCAGTTTTACCACTAGGGTTGTTTCAGCAGATCTTTTATGCGGATCAGGGGTTGTCTGGTCCTGATTTGGTTTGGAAGAGTCCGCTGGACCTAAAGCAATAATCATGTGATGTAATGTCTTAGCTTTATGATTTTATGTGTGACAAAGTATTTTGCTAAAATGTAGATATATTTAATGATTCCCTCCATTCCTTACCAAATTAATTAAAGTTAAATTAATTAAAGTTAATAAAGATTCTCAATCTCCCCATTCTCCTCTTCCATCACTGAACAGATTTTCAACCTCAGAATAATCTGCGAGAAATTTCTACAGCACCAACATCTATATCATGCGTTTGTAGACTTCAAAAAAGCGTTTGACCGAGTCTGGCATGTAACAACAGCCCTAAAATTATTGAAGTCATCAAAAGCCTGTATGGCAAGGCTACCAGTGCAGTCCTCCACAACAGCGCCATCAGAAACTGGTTCAGAACAACAATCGGTGTGCGTCAAGAGTGCCTACTCTTTCCAACACTCTTTAACATCTTCCTAGAGCGCATCATGTCAGATGCCCTTGCAGATCACAAAGGCAAAGTCAGCATAGGGGGTAGAGCAATCTCCAACCTCCATTTTGCGGATGACATTGATGGATTGGCTGGAGAGGAACAAGAACTTGAACAGCTGGTACAGAGGCTTGACACCACCTCCAGAGCCTATGGATGGCGACAAGTGCAGAGAAGACCAAAATGATGACCAACAACATCAATGGCATCAACACGGACATCAAAGTCCAAGGCCAATCCCTAAATATTCAAATATTTGGGAGCCATTGTATCAGACAATGGGTCCCGTTAGGAAGTACTCTCCAGGATCGCACAAACAACTGCTGCCCTGACAAGGTTGAAGCCCATTTGGAAAAACAGGACCATCAGTACCAAGATAAGGCTGCTGCTCTCCATTGTCATCTTCATCTTCCTAAATGCTTGTGAAACATGGACCCTTACAGCAGATCTACATCTTCTGGGCACTTCCTATACCCAGGTCATCACCCACAAGGCACGATGCAAGGAGGCAGAAGAAGAGGGAGACAGAAAAAGAGGTAGGAGGACAACATTCGAGAATGGACTGGCTGGACACTGAGCGAAGCCATGAGGATTGCTGAGACAGAGAAAGATGGAGTACGCTGGTTAAACTATCTGTGGTGACCCAACGAGCTTCGAGTTACGGGATAGGATAGGATAGGATGGGATATTATTATTATTATTGTTATTATTATTATTATTATTATTATTATTATTATTATTATTATATATTAAAAATATGCTTAGGTCTGATTGAGACAAACTATTGGACTAAATAAGGCATGCACCTGTGTAGTGTGTACAGAACTCTGGTGTGATTGTATTGTATATTGGTTTTTATCAGTAGTTGATTCAGCCCCGATGCTTGAATCCTAATAAGTGTAACCCAGATTCGTTTATCCACGCAACCTGTTCACTCAGCAACAAGGCAGGAGTCGTCGTATGAAGTTTTCCAACTTTATTCAGCATACATCATTGATCAACAACTGCTTACAATGGCATTTTCCACTTTCTCCCTCTTTAACTATCAAACAATGCGGCACAAATATTATTATAATTATAGTTTCTCTATACTCTAGAGAGTCTTGGAACATTCCAGCATGATGGCATTACAGCCTATCACAGAAAAATTCGTCATCAGAACTTTCTTACGTCCTATAATCTCGCCTAGGCCAGAAGAATCTCAGCCACCAGCAGATCTATCTAGACGCTTCGATCAATAATAAACAAGCAATCCCAGAAAATTCTCCAACAATATCGACCAACAAAAACTATCAACATTATACCAAGCTTCTTCTAACAACAATGCATAATCAAATCAAAGGTAAATACACTCTATTTTTGCATGCTTTGCGAAACAAAACGATCGGATCTATCGTGCGCGTCTCACACGTACTATCGTGCGCGTCGCAAACGTAACATAACCCCCTACACAAGAAGAAATGTACTTAATTTCTGTCAACAACGTTAAGACGCAATGCGAAAACAAAGTCCAAAATTAAAACGAATTTCAGTCTGTCTGGATATTGTCAATGTTCATAGCGTCGCTGTCAGACGAAAACCTCGTAAGTCCCAAAATGGCGGTTTGGAGATAACTTCATAGTTGTGACCCTTGGTCCCTTGCCCATGTTCTGTGCTAAGCTCAAAATTGGGTCTCGAATAGAAAGTTAATAAAAATCCATGAAACCAAACCTTGTATCTCTCTACTGGCAGACCAAACCTCGTATGTTTAGATACGAGTTTTTTACCGAACGTTTTCGCGGTAGGAAGTGACAATGACGCAACATACGAGGTTTTCTTTATCGCAAAAGTTTGGACGAAAATTGTAAGTACAGAGCACACATAACACTTTGAGTCGTTTGATTTCCTTCACAATTAGACAATGAATGTATGGAAAGGCATTGAATCATGTAGTCTTGAGTTTTCAGTGGTTTTCAGTGGTGAAAGACTTCTCTCTCTCTCTCTCTCTCTCTCTCTCTCTCTCTCTCTCTCTCTCTCTCTCACTCTGTGTGTGGTTGAAGAGAAAGGGACAGTTCTGGAGGCGAATAGAATAGATCTAGTGTGGGGAGGGTGTATGTGGAGGTCACTGGATCTGGGGGACGGATGTTAGATCTAGTATGTAGGCTTAGATTGAGTAGATCTCCATATCGCTTGTTTGTGAGAGGGGCGTACATACATTCATTTATTTAAATCGGAATAAAACACTTGAGATTGTTTATGTTAATTAATTTCAGAATCTACGTCGATGTCTGATAACGGAAATCTGTCGTCTGGGACCCTCTGCGGAAAGTGCAACCTGCCGCACGAGAAACAACATCGTCATAGGAACCTGGAATGTCAGGACCCTAACTGCGGAAGGAAAATTAGAAGAACTGGCCCACAAGCTGGACCACTATCGATGGAACGTTTTATGTATCGGCGAAGTGCGCTGGAAAGGCCTAGGTAAAACAACGACCGACAAAGGCCACAAGCTCTATTTCAGCGGTAGAGATGACAGGCACGAACACGGCGTTGGATTCTTGGTCCACAAGAACATTCTAGCCACTGTCATGGGTTGCCGCCCAGTATCCAGTAGACTCATTACCATCCGTCTGAGAGCAGCCCCTTTCAACATCACCATCATCCAGGCCTATGCCCCAGCATCAGACTATGACGACAGCGAAGTGGGGGATTTTTATGAAAATCTACAGGCGGTCCTTGACCAAGTGCCGAAGAACGACATAGTCATAGTGCAAGGCGACTGAAATGCCAAGGTTGGCCAAGATGCGCACCACAACTGGGGAGACACATGTGGACCCCACTGCAACAACGAGACAAATGACAGGGGTCTGAGACTCTTGGAGTTTGCCAGATACAACAATCTGATACTGGCAAACACGCTTGGTCTCCACAAAAACTCCAGACGATGGACATGGCACAGTCCCGGCGGGGAGCATCATAACCAGATCGACTACATCATGGTCAAGAAACGTTTCAGATCAAGCATCAACATTGGCAGGGCACGCACTTTTCCAGGAGCAGACATCGGAAGTGACCACGTTCTCGTGATGATGTCTTTCCGGCTCCACTTGAAGAGAGTAAATACAGCAAAGTGCACCAGACTGAAGTTCGACCTGGACAAACTGCAAGACCCGGAGGTGGCAGAACTATTTCAGGCCACAATTAGAGGGAAATTTGCACCACTGCTCATTTTGGGGGCTGGTGAAGTAGATGTCAACACCATGACCACCACGTTAAACTCAGCTGTGACAGATGCCGCCACTGAGATCCTTGGCAAGCACCGACCAAAGAAGAAGCCGTGGATCACACCTGAATTTTTGGATCTGTGTGATAAACGAAGAGAGATTAAAAAGAAAAATAACACCTCACAGGGAGCTCATGTCTACCGAAAAATCAACAATGACATCCGAAAAGGCATGCGCACAGCAAAGGAGAACTGGATAGAAGATCAATGCCAGGAAATAGAGAACAGTCTGAACAAGAACAACAGCAGGAAGGCCTACCAGACTGTGAAGCGCCTGACAAGTGTTAAACAGCCCAAAGTCTCCACGATCCCAAGCAAGTCTGGCATATGCCTTACTGAAGAACAAGAAGTCTTGGACAGATGGACAGAGTACTGCTCCGACCTTTACACCAAATGGATACTCATCAGTTCTAGCATGTCCCGAGAACAGAGAACAAGAAGAAATCCTCCCAATTCTCCGGGAAGAATTTGAGGCAGCAGTGCAATCGCTGAAGAAGGGGAAGTCAGCGGGAGTGGACAACATACCCGCGGAACTGCTACAAGCAGGAGGAGAAGCGATGATTGATGCCTTCACCATTATCTGTAACAAGATCTGGCAGAGCGGGGAGTGGCCTTCAGGAGTGGGAAAATTACCGCACCATCAGCCTCATCAGCCATCCCAGCAAGGTCCTCCTGAAAATAATACTCAACAGGTTGAAACCCCAAGCTGAACAAATCATAGCTGAAGAACAAGCAGGATTCAGGGCAGGGCGAATTACCACTGAACAGATTTTCAACCTCAGAATAATTGATGGATTGGCTAGAGAGGAACAAGAACTTGAACAGATGGTACCACTTCCAGAGCCTATGGAATGGAAATAAGTGCAGAGAAGACCAAAATGATGACCAACAACACCAATGGCATCAACACGGACATCAAAGTCCAAGGCCAATCCCTCAACACAGTGCATAGCTTCAAACATTTAGGAGCCATTGTATCAGACAATGGGTCCCGACAGGAAGTCCTCTCCAGGATCGCACAAACAACTGCTGCCCTGACAAAGTTGAAGCCCATTTGGAAAGACAGGACCATCAATCTACATTCCAAAGTAAGACTGCTGCGCTCCCTTGTCATCTCCATCTTCCTATATGCTTGCGAAGCATGGACCCTCACAGCTTATCTACAACGATGAATACAAAACATGGAGATGAGGTGCTACAGAAGACTTCTGGGCATTTCCTATACCCAACACATCACCAACGACGAAGTCTGACAGACCATCACACAAGCCATTGGACAACACTATGACCTGCTCACAGTGGTGAAGAAACGGAAACTCCGATGGTATGGCCACGTCACCAGAGCATCAGGCCTTGCAAAGACCATTCTGCAAGCCACAGTGCAAGGAGGTAGAAGAAGAGGGAGACCGACAAAGAGGTGGGAGGACAACATTCGAGAGTGGACTGGTTTGACACTGAGCGAAGCCATCAGGGCTGCTGAGGACAGAGAAAGATGGAGTATGCTGGTTAAACGATCATCTGTGGTGCCCCTACGACCTCCGAGTTACGGGACAGGATAGGAAATGCCGGAAGATATGGTATTTCTGTGTTTGACGTTTTGACAGTTTGTGACACCTATAAATATGGCTTTCCTGCGATCTTTGACAACGTTTTCCTCTGATTTTGTGTTGTACCAGGGTCTGTTGTTTTATTCAAAAACCTCGTAACTCAAACTTTTTGACAAAGTTGTAAGTCGAAAACCTCGTAACTCTTCATTTGCTTCCAGTTCTCAACGGAAAACACTTCTTCGACTTTTTATCCCATACTGCCAAATTTCTAGACTTTTCATAGTTCCTTTGAAGTAAAAAAGTCATTGGTTTGGCGTTACCCGACTGGTTGAAACAGTTTTTATCGATTTTCTCAAAACAGCAAAAAATGAGATACGAGGTTTTCGTCTGACAGCGACGATAGACAATTCCAAAAGAAATATAGTCTTTTACATTTCATAATCATGGACATAGACAATTTCAAAGGAAATATATTTTTTTATATTTCATAATCATGGACATAGACAATTTCAAAGGAAATATATTCTTTTACATTTCATAAACATGGACATAGACATTTTCAAAGGAAAATTCAGAGCACAAATTTTATGTGTTTGAAAGATATTTTACATTCAATAAAACGTTTGTACCTTCAATCAGGATTTTTCATGTGCGATTTCTTGTATTTCTGTTGTACATTGCTGTACTCTGATAATTATTTTTGTTACCTTCCCAACCCATCCCTACTCCTCTCTCTCTCTCTCTCTCTCTCTCTCTCTCTCTCTCTCTCTCTCTCTCTCTCTCTCTCTCTCTCTCTCTCTCTTTCACCAGTGCCTATTTAATAATAGTAATATTATAATTATAGTAATATGATACTAATATTTATTGGTGATAACAGTAATAATAATAACAAGAACAACTATTATTATTATTATTGATTATTATTATTATTATTATTATTATTATTATTATTATTATTATTATTATTATTAGTATTATTATCATCATCATCATCGTCATTACTATTATTTACACTAATAGCAAGGTCCTCCTGAAAATAATACTCAACAGGTTAAAACTCCAAGCTGAACAAATCATAGCTGAAGAACAAGCAGGATTCAGGGCAGTGCGAAGTACCACTGAACAGATTCTCAACCTCAGAATAATCTGCGGGAAATACCTACAGGCTACAGCACCAATAACACCTATATCATGTGTTCGTAGACTTCAAGAAAGCGTTTGACCGAGTCTAGCATGTAGCTCTGTGGGCAACCATGAGAGTGTACAACATCAGCCCTAAAATTATCGAAGTCATCAAAAGCCTGTATGACAAGGCTACCAGTGCAGTCCTCCATTACAGCGCCATCTGAAACTGGTTCAGAACAACAGTCGGTGTGCGTCAAGGATGCCTACTCTCTCCAACAATCTTCAACATATTCCTAGAGCGCATCATGTCACATGCATTTGCAGATCACGAAGGCACAGTCAGCATAAGGGGTAGAGCAATCTCCCACCTTCGTTTTGTGGATGACATTGATAAATTGGCTGGAAGGGAACAGCTAGTACAGAGTCTATGGAATGGAAATAAGTGCAGAGAAGACCAAAATTATGACCAACAACACCAATGGCATCAAAGTCCAAGGCCAATCTCTCAACACAGTGCATAGCTTCAAATATTTAGGAGCCATTGCATCAAACAATGGGTCCAGACAGGAAGTCATATCCAGGATCGCACAAACAACTGCTGCCCTGGCAAGGTTGAAGTCCATTTGGAAAGATAGGACCATCAGTTTACATTCCAAGGTAAGACTGCTGCGCTCACTTGTCATCTCCATCTCCCTATACACTTGCGAAACATGGACCATCACAGCAGATCTACAACGAATAATACAAAGCTGAGATGAGGTGCTACAGAAGACTTCTGGGCATTTCCTATACCAAGCACATCACCAAGGACGAAGTCCGACAAACCATCACACAAGCCATTATAGACAACTGGATGACCTGCTCACAGTGGTGAAGAAACGGAAACTCCGATGGTATGGCCACGTTACCAGATCATCAGGCCTTGCAAAGACCATCTTGCAAGGCACAGTGCAAGGAGGTAGAAGAAGAGATAGACCTAAAAAGAGGTGGGAGGACAACATTCGAGAATGGACTGGCTTGACACTGAGCGAAACAATCAGGGTTGCTGAGGACAGAGAAAGGAGTACGCTGGTTAAAGGATCATCTGTGGTGCCCCAAGGACCTTTGAGTTACGGGATAGGATAGGATAGATACACTAATAGCAAAGAAGGGAAACGAGAAAAGATGATGATGATGACGATGATGATGATGATGATGATGATGATGATTTTTTGACATTATAATAGCCTAGGTTCAAAGCACAGTCAGCAAAGAGGGAAGAGCAATTTCCAAACTCCATTTTGCGGATAACATTGATGGATTGGCTGGAGAGGAACAAGAACTTTAACAGCTGATAAAGAGGCCTATGGAATGGAAATTAGTGCAGAGGAGACCAAAATGATTACCAACAATACCAATGGCATCAACATGGACATCAAAGTCCAAGGCCAATCCCTCAACACAGTGCATAGCTTCAAAAATTTATGAGCCATTGTATCAGACAATGTGTCCAGACAGGAAATCCTCTCCAGGATCGCACAAACAACTCCTGCCCTTACAAAGAAAGACAGGACAATCAATCTACATGCCAAGGTAAGGCTGCTGCGCTCCCTTGTCGTCTCCATCTTCCTATACGCTCTGCGAAACATGGACCCTCACAGCAGATCTACAACGAAGAATATAAAACATGGAGATGAGGTGCTACTTCTGGGCATTTCATATACTCAGCACATCACCAATGACGAAGTCCGACAGACCATCACACAGGCCATTGGACAACATGATAGCATGCTCACAGTGGTGAAGAAACGGAAACTCCGATGGTATGGCCACGTCACCAGAGCATAAGGCCTTGCAAAGACCATCCTGCAAGGAACGGTGCAAGCAAGGAGGCAGAAGAAGATGGAGACAGAAAAAGAAATGGGAGGACAATATTCGAGAATGGACTGGCTTGACACTGAGCGAAGCCATGGGGGTTGCTGAGGACAGAGAAAGATGGAGTACGCTGTCTAAACGATCATCTTTGGTACCCCAACGACCTTTGAGATACGGGATAGGATAGGTTTAAGGGCCGCCCATCATTTATATGTGCATGTTACACTCAGTTTGATGTTGGTGTTTTCTATCAGTATCTGATTCAGCCCCGATGCTTGAATTCCTGATAGGGTGTAACTCAGATTCGTTTATTCACACAGCCCGTCCAAACAGCATACAAGTCACAAAGTCGACGTATGAAGTTTTCCACTTTTATTCAGCACACACCAACAACTGCATACAATTCTCAATTCAACTCAACAACTTTCACAGCAACTTTCCAAATCACTATCAACAACTTTACTCTCTCAACTATCTCCCAACAACACACGGAGCATCGAATAAATAATTTTTCCTCTCCTTCGAGATGACGACAGCTCGTTCTAGAAAATGACGCATTACAACCAACCAATCAGAATTAAAGATCGTCATCACTGACTTACGTCATACTTCTCTCTTCCTGCCAAAAGAATGTTCTCCATTATCTACGACCATCAAGAAACTTCGATCGATAGTAAACAAACAGATCCAGAATATTCTACAACAATATCGACTAACCAAAATTATCAACGTTATACAAAGCCTCTCCTAACAACAATGCAAACTCAAATCAAAGGTAAATAAACTCCATTATTGAATACTTTGCAAAACGAAACGATTAGATCTATCGTACACGCTTCCGACATACTTTCGTTCGCGTTTCAACGTAACATAACCCCCCACTCAAGAAGAAATTTACCTAATTTCTTTCAACAACGTTGAAACGTAATGCACAAACAAAATTCAGAATTAAAACTTATCTCAGCCTGTCTGAACACTATCAACGTTCTCAGTTCATTCACACAGAGTCAATGGTTTTCATCTTCAAATCTGCCTGGATAATGTCAATGTTCACAGTTCATTCACACAGAGTCAAAGTTTCTCATATGCAAGTCTTTCTGGATACTGTCAATGTTCACAGATCATTTACCCAGTCAACGTTTTTCATTTTCAAGTCTGTCATTACCAATATTCTTAGTTCGTCCACACAGTCAATGTTCTTTCGTTCGCAAGGAATCCACGCCCTCGTCAGTTGCGGTCGTCATCGGCCCAGGGTCAAAGACGATGATCACGTGGGCTTCCCTGGAATCAGTGCGTCCTCCGTTGTCTCCTTCTTCCGTCGGATGTCCGACGCAGTCGACGTTGTCAGCTCCCAGGATGCATTTGCTGGGTCTCACGGTCAGGTTGGCTTCTGCGGGACGGTGGAACAGCTCCCTCATGGTCTGCAGATGCTCCTTCCAGGTCTGGGTGTGGACTTCATGTTCGACCAAAGTCGTAGAGCCTGGGACATCATTGAAGTTAGGGGGAAACTCGCCCATAAGGTCCTCGAGCTCCAACGTTTGACCTTCCGTCAAGCTCGGTCCTAGCTTAACATCATCGATGCCTTCTTTGCTGTGGAAGTCTCCCAGTTCCAACAGTTCTTCGCTGTCAAAGCTGTTGTCGGTCACAGCTGCTGTGGCTGCGTGCACAGTCTCTGATGGCCTTTCCACGTACAGCTTAAGGAGGTTGGCGTGGTATATCTTGGAATGCTGGCCGACCTTCACCTTGTAGTCGTTGATCCCCACCACGGTCTCCACTTCGTACGGGCCTTTCCACTGCATCAGCAACTTATTGTAATCAGTAGGTAGCAGCACCAGCACTTTGTTGCCAGGTTTAAACTTCCTGTTCACAGCCCTACGATCGTAGTAGTGCTTTCCACAGTCTTGGGACTTCTTCAGGTTTTCTCTGGCTATCTCGAGAGTCTGCTCCAGCTTCTCCCGTAGCTCAAACACGTACTGGTAGCTGTTCTTCACCTCTGGGGTGTCTACTTCTTTCGTCCACAGTTCTTTTAGGATGTGCATCGGCCCTCGGATGGTTCTTCCGTACAACAGCTCGAACGGAGAAAAGCCGGTGGACTCCTGCGGTACTTCTCTGTAGGCGAAAAGTAAGGCGTTGATATAGCGATGCCATTGTCTGGGCTGCTCGCTGCACAGTTTCTTCAGGGTGGACTTCAGCGTAGCATTGAACTTTTCGACAAGCCCGTTGCACATCGGATGGTAGGGTGTCGTAGTCAAATGCCGGATGCTCAGCAGTCTGTTGACCTCCTTCATGCAGTCAGAGACGAACTGCGTCCCGAGGTCTGTCAGAATTTCTTCAGGCACTCCAAGTCTACTGAACATGTCCACCAGTGCCTCTGCTACAGTTTCAGTGTCAATCTTCTTCAGAGGCACTGCTTCTGGGTACCGAGTCGCATAGTCCACTAAAGTCAGTACCCACCGATGACCTTCTTCACTCGGAGGTCTTATTTCGCCGATTAAGTCTAAGGCCACCCTCTTGAAAGGTCGGTCGACCAGAGGCATCCTCTGCATAGGCACTTTCGGGACCCTTCCTCGAGGTATGGTCTTCTGGCAAATGTCACATGATCGGCAGAAACGGCTGACGTCCGCATGAAGTCCTGGCCAGTAGAACACCGCCTGGATTCTATCCGACGTCTTCTTGATGCCTAGGTGACCTCCCATGATTGAGTCATGCGCTACTTCCATCACCTGGCGCCTTAGGGTTAACGGTACCAAGACTTGACGTAGTGGTTTTCCTCCGTTGACCCTCGGGTGCTGGAAGATTCGATACAGGATCTTGGCCTTCACCTCAAAATAGACCGTGCCACTGCCCTTGGTCACGTGGTCTTGGCGGTTCCTATACTTGTTTAAAGTGCTATCAGCTTCCTGGAGCTGGATCAGCTTATCTCTGTCCACGATGGCAGCTTTGGAGTTGTCGGCGACCTTCAGTGGCGTAGACGTCTTGTCTCTCTTGGCCTGGGCCCTGGTAGTAACAGCACCGACGATCTCTGGTCGGCAGGGCTGAGCCGGAGTAACCACATTGTCCCGTAGCAGCTCTGTAAGGTCTCCATCGGGAAACGGCAATGGATCCTCCTCCACAACTTCGACGTGTTGAGTTGAGGCAGGACTCCACTCTGGATCGGGGTCGTCGGGTCGTCTCGCGCCGTCGATATTCCCGATCATCAAATCATACAGCGGCTTCTTCAGGCAAACCGCTTCGACTTCGCCTATGTAGAAAGGGGTGTTGACATGAATTTTTGCAACTGGCGCTTTCACACATTTGCTGTCGGCCATAAGTGTCCATTTTGAATCGCCAGTGAACTGTTCTTTAGCGATTAGGTCTTCTCTGACGATGACCCCACTACAGCCAGAGTCTCTTAAGACAGTCACTTCATGATTTCCGACGCGTCCCTTTGAAACAGGCATGTTCTGGACGGTCACAGCTGCGCTGGCGACGACGGGGATGGATTTTCCGTTGGCAAGGAGAAGTTGGCCATCGGTCATGCACTCTTGCACGTCGGCAGGGGTAGCTGTGCGCTTGGTCTCACTCGGAAGAATGACGCTCCCGCCGCACACTTGATGGTCAGATCTACTGTTTTGCCGTTGATTGGAGAACCGCCTCTGCCGGTTGCCCGCCGCTGAATTGTCCGTACTGCTCCGCTGTCCGCTACTTTTGTTTTGAGGACAATTAGCCGCTCTGTGGTCTGTAGCATTGCAGGTGAAACAGCCTCTTGAATGCCCTTCCTTGGGAGGAGGCGTGGAGTCCGTCTGTCTCTGGCTCGTCTGGCTCCCTTGGATCTGGTTCCCATGGTTTGCAGTCTTCTGAAAATGTTTCGTCGCGCTGGGTGGCCCCAGGGTCTTCCCATGAGCGATGAGATATCTTTCAGCAGCCTCAGTCACATCTTTAAGCGTCTGCAGCTTTTGTTCTTCTAAGTGGGTCGCTAGGTCCTTGTGACAGGCATTGAGAAATTGTTCTTTCACAATCAGGTCATGGAGACTGTCGTAAGACTTCATTTCGCCTGATAACTCCACCCACTTGTGTAGATATGACGACAGGCGCTCCACAAACTGCTTTGGCGTCTCGTCTGACTTAGGCCGGCATTCACGGAAGCGTTTACGGTATCCCTTCTCTGTAAAGTTGTAGCACTGCAACAGGGCCTCTTTCAAGACGTCGTAGTTTTTGGCGTCATCGTTCGACAGTCTGGTGTAAACTTCGAGCGCTTGCCCTGTCAGAAGTGCACTTAGTCGAATCAAAGAAAGTACAGCTACGCAAAGAAGGTTCATCTCGGCGAGTGCCTATATAAAGTTACAAAACGTACCCACTCGTAGCGCCCCCCAGCGATTCTCGTGATAAATGATTCCAAGGGCGATAATTTGTTCTTAGCGCTATGTAAACAAACCGCTTCAGTAGATTATGTTCCGGACACTCGCTTGCTTAAATTAACAAGCGATTCTGCTTTTTTTTTTTTGAAAGTAAGTTAATAAGTGTCTGATTTTAATAATGTAAATACAGCTTGCCAACAAGTTGCTTGAATTATGCATTCAGCCGATTAAATTACCGTACCAATGCTGATGATTCAGTAGGCCTGTACTCGGCCTGTACTCATCCTAGATCCGTCAAAACTCAAACCCAAAAGTAAGCTTGAATACCGGTAATAGCTTTTCTGAACATTGCTTGATTTAGCATTTCCAGTTAATAACTGTGTTCCAATCTACTGTTTATCTCATTTACACTGCACTTCTGATTTTAATCGCTGCTAACCTACTGTTAGGCTCTCATCTTAAAATTATATTTACTGCTTTCGTTTCGATCAACTGTGTAAATAAGCCTATAAATTATTAGGCCTACTGTTTATCATCATCATTTTCATCATCATCATCATCATCATTATGGTTTAATATAGGCTATCTCTATAATAGAACTGTAGTTGCAAAAGGAAATTTGATAGGTTAAGATAGACTAAAGAAAAAGAACAGACATGTGTGTGTATGTGTATATGTATATATTGCACAATGTTAATATTCTTCTGCCAAATTTAACTCTGAAATTTACTCGCACAGGGATAGGCTTATATAAGCATGCTTGTTGCTTGTCCCTGCTGCTTGTGATGTATATATTTTATATGTATTCTGAAGAAATAAATAATATATAAACCAACAGACATCAAGACTATAGAAGTAGAGAAATAAAGCAATGCAACAAGAAAAGTGAACAGTGAAGCTTTTAAAGAAAACACATTTAACGTTTAAAAGCATTATTTTTTTTGCATGAATCATTACATTGGAAATTGCACCTAGATAAGACCAAAAAGTGCAACAATAAAAATAGTCAAATAAGAAATATTTGTAGTCATTTATAATATTAGATCTGTACATTGCAGCAGGCTGCATCAATTATGTTACTTTATTGTTAAACCATCATGCATTTATAAAAGCTGAAAAAAATAGCTTCAAACATTTGTGTTTCTTTTTCTGACATTTAATATGAATATTATAGCAACAAAAAGCAACAATGATGACTCTCTCTCTCTCTCTCTCTCTCTCTCTCTCTCTCTCTCTCTCTCTCTCTCTCTCTCTCTCTCTCTCTCTCTCTCTCTCTCTCATATAAAGGAAACTTCAGCAATTATCATTTTTTGTAAAGTACTGTCATCTCAATAAATGTATGTTTAAAATAATGAAAAGGGTAAGAATGTTAGGTTTTTATAATTAAATCTGTTGTTTACTTTTTGTTTAGCAAGATTAAGACATACCTACAAAGAAACAGAAGTTTTGCAAGACAAAACAAATACAATTAACCCTTTTCCTGTCTGCTTAAACCAAATGTAATGGAAAGGGAATACAGTCACACAGAAAATGGTATTTTACATTTGAAAGATTTAAAAAATCACATTTGGTATTTTTTCTGCATACATTTCACATGCAACAACAACAAAATCTGATAATACTAGACAATTAACTAGTAGCATTATACATTAAAAGGATAATAATTAATAGTTTTTGCTCTTGGATTTTTATTCTTAGATGCATTTATGAAGAATTATTTGCTTAAAAATTACTTCTTTTTTTTTAATAGTTTTTCTTTACAAGACAACACATCCAGTCAATGAGTCATGCAATAATATTTCATTAGGCCTACTATTTTTTCTTTTTCTTTTTTTTTTTTAAATTACTCTTAAGCAGCAATTAAAACTACGCCTTCCCCTCCCCTCCCCCCTCCCCTCATCTTCCATTTGTAAGAAATTGGGATATGATAAATTTCAGTATCAACAAAGAAAATACAGTTTACATCGAGTGGTAGATCTAGATCAACGTTGTTAGATTTGGTTATAATTATGTTTGATTCTTCCTTTGGAAAATTAAAAAACGAAAGTCCAGGGCACTTGTATCGTCCATTTGTGCAGTTAAAAGCGCTGCAGTGTTGCCCACCAGGACGGATTCTAGGTTTGTTTACTTGATTTGATACGCTTTCCTCCATTGCTAAGCGCTAAGGCCGAAGCGAGTTATCACTTATTCCGCTAGTTGGCGCTCGCAACTTCCGTTTCGCAGTAAGAGTCGAAATGAACCTTCTTTGCGTAGCTGTACTTTCTTTGGTCGAATCGCCCAGTCTCGAGGTTGCCAGTTGGAGCTTTCGGCGAACCTTTCGAATCTCGCCAGATAGCTGTCGATCTGGTCCTTCCCGTCGACGAAAGCTGGCAATTTTGGAGCCGTATGGTCGTTGGTGACTTGTGGCGCATGCTGATTGTTCTGGATACGCGCCAACTCTAGCTGGTACTGACGATCAGCTTCTCTTTCCTCACGCCTGCGCTCATCTTCTCTTTCTTGCCGCTGCTGTTCAATTTCCAGACGCTTCAGTTCAAATTCTCTTTCTTCACGCCGTCGCTCATCTTCTCTTTCTTCACGCTGACGTTGTTCTTCTCTTTCTTGTATTCTCTCCTGAGACTTGACGTACTCCGTCAGCTGTTTGCCTTTCAGATTCAGTGCAATCCCTTTCTGCCAGAAGTCAGCCATCTTGATGCTTCTGGAAAGTTCTTTTCTGGAAAGTTCTTTTTCTAGAAAGTTCTTGACTGTGCTGCCCCCTTCTAGACTGTTCTAGAACAGCACGCTTTCTGCAGTAGCGCTGATGCTTGTCACTAGTCGCCTTCGCTGACGCAGGCCCCGCTGCCCTCGTCGTATGCGACGCTGCACCACGCTGGTGTTGATGTATACGCTCCTGTGCTGAAGTAGACGCGACGTCCGCTCGACGCTCGCTGTAAGGGCGCGTCCACATGACGAGCTGCGCTTTGAGCTAGCGGTGGCGTAGCGTTGGACGAGCTTTGAGCTTTGAGCGGTGGGTGGCCACACCAAAAGCGTCAAAATGCTAGCGGCAAGCTAGCTGTACAGCTGGCTGTAAGCTCGGTGACAGCTTGGGTGGCCACATGACAAGCTGTTACAGCTAGCTGCCTGCTAGCGTGATGCTAGCTGTCGTTCAGAAGTTTATTATCTGTGGTTTTGCAAGGCATCGCAGACCCGCAACTAAAATTTATTTCTGTTGAAGTTGGAGCCTACGGGAAAGAGAGTGATGGCATATTATCCAAGTTTCAGATGAAACTCTGCCTTGAAGGGAATACAGTAAATATGTCCCACTACCAAATTCCAACATTCACCTTTCCTATTTTTTTGGTAGGTAACCCAGCCTATCGCCCAAGCCATACCTAATAACACGCATCAACACAGTCGATATCATCTTCAATTATCGCCATGGCAAGCCGTTGTGTAGAATGCGGGTTTGTAGTGCTTGCTGGAAAATGGTAAGTGCTGGAAACAGCAATCTGCACAACGTGACCACTGCTGACAACATTGTGCTAGCACTGTTGCCTTGCACAATGCAGTCATCCATCATGAAAGCGCTGATATAAAAAAAAGACACGGAGATCTGGGATGATACTCAAGTCCGTGGCGAACAGGACAGACGGATGGGGTGTTACTCAGGTCGTCCTGGACAATACTTAGCGGGTGTGAGAACAGCTGGTTGAGTATTTTGTCAGGGTTGGTGCAGTGAACTGGCAGGAAAGCTACAGTTAATATAACTTTGCTGAACTAACTGACGGCAGTGATAATGAAGGATGAGACTCTCGTGACTTTAGTTTTCCCTTGTTCATATACGTCACAAAGCTTGTGATTTTAAATCTAAAGTTGGTCACTTTTAAGATCAACATGGAATGTACTATTAAAAAAAATAAAACAAAGAATGCAGATTTAAAAAGATGGACCTGCAAATCATGCACTCCCCCAAATGTTGGTCACTTACTGTTCAGCCTTTCCCCTTTTCTCTCTCTTGTTTTCCCCCCACCCCCCACCCCTACAAGCTACAAAGAAAATAAACCAAGTTAAAAACTTTAACTATATATTTTTGTAAACTTTTATTGGTTGGCATCAAAACAACAATACCCTACATCATAAGTGTTCATTGATAATTTACCATCATAGCCCTTTTATTTATTTTTTATGTATAAAATCCAGATCTAAATCTAGGTTGAATTTGGGCACTATAAGCACGGTTCTAAATCTGAGTGAAAACATCATCTATGAGCCAGACCAAATGGTCTGGTAAATATGTATGATGAGGGCTTTTTGGCCCAATTTTATTGTCCTTAACGCTCATGCAATAGGACGTAAAGCATCGTTTTTCGTTCGTTCGTTCGTGAAAACATCAAATGTGAATTCGCTTAATAGATCTAGATCTGTATTTTATTTGATTGGTCATTTTATTATAAAATTTATAACCATCTTCACTCAATCACTAACTTGAGTGCCTTGCCATTTTAGGCACCTCCTGAAACAGCTTTGCTCAAACCTCCCTGTTCGAAAATCTTTTTGTTTTTTTCTGCCACAATCTCTTATTTTGTAGTTCTCTGATTCCGTAAGCGAAGGGTGGTAAGAAGACTGATTCAAGGCCAAGGACACAAAACCAATCAAGGTCAAGGACCCAAAACCACCGCTTGAGCTTCGAGCGTCGATAAATGCCCAGAACATTTACCGCTGCTCGAAGCTAGCAATAGCCGCGCGGCTACCGCTCGTGGTGTGGACGCTTCTACAGTAATTCTAGTTAGACTTTTCGCAGCGCAGCTGAAGCGCAGCTCAAAGCTTCGCTCGAAGCTTGTCATGTGGACGCGCCCTAACACTGGCGATGTAGCTCCGAGACTGTCCCTCGACGTAGTCTTACGGTAGCCACGTAGTCCCGATCTGTTGTTCGCTCACGAAGCAACTCTTCAGCGACTACACGCCCTTGCAGTCAACCCGAATCTATCGGATGTAGTCCCAGTATGTTGGCCCCTCTCGACGCAACTCGTTGGCGGCTACCCTCGATGACTGCCTCTCGTAACGTTGACTCGCTTGTTGTAGCAGTTGAACCCTTGGCTATGGCGTGAATCGCGGCTTGACCCCCAAAATGTTACACTCAGTTTGATGTTGGTGTTTTCTATCAGTATCTGATTCAGCCCCGATGCTTGAATTCCTGATAGGGTGTAACTCAGATTCGTTTATTCACACAGCCCGTCCAAACAGCATACAAGTCACAAAGTCGACGTATGAAGTTTTCCACTTTTATTCAGCACACACCAACAACTGCATACAATTCTCAATTCAACTCAACAACTTTCACAGCAACTTTCCAAATCACTATCAACAACTTTACTCTCTCAACTATCTCCCAACAACACACGGAGCATCGAATAAATAATTTTTCCTCTCCTTCGAGATGACGACAGCTCGTTCTAGAAAATGACGCATTACAACCAACCAATCAGAATTAAAGATCGTCATCACTGACTTACGTCATACTTCTCTCTTCCTGCCAAAAGAATGTTCTCCATTATCTACGACCATCAAGAAACTTCGATCGATAGTAAACAAACAGATCCAGAATATTCTACAACAATATCGACTAACCAAAATTATCAACGTTATACAAAGCCTCTCCTAACAACAATGCAAACTCAAATCAAAGGTAAATAAACTCCATTATTGAATACTTTGCAAAACGAAACGATTAGATCTATCGTACACGCTTCCGACATACTTTCGTTCGCGTTTCAACGTAACAGTGCACAACCCCACCCCCACCCCCACCCCCACCCGTTCCGCCAACCTCTCCCAGATATTTTTGTAGTTTTAAGAGGATAATCCAAATGATGATGATGGATTATGACGATGATGATGACGGAGGTTTGAATGGCAGTTGCTGTTCTATATTTGATTGTCACTATCGTCATGATGAGAGAGAAAGAAAAAACATCCACTAAAAACATTCAAACTGAAAGGGATTTAAAATTAAATTTGAAAAAGTGTAAACCTATTTTTTTTCCAATTCAAGAAGTGTCAATAAAAATAAAAATAAATATATAAGCAAAGTGAATACAGACGGCTAGAATATAATTATAATTATAACACAATTTATACAAAGTTCGTTATAAAAAAACCAACCAAACAAACAAACCAAGGGACAGAACAAAGCTACCACTCAGCACTACATGAAGTTCGAGCACAGTTAGTTCCCTCAAAGAAGGTTCAGCTAACGCACGTGGAACTAAATCTTCTTCGGTTCCTTTTTAGTCCTAGACGTACACATGGACATTTATGCGCTGGCTAGTTATTAAGGTCAAACCTATGCGCTATAGAGGATCCAATAACGTCCCGCACCACACAGGAGCCCACATTTTATTTATTTTATTTAATCGTGCCTATAAAGCGCTTTTCCAGCTCTTCGACTTGGGGTTTGTTTGTTTGTTGGGTAGATTAACGTCTCCGGACACTTGACGCGTATAGGAGACTTGGTTGATGACAACCGATGAAATAAGAAGTCTTTTTTAAAGTAAGATGGTTTCGGTGAGGAAGAGGTCATGTTGCTGTAAGAAAGTCGCATGAAGTGGAGCGCGCGAAGCAGCTGCTACAGTCAGATGAAGAAGTCATGTTGAATCAAGAAAGCCGTTGAAGTAAGAATGTCTGGAGGAAGGAGGAGCGCGTGGATGCGCAGTAGGGTGTAATCAGAGTGCCGAGCAGGACACGGGGCCGGTCCTGAAGTGCCGATGTGGCTCGTGTAGAAGTGCCGAAATGGCTCGTGTAGAGGCGCTGACGAGGCCGCAAGAAGATTCCCAAGCAAGGCCGAAGGAGGGAGGGTAGGCGAACGCAGGGAGCCACTGGCGGTAAAAAACCTGTTGTCCGGAGGTCGCCACTCTCCACAGGGAGCCCTACGTCGCCCAATCGTTGAGAAAGATGGAGGGCTGCCGTAGGCAAGGCGAGCGGAGGTCAAGCGAAGCGGGCCCACAACGCAGCACGACCGTCGCCGAACCGACGTAGCCCTATCGAGGAGAAGATGAATGTTGAGGGTTGAAGTAGAGTGACGTATGGGGATCTCCCACAGTCGGTGACAACAGCTTCGACTTCCGGACTAACATCGCCGGACAGGCCCCCAACCATACCGACAGTGCGTCCTCATCATCTAGGCATGCTGGGCCGCTGTGGGACTGAACGTCTCCGTGAGCAGGTGTGGGCTCTAAGAAGCCTAAGAAGCCTGAGGGACTTGGGGTCCTCGTGAACACGATTTTTATAGGTTCAACCAGAAGCTCAAAACGTGTTAAAGAAAGTGTTTTGATCTCTTGCGGCGTGGGTCTTTAATAACAAGAGCAATTGTGAAGTCTTCAAAGGCTGTCCAGTGGTCGAATGTACCGTACCTGCATATTGTTTTACTCAAAATCATCCAAATCAGTCGAGTTATATTTTTTAAAATAAAATAATATTTTTAAAAAAGAAAGAAAAAGAAACAAATAACTGACAAACTGATTAACCGGTATACAAACTGCTTGACAGACTAACTGACTTCTTTAGAACTTAATATGGTCCAGTAACTTCCTGCATACCAAAACATAAACATGATCGCTCCAACCGTGTTAAAAAAAAGTGTATATATATATATATATATATATATATATATATATATATATATATATATATATATATGAAGATCCGTTGGATCTCATTTTTGATATGATGATGATGGTCATTGTTGTCAGAGTGGCGACGTGGTGATCGTCCTTAACGCTCATGCAATAGGACGTTAAGCATCGTTTTCCTATATCGCTCAATGTGTCCGGGGACACTAATTTACTAGAAGAAGAAGTATATATATATAAAGAGACTTGATCTCTCTAGAAAGGGCAACATGCGACGGCACAGAAGGCGCCACTAAGCCTGGTAGTAGCAGTAGAAAGTAGTTTAGACAAAATCTGCTCAGTGGTTCTTGAGATGTAGCGTGCAATGGATGGACCGACAGATTGACATGACACAATGCTTGTTCTGCTTCCCGTCCAAATCAAAGAGTTCCCAGTTCAGTATCTCCTTATACTTAGGTATAGTGAATTAAACTGACATAGATTTGGTTCGTCTCTCGATCGCTGCACCATAGCAAAGACAGGACTCCACCAATCTTTGTGACAATGCAAAGACGATGGCACAGGGGGATGCAAAGACACTAACCCTAGTAATCCGTATAAGAAATTGGAACAAAATATTTAAAATCAGTATAACATGCAAGGAACATTTTGCTCGTTCTGGTTCCTGACAAAATTAAAGTATTCCCATTAAAGTCTGAAACACACAAAATGGCAAACAAACAATATGACGGTCTACTAGCGCGCCAAATCCGAGAGTTACCATTATCACGAAATGGTTGAAATTAACACGTGTTCTGTGTAATTTACAGAGATACCGGTAATCCACAGTGTTAATTAATAATTATTAGTATTTGCCACGCCTTCCTAGCGTTAAAACCTGATAGTTGTACAAATATCATGAGATAATTACAAATATCGTAGGAAAATTACAATTATCAAGGGGATAATTACAATTATCATTGAAAATGTATAATTATCATTGAAAAATTACAAATAATTATTATCTTCGCGTGATCATGTTTCATTTTCAGTGTTGGCTCTAGCAATCCGTCTGCAAATGGGCCCAAACCGAAAATTGTAATTTTCACTTGATAATTACAATTTTTACGTGTTAATTGTAAATATGTCGTTGATATTTGTAATTATCACATGATATTTATAATTATCAGGTTTTGGCGCTAGTAGGCCTTCATAAAACAAGACCGGGGGAAATGAGACCTAGCAGATTGGGGGAGGAGGGAGAGGGGAAGGGGGAGAGAGGATAGGGAATTTTAAAAAGTGCATATTATGTGTATGTGCGTAATACTACTAATAATACACTGTAGGTATCATACGCGCTTTCTGCCCCTAATCCATCAGGCTCAAAACGCGATGTGCCAACATACATGTTACACTCTCTAATCTCTAACAAACATACATCTATCACTCAAACATGTAACATAAAAACATGTATATATCATTGTAGGCCCTATTCATTTTTTATTGTGGAGATAGCAAGAGAGAGATGGAGTAGAGAAAAAGTGCCCGCTAGTACAGTTGGAGATCACGTGCATGCGACTGACTACCGTGCACCTTGCTGGTGAACCCACAATAATGCGAGAGATCGAACATACGTCTTTGCCTACGACATAACATCATTTACTAAACCAAAGCGCGGTGTTGTCCTCGTCAAATGAGCCGCTCAGTCACAAGTGTTCCCTTCGCGTGCCTTCCGCCATAACGGCTTTTCCTGCAGCGCTATTTTTAGTTACCGGTATGCATGCGTCTGCCTTGCTTGGGCGGAGGGAAATTAATCGTCAGTTTTGGGGTCAACGGCGAATCCATTTTTAAAGAGGAAACCACGTTGGAGAATTAGCTGATCTGTTTAAATGAGATTTATAATTATTAAAAAAATTTTTAAGCGCGAAAATGGTTTGGCTAAATTATTTGTACAAGGAATATTTCAAATAAAACTTTAGATGAAACTGTCAATTACCTTTGGAAAAGGAGCCTTGTGCTTGTAATCACAATGACACAGTTTACATAAAATGAGTTCGGTCCTAAAACTTCCCATCGCACTTTTAATAGTGTGTGTGTCTAGGGGTATGATTTTTAAAGAGTATCGTATATAACAAAGTGTTCGTGTTGTTAACTGTTTTGCGTCTACTTCCTGCAAATATTCTCGTAAATTCTATAACCAGGTGGCTTAAAAATGCATAAGAAGCGTAAAAATGCGAATACTATATATAATTTGAGGAACTTGCTCTACCTAGTACAAAAATGGTATCGGCAGGTAACCTCTTTTTCAATTTGACGTCACTTCCAAAATGCGGTCGCGCTTGCTGTCTGTAAAATTCATCCGCCAAGGCAGATTTTATTCGTCGACTTATTGTCAAGGTTTTCGAGAAAAGCAATGTGAGATTTGATCAAGAAATTCACATGTACCGAAGTTTTCATTTGTGTTATAGTAAAGACCCAGAATAAGAGACAGTATTTGGAAGTGTTGTGGACTACTTTCTTTGGTGCACTAAACACAACAGCTTGCTATCCTTCCGCCATTGTCACTGATGGGGAGGTGAAAGGTAGGTTTCTGTGAGCGAGAAACCATATCCTTCGTGGTATTTTTATCTCGTTAAAAATCGCAATAGTCGCCAAGTCGTGTGCGCTTTGTTGCTTCGTAGCTGAGGCATAGCCATCGTGTAAAAACGTCTGTTTTCAGTATACAGTACAGGTGAAGTGTTTTCAGTTAGGCTACCGCGTCTGCTACAACGGCGTGCAAGGCAGTGCTGTGTGGTGCGCGTTTCAGTGTGAAGATTACCGCCTAGCAGCAATCTCCTCGGAGTTTCTTCACTTTTGTGCTTCTCTTGAGGGTTTATTTTACACTCGGTGAGTCAAATTCAATTTTTCTTTCTGGCTAATCGTTGTCGGGGTTTTGGTAACGGATATTTGTGGGAACGCTCAGATTTTCGTTTGTTGGTTGAAAGAAAATGGTTAGACTTCTCAAATGTTTGTTTGCATACATGTTGTCTTGTAGGCTTAGGTGCTAATGTTTGTGAAATCTGTTGGTTAACCGTTGATATTCTTTGTTGGCTTCTTTGCAACAAAAGTAATCTGCGTAATTTCATCGGAGTTGAGTAGTCGGTACACAGTTGCCGGAGCTTGGGTGGTACGTGCCATGGAGTTCAATAAGTTTTCTTTGATGACGTGTTTGCCTAATCGCGATCAAAAGCATGTTATGTGAAGACTGTTGGCTTTGGAACTGATTTGTAGTCCAATATTTTCCATTTTCTTTATGTGTATGCGTGTACATCTCAATATTTCGTTGTAATCGCTGGCTATAGTCTATTTCAGATTCTTCGGTTATAGCCCATTCTTAATAACGAAGATGCGCTACAGCGCTGCGCGGCTGAGAAACTATAGCCCATTCCAAACTTGCATCGCGCAATGTTATCGTGTCCCGCCATTTCTGTTGGCTGCGTGCCTCCGGGGAGTTGCGCGCAAGTTGTTGGTTGGAAGAAAATCAATAGGCTCGATTGCGACAGTCTTATGAACATTCGCATTTATCTCGCGCTTTATTGGACTGAGTATGCGATAGTGTTTTACTTTTTATAGGGACAGGAAGCGTAATAAATGTCAGAATGACAAATGTCAGAGTTTTGGCTCGCGTGATAAACTATAATGTGCTCCTTATGTCAAACTATTTCCGTCCTCAAAATCTCTCACAAAGATGTTTGTGCAGCTGTTTCACTGAGACCCTGCAACCCCTCTTCTCCACTTACTTATCTGACGTTTTCTTACACTTGATGTTTGAGGTCATGACATTGGAAGATTTCAGTTCAGTTAGCCTATATTTGGCTAGCTAACTCAGTTTGCGCTGATGCAATCGTGCAAACTTTGTTCAGCGTGTCCTATGAGGTTCCATGTAGTATGGATTTCGCATGAAAATTCTGAATGCAGAACTGTCCCAGCTATTAATATTAATCTTGCTACAATTTACTGTTATAAAGTTCATAACAAGTACTATAGTAGGCTGGTACACGCGCTGTGTATGTAATATACATTCTTTAATTAGATGGCGCTTTTTCAGCTCAAAGCGCTGGCCGGAAGCAGGATCTAACTCGAGTCGCCCATTGTTATAAGCAAGGTAGGTCAGCAACTAACAAGCGACATTAACATAGTAACAACGAGCATGGCCAGTCAGGAGGTGCCTGACGACCCCGAGTGCTCGGAGCCTTGCCAGCTCCTCCACCTTCCTCCCTCTGCTCCACTTTCCTTGAAGGATTTCAGTAGACAGTTCTTAAGTTAGAACGAGATAATTGCAGCGCCCTGAACTGTTCATTTGAACGGGTCAGTGCGCCCTATTTTTTCCCCCTCTTGATTGAATATGAACTGTCGTGAAAGGCGTAGCTCGAATTTAACGAACAAGTTGTTTATAGTCACTTGGTGAAACAGCTTCCAGTGTGTTCAAGAGGGCCTGTTCACTTAAGGAGGGCGGAACAGGGGGAAGAAGGGAGGGGGGTTCACACACATTCTGAAACTTGAAGACGTGTGACTGTGTGGAGTCTCTGACCCTGGAGTTTGTCAACGTACATTGGATCTGTGTACTTTAGCGTCATTTAATGTTATGCCAAAAGGTTAAGAATAGGCGCAATTTTATTTATATTTTCTTGGCCTTGACTGACATTGACCCCAGGGTAGTATGATAGGTTTTATTGGCCTCAGTGTTAAATTCGAGTTGTAAATTATAATCAGAGCTGACCTGAAAGAGAAGTGGTGACTTTTCAGTGAATTTAATCGCCAGTGTACGTAATTTCTCTTTAATAATATTTATTTTTAAAAAAAACAAAAACATTTAGGACAGAAACTCAGAGGTGCATATATTTAGAAATATAAAATCTTGTACATTCTGAATGTTAGGATTGATGAGGCACAACGCGCCCTCTGTTTGAAAGACCTTTTACTCTCGGTGTTTTGCATTGACCTTTCAACCTAGGAGTAGGAGGTACCACGTTCGAATTAATAATACATTGATCTGGTAGTCATTCTTGTGTGCGGGTGTATCATTAGATGATTAACATGACATTTATCGTCCTATGTCTTCTCTGTCATGTTCGTTATGTTTACAGTTAAGTGTTTGTTTTAACTGTTTAGTGTTATCGATTTGTTTGTTCCGTCATCATCATTGTTTTCGTCATCATCATTATTATCATTAATTGCGTCATTATCATCATCATCGCCGTCAGCATAATTATTATCACCATTGCCATCAGTGTCATCGCATCGTCTTCAGCATCACCATTATGGTCGACCATTTCGGTCATTATTTCATCGTAATGTGGTGTTGTTCCAAGTACTGTTCGACTATTCCTTTTATTATTTAATTGTTATTCTTTCAGTTTTGCATATGTCCCGAAATAATTTTCCCAATGTAATCCTTTGGACGAATAACATTTCTCATGTCATTTTTTAAAAACTGTTGTGAGTCGTGCCAGTAGGCTGCTTTTGTGATTGCTCGTGTTAACTAGCGTTCTTATGAGGCAGTATTAGTGGAAGATTTTGGTACTGTCATGTTCGCCTTAGTGTAGGGATTGCGGTGGTCAAAATATTAAGTGTGCCGAATTTTCCCCTCAAATCGGTTGGAGCAAGAGCTTTTTCAGTGTTTGGACCAAACACCTGGAATTAACTTCCCTTCCTTCTTAGGCAAATCTCATCCTTCCCCGCATTTTAAAAGAATCTGAAGACACATCTCTTCACGAAATACCTCGGTTAGTCCTGCATTGGGTTGGGCTGGCAAGTGTACTGTTACAATCTCGCATCTTGTTTTTAAGTTTTATTCTCACATTTTTGTTTTAATCTGCAGCTCAAAATGTCAGCTGACATTCTGCAATAATGTTACCTGGTTTTAGGTGTTGCATAGCCTATATTTCCCGTGTGATTTTAAATGTGTACGTGTGCGTGCGTCAATCTGTGAGGAGAGCGTGAATTGTATGTTTTTGAATTGCGTTTTGTTTGTACATTTTACATATATTGAGTTTACATAGCTTGAGTTAGATCCTGTATCGGCCAGCGCCTTGAGCAGCTCTTGAGCTGGAAAAGCGCTATATAAGAACGATTAAATAAATAAATAAATAAATATTTCTTATAATTAAAAAAAAAAATTTATCTTTTTACGTGCGCGCTTTGAACCCACAGAACTGTTAGATTGTAGCGCTTTATAACTAAAATTATTATTACTGATGGTGCTATCAATAAACTAATGCTGTTATCAATGAATGCAGCTGTTTTCATCATGGCACTTTGTCAGACTAGTGGCTGTAGACTGTCATCGTGATTGGGAATCAAGGCTATTTTAAAATCAAAATTAGTTTTAAATCGCTGTTGGCCACATGTTCCTGAGCGCCTGGAAAAGACTTTGTCACCAGTTGAGGTGATCTTGTTTGTATCGTAGTTTATTGCTAGTTATATCACAAGTTTACTCATGATGTATGGATTTGTTGTTGTTGTACATTTTTTATTATATATTTATGACATTTATTATATTTACGTGTGGTGTGGGTGTGTGTGTGACTGCTTATCAACATTGAAGCAATTTCCATTTGCAATGTCCTGTTGTCATTTGACTGAATAAATTTTGTATTCTGTATTGCTATTTGAAGTTGACAAGGAGAATCTAGGGAGAAGATGAAACGGCTCTATGTTAAAAAATAATTAACAATGACGAGGGTGGTTGTGGTGGTGGTAAAAGTAATTAAAAATGAAGGTATAGTGGCAACAGTTTGTTTCTATCTTCTGTTGTGATTATCTCTCTGGTATTATTGTAGATCACTTCATTTGCCCTTAGTTCATTCCTTGGCTTCTTTTTGTTTTAAAACGTGAGATAGTTTTCTGTCGAATGATCAGCTTTCATAGGCTTTCTCAGTGTTTGTGCGATACTGGTAGCACTGGCATCTCTTTGTCTTCCCACTTGCAGTAGTTTTCAGTGCAGTTTTCTTGGACGTGTGCTCTGATGGTTTCAGATCAGCTGCCATCCAGAGCTGACTGTGCAGTGAAATAAGTAGTCAGCTCACTCGATGGAGTACCTCCACCATGGCTTTTACTTGATCGGCTTGTATATGCTGGATGTGTTTGGTTTTAATGAGGTAAATATATTCCAGAATTTGTCCAGATGTTTTTTTGTGTGTGCGGGTTTGTGTTTTTATCAGTGTATGTGAAACATTAGATCCCATTGACTGCCCTGTTATTACAAGAACTGGTAAATTTGAACTGTTGACTAGCATCTCTAATAATAGCTTGTCAAGATTTTGTCGATGTTGAAAAAATGAACCCACAAGTCTAGAAAAAACGATTGCTGAGTGCTGTATTATACACCCGTTAATGCTTTGTATCGAAGTTTACATTCAACCTTAAATTATTGGGATTTTTCCACAGGTTCTTACAGTCCCTAATAAGTAAAACTAATGTGATACGTCAAACATGTGCTTTTTGTTTATTTTGCATTTTAACAAACTAACGACGTAACGGTGTGTGTGCGCATGAAAAAAAAAAGATATCTCTCCCCCGTTCTCAGACAATTTTGTCCACACTTTGATCAAACTGTGTGCATCAAATATTTTCATGAGGTTTGCATAGTATAGTGCTGTGCTGTGTGATCTTGTACACAATTCTTGAAACCGGATTCATGCAATACTCGGAATTATAGAATGTACCCAATGCTTAATGTTGAAGCCTGAAAACTGACGGTTTTCATTTTGCTTTCAGATATCTTAACGGAGTGGTCACGCTTTTACCGCGCGCTGGGATTCTTTACCTGTGATTCGTGTGTGTGGAGTTGTGCGTGTTGCTCCCTACAGTACTGTTGTGACGGGAGACGTTATTTCACAGGCATCATGAGTTTCACCAGTGACGAGGTCAACTTCCTCGTCTACCGGTACCTTCAAGAATCTGGTACGTTGCAGTTTGTATAGTTATAATTTTTATTTATTTATATTTATTTACTCCTTTGAGATGAGAGTATACACTAGGGTCTAGTCTGTGCATGTCTGTGACACATTTGGGGAAATTGTCACACTAGCTCAAAGCTATTACATCATTTGTGATCAATATCGTCATCAATCCATTTATGCTACAGTGACCCAATTAAGCCGTCGGCTAATAATCACTATGTTAATGTGAGTAGTTGGTTGCTGCTTAATATTTAGATTGGTCACTTTTGGACGTCGAGGGGGTACTGAATTTACCCGCAATTAGATGGGTCAGTGAGCATTAGGGCTACGCCGTCATGAAATGGGAGAGAACAGACTGACTGACTGACTAGACTGGACAGGCCTTACTGTCTACAACGGGTCAGCCTTTTCATGTTACCAAAGAAAGTACAGCTACGCAAAGAAGGTTCATTTCGACTCTTACTGCGAAACGGAAGTTGCGAGCGCCAACTAGCGGAATAAGTGATAACTCGCTTCGGCCTTAGCGCTTAGCAATGGAGGAAAGCGTATCAAATCAAGTAAACAAACCTAGAATCCGTCCTGGTGGGCAACACTGCAGCGCTTTTAACTGCACAAATGGACGATACAAGTGCCCTGGACTTTCGTTTTTTAATTTTCCAAAGGAAGAATCAAACATAATTATAACCAAATCTAACAACGTTGATCTAGATCTACCACTCGATGTAAACTGTATTTTCTTTGTTGATACTGAAATTTATCATATCCCAATTTCTTACAAATGGAAGATGAGGGGAGGGGGGAGGGGAAGGCGTAGTTTTAATTGCTGCTTAAGAGTAATTTAAAAGAAAAAGAAAAAATAGTAGGCCTAATGAAATATTATTGCATGACTCATTGACTGGATGTTGTTGTCTTGTAAAGAAAAACTATTAAAAAAAAAGAAGTAATTTTTAAGCAAATAATTCTTCATAAATGCATCTAAGAATAAAAATCCAAGAGCAAAAACTATTAATTATTATCCTTTTAATGTATAATGCTACTAGTTAATTGTCTAGTATTATCAGATTTTGTTGTTGTTGTTGCATGTGAAATGTATGCAGAAAAAATACCAAATGTGATTTTTTAAATCTTTCAAATGTAAAATACCATTTTCTGTGTGACTGTATTCCCTTTCCATTACATTTGGTTTAAGCAGACAGGAAAAGGGTTAATTGTATTTGTTTTGTCTTGCAAAACTTCTGTTTCTTTGTAGGTATGTCTTAATCTTGCTAAACAAAAAGTAAACAACAGATTTAATTATAAAAACCTAACATTCTTACCCTTTTCATTATTTTAAACATACATTTATTGAGATGACAGTACTTAACAAAAAATGATAATTGCTGAAGTTTCCTTTATATATGAGAGAGAGAGAGAGAGAGAGAGAGAGAGAGAGAGAGAGAGAGAGAGAGAGAGAGTCATCATTGTTGCTTTTTGTTGCTATAATATTCATATTAAATGTCAGAAAAAGAAACACAAATGTTTGAAGCTATTTTTTCAGCTTTTATAAATGCATGATGGTTTAACAATAAAGTAACATAATTGATGCAGCCTGCTGCAATGTACAGATCTAATATTATAAATGACTACAAATATTTCTTATTTGACTATTTTTATTGTTGCACTTTTTGGCCTTATCTAGGTGCAATTTCCAATGTAATGATTCATGCAAAAAAAATAATGCTTTTAAACGTTAAATGTGTTTTCTTTAAAAGCTTCACTGTTCACTCTTCTTGTTGCATTGCTTTATTTCTCTACTTCTATAGTCTTGATGTCTGTTGGTTTATATATTATTTATTTCTTCAGAATACATATAAAATATATACATCACAAGCAGCAGGGACAAGCAACAAGCATGCTTATATAAGCCTATCCCTGTGAGAGTAAATTTCAGAGTTAAATTTGGCAGAAGAATATTAACATTGTGCAATATATACATATACACATACACACACTTGTCTGTTCTTTTTCTTTAGTCTATCTTAACCTATCAAATTTCCTTTTGCAACTACAGTTCTATTATAGAGATAGCCTATATTACACCATAATGATGAAAATGATGATGATAAACAGTAGGCCTAATAATTTATAGGCTTATTTACACAGTTGATCGAAACGAAAGCAGTAAATATAATTTTAAGATGAGAGCCTAACAGTAGGTTAGCAGCGATTAAAATCAGAAGTGCAGTGTAAATGAGATAAACAGTAGATTGGAACACAGTTATTAACTGGAAATGCTAAATCAAGCAATGTTCAGAAAAGCTATTACCGGTATTCAAGCTTACTTTTGGGTTTGAGTTTTGACGGATCTAGGATGAGTACAGGCCGAGTACAGGCCTACTGAATCATCAGCATTGGTACGGTAATTTAATCGGCTGAATGCATAATTCAAGCAACTTGTTGGCAAGCTGTATTTACATTATTAAAGTCAGACACTTATTAACTTACTTTCAAAAAAAAAAAGCAGAATCGCTTGTTAATTTAAGCAAGCGAGTGTCCGGAACATAATCTACTGAAGCGGTTTGTTTACATAGCGCTAAGAATAAATTATCGCCCTTGGAATCATTTATCACGAGAATCGCTGGGGGGCGCTACGAGTGGCTACGTTTTGTAACTTTATATAGGCACTCGCCGAGATGAACCTTCTTTGCGTAGCTGTACTTTCTTTGATGTTACTGAGCACAGTTTTGCTGTAATGTTGAAAGGTTTTTGCGTAAGTTTCTGGGGCCGTCCCTCAGTGCCCATTGGAGGTGTATGGAATTCCGTGGCCTATACCTTAAATCTCGTCAAGATCGGAATGAACGGCCTTACCCTTGTGTCGGAGCTGTCTGTTCCCTTATGTTACAACGTCTCTTTGCCTTTCATCTTAATTACTTGTATAATTGTACGCCCCAACTCAACCCACCCCCTTCTCCCATCACCTCCCCTTTACCTCTTTGAACAAAAAACCCAAACCAAACCAACATAATAAATTAAAAAAACTAACAAAACACTTTGAAAGTAGACACTTTCGTACGTACAAATAATATTTGTACGTACGAAAGTGTCTACTTTCAAAGTGTTTTGTTGGTTTTTTTAATTTATTGGTTTGGTTTGGGTTTTTTGTTTATTGTTGTTCCTTCCGACGAGAGTACAAACCGAGGTCTAATCTGCACTCACGCATTGAATCGCGCGGACTTTTAAAGATTCTGACGCTCATGTCTTAGACCAGTGAAATACACCCAGCAAGCACTGGGTTCTTTCTGCCCCCATAACCTGTTGCCCAGGGCCTAGGATTGTGCTCAGTTGTATGGGTGTTAGACTGTGCGCCCAATGGCTGCAAGTGGGAGCCTCAGGCGGCTTGAGTTATATCCTGTATTTGCCAGCGGTTTGAGCAGAGCTGTAGCGCTTTCATCTGGATCTGGATTCCCGCCGTAGTTGTTTCGGCGGGTACATCTCAGGAATTGTACCTGACTTTCTTCGCACAAACAACTGCTGCCCTGACAAGGTTGAAGCCCATTTGGAAAGACAGGACCATCAGTCTACATTCCAAAGTAAGACTGCTTGCGCTCCCTTGTCATCTCCATCTTCCTATATGCTTGCGAAGCATGGACCCTCACTGTCTCACAGCAGATCTCCAACGAAGAATACAAAGCATGGAGATGAGGTGCTACAGAAGACTTCTGGACATTTCCTATACCCAACACATCACCAACGACGAAGTCCGACAGACCATCACACAAGCCATTGGACAACACGATGACCTGCTCACAGTGGTGAAGAAACGGAAACTCCGATGGTATGGCCACGTCACCAGATCATCCGGCCTTGCAAAGACTACTCTGCAAGGCACAGTGCAAGGAGGTAGAAGAAGAGGGAGACCGAAAAAGAGGTGGGAAGACAACATTCGAGAATGGACTGGTTTGACACTGAGCGAAGCCATCAGGGCTGCTGAGGACAGAGAAAGATGGAGTATGCTGGTTAAGTGATCATCTGTGGTGCCCCTACGACCTCCGGGTTACGGGATAGGATAGGATAGGAATGTGATAGGTACGTATAAGATGTCTGCTAAGAGTAGACAGAGTCTTACGGTATATTGTTAGTCTTTTTAGGAGTCATACTATATTATACGGTACGATTATTTATTGTTGGGTGTACGTTACTGCGTGCATGAATGAAAATCAAGTTAATACATGGAAGTGGGTAAGTGGTGCTATCAGCCTTTGAAGCTGTTAAGGGTCGGCTTGGTGAACCGCGCAGCTGTGTTCGTAAGATGCAAGCAAGCTCTGTGCGTGTGTGAGAGCGTGTCTGTGTGCGAGTGACAGCGGCAGGTTGTTATGTAAATACTTGTAAACCTCTTACCGCGGTCGCCTTATGACCTTGCACTGGCTGTGTCATTGATTTCATTGATAAAACACAGGCACGCGACATGTGTCACTTTCCTGTTACCAGCATAGATAGAACTTGGAACTCGTTTTATATTTTAGAAAAGGGCTGTAAAAATAACGTTATTATTATTAGTAGTAGTAGTAGTGCTATTTTGCAGACGTTTTACAACTAGTATGGAGATGTACAACTTATTATGGAAATGTAGTAGTAATAGTAGTAAAAAGAGATTGCTCTTGCACTTGAATGCTCAGAGAGTTTCATAAAGCACTGACCACTAATTGCTTTTGGATTGCAGAAATTGTACAATGGTATGGGATTGACCTCGACCTATAGTTTAGTATATGGAATTGGCCTTTCAGCTTGCCCTGGCCGGGTTGGAATGTGAATTTGGTTTCAATGGATACAGTCCCTTGGCTGTTTATGGCGACTTGTCATACAATAGCATGACGATATATGCCAATGTCGAGTTAACTCGTCATCGTCATAGTGACGATATATGCCAATGTCGAGTTAACTCGTCATCGTCATAGTGACGATTTTTTATGTTTAAATTCTTGATATTGTTAAACGGTCAGCAACACAAGTAGCTCAGTGGTAGCAAAGGTCAGCAGCACAAATAGCTGTTTAATATTCATAAGTTAGTATGACGACTCTCTTTCATTGACGAACGATTCCGCCAGTTTATATTATTGTAATAATATTTGCTGTTGGTTTTAGCAGAAATGAGCTATCAAAACTTAAGTGTATGTTTTTGGTTTTGTGCATTTGGAAAAGCTTCAAGTGTCTTTGCCCGAAATAAAATATATATGTAAATGCGTGTGCATGTTTTCTTCATTCGAATGATTCTCACGAGTGTATATTAATGTGATAATATCTTAATGAAGTTTATAATTACTATACATATTTTACTGCTTGAAGTTGATGGTCTACGATTTTATACTGGGCCAGTGTTTACTTTTATACCTGAGAAAGGTTTAAAATATTCCGAAAATGTGTAACCTTGAAAGTTATTAGTGTTTTAAAAAGAATATTCTTCTTTTAAATATTATCTGATTAAAAATTGTATTAAAAAAAAAAAAAAAAAAACCACACAATTAAAAAACACCTCAACAGAAATACGTTGTCAAAATGCTTGTATGTGTTTCAGGTTTTGTGCATTCGGCCTATGTGTTTGGCATAGAGAGCCACATCAGCCAGTCAAATATAAACGGCGCCCTAGTACCTCCAGCCGCGCTGTTATCCATTATCCAGAAAGGTCTTCAGTACACTGAGGCAGAAATTAGCATCGGCGATGTAAGTATACTATTTTACTATTTTAAAAAAAAGAAGTAATTAACATTTATTCAAAAAATGGTGGAAATACACCTTACCTTTATTTCAGTCCTTTTTTATGAGAGTTTAACCCGAGGTCTAGTCAGTGCGCGCATGCATTCCATCGCAGGGACTTGAAAAGATCCTGACGCTCATGTTCAAGATGGGATCATATATACACCCAGCAAGCACTAGGTCCTTTCGCCCCATCCCCAATTGTGCGCATTTGTCTGGCATCGGACGATGACCCCCGTTGGGGTTCCGGGGGTTTCAATATAAATAGTATCCCCACTTTCTGGAAATTTAGTGCTGTAAATTCCCACTGTCGCTGTCTTTCTCATTTGCTCTTTCTCTTTCCTGCTTTTTTCTATCCATCTGCTATACTATCGTCTTCATCGCTAGACCAGTCTCCTACCTTTTTTCTTGAAAACTCTTCCGGGACAAGACTCCTTGTTTGTGTGTGAGGTCTGTTGGATCAGCTTGGGAATATTGGACGCTTTCTGCCAGGTGGTCACTAGGGCTTCCTATGATGTTATTATTTAGCAATGTAGGCATTTTATATGTATGTGTTTTGTTGATAATTTATAATGATGTTTGTATTCTATTTTGTTTTTGTAAACGGGGGTTCGATAAGTTGGGGTGAAGCCTCAGCCGTCCCCTGCGTGGGATGTCTTTATTGTAAAGTGACTGGCTGGTGGAGAGCATTCGGTTTTACCACTAGGGTTGTTTCAGCAATCTTTTATGCGGATCAGGGGTTGTCCGGTCCTGATTTGGCTCGGAAGAGTCCGCTGGACCTAAAGCAACAATAAATCAATCAAATCAATCAAAAAAATAAACTGGCAGCAGCTTCGAGCAGCTTGAGTTAGATCCTGTATTGGCCAGCGCCTTGAGTAGTTTTTGAGCTGGAAAAGCGCTATATAAGGTTTAAATAACTAAATAAAAATAAAATAAATCTGTGTCAATGGCTAAAGTTCGAAGTCTTAGACAAATGATTAGGTTCTTTCTTTGTTGTATGGCTAAGATGACACAGGGGAAAAGGGAACGTGGAACAGCTTATCAATAGAATCAAGAAAAGATCACATCATCCACGCAAACCTCCCCAAAGTGGGCCGCAGAATCTTGAAGATGCTGAAGACATTATGAAAAAAAATAAGAGGAAAGATTGTGTTTTGTGATGTAGTGTGTGTGTGTTGTGGTGTATGTGTTTGTGTTGTAGTAATAGTGTAGTGTATGTATGTTGTGATGTTGTAGTGTGGTGTAGTGTAAGTATGTTGTGATGTAGTAGTAGTAGTAGTAGTAGTAGTAGTAGTAGTAGTAGTAGTAGTAGTAGTAGTAGTAGTAGTAGTAATAATAATAATAATTTATATAGCGCTTTTTCCCAAGGAATAATATTAGTTCAAAGCGCAGTACTCACGCATTCGTTCTAAATATCTGGCTTCATACAAAATAAAATCAGGCAAGACACTTGGTAACGAATAAGAGGCGAGGGAGGAAGGGAGAGCTAAGAAGGGGTGATGAGGTGGGTGGTGGCGGTGGTCTGAAGCAGAACAAAAAAAAACAACACACGGAGGAATGACGACGATGATGATGGGAGGCAAGATCAGACACATTGAAGTAATCTATGGAGGTTAATGGCTGGTATTGTATTGTGCACTTCGAGGCGGTCTGACCTCATACGTAATGTTTGCATTGTGACAAGTGGAGATAATACCCTGCGGTAGGGTTACTGCACATTCTTCCTTTTCTCTATCTGTGGGAGCGGTAGTAGTGCACAGCTTTGAACCGTTCACACCCTTTAATCAGGCTGATTGAACAACGGAGAAGGAGGTTTGAGCGGAGCAGGATGGGAAAGGGTAGTGTAGTAGGATTTGGCGCATTCCGATGAGTCAGACTGTGTAGCTGAGACTAAACCAGGCATTCTCCCTCTCTCTTGTGGAGAGAGCAGGGACGGCCTCGTCTAGTGTCAGCTGAGCTGTAGGACCGACGAGTACGAGAGCAAACGAGGGCAGGGCTGAAATCTAGAAGTAATCTAGGCGAGGGAGAAAACAATGGCTACGGTGTTGTTTGGGCGGCCTGCGGGTTGTAAAGCTATGCCATTGAATTTGGTCCGTGTGCCGTTGGCGGCGGGGCTTCTCCCTTGCCGCTACACCGCTACTGTAACAGCCCGCGCGCGCTGGGTCATGACGTGGCTCTGTAGTCAAGTCACCTGACTGCCCACAACCCGCGTGCACACGTTTGCCCTCGCCGTCACGCGCTCAAGCCGCCAGCTTTGAGCGTGGTATAGCGAAACGGACTATATTGCCGCCACCGGTTGTGGCGGTGCGTCTGCGCTTTGGCCTTTTCCTCGAGGATCGGGACTGTGAAACGGACCATACTGGCCCCAACTCGCTGCTGACTCAGCCGAGGGAGACGAGTTGTTTTGTGTGTACGCGTGGAGCTATGGAAGCCCGAGCGGTGGTGAAGTTTGGTGAACTCTTATCGAGGCAGGCTTTTCTCTTTCGGGAGTTTCCTTTTAGCCGCGTCCTCTATTACGCACAGTGGCGGCGCTGCATAGAAGTTGGAAATCGGGTTAGGTATGGGGAAACGGGCTATAGGTTGATTCCCTCCGCCTTGTTGTAGTTGTTATTGAGCGCGACTGAGATAATCACTTTGGCCGTGGCTGGCTGTGGCGGCCTACTGCTCTTACCCTCAAAATCCCCCACCATTCACCCACCCCCTCTTGTTAACCCATCCACTGCTGCCTTGTTTGTTGATCAACCCGAACTGTAACCCGAACTGTGCCGCCGCAGAGCGAGGTAGGGTTAGCGGTAGTCTTGAGCCAGCTGAGCCGAGGCCATAACATCCCGTATGTTTTGTGTTGGAGAGAAAGAGGTAAGAAACGGAGAAGCAGAATCATACTCTTGGATGAATTACTCTCTCTCTCTCTCTCTCTCTCTCTCTCTCTCTCTCTCTCTCTCTCTCTCTCTCTCTCTCTCTCTCTCTCTCTCTCTCTCGCATTGTCACTAGTATCAGTCGATGTATTACAAACGGAACTACATGTAGACAGTTAATACAGCGACAGGTTTGCTTGTTTGTCGGTCGATTTTGATGTGACCTTTCATCTTGCACTTTGCACTTTCGGCACTGAATTGTTCGGAGCGGCTCCAAACACATTAAAATAACTAGCTGATGATGGTTCAGCGTCACAGGCGCTCGAATCGTTATACATTTTATTGGACTCGTTAACTTTAGATATGTTTACTCAATGAAAATACGTTCTTAGTAATATATTTAAGGAAATTAATCATACTTGAAATTCGGTGTTTCCATGCGACACTATTTTCGTGACTCGGTTTTTTTTTCTTCTTCTTCTAGTTTGCTTTTTCTTTACCAGTGTATCGTAGGACATCAGTCTTATTTTTTCCTCTTCGCACGCGCACCTCCTCTCCCTCTGTCTTCCCCTCTCTTCTCCCACCTCCCAGCCCTCCGTTAGTTATATCGCTTCTCTCCCTTTCCAAACCCCTTTACCCCATTCCGGCAAATCACAAAATCACACCGCAAGGGATTTTCTCACCGCGATCGTCATAGCAACAGACCGTTTGTTTGACCCTGCATTAGACATATTTGTGATATAATTCAAACAGATGCAGCACGGTTGACAACTTTCTTTGTTGTCCATTTTCTGTGCATATTGTATGTGTGTCTTGGTAGTCTTATATTTATATCTATAAATGTGTGTGTGTGTGTTTTGTATGGATATGTTTGCAATTTCATTTGCGATTGATTTTCGGTCTATCTTTGAATAGTGTTAGTATTAGTGTTCAGGTCAGGTCACACAATTTAGTTATTTAAGTAATAAACGTGTGAGCGTTTTGATATTGACGCCTGGAGACTGATTAGTGATGTAGGAAAAAAAAGTGCGCCTAGACTGTAGCATCCGTAGTTATTGTTAATAATAATAATAATAATAATAATAATAATAATAATAATTATTATTATTATTATTATTATTATTGATGTCACATGGATTACGGGCCAGTGGCCTATGCAGTAAACCATTCTGACCTCTGACTATTAATGTCAGACGACGACGATGATGATGATGATGATGATGATGATGATGATGATGATTGATTGATTGATTGATTGATTGATTGATTGATGATTGATTGATGATGATTGGATAATGATGATGATGATGATGTGTTGCAGGACGGGTCAGAAAAGGGATTGGAGTCGCTGTCTTTGATCGACGCGGTTATGCCCAATGTGGTGGAGAGTCGGAAAGCGGCCGCCAAGACACACCCCAAGACTGAAAGCACCAACACTAACGGAGAGGAAGTTTCACACACTGTCTGTGAGTACTATTCCCTCACTCCTTTCTTATGTCACCCCAAAATATAAAATATAAAGAAAGAAAGAAACGAACATTCCAGTGGGTGAAACAAACGAGGACATCTTATTTCAGTCGCATTCAGTTAGTCGAACACAACCCTGCTGTCCTGACCCGGATTGGGTAATAGTAAAGAAGAAGAAGAATTACAATTTCGACTTTAGGATTCAACTTTGAATATGGTAAATAATAAAGTGGCAGAAAGATAGAGAGAAGGAGAGAAAAAGAGATATGGGGAGGTGGTTGAATATTTTAACGGGGAAGGAAGTAGTTGAAAGAGGGGGGGGGGGTGTCTTGGGCTTCTGCCACAATGTGACCACCGCACCAGCGAAAATACATACTTTAACACGAAGCGCTTTTGCATACATACGACAGACGAGGTCCAGGTCTGCTGGAATGTGTTGTCACCGTAAGGATGTGTACAGTGCGTGAAGCATAGCAGTAAGCAGCAGCAGCGACAACAACATCAGATAGGGGGGGGGGGGGGGAGGAGTGTTGCCAGTTTGCACCCAATAATAGCACCCTCTGGGAGACTGCAATTGCACCCAAATACAAATACACTTCGCTGCTTCCCCCGCCCTCATTCTCATCCCACCCCTTCTCTCTCTTTTGCTGTGCTCTCTCTCTCTCTCTCTCTCTCTCTCTCTCTCTCTCTCTCTCTCTTTCTTTCTCTCTCTCTCGCAATAACTTGCATCTAACACCATACAGTTTGACTGAGCTCTAATTTAGGTAAAGGTAAAAAGGTAAAGGTAGTCCCATAGCCTTGTGGCCGTAGGGGAGCGTGATGTTGGAGATCACACTTATCTTGGGCCATCTCTCTCCCTCGCTGCTTTACCTTCCCCACCCTTAAGAGAGTAGGTACTCAGTCACAGTTGAGTCAACTGGGGGCGTTGCTATTTGTCGCTTCAAGTTTTGCGGTCACCCATCCAAGTGCTAACCGCACTGGACGGTGCTTAACTTGCGACACAGTAGGGAGTGCTCTAACCACTGCGCTATCCGACACCCCTAATCTAATTTTAACCCCAACTTTTAAGCGACAGTTTGTGGTCTATTGCCGCTTCTGAAGAGGCTGGGCACTCATTTTCATGTTAAATATTGGAGTTCTATGAGGAGCATGCCAGTCTAATTGTAACTGTGTGTGTTTGAAGTCGGTGTTTTATTTCTAGCTTGCTTTATTTGTGAAAGAGGGCGCATGCGCTGTGTGGATAGTTTAGTTTAGTTTAGTGCCATAGGAATTATGGCGGTCATGGCAAAAGACGACGGGAAGAACGTAATGAGTGGTTGTTGGAATTCAGTTGACACCCACGACGGATATGAAGCGTCTGCATGCAAGTCTGGCCATCTGACGGATGTGACTTCATCCGGTCACGCCAGCTCTTCTTGCACTTCGTAACATCATCAGTACCGTCATTGTCTAACGGGCATTTGAGAGATGATGATGATGATGATGATGACGACGTGGTAGCTCTACTTATATAGTGCAGGTACCCATCCATAACAGACGCTCAGTGCGCTTAAGTAGGGCGCCAAACAAAAACTCCCACCACAAACGATATAAAAGTTCTTTAAAAAAAAATTGGGTTGGAGAAGGTTCGACAGACTGACTAAATCTACAGTAAACAGAGGGGGCTGTGGTTAGTTAGAAAAAAAGACTGTTGGCGAAGAAAGCGAAACAGATTTAAAGAAAAAAAAAAAGTTGGCCAGACACCAGACGAAAAGAGAGGGTGAATTGTCCGCATTACTGCCATGCGATAGGTCAAGGGGTTTAGGTCACTGCATTTAGCTCCTCATGTTCATTAGACGGGAGAACTGGGGACGTGGGAGGAGGGGAGGAAGGGGATTGTGGTATGGTGTGGAGTTTACAAACCGTCCTATCCTATCCTATAACTCGAAAGCCGTTGGGGCACCACAGATTAACTAGCGTACTCCACCTTTCTCTGTCCTTAGCAACCCACAGGGCTTCGCTCATTGTCAAGCTAGTCCATTCTCGAATGTTGTCCTCCCACGTCTTTTTCCCTCTCCCTCTTCTTCTGCCTCCTTGCACCGTGCCTTGCAGGATGCCTGATGCTCGGGTGACGTGGCCATACTATCGGAGTTTCCGTTTCAACTCCGCTGTGAGCGTGTCATCGTGTTGTCCAATGGCTTGTGTGATGGTCTGTCGGATCGGACTTCGTCGTTGGTGATGTGCTGGGTATAGGAAATGCTTTGGGGATCTATGTATGAAAAAGGACTAAACGTTTAGTTCCGTACTAAGGTTAGTTCGGTTCTATTGGCCGTAGTCCGGTGTCACATCCTTCAAGTTCCGGGTCTCCTAGTTGATCCGAGCGCATTTGCGCATGCGCCAGGTCATGTCGGGCCGGCTTTTTCACGAAGTTCTTAGGCGTCATAACCCTAACCCTAACCCAAACCCTAACCCTAAACTCTTAACTCTAACCCAAACTTTAACCCTAAACCTTACGAAGACTATGATAGCACTGTGCGCATGCGTCGAATTTTGTAACGCGTCGACCAATCAGAATGCTCCCATTCGCTCCCAGCCCAGCTAAGATACTAGGAACTGTGAGGATGTCACACCGGTATGCAGGAAAATGGTCTACGAAAAGTTCCGTTCTAAAGTACTGACTAAGAACAGCCCCGAAGTTAGTCCTCCTCCGATCGGGACTAACGGCCCGAGTTGCGGACTAAAACCGAAAGCAATATGTATGCACTGCGCAGAAATCGAATTTATTGCGCCAGAGAAGTATCCACTGGAAAGTTCTAAGGATGACCAAGTGATGAGACGACGAACAAGTTTTGAAATGACAGACGGACGACGCTTACGTCGCCTCTTCACCATGGCCGTCTCTATTACGCAGAGTGATCCCGTAGTTCTCTGAAAAAGGAGGGGACGGTCCTGCGTAATAGGCAACTTGATGTGGCGGAGTGGCTTCCCTGGGATGCAAAAGAGTATGTGAGCCAGTAGATTCTTGCATTATTCTCAACCAACATAGGAAAAATACCCACATACTCTTTTGCATCCCAGTGCACGTTATTATCATTCTCTATTCTATCCATTATCAAGCTCATTCATAAATTACGTCCATTTATCATAATTGAAATGAACGAACTTCCCAAATTATTTCCCTTTATTGTTATGTCTGAATTACCACCTTTTTTTTTTTTTTTAAACTATTTAAAACATTTTATGAAATTCCATTTATAAATTATATATCTTTTTGTAATTATTAACAAAATCGTTTTCATTTACATTTTACTTCTTTTTATAATGCCATGTAAGAATCCAAACTTATCATGCTTAAATTACTTCTCTTCACAAATATTGAAAAATAATTATCAAATATAAATTATTTTCTTGCATACGAAAGCATAATTCCTTCAATGATATTTCCTTTCATTCATAAATGTAAAATATATACATGTTTGTACAAATATGCTAGCACCAGTGGAAAATGGCCACTGAGAGATTGCCTGCAGGTACGTACGCTACCGGTGCTTTCCTCGGACGCGACCCCTTGGGGTCATGAGCAATCTTGTCACTGTAGATTGTTCTAACCTATAAAGGGAACAGTGAAAGCCCCAGTTGAAATCCTGTCTTGCCTTTGTAGGCATGACTAATTCACTGCGGCAACAGTTCCCCCGTTGGAGTGCCGGGGGTTTCAGTATAAATAGTATCCCCACTTTCTGGAAATTTAGTGCTTTAAATTCCCACTGTCGCTGTCTTCATCATTTGCTCTTTCCCATTCCTGATCTGTCCTATCACTCTGCTATACTTTCTTCTTCTTCGCTAGATCAATGACCTACCTTTTTTCTTGAAAACTCTTCCTGGACAAGACTCCTTGTTTGTGTATGAGGTCTGTTGGAACAGCTTGGGAGTGTTGGACGCTTTCTGCCGGGTGGTCACTAGGGCTTCCTATGATTGTATTATTTCGCACTATAGGCATTTTATATGTATGTATTTTGTTGATGATTTATAATGATGGTTGTATTCTATTTTGTTTTTGTAACCGGGGTGTTCGCGTAGTTGAGGTCAACCCTCAGCCGTCCCCTGCGTGGGATGTCTTTATTGTAAAGTGACTGGCCGGTGGAGGGCATTCAATTTTCCCACTAGGGTTGTTTCGGCAGATCTTTTATGCGGATCGGGGGTTGTCCGGTCCTGATTTGGCTCGGAAGAGTCCGCTGGACCTAAAGCAACAATAAATCAATCAATCAATCAATCCTCGGACGCGACGACACAAGTCCGAGTGGATCACAGAAGTGCGCATGCAGCTCTCCTCTTCCATCAGGGCATCAGCCCTCTTTCATATATTTTCTCTACCTCACCTTCCACCCTCTATAACAGGCTTAGAAATCCTATTGCCACAGGTTTAGGAAACGGAGTCGTGATCTGAAGCGTTTCTTGACCATGATGCAGTCAGTCTGCTTGTGATGTTCCCAGCTGGAGTGAGCCAGGTCCATCGTTTGGATTTTTTGTGGAGACCAAGCGTGTTTGCCTGTATCAGATTGTTGTATCTGGCAATTCCAAGTGCACCCCAGTTGTGGTATGCATCTTGGTCACCCTTGGCATTCGACTTCGCTGTCAGCATAGTCTGATGTTTGGGGCATAGGCCTGGATGATGGTGATGTTGAAAGGGGCTGTTCTCAGACGGGTACCGGTAGTAATGAGTCTACTGGAGACTGGGCGGCAACCCATGACAGTGGCTAGAATGTCTTTTTTGACCAAGAATCCAACGCCGTGTTCGCTCCTGTCATCTCTCCTGCTGAAATAAAGCTTGTCATTTGTCGGTCGTTGTTTCATCTAGGCCTTTCCAACGCAGTTCGCTGATACCTAAAATGTTCCGTCGATAGTGGTCCAGCTCGAGGGCCAGTTTTTCTAATTTTCCCACCGCATTTAGAGTCCTGACATTCCAGGTTCCTATGACGATGTTGTCTCTCGTGCGGATCTTGATAAGTTGTCCGTCAGTAACACACTTATCACCTCCGTCCTGGTGGCCAACGGTAGGCGCGGTCCTTGGTGCCCCGGGCGACGACCGGTCCGGTATGGAGTGAGTGGTTCTTTTCATCATCTTGGGCAAGAAAGACCTGGCGGGGCCCAATCCTCTCCAGTCTGTTGGTCACAGCCGAAATCCACGAGTACAGTGTGGCTCGTCTTGGCCCCGAGCCCGTGGTCGTTGAACCTATAGTAACGTGAGGTTCCCCCGTCCTGACCGGTGACTTCTGTGTAGAAGACTTTCGCCCAGTGATGCCGTTGTTTTCTAGCATATATAAGATGGTCTTGAACTTTATCAGCCGATGTCTTGGCTTAAATTGAGAAGGAGTCATAAATATATACAAGTGATCAGTGCCTGAGACAAACTTGAGAAGGAAGTAATTTAGAAATAGCACTAACCCAATTTCGTTGACTGCCACAGTAATCACATTTTATGCGGTAGTGCCGGCATGGGCTGGTTAGTTGAATCAACAAGGAAGTCGTTACTTGATTGCCACCGTCGCTTCTTTCCTCGTCTCTCGTAGTACCAACAGATCAATAAGGTTAATTGTAAATTATAGTCACACGACACCGGAGCTTATAAGCTACTACTGGTCACATTATTTTGACACCAGTGAACCAGTTGATGGCAAGGGGAAAATAATATGGTCGCACGCTGGCCAAAATGAAACTGTAGATTATATAGTCACACGACACCGGAGCGTATAGGCGACTACTGGTCACATTATTCTGACACCAGCCAACCAGTTGATGGTAATGGGAAAATAATATGGTCACAGGTTGGTCTATCCGGGATTCGAACCATGTACCTTTCGGTTAGTAGTAAGACGCTCTACGAGCTGAGCTACCCGACCCCACAATGGTCAATCCGGTGTAACATCGTCGAAGTTTCGGGTGTCTTATTTTAGCCGGGCGCCTTTGCGCATGCGCCAGGTCAAGTCGGGCCGGCTTTTTCACGATGTTCTTAGGCGTCGTAACCCTAACTCTAACCCTAACCCTAATCCTTACTAAGACTACGATAGCACAATGCGCATGCGTCGACCAATCAGAATGCTCCCAGTCGCTCCCAGCCCAAATAAGACACTAGGAACTTTGACGATGTCACGTTTACGTTTGGTAAATTTAAAGTCCCCGACAAGTCCCCAAATAAGACACTAGGTACTTTGACGATGTCACGTTTACGTTTACGTTTGGTAAATTTAAAGTCCCCGACAAATGAGCGTAAAGGAGACTGTTCGATATCACGTTACATAAATGTAAAGTCCCCAACACACAAGCATATAGGAGACTATTCAAAGTTCAGTTCAATGTGTAGATTAACGTCCCCGGACAATGCATATAGGGGACTAGACTATTCAAAATGTTTGTATGTAGATTATAGTCACACGACACTTTCGCATATAGGTGACTACTGGACCGATTTATACTGACACCAGCGGGCCAGTTGTTGGTAAAGGGGAAAATAATATGATCACACGTTGACCAATCCGGGATTCGAACCAGCGACCTTTCGGTTACTAACAAGACGCTCTTACCAACTGAGCTACCCGGTCCCTGACTATTCAAAACCGGGATTGCTGTCTTATATACCGTGACCAGCCCATGATGCTATAGGCTGATCAGTGAGCGCGGTCAAAAGAATTTCCCCTGCAATATTTAGCCCAACAGTACTTTATGCATCGATATTTTCTTATTAAAGGTGGTGCACTAATGTAATAATAATAATAATAATAATAATAATAATAATAATTATTATTATTATTATTATTATTATTATTATTATTATTATTATTATATATACTGCTTTTTTCTTTAAAAAAAAATCGGTTCAAAAGCTCAATTCTTACGCATACACACCAGACAAAATCATTACGATGGTCTGGGCACAGGCTAGAAGTGTTTCATGTTAAGCAACGTCGGGAAGGGTTAGTGCTGGGATGGGTGACCATTCTTGGAAGGCAACCACCAAATGACCCCCTACCCCCCCACCCAACCCCGTCCAAAAAAAGACTGAAACAAGCGCATTATACACCCAGTCCACCCAGCTGTGAATGGGTACCTGGCTCTCTTTAGAACCGGAGAAGGTACAGCAACGAGGGAGAGGAGATAGGCGCTGCTCTCATTAAGCTGGCCTACAGAAAAGGGAGTTCCCAGACACTTCCCTCCCCAACGACCGAAGATTACGGGGACACTTTTACCTTCTACTGCCTTATTTCAATAAACACGGCCGTCAACAGTGTCGTGTAGATGTCAAGGCCCTGGCTACTTTTTTTTCCCATAATACTCCAACGCAATTTTGATGAAACGCGAATGTATTCACAATTTATACACGAGTGGTAAAGGTGAATGTCAATTTTGCAGCCCTTTCGTTTTTGAGTTTCAAAGGTCATTTAGTATAATGTATTAAGCATACTTTCATTTCCAAACAGAATATTGCGTGTAGACCCTCCAAAGAGTGCTTAACGACTTGCTGCTGCTGTTTTCGTTGTTTGATGTATTTTAAATGTGTGCATGCAAGGCTGGACACTAAACGAGAAAGAGCTAATAAATATCGCAGAAGAAGTTGCATTTTCACTCTTGCGTCTCTGCACGCAGACATCATATCCTATCCTATCCCCTAACTCAAAAGTCGTTGGGGGGGTTACAGACGAGCGTTTAACCAGCGTACTCCAACTTTCTCTGTCCTCAGCAACCCTCATGGCTTTGCTCAGTGTCAAGCCAGTCCGTTCGAATGTGTTGTCCTCTGTTACGTTTGCGACGCGCATGATAATACGTGTGAGACGCGCACGATAGTTCGTGTGAGACGCGCACGATAGATCCGATGGTTTTGTTTTGCAAAGCATGCAATAATTATAATAGAGTGTAGTTGCCTTTGATTTGATTTTACGTTGTAGTTAGAAGAAGCTTGGTATAATGTTGATAATTTTCGTTGTTCGATGTTATTGGAGAATTTTCTGGGATTGCTTGTTTACTATCGATCGAAGCGTCTAGATAGATTTACAGATAGCTGAGGCTATTCTGGCTTAGGCGAGGTTATATGACGTAAGATAGATCTGATGACGAAGTTTATTCTGATTGGTAATAATTGCGTCACACTGTAACATTCTAACGTTATCTGGAGTATAGAGTGTTTATTGGTAAGACTGAATTTAGTTATTTGATTAAAGAAAGAGAACGTATTTTTAATACATCAGTTTTAAAGAAGAGTTTTCACGAGGTTGGATGTGAAAGTTTGTTTGAGTATTTAGAGTAACAGGCCTGTTTTTTAAGATTTGAACCATTTTATAATATTTTAAGATAACGTCTCTCTGGTCCTGATTTGGCTTGGAAGAGTCCGCTGAACCTAAAGCAATAATCATGTAATGTAATGTAATCTGGAGTATAGAAAAAAACCACTACATGTATATTATTGATGCAGTGTGTTGTGAAAGAAGAGAAAGTGAAAAGCGATTGAGCGATTGTATGCAGTTGTTGATGTACGCTGAATGAAGTTGGAAAACTTCATACGTCGACTCCTGCCTTGTTGCTGAGTGAACAGGTTGCGTGGATAAACGAATCCGAGTTACACTTGTCAGGATTCAGGCATTGGGGCTGAATCAACTATTGGTAAAAACCAACGAGTGTAACATCCTCCCACCTCTTTTTCTGTTTCCCTCTTCTACTGCCTCCCTCTTCTTCTGCCTCCCTCTTCTTCTGCCTTCTTGCGCCCTATGGACATATGACAAGACATTTGCATACCCTTCACGCAGACATGAAAGACAGTTGCGTCCCGCACGCAAACATGCAAGAAAATGGCGTCCGTTTAGTTCCTATACGCAGGTACACAATTAAATGTGGGTCCCCGACCGCAAACATACGAGAAAATTGCGTTCCTATACACAGACATACAAGAAAATTGCGTTCCTATCAATAGACATACAAGAAAATTGCGTTCCTATACACAGACATACAAGAAAATTGCCTCCATACACTCAAACTAATGCGTATATAATTATAGATGTTAAGCAAATATGCTGCAGTGAGCACCGCGACCCTTAATGCTTCATTGTGGCAAAACAAGCCTTTCATTTTAGGGTCGGCTTTGTCTGTCAGTCGCTGAAATTATTTGTCCGTCTGTCTTAACTTTAGACAACCATCTCTCTCTCTCTCTCTCTCTCTCTCTCTCTCTCTCTCTCTCTCTCTCTCTCTCTCTCTCTCTCTCTCTCTCTCTCTCTCTCTCTCTCTCTCTCTCTCTACCTCTATCTCTCTCTCTCTTTTTCTTCTTCTTTCTTTACCTTTTTCCCTCCTCCTTTAAATTATTACCATCTAAAGCCACCCTCTCCAACCCCCCACCCCATCCTCCACTATCACCACCCCCACTGTCACCCCCACCCCTTAGCTCACAATAGGTTTGTTTTTGCAGAAGTCCAAAGTGGTGTACACAGGAAGAGCAGAGAACAGGTGTTGGTAAGAGGTGTTAATGATTTCTCTCTGTGCTAACGTCATTTCTCTCTGTGCTATCGTCATACTTGCACTCCTCAGTAATAGGACGTATGGAATTCAACTCCTGTTTTGCTGTATGAACTTGTACATGCGTCCGTCTATTAATATCTGACGTGGATCTGTGTATTAAAGTTTTTAACGTCACTCAGACACGGATCAATGAAACGGGCTCATCAAGCGTATGCCGATCTATTTAATTATCATCGCCGTACCTAGACACAGGCGCAAGGTGTTCTATCTATTATAAATAAATATATATAACAGGCCTGAGTAATTTATATTTCCATTTATTTATAACACAACATCGTACATTAATAGAGAAGTCTATTTATAGTATGGCAACAAAGACACATGCACTATATGCCCAAGCTGTTGTAAATCAGTGGAACAGACTTAATTTTTCGTCTGATCTATTTATATTTAATATCACAACACAGACACATTCAGCAGTAGTAGTAGTCGTAGTAATAGTAGTAGTAGTAGTAGGAGGAAGAGGAGGAGGTTGAGGACAAAAACAGGCCCTCAAGCCGTTATGGATGTCCTTTCATTGTTACATTCAGGCACAAACTGTTGTAAATCAAACGGGCACAAGTTTGTAAATTAATGCGAAAAGGCTAATATTTCACCTAATCTATAAATTTATGTTTTGACACCCCAGCCACAAGCGCGAGCTGTGGAATACAAATGATTTGTCGCAATCCAGGTGGTTTATTTGTATTCACGTACTCCGGTTCTTCTCTCTATTCAGCAGAGTGAAAGGAGGGACAGGGGGAGGAACTCTAGATAAACATCTGAGCAGAATTGAACGGCTACTCTCCCTACCCCCCCCCCCCCCCTCTCCCTCCTTCTAACCAACCCTCCAGCCTCGCACCCGACCCAAACAACAAACTAAACAACAAATCCATCGTTATGACAAACGTGGAAAGCATGTTATTCACGGTGGTTGTGTTTGTTGTGTTTGTTTAGAACGCGGAACGTCAGCTGATCGAACGTCAGCTGATTGGTCGAAAACTGTCACGCCAAACGGCGCAAGCGCAAATGCACGCGCAATTACTTATGCAATTGCACACACATTTACCTCCGAGTCACATTGAAACTAGGAATGGGAAATGTCCGGAAATACGTTCTATGTACCAAAATAATGTAAAGTACATTGACAACTAATTTACAATGTAACCCTCGCCATCCACTACCTCCAGTACATCCATCTCTCCCCTTCTCCCCACTTCCCCAAATTAATTTAAAATGTCCTAATAATGTACTTTGATTTGCCTGTAAATAATATGGCCTCGTGGCGCAGTGGATTAGTCGCCGGTTTCCTATGCCGAAGGTCGCGCGTTTGATTTCCACAAGAGCGAACGCATGTGACTTAGGTATGGAACTATTGAGGTCACCGAGGGTTTTCTCCGGGCACTCCGGTTTCCTCCCTCTTTTCAATATTGGATGCAGTCAATATAAAAATTTCAAAAAGATAAATTCCTTTCCATAGCGATCTCCCAGCCTTTACACCACATGTTTGAGTAATAGATGTGTGTGTGTGAGACTGGGTGAAGCATGTGAGCGTGTATGTTGGTACAGCTCGCCGCTCTTTGAGCCTGATTGGTGTATTGGGGAAAAGCACGTATATAACATCCATTGTTGTTGTTATTATTATTATTATTATTATTATTATTATTATTATTATTATTATTAACATCTCTCATCGCGCGCACAATGGTCTTCAATATGGCCTCAGTTCAAAGCTAACGATAGCTACACACTTCGTTTTCCGATACTTTTTCGTTCCATGTTTTGTAATTATCCTTCATTAACGTCCGGCGTGCAGTTTGCCGTGCGATTTGCGCCTGCGCAGTTTGGCGTGAAAGTTTTTGACCAATCAGCTATTAGATGGGCGTGCAGTTGCGTGTGCATTTTCGCGCGCATTTGACGCTTTCCGCGTTCCATAGCCGTCGGTATTCATGTCACGTGCACGTTTTACGCATGCTCAGACGTAACGATCTAGTCCCACGGGTTTAGACGGCATGATGTTGTTACGTCGTTATCGATTGAAGTTTTTTTGTGTACTGCGTCATTGATCACGTGTCGCTTCTTCGCGTGCATGACCTCGACACAGCGCGAGGCACTAAAAATAGCACACAGAAGTCGTCTGCTTCTCGGATTTCTATTTGAGCTTGCAGAAAGGACGCGGCTTGTTTGTTGATAAAAACCTTTCAGTGCCACTTTGTACTTTTGCCGCAGGTTCTTTTTTTTTTTTTTCTTTGTTAAAGCTGAAACGACATTATCTCAGTGGAGTTCTCGTCGTCATAAAAGAAGAAGAGGAGGAGGGGCGTGTGTTGATGACAGAACTCCACTGACGCAGACGACGGGGCAGAACTCTTTTATCTTCGTTTAATGTTTTAATGCTATCACAAATATTACTATACTCGGGGCCAAGAGAAGAGAACTTGGACATTTTAAGTTGCGTGGGTGTTGTGGGAACTGAGGGCGTAGTCTAGGTTCTAGATTGTGGGGAACCAACACATCTGAACTCCTTTATTTACATTTTCGATCGACATAATTATTGTTACACTGTTTCGTTGATACTACGGAGGACACACACATACACACACAGTAATACACACTCACACTAGTTAATAGCGTTTTCTCTCCCTCCTCTCTCATCCCCGGCCCCCCCCCTCTCCATTTTCTGTTTTGTCCGAGCCTGAAGTCGGGTCAAAGGTGGTTGGGCAAAAGGTCAATGTGCTACAAAGATCGATCGGCAGATTCCGTTGCAGTGAAAAAGAAGGAAGGGGAATTTAGCATTCGATAGAGTTTGGGGAGAGGGAAGGTGTAAAGGATGGGTTACCGTGTCATGTACACCTCGAAGAGATGAGAGGAGTGCAGTGGGGAGGGGAGTTACGATTGTGAAGCTCCCTCGAGACTATGTATCGGGGAGTTTCGTTGCAGAACCTGCTTGGCATGATGAGAGTGACACGCTGACGGTGCTGCGGAGAGAGGGAGAGGGAGGAGGTGAGCGTGGAGGCATGAAAGACAAGATGCCGTCAGACCCAGAGTATTATAATAACTGTAGAACGAGTAACCTTGCGCATCGTCCAGGCATCTTTGATTCTGGATGGTGGCTGGAGTTGAATCAGCAAGGCTCTGTAGTGACGGGCAATCGATTTGTGTGTGGGAGGCCACAGCCAAGACAGTTTTAGAGATCTAGGGATGGAGGTCGGGGTGAATCTGCTAGGGTTGCTAGTCTGATGGTAGTGGCGCACAGCAGAAAAAAACAAATGTTTCAGAGAACATGGGATGTATGGAGTGGTGGGTGAAAGGACATTGTGTAGGGATCGCCAAGACTGTTGTAGAGAAGAAAGAGGGGGTGGTATAAAGTAGGGACTATTATATAGTCTGATGGAGGGGGGTAGGGAGGTGGAGGAATAGGCGCGAGAACACTGTGGAAGGGGGGTGGAGGGGGCAAGAGGTGGTGGAGAAGAGAGATTTCGAAGTAGTTTTAGGATTCGTTTGTTTCTTTGTTCACCTTTTATATAAAATAGCGGGAGAGATTGAGAGCGTTGGCACTGTGCCGGGCGGGTCCCCACTTTCCTGTGGCCATCATCAATAGGGTGAAGAGATGTAGGACAAGACGTGTAAGGCAACCCTGGTTCAGCACCACTGATAAGGTTCATGCTTACAAGCTGCCTTTTTTGTTTTTAAAGACTGGGATATTCGGGAACATTTCGAGGGACGTGTTTTATTCAGAGTCCCGGAATTAGAAAGTAAATGGAGACTATATTTTCGGTTACTGAGCATCTTAGCTGGTGTCACATTATAAAGGGTTGAAGGTGATGAAACAGAAACAACTGACCAGGATTAACTTGTGCTTGTTATCACTGCTGTAGCTTCCCGATGATGATGGCAAATCATAATCTTGTTTTTCTAGACCTTCCCCCCCCCCCCCGTCCTCCCACCCCCTCTCCCCTCTTCTTCTCTCCCCCCTTCCCCCCCCCTCACTCTCTCTCTCTCTCTCTCTCTCTCTCGCTGAAACGACGAGTAAAAGAGGAATCGCCTAAAATAACTTCCTCTCATAAAT